>CM033469.1:316733388-317333388 GCA_019447015.1 Hymenochirus boettgeri
CAACCTATTCAGAATCTCAGTGCCAGCCTATTCACCAGTTCACAGTGGCAGGCCTATTCACCAGTCTCACAGTGCCAGCCTATTCACCTCAGAATGAAAAAACCTATTCACCAGACTCTGTCTATCTTGTTCTTTCTGCCTGTTTTTCCTATCTCTATTTAGTCTCTCACCTATATCTTCTCTTTATAGTTTATGAACCCAAGATCACTTATATCACATGACCGTTTTGATATTATGCCAGCCACTGTACCAGTTTCTTAAATCTATCTATCTATTCTATCTGTCTGTCTTCTATCTACAGTGATCTGTCTTAGTTGTCTGTCATCTTTATCTGTCTATCAATCTGTCTGGTCTCTTTTTAGTTGTCTATCGTTTATCTATCTATCAATCAATCTGTCTGTCTAACTGTCTTTATCTAGCCATCCATCTGTATGTCTGTCTATCTATCTTCGTCTGTCCTATCTGTATTTTATCTGTCTGCCTGTCTAGTTATCTATCTGTCTGTCTTCTATATATGTCTATCATTCTATATGTCTGTCTATCTATCTGTCTGCATGTCTGTCATTATCTATATATTAATCTGTCTTTTTATGTTTCTTTCTCTCTTAACTATCGCTATCTACCTGTCTGCCTATCTCTGTCTACCCTTTGGTTTATCACTGGCAGAACTGCTGTAGTGAAGGATATATTTGCCAGGTTGGTGCTGGACTATTCCTGTATTAAAGTAGTGCTGAAGCCAGGAGGAAGACTGGTAGGAATTTAAAAAAAAAACTTTATACACACTATATTTCAACTTTAACACCAGCTTCAGGGCTGTAGATCAGGAAATAAATATATTAAACATTTCTTTGGATGTTGAGTGGTTTGTGGGCCTGACATAAGATTTCGGTGGGCCCCAGGTGCCCAGTCTGACACTGGTGCTGTCCCTTACTTGCAGAGCGCATCTTCCCAATTATTAGTACCGGGAGTTGGAAAATGGAGCGGAACCACAAGACGGTTTTCACAGCTTTGTTTGGGGAAACTAAGACAAACCCAGGGATGAGGACCTGGCAGTTTAATTCCTCACCATCAACAAATGAGAAGGGGGGCGGTTTGGAAAGGTTGGGTCTGTATAGTTATCACTTATTGCAATACAACCTTAAAGGACAACTAAAGCCACAGAACAACACTGAAACACCTTGATATAAAGCCAGTAATCAGTGTCTTCCTATCATTTTGATATAGGCGCTGGGAAATTTACCTACATAACATATGGTTTTTGCTTAACATCACAGCATTCTAATGTCACACAGTCTGGTCAACGACCATTCTGTTCTGCCCATGCTCAGTCATTAGCTATGGCAGAAATTCTTACAGTTGGTCACACCCATCAATAATCTCTAGCCAATCCTTTTATGGGCAGATAAAGCAAGGAAGCAGTGACTGAGGGTCAGGAGGTGTGGTCTAACACTGCACATACACACAGTCAGTAATTCAGTTCTTAACAGGCTACATTTATTTTAATACAATTTACTGAAGTCATATTATAGCTTATTGGTGTTTTTAGGGGGGTTTTTTCAGATGGAGTGTAAAAAAATGGATTTAGTTCTCCTTAATATTTTATTACTTGAGATCCCAAGTCCATGTTTCTTCATAAAATGTGCATTTCCTCCAATACCATCACCTGGTGCAAACGCATGTGCCAAAACACCGTTTGGTCCATCAAAGGGATAAAAATCCCCATGAGCTTTAAATGAACAAACAAATCACAATATTATTTATTATTAAAGCCTTATTTAAATGGGAATGTGGATGGTTAATGCCGCGTACAGTACCTTTAGCACTAAATGAGATCATAATATCTGCATCTCCAATGTAAAGCTGATTGAATAGTAAGAGAGAGTAACGTCACTCCACACTCTGAAAGCCTGTGCAATGGCGTAGTCTACTTCTGATCTTGTTATGTCGGGGGTGTAGTTCAAATTCTGTGCAAAAACACAGCCATTATTACACAGTGATGTAAATAACATTTCCAAGTATATATTGACATTTAACGGATTCCAGCTGAAAAAGCATTGCTTAGCTATTAGGGCTGGCACACATGGTGCAATATTTCGTCCCACTGGGGGATTCTCAGACCCCCAAAAACGATCTGTTTATTAAATCATGGACAATCCAGGGTCTTCAATGGCCCACCAGATTGGTTGGTACGTTCATTTCCAACCAACAATACTAATGTAGCTGTGTTCAATCAATAAACCTGTATCTGAAGATCAGGTTGGTCCATGTGTACTAGGCCAAAATTGCACAGAAGTGCCAACAATTTTTGTAAAGAAGTGAAAAGCAGATGATGGAACAGCTTTGTTCTGCCCACTCCCGTGTGGAATGTGACAGGGACAGTTAGTAGCTATATGGGCCACCTACAGACAGGCTGTAGAGGCTGATCGAATAAGAGGTGCCTGTGCTGTTAATTTGCAGCATCCAATCAGATGTTAGTTTTTACTGGGTTAATTAGATAACATCTGATTGGTTGCTGTAGATTAAAGGGACAAACTATACTGTTAAAACAAAAATTTAGAATTGAGAAACTACTGGGATAGGGAAGTAGGTTCATTATTCAAACCCCCCAATATTGTTTCGTTCAGGAGCTGCAACAGTACAGTTTGCCAGGTTAGTCCCTGGGCCTTCCGTATTAAAGTTAGTGCCAGGAAACTGGCAGAAGCAGTTTCTTCATGCTGCTCCTCATAGAAATAAATTGGGATGTAGAATGTACCAATACCTCCCTGCCCCAGGTATTTACATTTTAAGTGTTTTGAAAAAAATATAAACACACTATAGTTCTCCTTTAATAGTATGGCAAGTTTTAAAGGGTTATTAAATGTCTGCAGGAATGCTACAGATATTGAGTACCATAAGAAGGAGAATTACAGGAAGGAAAAAGAAAATGCAAAACCAGGAAGTCAAAATAACTAATAAAATATTTCCCCTTAAATGTCTTCCATGTCCCACTGAGCCCACATGTGTGTGTACAAGACTAAAAGTACGTAAGTCTTTAATTTTGTATTTTTTTAACTATTACATATTCTATATTTCAGTGGAAGAAAGAAGAGGGTACCCCTACCTCCCACCAGTTGCCTGTGAAGCTGACACTGTGAAACATACCGCATGTACGGTGGCGGAAGTGTTTTGGAGGAGGTGTCAGCTTTATCTTCACTAGTTCTAAAAATAACCAGCCACTATTACATAAATAGATATTACCCATCATGCCCCTTTCCTATTACTGCACGTTGCACTGCAAGGGGAAAGTCAGGCTGGCCACAAGAGGGGTTTTTTAGCAGATTTGTGAGTCACTACTTCTTTATTAATGCAAAGTAGGAATAATAGTGTCCACTTTCCTTATAACTATAGAAACAAATGGAACATTTGCAGTATAGCTACTCTTTAATAATAAGGAAATGGGTGTACAAAACATAACCAACAAATGTAAAATTAAAGGACATATCTTACCTGAAGTTATTGTAGTTTTCTGCCATTTTGGATTTCCTGCAAAGTAGCTGAAACTTTGAACGTCTGGAACGCCACATCTAGGTTTTTGCTAATCCCCATGGTAATGCCATCTATTTTCCCAGTCACCTCTAAACCAAGAAATTTTTGCATGGCCTCATTCTTTCTTCAAACTGACTTGCTCTTCTTCCAACAGGTATAACACCAGGATAGAACTGGTCTAGATACCCGTTACAGTATAGGGCTTATGTTTTTATTAGGGATGTAACATAATAAAGATGTTATGCTGACTGTACACTGCAACCAATCATAATGGTGTCCAAATGGCTACCAACCACCCATCCTGACACCATCTCCCTCAGTTTGTAAAATTTCATGACGAATGCTAGCTCAGTTTGCAGAAATTCATTGGGAGCCAACAAAGGCTCTTCAGTTCTGGAGGACAGACTGAGCTAACCATGGCCTAGCTAGATGGCCACCCAAATCGCTCTAGGGGCTCAGATGTTGCCTTGATTTAAGAAGGGTATACTACACTCATGAAAAAGTCACATTACAAAGTTATTGAGACACTGGGAAAATAGTCCCTACAGGTGTTACATTTTTAGCTAAAAAAAGGAGCAATGTCAAACACAAAACTTATCATTATGCAAAGGACACTCTGTGAATTCAGGGTAATGCTAGCTTAATCACGGGCCCATTCTGAACCTAATTTACTGGAATATGATTGGCTAGCTATTACTACTATCTTAAAAAGGCTGTATATTGAAATAATGATGAAACACCTGCAGAATTCATTTTTCTTTTCTCAGTTCACACAAGGGCTGGGCAGTTTTGGTATCTGCTATTAGGTATCAAATCCCAGCAAAGCTCTATAAATTCCAGACCAGGGTGTTATCGTCATTTAACCAGTGATATTAGTTTCCAGCCTGATTTCACTAAACCACAATCATTGCAATATTGATATTGATTCTCACTATTACCATTCACTGTGTCTCCGTAGGACTGCAATGTCTTTGAATTAAATCTATTCTATCTCGGTTTCTGCGTAGGTAGATTTACTATTTAGATTAGTTTTGAGGAGCCTGAGATTTTTTAAAAACTTTTTTTCTATATAAGTTTTTGATTTTTAAAGGGGTGTCCACTTCTAACAACAAAAAGTGGTCAATTATCAGTTACCGTCCCAACTTTGCACTTTATACCTGCATAACTTACCAGATATTTAAAGGGCATGTCCACCCCAAAACTAACTTTCTATATTTATTGGCCCAAATACTGTATATACTCGAGTATAAAACCGAGATAACTAGTTTTAGCTAAAAAAGGGAAAAAAAAACACATTGACTCGAGTATAACCCCACGGTGGTTTAGTATTTTGCCACTTAAGATGTTTGGAAACTACAACTCCCAGATGCCGCAAAGTGAGAGGTTGCGGGTATCACTGGTTAAATGACGATAACACCTGTCTGGAATTATAGAGCTTTGCTGGGATTTGTACCCTAATAGCAGATACCAAAAACTGCCCAGCCCTTGTGTGTAACTGAGAAAAGAAAAATGATTCTGCAGGTAGATTTCATCATTATTTCAATATATAGCATTTTTTAAGATAGTAGTAATAGCTAGCCAATCATATCTGTTGTATTCAATTAGATCACTGGACTTGAAATGTAGTTCTTGAAGACGTTTCGCTAGTCATCCGACTGGCTTTCTCAATTCAGAATGAACTTGTACAAGAATCTGTGGCAATATGACCCTGGAAAATCCCAATTAGCATATCACAGCCAGGTGTTAAGGGTGTGATTGATAGTGGCTAGGGGAGGTGTTATAGGAACGCCCAGAGTAAGGTGTTAAAACAGCATTGTACATGGCAGACAGTTGGTGTCGAACCCCCCACCTCTATTTAGGCTTGGTTTCTTTATTTCACATAAATGGCCCTTAACACACTCTCTTGAACCAGTCACGTTCCTTCCAGTAGTGTTATAACATTACAATCTTCAAAGGTATGTCCTTTATCCGTTAAGATGCAGATACATGGCTAGTCCTGACCCGAGGGAATTGGCTCTTCTGTGCTGGGCCATCGTTGATGCAGTTGCTGTTTGGTCTCCCCACATCCAAATCAGAGCATCTTCACTGCACTGACTGCATATATGATGGTCGCTTTCTTGTGTTTTGGTATTGGGTCTTTCGGATGTACCAATTGCTGCCTCAGTGGTTGTTCGGTGTTAAAGCAGAACAGGGATACGATTGTTTTTTGAAAATTCTTTAATTCTCGGAGCCCCTGTACATGGGATGACCATGTTCTTCCTCCTGTCTTGCTTTCCCCTTCACTGTTGGTATTCGTGGTTCTTTTCTTTCCTTCTACTTCTTTTGACAAAGGCCCAGTTGGATCATCACAAGTTTTAAGGGCTCCTCTGAGATGTTTTAATTTCTTTAGCCTCGCCTCTGTGCTAGTGGGGATGTTCTCGGCTCTGGTTGCGGGTTCTGATGACCCCCAGCTTGTGATCTAAAGGGTGGTGGGAGTAAACCTCAAATACTGATCTGTGTGTGTTGGTTTTCTGTAAACCTCTACTTCCAGTTTACCATTCTCTTAACTTCTACCAAGCAGTCCAAGAAAGCCAGTTGGTTGTTTTGTACCTCTTCCCTTGTGAATTTAATGTTTTGGTCCACCGTATAATGTGTTCTGTGAAGCTTGTACTTCCTTCTGGGTGGATTTTAACCCAGGTGTCATCAACATATGAACCAGTGGCTGGGTGCTATGCCCTTAAAGGTATTAAGCGCCTGTGTTTCTACCTCTCCATGTAAAGGTTGGCCACAATAGGTGTGAAACTGGAGATCCCATAGCACATCCATGTTTTTGCTATAGAACTTATCCCTGTATTTGAAATAGGTGGTATTCAGGCACAAGTCCAACAAGGAACACCTTACTCTGGGCGTTCCTATAACACCTCTTAGCCACTATCTAATCACACCCTTAACACCTGGCTGTGATATGCTAATTGGGATTTTCCAGGGTACATAATTGCCACAGATTCTTGTACAAGTCATTCTGAATTCGAGAAAGCAGTCGGATGACTAGCGAAACGTCTTCAAGAACTACATTTCAAGTCCAGTTGATCTAATTGAATACACAAGATATACCAGACCTGGATGAATGAGAACCTTCACAAGCAGCTAGACAATCATATTCGTAAAGTAAATTAGGTTCCAGAATGGGGCCAGCGTGATTAAGCTAGCATTAACGCTGAATTCACAGAGTGTGTCCTTTGCATAATGATAAGTTTTGTGTTTGACATTGCTCCTTTTTTAGCCAAAATGTAACACCTGTAGGACTATTTTCCCAGTGTCTTCAATAACTTTTGTAATGTGACTTTTCATGAGTGATAGATACCCTTCTTAAATCAAGGCAACATCGTGAGCCCCCTAGAGCGATTTTGGGTGGCCATCTAGCTAGGCCATGGTTAGCTCAGTCTGTCCTCAGAACTGAAGAGCCTTGTTGGCTCCCAATGAATTTCTGCAAACTGAGCTAGCATTCATCGGAATATTTTGACAAACTGAGGGAGATGGTGCCAGGATGGGTTGGTTGGTAGCCATTTGGAAACCATTATGATTAATGTACCGCGGACAAGGTGAAGAGACAGGTTGACTCGAGTATAACCCGAGTAGATTTTCAGGCTTTTTTTAAAGCCTGAAAACCTCGGTTATACTCGAGTATATACGGTAAGTGATCTCCAAAACAAAACTTTAAACACATGTAAATCGGTCCAGTGGTTTCAAAAGTTACAGACCTTGTAGCGGTGGCTTAATCCTGCAGCATGTGACCAATACAGCGATGAACAGAGACAGGTTACATTACCTTGTCTGTTTTTTTTATGTTCTTGAGCATGTCTGTTAACATCCAGCAGTTAGAACAGAGGAAGTTGCATCAGTAATGATCTGACCCCTGGATCCCTGCTCCCTTTTTCCCTCCCAACCAATTGCAGCTGTAAAGTTATGTGTACTGAAGAAATCCAGGATCACATGCTGCAGCCAGCGGCGCTTCGAGCACACCACACACCCTCTCGTTGAATGCTGGTTCTAGATGGCTGTCTGGTCCGGCAAGTAAGATTTTTTTTTTCTAAGCTGCAGCCGGGTTCACCTATAAGAGGAAGTGCAGCCTGATAATATCTCATTAAATATCGGGCAAAGAAAAATATTTTTAGACAAATGAACATGGCGTTGAGGTTGTGTATGATTATAAAGAGAACATATAAAAGTTTATTTTTTGGGGGACATACCCTTTAAGGATAATTATTGCCTCCATGATCTTTCAGCGTAAGCTGGTTCCTCCCTCCATACAGTCAGTTCAAGGCTGTGTGAAACTAACATCAAAGCCAATATTGACTGCTGTTTTCACCTGCTGCCTCCTATGCACATGCTCAAGCCTTATAAAAAGCTCATTGAGCAGAGAGAGGAGGCAATACCTTTGCCAGGAAAGGATAAAACTTATCATTAAATATATGGTTAAATGCATTAATAAAATGTGGTGAAAATATCAGTTGGGGTTACAGGAAGATAACACTGACAAATCAACATTTTTTTGTTTTCAAAAAATTTTCTGTTAAGGGCATGTCACCCTTACAAAAATAAATTCTTATTTCTTGTGGAATATAAGAGCGAGCTCTGCCATTCTTCCTGTAACTACTGTTGGCCTGAGGACTTAAAGATTAGAGGTAAAAGGTAAAAAATTAAAAACAATGCATGTAATTAATTGTAATAATACAGTAAAAACGTCTCAAAGTAAAGTGTTTGCTTCTATTAAATAACCCTAACTATACCAATAAACATACAGTACTATTCGTTTTTTTTTCTGGAGTCATGTGGTGGTGTGAACTGTTGGATCCAGGGACTTGGCAGCAGAATAAGGTTTGGGCATTTAGAGCCATGTTTATAAAGTGCGGGATACTTGGTAGATTTTGTTGTCAGCAAGAAGTACCACAAATTAAATTCCACAACGAGAGTAGGCTTAACGTACCAGTTAACCTCTAAATGACCATGTCTACAGTAGACGTGTGACTATGCGTCAAGGTGATGTACATAGCTTCCGTAATATCTGCCTTACACAATTTTTCTGCCACAACATAATTATTCTTTTCTTAAGTTTTCCTCTTTATTTTCTGACTAAAAAAAGTTTTTCCTTCTTACAGTATTTTGGGACAATAATTTTCCGCCTTTAACTTTCTGACAAAAATTATTTCGATCTTTAATTTTCTGACAAAAATAATTTTCATCTTTAATTCTGACAAAAATATTTTCCTCTTAACTTTCTGACAAAATTATTTTCATCTTATTTTCGGTACACAAAACAATTGCATGAATATTTTAGCACGAATTAAACCTTATGTCATAATAATTTTCCAACAAAACCAATGTTATTGGGAATGTAAGAACAAACTGAACATATTTAACAAGATGACTTTCATTATTATGTGATATCTCCTATACTTGTGCATGTTATTTATATTCCTCTGGTTGTATTCTGTTGTGTGATACCAAATGAAAAGCTACACAGTAAGTTACTGCTATTTATCTGAAATATACATACACTGAATCCCTTAAACAGAACAGAAGGACAGTGTAGAACATCACTGATTATTCTTAGAATATATATAGTAGATAATTCAGCCCCAACTGTAAATTATAAGATATTATTTGGTACAGTGGGGTCTAGTCTCATTATATATTAATAAGGCACCATTTGAAGTACCAAAACCCCTCCAATGACTGGGCTGGCAATAGGGGACCTGCCCATGCTTATAGAAACTCCCTAGACAACTCGGCACCTTTAGATGGGACTGGTGACATTAGCTTATTTTCCCATCAGTTTTTTTCAGCCATCCGTATTTAATATCATAACCCTTATTCAATTCATTTATTGCGTCTTTAAATGTGAGGCTGGCTAAAGCAGTTTCAAAATGTCTCTTACCTGAGCTGTATGAAGTCTGTTCTGTAATTTCTATGAAGACTCGGAGGGCTACTGACTTTGCCACTGGTTGAGGTCTGTGGATACATCTGGTAATGCCACAAAATCAGCAACATTAATGAGCACCAGAACACAGTAACCAAGAGCCAGTTGAGAGCCATTATCTCTCGCCTTGGTGTCTGCTCATTGAATTTCCTTCATTCTGTTTACTACAATGATAGGATTATTCCCAAACATTCATGCTCATACCTGCAACCCACTTAATCCGCAAATAGTTTCCTGTTTGAAGGTTTAATTACACGTACAGTATGTTTGTTCAGGTTCTAATCTTGGAGGCCTCAGGGCTCACATTCTTACTGTAACTACTTTCGTTCTGGACTTGAGGTCCATTCATGGGAAGAAAGAAATGTTCAAAAGATTGCAGTTGTCTAGATTTTGTTTTTAGATTGTAAGTAACCTGCAGGCTACAGCTCCCGCATACTCCCCTCACATAACTTCTTGTTAACGTACCTTTATGTATACTGGCACGTATGTACGGCAAGCATTCAATTAAGAAACCGGCTTATCACTATTCTCCCCCACGGTAGTAATGCCGCCATAACATCCTTCACCCCATAGTACCCAGGTAACAGAAAAACCTTAGTTAACACAATCCTATGAAACTTTTGCCAGGACACTTCACCACCTTCACTCGAGTGGGTACACCCACGGGTCTCGACCCCAGACAACCCCTGCCCACAATTAGTCAATTGCCGAAATTGTGGCATCAGAATACAGGCCAGTGACACCGCCACTATTCCATAAGGTGGTGACAGCGCAACCCCCCTTCTGGCTTCCTTCCCTTACTCCGGGCACCCTTCTCACCCCAACCCACCCCCCTTGCTGCCCCCGTGTCTCCTGTCGTCGCCTTTCACACCTTCCGCACTATGACCATTCACCTCGCACCTGTATACCCTCTTCCTTTCTCGTGCTCCCTTATTCTCAACGGTACCTATACTAGCATCTATATCTATATATAATTATTGATCTTACATCAGTTATCTCATCTAGTATTATATATCTGTATATATATGTGTATCGCATCTAGTATCTATATCTAGCATCTATATCTAGTATATATATGGTATCTACTATCGTATTATCTTCAATATCTAGTATCTATTGTGTATCTAGATCTAGTATCTATATCTACGATCTATATGCTAGTATTATATCAGGTATCTACAATCTAGTATCTTATACTCTAGCATCTCTTCTATTATATACTATGTATCATATCTAGTATCAGCTATAGCTATATATATATGGTATCTACATCTTAGTATTATTATAGATTAATCTAGTATATATATAGGTATCTACATCTAGTTATCTATATCTAGCATCTATATCTAGTATATATATCGTATCTATCTACATCCATTTTTTCTATATATATCTAGTATCTATCTCTAGAATATAATGGTATCATACAGCTAGTATCTATATCTACATCGATACTAGTATATATGTATAGTCTACTTGATCTAATTAGTATATATCTGTATCACTCGGTATCTAATCTATCATCTATATCTAATTTGGTTAGTATATAGATGCGTATCTGTACATCTAGTATCGATCAGCATAGTATATTCTATTGGTATCTACATCTGGTATCTATATCTAGTAGTATTACTGGTATCTACATCAGTACTATATCTAGCACTCTATATCTAGTATAGTATATGGTATTTACTCTAGTATCTTATCTAGTATATATAATATATATATTATATATGGTATCTTTCATCTAGTATCTATATCTAGCATCTTATATCTAGTATATTATGGTATTTACATCTAGTATGTCTATATCTAGTATTATATATAATATAATATATATATATATGGTATCTTCATCTAGTATCTATATCTAGCATCTATATCTAGTATATACCGGTATATGGTATTTACATCCAGTAACTATATCTAGTATATTATGTATTTACATCTAGTATCTATATCTAGTATATATATATATATATATATATATATGGTATCTTCATATAGTATCTATATCTAGCATCTATATCATATTATACCGGTATATGGTATTTACATCCAGTAACTATATCTAGTATATATATGGTATATATATATATAATATATATATATTATATAGTAGTCTACATCTAGCATCCATATCTAGTATATATCTGGTATCAACATTGAGTATCTATATCTAGCATTTATATAGTATATATCTGGTTCTACATCTACTATCTATATCTAGTATGTATCTGGTATCTACATCTAGTATCTATATCTAGTTTCTATTTCTAGTATATATATGGTATCTTCATCTAGTATCCATCTAGTATCTATGTCGAACAATATATCTAGTATATATATGGTATCTACATCTAGAATCCATAGCTAGTATCTACATCGAACATCTATATCTAGTATATATCTGGTATCTACAGCTAGTCTACTTGTCTACATATCTATATCTAGTATCTATATCTAGCATTGTCTACTACTATCTATTCAGTATCTATATCTAGCATTTGTCTACTATCTATATCTAGAATCTATATCTAGCATTTGTCTACTATCTATATCTAGTACCTATATCTAGCATTTGTCTACTATCTATATCTAGTATCTTATCTAGCATTTGTCTACTATCTATATCTAGTATCTATATCTAGCATTTGTCTACTATCTACATATAGTATCTATATCTAGCATCTCATCTAGCATCCACATCTCTAGCATCTACATCTAGCATCTATATCTAGCATCTACATCTAGTATCTATACCTAGCATCTACATCTAGTGTCTATGGGCCATATTTATGAAGCTTAAAGGGGAACTGGTCTCCAAACAAGTTGAGTTTAATGAAAGGCCAGTTTCCTACCTTTAAAAAACTCTCTACTGCTCCACAGCACAAAATATAAAAAATGACTGACCAGAAAGTTAATGGGTGGGAGGCTGACTTGTGACATTCCATGGCTTCTCCTGCACAGTGCCACCAGCGAGCATAGCCTCAGACTCCCTCAGTGTGTGCAGGAGACAGGAAGTCCCTTCTCTCTGCGGTGTGAAGTCCTACAGAGAAGGTAAGGATCTACAGCCCTTCTTTCCACTAGTGAAACAGCCTTTTCAGGCAGAGTTATCACTCTGCCTGAAAAGTCTGTTTCCACAGAGTTTTCTGTAGGGGGGGTCTGAGTGGCCAATGGCACTCTGAGTGGGTGGGGCTAAGGCACCCATGAGTGGGTGGGGCTTAGGCGTCTGTGAGTGGGCAGGGGTTAGGTGTCAGCGAGTAGGTGGGGCCAACACACCCACGGGTGGGTGGGCATATGGGGCTATAGAGAATGGGCCAAGGGGGCCTGCAACTGGAGGGACCATGGGGTCCATAGTGGGAGGGACCAGGGGGGCTGCAAAGGGGAGAGGAGACACAGGGCAGATTGACTGGCATGGATTCACAGCAGGAAGCAGGAAGTGCAAGGGACCTGGTGATGCTGCTGCATATCACACACAAAAATGTAAATATCTCAAAACTATGCAAAATAAACAATGAAAATAATTGCAAAATTCTCAGAGAGCAATTCCTATCAATTTACCTAAAGTCATTTTTGGACCACAGTTCCCCTTTAAAAGCGATACTGCACCTTAACGATTGGTCCGGCACCCATAAATGTACGATATGGGCCGTAAATCTACCCGCGATCAAACATTTACAGCCACCATAGATCACCATTGCGGTAGTTTACTACAGTGAGGTATTCTATAAACAGTCATAGATTTAGGACGGTTCGCTGTAAATGTACTATTGTGGCCGTACATTAATGGCCGTGGTCGTACATTAACGAAAACCTGTGATATCGTGATACCACAGGTTTATAAATATTGCCCTATATATAGCCTCTCATCTAGTATCTATATCTAGCATTTGTCTACTATCTATATCTAGTATCATATCTAGCATCTACATCTAGTATCTATATCTAGCAACTACATCTAGTATCTATATCTAGCATCTACATCTAGCATCTTTATTTAGCATCTACATCTAGTATCTATCTCTAGCATTTACATCTAGTATCTATATCTAGCATCTACATCTAGTGTCTATGGGCCTATTTATAAAGGCGTGGTAGTTTTTAAGAGATAATGCGCCTTTAAACGATTGGTCCTGCACCCATAAATGTACGATAGCTAGATGATAACTAGATGTAGTTTTCTATATCTATCATACATATCCAGTATCTATATCTAGTATATCTATCTATCTATCTATCTATCTATCATCTATCTATCTATCTATCTATATATCTATCGTCGACGTCGATTTATCATACATAGCCATATCTATATCTAGTATCTACATCTATATTTATTCTGCATAAATATCCATATCTATTCTAGTATCTACAGCTAGCTACATATCCAGTATCTATATCTAGTATATCTATCTATCTATCTATCTATCTATATCTATCGATCGATCGATTATCATACATAACCAGTATCTATATCTAGTATCTACATCAATATATATCTAGATAACAGTATTAATCTATACTATCTAGCATACATCAGTATCTATCTATCTATCATCTATCTATCTATCTATCTATCTATCTATCTATATCTATAATATATATATAAAATATATACTGCAAAAGTGTGCGCCGTTGGTGCACAAGGAATGATGTGTTTTTTTTTTTTTTGCTCGAGGGTTTGCTTTTAGTGATAACAATACAAAGTGCACAAACATGCAAGTGATTCAGGATCTGTCTGCCTCTCCCTTATGCATATAGCTGTTATCTGTGGGGCCAGAGGGGCTACTTACAAGTCTTTAGCTGGTAGGTATCAGGATCCACTAATGAATGTATTAAGATGCAATACAGTGTAATGATATAGAGCATGGTGTTTCATACATCCTGGAATAAAGCCCTTTTACTGACTTAGACATTAAAATCCCACTTTAGCGATTCCTACCAAGGGTTTGAATATGCACAGTTTGAAAACTACAACTCTCCAGCATTCTCTGTTAGCGCAAGTTTCTTTTTATGTGTATTGGCTAATAAATGTATTAAGATGAGTGTAATGAATAGAGCAAAGTGTTGAACTTTTCACATGTTTAAAAACTACACTTACCAACATTTCCTGCCTGTACAAAGCGGAAATGTATTTTCATACAACATCCTGGAAACAGCCCTTACTGACTTACAACATTAAAAGCCCATGCTTTAGCGATTCCTACACAAGGGTTTGAATATGCACATGTTTTAAAACTACAACTCCCAGCATTCTTCGTTAGCAGTAAGTTCTTCTTTATGTCCATTGGCTAATGAATGTATTAAGATGCAATACAGTGTAATGATATAGATCATGGGTGTTGAACTTTTCACATGTTTAAACTACACTTACCAACTTTCCTGCCGGCACAGAATGCTGGAAAATTTATTTTTCATACATCCTGGAATACAGCCCTTTTACTGACTTACACACATTAAAAGCCCATGCTTTAGCGATTCCTACCAAAGGGTTTGAATATGCACATGTTTAAAAACTACAACTCCCACATTCTCTGTTAGCAGTAAGTTCTTCTTTCTGTCTATTTGCTAATGAATGTATTGTATTAAAATGCAATACAGTGTAATGATAGGGGTTGAACTTTTCACTGTTTAAAAACTACAACTCCTAGCATTCCCTGACTGCACAGAATGCTGGAAAATTTATTCTTCATACATCCTGGAATAAAGCCCTTTTACAGCACTTACAACAGCTTAAAAGACCATGTTTTAGCGATTCCTACCCAAGGGTTTGAACATGCATGAATTCATCTGCCCTTCCCTTACTTCCATAGCAACTACACTATTGGTTTGGGGAAGGATTATTCAGGTCCCTTCAGGCAGTAGGAGTCACACCATCCAACCATGTATCTGACAGCTATAATCCATAGAATGTCAATGGAATAAACCTGCAGGTCTGATAATAGATCCAGGTATTTCTGTACATTGTGCAGTTTCAAACTAAACAGCACCTTTGGGGAACTTGAGACCCCCCTATAATATATAAATTCACTTACTGTCCAGCAAACAGCAGCTCTCCTTTTTTCTATGAGAGGGGAGGGGGGGCCGAGTGTGAGAGACTGTTTTTACAAAGGAAGTGACAAATTTCCTTGCAACTTCCTACTAACTACCTACTAACACTTTTTTTGATTGGCTAACACTGCTGTCAATCTAATATTAAGCACATAATTGAATACAACACTAAAGGAAGTGATAATATGTTCCTTTTTAGCTTACATTGCCTCCATAAAACTTCCTGAGGTGTGGCTTAACAGTCCATTTTGAAATTTCATTACAAACAGGAGTGGGGATTATGCAAGTACATTTATTTATATATTTTGCCTTTTTACATTTCTATATACTTAATACCTTACTACATATTGTTAAATTGATTAACTATTTAGTGCTTAACAAACACAACAACACTGTCCCTATGTATATTATTTTTACCCACCACCACCACATAGTACCCTCTGAAAAACCCAATGTATTCCCCATGAATTATAAATTTATTTATATAATACTATAAAAGTGTGCCCATAGTACCATTGGAAATTATGTGTGTATGTTTGCTATGTTGTAATGCATTGCTCACAGGAACCATCAGGAAACATCCGGGGGCCCTAATAAAATTAGTCTGAAGGTCCTAAAAAAAACCCAAGCAATCACATCATATTAAATGAACAAAACACACTTAATCCACCTCTACCTATACTACCTGCAAGCTACAATAAAGAGGGTCTATGTTATTAAACCTGAGGTCTGAGAACAAACCCAGGTGTCTAAACAGCACCTTTGAGCAATCAAAGCGAGCCCTCCATATATGCGATTTTACTTACCCGACCAAGCACTCCCGCAACATTAGACCGATCCTGCAGAACCGCCTGTCGGTGCATAGAAGAATGGGAAAGGTGGTTCTGGCAAATCAAACTAATATCGCAAGAGCGCTTGTTGGGTAGCGCTTGGTTGGGTAAGTAAAATCGGATATATGTAGGCCACCTTAATCCTATACAGTATCCTGATTAACATGCAAGGATCATATTTATTAGTATTTACCACATTAACAGAGCCACGGTCATGCTTAAGCTCTTCCTACCCAGGTTTGAACATGCAAGTGATTTATTCTGCCCTTCCTTATATCATAGCTATTAGACTATTGGATTAAGGAAGCATTATATGGGTCGATCAGTTGTCAAGAAATTAATGCTCACTTTGCGGCGGCAGCGCAAGTACCGGAAAAGGCACTCGTGCGGCCTGTTAAAAATAATTGACCAGAGGTTGCAGCCTCTTTACACGCGTAAGTATTAAACACCAGCTAATATTGGTGTTAAATACTTATGTGTGTGGTTAGATTCACCCAAATCGCACAGCCTCTGGTAAATCCTGCTTCTGGGTGAATCTCCCTGTGAAGTCATAAACTTTACCATATTTGGCACCTGCTATCACATGTGCGTACAACCTAAGGCGGGTAAACACCGATAGCGCCATGGATCAGTCGGCTGGAAACATCTGATGGTGTGGGGCAGCCAGCCGCGACTGAGTTCGGTCTTCTGTATCAGACTAATGGGTCAGTGTAAATTAACAGCCAATTAGCAGTTCCCTATGGGACCACATTACAGTCTGTCACATGCACTGCTGGCTGCAGCCACTGTTACTGTGACCACAGTCTCTGTACTGGCAGATGCTCAGTTGGGACACTGATAGCGCTACATGTATCCAAACTAAATGGTATTAACCTGCAGATCTGAACACAGATCCAGGCAATCCTGCCACAATGTGCAATTCAATCAGAACAGCAGCTTTTTTTTTTATCGAAAGCTAGGGAATGTGTGCTATCAGTGATCTCACACCAAGTGCACAAGTGGTTCGGGATCCATCTGCTTCCCCCTTATGCCCATAGCTGTTAAGCCGTAGGGCTAGGGGGAGCCACGTAGGTCCCTTCGCCAGTAGGTGTCAGGAACCACACCATACTTTCCCTCCCTTTCTGCTCCCAGCTGCCACCAGGAAGCGTCCAGGGGGTTGAATGGGATAAGCCTGAGTTCCTAAAAGGACAGGCATCCCGCCACAATACGGAAACAAACCAAACAAAAAAACACAAATAATGCTAAGTGCTATGTGACAATAAATAAGGAGGGGGTGAATTTAATAAAGTGAGCCAAATATAGGCCCCAGCCTTTCGGCCAGCACCATTGGACATTCTGAGACCCTATACAGGATCCAGAATAACAGCTAGGTTCATACTCATCGTATTTACCACAGAAAGTTCCAGATTTACAGTAACTATATAGTGAGGAAACACAGGATTCTGATTAGCTTTGACAAGTTATGGAGAGGTGTGGTAAAGGAGCTAAAAGCTCCCCACAGGGTATAAAATGAAAGTAGAGCCTTCTTAACTGAAGGTACCTGACAGCCTCAGTTTTATATATTAATATTGGTAAAAACTGTCCATTTCCTAAGAATGCTGGGTAGTTTCAGAGACATGCAAAGTCATTTAATCATAAACAGGCACTTCCTGTCTAGCAAACAGAAACGGTATTGTCTCATTACTTTCTATGAGAGAGGGAGGGGGAGTAAATGTAGAGTCTGAAGAATGTTCTAATTGGCTAACGAGTCACATGTCTTACAAACAGCACATAACTGGGTGTAATAAGGAACTACCTTACACTTCCTGTCTTGTCATGGACAGTGCCTAAGAGAATTTTTTGATTTGCTAACAGTGAAGATCAGAACCTCTCATTGGATTAAGTAAAATTCCACTTCCTTTTAGTGTCTACATGGAGACCCTGTAGAAATCCGGAGGGGTGTCTTAACCTATCATTTGAGTTTCCATTCAAACTTAGGGGTGTCCAGTAAAGTAAGTTTACTTTATTAACTGTATATCACTTTTTTTTGTGATTCAGTAGTAGGTAGTAGTGCTATACTTTGTATAGTGTTTATTTCTTATGGTGATTTTAATTAAATAGTGATAATTACACACATACATATGGACCTTTCGAATGTGTAATAATGCTTTATAACCCCCACCTAGTTAGTTGCTCCTAAAAAATCAATGCAATCTCCGTAAAAATAATAAATTTATTTATATAATATAAGGGATAAGGGAGTAGATATATATATATATAGATATATATATATATATATATATATAATAGAATACATAGCCAGTATCTATATCTAGTATCTACATTAGTATATTATCTCTAGCATACATATCCAGTATCTACTGTATATCTAGTATCTATATCTATCATCATATCCAGTATCTATATCTAGTATCTATATCTAGCATACATGTCCAGTATCTATATCTATTTTTTTATCTGTCAGGATTACCTGATTCCTTGGAGAAGGCCGAAGAGTATCCACAAGCACTGGGGCTCAGAATTTAAGTAAGGTCAGGTCTTCTCCAGAGCCCTGGATGGTGGGGATGTTGCGCCCCCAGCAGTCGATGCCTGAAGAGCCGAGACACAGCAGTGAGATACCGGAGCTGAAGCACAGGACCAGGACTGGAACGAGGCACAGGAACGAGGACTGAAACAAGGCATAGGAACAAGGACTTGAGCGAGGCAAAGGAAAGAGGACTGGAAAAAGCACTGGGACAGGAATGAGGAACAGGTAAGATCAGGAAGCCGATGTGGGAACAAACATCCATCACCGGCTCCCAGCATGTCCTGTTTTTTAAAGTTGGTGCTGCTTCCGTGCATGCCTGGGAGAACCTTACCCGCGCGCCTGCACATCTTCAGAAGATGTCCGGCCACTGTGGGACCCAGTGCAGGTAAGGACCTGTCTTGACCTTTCAAAAAGGATTTTTATGGGTGTTTCTTGAAGAAACCTTTAATTAGAGAGGGGGAAGTTCCTTGCTTGATCCCAAGAGTTTTCTTCATTTTCAAAATTTCTTCCATTTAGAGGAATTGTAGACCCCTTCCTCTACAGCGAACATCCAAGATAGACTCAATTTCAAATTCCTCCTGGGCATCTTTGACACTGGAGACCCTACTGGAGTTGACAAATTCAGCCTGGACGGTCGGGGGTTACTCACAGGAACGCTTTCAGGAGGTGACCCAAGTCGGTAGGTTTGGATTCGGGGCAGAAAGAGCTAAATGGGAGTTGTATGCAGGATACTGAGGTTGCTGCTGGGAACTGTATGCTGAATACTAGGTGCGGCTGGGACTGACACCAAGATGCTGCTGGGAAATTGACACCAAGATGCTGCTGGGAAATGGCAGGTAAAGTAACTTCATAGGAACAGGTATGGTAAGTAACTTCTCAGGAACAGGTATGGTAAGTAACTTCACAGGAACAGGTATGGTAAGTAACTTCACAGGAACAGGTATGGTAAGTAACTTCACAGGAACAGGCAGGGTAAGTAGCTTAAACAAACAAATCAAAGACATGTGTGGCGGCACTCAAAGACTCTCCTCCTAGGTGCGTACTGTTTAGGTAGGCTACCCCCCAGGAGCGGGTACAGTTCAATGTCAGTATAAACAGCAAAACACAGCGCTACTCACAGAGGTATAGTTGAACTTAAGATTAGTATTTATTCACATCTTTAAAAGCAAGGAGACATGATACTATTCCACCTGCCTGACGTGTTTCGTGGGCGTGTCCCACTTCATCAGAGGCCAGGGTAAGTAACTTCACAGGAGCAGGCAAGGTAAGTGATTTCTTTGAACAGGTATGAAATCACTGGAAACAGGAGAGGTGAGTAACTGAGCCTGGGGTAGCTAAATCGGGTGCCGGGTCCAGGAGGACGCCAGCTTTTGAATTATCGTGCAGGCATCGTGACGTCATGACGTCTTCAACGCCGCTCACCAAGAAGTGCAGAGCTGCGCGGAACCAGAGTGGTAGGTAAGTTTGTGACACTCGAGGAAGTCGGACCCCTGAAGGAGCAGGTTTAAAGAGAGAAATATTGAAGACAGGATGGATTCTGAAAGTAGGAGGTAACTTGAGCTTATAGGCAACTTCATTAATCTTTCCAACAATTTGAAATGGGATGACAAACTTGGGCGCCAACTTCTTTAAATTAGTCTAATAGCTGTGGACAGATTACTAGAGCAGAGAGCCTAGCTCTCCCATGATCAGAATTTTTTTTATGAGTCCGCAAAGTCTTTTCAAGATTCGTGTGGACCTGATCTTGACACTGGTTGGTTTGGTCTATCAGCTCTTGAACTGCCGGAGTAGAATAGGATGAATCCAGGATAAGACAAGGGTGAAACCATAATTTACTTGAAAGGGAGGGAGTAAACAAGAAAGATGAATGGACAGAATTGTTATAGGCACCTCCGCTGTTGGAAGAAGAGATGGCCAGTTATCTTGCGCAGCAGTCGATAAACATCGAATATATTGCTCTAGAGTCTGATTCGTCCTTTCCGTCTGGCCAATGGACTGAGGATGGTATGCAGAAGAGTGACAAAGTTTATTTAAAGGCTTTTACAGAGGTTGGTCCAGAACTTTGAGACAAACTGAGACCCACATTCTGAGGTTATCTCATCAGGGATCCCATGCAGTCTAATAACCTTTTTGATGAAGACTGATGGTAATTTTGAAGAAGATGGAAACCCAGCAAGAGGAATGAAGTGCGGCATCTTAGAAAATCTGTCTACCACTACTAGTTCCTCCACCGCCGGGAGTTTGACAATAAAGTCTACAGAGATAAGACTCCATGGGCGCCTAGAAGAGGATAAGGGCTGAAGTAATACGGCAGGTTTACTGTGAGGGGACTTGTTTCACAAACAAGTGTCACAAGTATGTACATTAAGTACAAGTCTCTACAGTCCTTGTGCAGATTTGGCCACCATAATTGGCGGGAGGTAAGTTCCAGAGTTTGTTTGGAGCCAAAATGACCCGCAAGAGGATGGTCGTGGTTCATCTGTAACACCTGATGTTGTAGGTCTTCAGCGACAAAGATTTTATCTTTGTAGAACAGAAAGCCATCTTGAGCTGTTAGTCCTAGGGAAGTTTGAACAGAAAGAGAAACAGGACAGGAGCGGATGCGGGAAAGGAATATTCTAGAGGGCATCAGGCTTACCATTCTTACCAGGGCGGTAAGTTATGTGAAAATTAAAACAAGCAAAGAAAAGGGCCTATCTAGCTTGTCTGGGTCTCAACCATTGTCCTGAGATGTTCTAAATTCTTATGGTCCGTATTATGCAAAATTGGGTGAATTGCCCTCTCTGGAGGTAACGGCACCTTCTAATGCGCTTTGATGGAGAATAGTTCCTTATCCGCAACATCATAGTTTTTCTCCGTAGGAGACAACTTCCGGAGAGAAGGCCACGGGTGAAGAAGATCTCTTTCTCTGGACCTCTGAGAAAGAGTGCCCCCTACTTCCACATCCAAGGCATCAACTTCCAGGACAAATGGTTTTGTCGGAATCAGGGTAGACTAAGATAGGTGCAGAGGTGAATCTTTGTTTATGAGAAACAAGGCCTCTTGGGCTTCCGGAGTCCATGTTCGTCCAGTTTGTGATGGGGAGAACAATCTTGGAGAAGTTTTTTTAAACTTTTGGTAAAAGTTAGAAAACCTCCAGAAACATTGAAGTTCTTTTCTACATTAAGGAGCTTGCCAGTCAAGAATGGTTTTCACCTTAGCAATATCCATAGAAATTCCCTCTGGAGAAATAACTAGTCCAATTAAGTGAACAGTCGTGACCTCAAAAATAAAATTTTCAAGCTTGGCATAGAGTTGATGCTCACAGAATTACGAAGTCATCCAAGAAGTCTCGGAAAATGTTGTTGGCAAAGTGCTGGAAGGTTGCCAGTGCATTGCACAAGCCGAAGGGCATGACTAGGTACTAAGTGCCCATATTGGGAGCGAAGGGCCGTCTTCCATTTGTCCCCTTCTCTGATTTGAATGAGGTTATAGGCTCCCCTGAGGTTGAGTTTCAAGAAGATCTTGACTTATTTAGTTTCCGGTAGTCAATACATGGCCTTAGACCCCCGTCTTTCTTTTCAACAAAGAATATACCTGCACCAGCAGGTGAAGTGGATGGGCGAATAAACCACTTGGCCAAATTCTTGTTAATATATACTCGAAGAGCTGTAAGTTCTGATTCAGACCGAGGGAGGACTGAGGATAGGTTACCCAGGGAGTAAGTCATTTGGGCTATCGTAAGGCCTATGGGGAGGCAGAAAGTCGGCTCCTTTCTTATTGAACACATCGGCGAAACTAGCGTAATGAGGAGGTATAAGTGGTTTATCACACGAGATAGAAGAAAGTGATAGATTACCAACTGGCCCGAAACAATTATTGGTGCAATAGGCAGAATGAAAGGATAAAGTTTCTGTAGACCAGGTGATTTCTGGAGAGTGTAACTTAAGCCACGGTAGCCCCCAAATTATTTATTTGTTCAAAATGGTTATTGTTGATTGCAACTTCCAAACGTAATGTCTCAAGGAGAACAGCTCCTGATGCAAAGTGATAGCCATCTGCCAAGTGGAGAGGTGTGGAGAAGTTCTTTCTTGGGACGGAATGGACAGTTCTTTAATGAAGCTGCCGTCGATAAAATTCTCACAAGCCCCAGAGTCCATGATAGCATTGACTTTAACTTGTCTTCTAAGGAACTGTAAAATAATAGATAAGGACTTTGGAAAAGAGAAATAAGGACTTTGGAAGAGAGAAGAAATTACTCCGGCCTTTTTAACAGAACATGGCTTACCCTGGGGGTGGATAGGACAAGATTTCAGGAGATGACCAGCCTCCCCACAGTAAAGACACAACCTGGCTTTCTTCTTTGGACCTTTCTTCAAAAGAGAGGAGAAAGCGAATTGCCCCAAACTGCTTAGATTCAGTTGGATCCAGAGACTATCATACATATCCAGTATCTATACGTAGTATCTATATCTATCACACATATCCAGTATCTATATCTAGTATCTATATCTATCATACATATCCAGTATCTTTACCTAGTATCTATATCTATCATACATATCCAGTCATTACCCTAGTATCTATACTATCATACATATCCATACCTTACTAGTATCTATATCTATCATACATATCCAGTAATCTATATCTGAGTTTCTATATCTATCATACTATCATTAACTATATCTAGTATGCTAATTTATCAACCATATCACCAGTAATCTATATCTATATCGATTCTAATCATACATATCCAGTATCTATATCTTGTATTGATATCTATCATACATATCCAGTATCTATATTTAGTATCTATATCTATCATACATATCCAGTATCTAAATCTAGTATCTATATCTATCATACATATCCAGTAACTATAAACATATCTATATTCCTATATATCGTATCAGTCTAATATCAGTACTCTATATCTGTATCTACCAGATCTAGTATCTATATATCCATATCTAACTATATCATATCATACATATCCAGTATCTATATCTAGTAGCTATATCTATCATACATATCCAGTATCTATATCTAGTATCTATATCATCTACTATGCCAGTACTATATCTAGTCATCTATCATCATACATATCCAGTACTATATCTAGTATCTATATCTATCATACATATCCAGTATCTATACCTAGTATCTATATCTATCATACATATCCAGTATCTATATCTAGTAGTCTATATCTATCATACTATATCCAGTACCTATATCTAGTATCCTATATCTATCATACATATCCGTAGCTATATCTAGTATCTATATCTATCATACATATCCAGTACTATATCTAGTATCTATATCTATCATACATATCCAGTAATCGTATATCTATCTATACTTATCATCCATACATACCAGTATCTATATCTGTAGACTATATCTATCATACATATCCAGTAACCTATATCTAGTCTATATCTATATATAATATCCAGTACCTATATCTAGTATCTATATCTATCATATATATTCAGTATCTATATCTAGTATCTATATCTATCATACATATCCAGTATCTATATCTAGTATCTATATCTATCATACATATCCAGTACCTATATCTAAATCTAGTATCTATCTATCATACATATCCATATATCTATATAGAGTCGTATATCTATCATTATATATCCTATATATATCTAGTACTCTATACTAGCATACTATCGTACTATATCAGTATCTATTCTATCATACTATCCAGTACTGTATCTAGTATGCTATATCTATCATACATACCAGGATCTAATCATATCTTATCTAGTATATATATCCAGTATCTATATCTAGTAGCTATATCTATCATACATATCCAGTATCTATATCTAGTTTCTATATCTATCATACATATCCAGTATCTATATCTAGTATCTATATCTATCATACATATCCAGTACCTGATATTAGTATCTATATCTATCTACCTATCCAGTACTATATCAGCGCTATCATATCTATCAATTACATCCATACTTATCTAGTTAGGTCTATATCTATCATACATAGTCCAGTTGACTATATCTAGTTAATCTATATCTATCATATATCAGTAATACTTAAGCTAGTATCTATCATACAACCGATTTTCTATGCTAGGACTAATCTATACTCAGCAGTATTATCTATATCATACATCACATATCCCGTAACCTAATCTGTATCTATATCTATCATATATATTCAGTATCCATATCTAGTAGCTATATTCAGCAGTTAATCCAGTTACCTATATCTAGTAGCTATATCTATCATATATATTCAGTATCTATATCTAGTAGCTATAGTCTATCATACATATCCAGTATCTATATCTAGTATCTATATCTATCATACATATCCAGTACCTATATAGTCATAGTCATCGTATACTCTATTATATACTAGTACCCTATATCTATACTATATCTATCCATACATATCCAGTATCTATAATCTAGCATATCAGTACTATTCTAGTGCATTCCTATATATCCAGTACCTATATCTAGTTCTATATCTATATCGTATCATATCTAGTCAGTAATCTATCATCTATCCGTACCTACTATAGTATCTATCATCCATATCCGTAATCTATAACTAGTATGCTATATCTATCAGACATATCCATTACCTTTAGTCTAGTAATCTATATCACATCATACATATCCAGTATCTATATCAGTACTATATCCTAATCATCCTATCCAGTACTATATCTTATTTCTATATCTATCTATACAGTCTCCAGTACCTTATCTATACGATATCTATCATACATATCATTCCTATAGCTAGTATCTATATCCTTAAAAAAAAAAAAATTCCCCAAAAAACCCACAAAAAAAAACTATCCAGTATCATCTCTAGTATCTATTATCTATCATCATATCCAGTAACCTATATCTAGTATCTATATCTATCCACACATAATCCATATCTATATCTAGTATCTATACTATCATACATAGCCAGTATCTATATCTAGTACGCTATATCTATCAATATATTCAGTATCTATTCTCGTAGCTATCTCTATCATACATATCCAGTACCTTATCTATATCTAATCTATCATCATATCCAGTACCTATATCTAGTTTCTAATATCTATCATAACATATCCAGTACCTATAGCTATATCTATATCTATCATACAATCCGTACCTATATCTAGTTATCTATATCTATCATATCTATTCATATTCCATTATAGATACTAGATGTAGATACCATATATATACTAGATATAAATACTAGATGTAGATACCCTATATATACTAGATATAGATGCTAGATATAGATACTAGATGGCCTCATTTTTCTGGGTCACAGCCCAACACCCTCCATCTTCACCCATCAATCGTTAGACACAAAAGTGCACATTCCAACCAACACCGACACCACAACACCCAATAACCAGTTAATTCACTGCCATATCTAGCATGCACACCACACCTGCTCACCATTCCCCTCTTTTTCCTGCATTCCCATAGCTAAGTGGTTCACACTCTCAGCCACCAACCACTTAGCGTTCCGTCTCCCTTGTATACAGAAGAACAACCGCCCTTATCCTGCCAAAACGAACCCAACGCTTACACCACCGGGAACTTGAATGTAGTCTCTCGCTCTGTAGTCTCGTCCCAAAGCCACTCCGGAAACAGACTTTAAGCAGCCTATGGCATTGTGGCCCCCGGCATCACTGTTTCTTCTCACCTATAATGTGAAACTTTGTTGCCACACCCTCCCAACCTCCCATAATATGCTATAGTTTGTTTCCCACGTAGCTAAAGACCAGCCAATTCCCCCCCCACCCCCCCACCCCCGCCATATTGACAGCCACAAAGGTAAGTCCCTGTATTTTTTCTCCATACAATCTGCACATTTGTGAATTCTGCCCCAATTTGCAGACCTTTCAAGCTTAT
Organism: Hymenochirus boettgeri; assembly: GCA_019447015.1. Lineage (NCBI taxonomy): Eukaryota > Metazoa > Chordata > Amphibia > Anura > Pipidae > Hymenochirus > Hymenochirus boettgeri. The sequence goes on from CM033469.1 coordinate 316,760,197, forward strand.
TAGCCTACCACAACATCCAACCCCAAATCACTTTCTTAAAAGGGGGCCTACAGGGCACCCCATGTTTTTTGGATTACAATAAAAACTCGTAGCCACAAAATGACCACACAAGATCTGACCACTGACCCCAGCACGATCTAAATTCCTTTGTCCCGACTGCGGGGAACACAAAAGTCCCCAAGAAGTCCCCCACGCTCAGGCCTGAAATACTTCATTCCTCAGAGAGGGAAACTGGTCAACCGGGGAACGTGGCCGGAACGCCACTCATGCCGCTACCACCACCCTCCCAGGCCGCAGCTGCTCAGTCTCCACCCTGACCACCGCCTCCCGTACATCACCATTAAAATAACTCCCACACCTGCCCCAATCCTGCTCGGCGCGAAAACAAAATGCTAGGAATCTCTGGGGCCAAGCAATTTGTTTTCATTTGCCAAAAAAAACAAAAATGCCAATAAAAATCTGTTCTCTCTAGACTCTGTAAAAGGAGATTGGTCAGCCCAAAGAATTCAGCACTATCAGTCCCTATATACAGTAAAGGAGACCCAATCAGTACCCCACCCACCGTAACACCTCTTGATGCCCCACCACAACCACACACAGCCCAACCCTCTCAGTGTTCCCACTGGCTATGCGCTCATGCACATGCAAATACCTCTGCAGGCTGCGCACACAGGTTTTTAAGTGGTGCATATTAGTGCTGCGGTGTGGCTGGATGGAGACCACAAAATCTTTCCTTTGTACTGTGCAGAGAAAATATAATTTGCACACCACAGTAGGTTTTAAGTAGCGGGATGTTGCAACAAATACCACCTACGGGTCAACTACATCTAGCCTTTGGCAGCTACGGGGATCAGGCAATTTTTCCCTCCAACCCGAGGGCTACACCTATTGGCCAATCCCGTGGATCTGTTCAACTTTTAATTGGTATAGGAAACTAGACATTTTTCTTAAAATAAAGGGCAATATAGTGAGGAAAATTGTTTTTTTTTTTAATTTCTTCTAATGTAATCCTATAAAGTCAACCCCATCCACCGAGGTACCTTAGTTTCTTTAATTTCTAATGGTCCCCGATATATAAGCCTTTGAATATGATGTGATTTGTAGGAGATTGCCACACCTATCTGTCACTCAACGGCACACCCACACAAGCCCAAAGCCTCCCTGCAGTAATGCACACACTCTCTCACCACACTATATTTACATGCAACATTAGTCAATGTTGGGTGTAGTGCTAAAACCCATCAATCAACATAACCCAGCAATACGAGATAACACCTATAAAACAAGCCCCCCCCCCCCCCAAACAAAACCATCTTACTCTCTACCATTCACCAAACCCCCACACCGTGACTAACATGGGACACTCACCATAAACGTATTACGTGTAGTCCAAAGTGACCCCACCGCGTAATACAGACCCTACATACCACCCACAAAGACACACAGGGGCAATGTGAGGAAAAATATAGAATACAGCAACACTGAAATGGTTCCCCTCCCCCACGGCACCAGCACCGCAAGCAGTTTCCCCGTACCCCCCCCCACCATACTCTCTCCGCACTGTTCACCCCTGTGAATTGGTCTCCTACACGTGTTTATGTCGTTATCCTTTCGCTTACACCCACTCACCTCTTCAGGATTTTGAGTACACCACCGACACCATCCTACAGCCCCCCCCCTACGTTTCCCCACGCAGGGCAGGAAAGCTAGGAACTTTTACAGGCCGTTAAAAAAGTTACTCTGTTTTTCCACTTCAGTACTAGACCACTTATCAACTCCTTCACCAGACGCCGGCAACCACATAACTGTAAAACGAAGTCTTAGGAGCCAACACACTAGTGCGCACCGCGTTTGGATGTCCCTTCCTTGTTCACGAATCTAGCACAACTTTGTCCCTCACTATAACCTTACCCTACACATGGATTGTGCCGTGTGAGGGTTATTAGAGGTGAAATAACAGGATATGTATCTACACCACCCTCCACCCAGTACTTACAGCATATTGACCAATACTTTATTCCACACTTTGATTGCTTGCAGTCTAGCTCTGGAAGGGAGGGGTCAACAGGATGTCAGCACATTCATTTATAAAGTCCTTTCAACTGACAATGCTCGGACTTGTTACCAGCCCGTCACTGCTTGAGGGGGAGTAGACAGAGAGGGGAGGGGGACTACACAGCTTGGTAAAACTTCTGCAGTGTGAAGAAACGAAGCCACACAGAACATGAAAGTAAGGCAGCTTATACTAAGTGATCTATACATTGTATACAGACAAAGTTTTTTTTTCACTATAGTTGCCCTTTAAATGTAAATTTTTTTGTTTGCATGAACAATAACCTAAAAAAAAAAAAAAACAGTACGGTTTTATTACTTGAAATTATAAATTACAAGTTGGAAGTAGAAAACTATGTAAATATCTTTACTTTGCTAAATGTTCTCAAACAGTAGTGATACTAAACTCAGCAGTGAATAGATATAATATAATGATTAGGGCATAAGAAATCATTTTATTGGAAACAGATGTGAGTTTTGGCCTTGGTCTCCAGTACTGAATTGATAACATTTATAATCTAACTCATTTCACTAAAGCTAATTACAGTGTAGGAATTATAACAAGTGATCAGCATCCTATCCTGACTTCCCCCACCCCTTACTATAAACCTTTCCGTGAATAAATAGCTAGGGAAATTAAGCTAAGATAATTAATGAGTCAGTACACAGAAATGAATTAAAAAGATTAATATTGTACCTGTGACTAGTTTTAAGTAAATTCTTTTGTTCTCTATGGAACATTTGTTAGATACCAAAAATGGTTTAAATACAGGCCAAATCCAAACATTGGGGCTATAAAACTAAGCATTATTAATTAAAAAATAATTTGTGGTCTCTTTAACAAAACTTTAAATCCAGTTTACCCATGCACAGTTTCATTTTAAAGAACAAAACACATAGGTTTTACGGTATTGAAACACGGTCACAGGCAATGTCTTAGAATAATAGTTATGTATATCATCATGTTTCATGGATATACAAAACGGCTGAAGTTGAATCCTCACATACTCACGTTCTAAAAAAAGTTCTTGAGTGACTAATTATACTGAGCAGAATAGCTAGGAAATAGGTTAGTATGTTTAAAACATTTTGCCATAAAAGAATACAACTACAGTTGGCAACAGGGTATTTGGTATTTTATGATGTGGTGAGTAATTATGCAATTAGTGAAAATACCACTCCTAAAGACAAGTATATTTAAACTTTGCTACCAAATACACAGAAAGAAGAAGAAATCAAGAGATTGGGCTGGTGTCTTCCATAGTGTGTATCTTCTAGACCAAGGATTCTCCAGCTATTTGACTAAAAAACTCACCGCATTCCTGGCTTCCCTCTGTAGTTGAGGAATGTGGGAAGTGATAGATTTCAAACACCGATTGATCATCTGTTATGACCATAGCTTTGTTCTGGTTTCTGTTTGTAAGATGAAGACTGTCAGGGTTATTCAATGAAAGTTCTTATCGTTAAAATGATGCTAATTTTGCCCCCAACCAATCAGAATTATAACATTTGAAAGCAACATCTGATTGGTTGGGGCAAATTAGCACCATTTTAACGATAAGAACTTTTGTTGAAAACCTGTGTGTCTTGGACATGTATATCTGTACACACAGCTATTCTATAATCTTAATTACATTACACAAATGTATTTTATACTATGAATTTGGCGTAATGAGCAAATTTTCAAAAGTCTTTATTAAGTTTGATGTGCAAAATAAACTGTTGATCAAACGTTTTCAAGCTAACTGATACTTAGTTAAATCCCTGTTTCTCTCTTATTGTACTCAGGGATGTCTATCATGAAGCAAAGTAAAAGCTTTGCATGGTGCGCCCTTGCCAATGACTACAAAAGCAGCAGATTATTTTTTTTTTAAATCACTATGCGACGCGTCTGGCTTACCTTGCAGCAGTTCTCCTATTCTATGTGGGCCTGACTCTATTAATTTTCAATGGTGACATTTTATATTTACCTGTCTGAGTGCAGGGCACATGGGGGTATTTTACAATTACCAGTCTGTATGCGGGCACATGGGGCATTTTTTGTTTACCTGTCTGAGTGCTGGGACATGGGGTCATTATATTTACCAGTCTGTATGCTGGGTACATGGGGGCATTTTATATTACCTATCTGTGTGTGGGCACATGAGGGCATTTTATATTTACCAGTCTGTGTCCTGGGCACATGGGGACATTTTATATTACTTGATGCCTGTGTTCTGGGCACATGGGGGACTTTTATATTTACATTTCTGAAACTGGGCACATGGGGGCATTTTATATTCACCTGTCTGCATGCTGGGCACATGGGCGCATTTATATTTACCATTCTGGTGTGGCTGGGCATGGGGTATCTTATATTAAATACAGTCCAGGTAACACTTCAGCACACCGCTGTGGCTTTTAGCAAGACAAATCAGTAGGTGCAGTCCCCTGCCCGCCACTCCTAGGGCCAGACAATTCTATAGCACAAGAAAGTATAGAGGAGCACACTACAATGGTGAATCCAAATTTTTATTGTGACAACAACAACGTCACAAAAAAAATTTGGATTCACTATTGTAGTGTGCTCCTCTATACTTTCTTGTGCTATAGAGGTATATTATATATACCATTCTGTGGTGTATGGGCGATGAACGTGTCTGTGTTTTGGGCACTTATATTTACCAAACAGCGAAAACAGTCCATATGCACACTGCCTACCGTGTGCAGACATCTGGTTTCCCTACTTCCAAGGGATAAGTCAGATCAGCAGAGGATAATGCAGTCGCACTCCAATGTGAACAGTGAGTTTAGACTCACTATTACCAGTCTGTGTTGTGGGCATCTTATTTTTACCATTTCACCAGCCAGTGTAAAGTCACTACTCCAATCCACCAGCCAGTGTTTAAGTCAGCCCTCCAGTTCACCAGCCAGTCTTAGCAGGCAGACCACCACACCCACCAGCGCAAACAACGCCCCACCGCTGCAAGTCAAACCCTTTTTCCGGTTTTGCGCATTGCTTAAAGAACCAAGGGCACTTAAAATATTAAGTTTCAGGTGACAAAAGGTCAAGGGACACCCTGTACTCATCCGTGTTACTATTTCTTTTGTAAAAATGATTTTCATTAGAGTTAGAGAAGTTATACAAGTTCCATGTGTGGTGATTTCTAAAAAAAGTTATCTAATGCATGAAAAAATATCTTTTTACATTATTAAAATACATAGTAAATGCATCTGGTGCATCTAGACACTGATTGGTGGGGTCACTTTTGTCCAGAACTTGAGCTGAATTATGTTATGAAATTAGAAAGTCTAGCTTAAGTATTGCAAGCACTTAAGATGGTAAAGCTGCAAAAATGGAGTAGATGCGTGACAAATTGACGAGTATTAAAAAGTCTGTGGGCTAAAATAGCAAAAATGCCTTTAAGCAACAGTACTCTGGGAAATAATAAAAAGTCTGTAGGCTAAAATAGCAGAAAAGCTTTCAAGCATAGCATTCTGTTAAGTGTCTCCATTTGGAACCTGCCCACGTGAGACACAGCAGAGACTGTCATTGTAAAGATTCCAAAGGAAGGTCACTCATGGATCATTTCCTTTCTTGTATTTAACTTGCATATCTAAACAATAGTGACATGCAATATTTCATTTACCTAGGGTATTAGTCTTTATCAGTGTCATTATATCAAAGCAAGCCGGTAATGATATTCAGGTACAGTATGCCAACCTTTCTCTCAAAATATAATCAGTTTTAAAGCAGTTTTTTGTGTAACATAAAAAGTGCTAGAAAGGAAAAACCAAATTATATATATATATAATATATTCCGTGAGAGAGAGAATGGGATCTATTTGCTGTATATACAGTAGATATATGTTTATTATATTGCAATGTAATATATGAGATGCTTATAGTGTAAAAAAGGATATTACATCAATAAGGCATTCATGACATGCAAAAGCATCCATATATATTATAAGTTAAGGGCACTATTGCCGATAATACATAAGGTTTTATGGACTTAAAACAAAAAAATAAAAAAAACCCTCTTCTTTATTGAGCATGTCACAGTTTCCAGGGGCATAGGGATCCCTATAGCAACCATTGCAGTGGCTATAGGGACCCGAACCAAAGGGCACCTGCAGGATGTCCACCCTCCTAAGAAAAAAATTAACCAACACAGTTAAGCCCCACAAAACCCCATTTTCGTTTTTACTTAAACCTATCAAAGATGCTTCCAGGTTTCTTGCTATGGGGCCCTGTGAATTGAGCTTCCCCTGGTTTAGCCGTGGATACACTGAGAAGAGGAGAGCATTCCATGGCTAAACTGTGACATGCTCAGACAAGGAAGATAATTTTTTCGGTATAAGACAAGTTGTTACGGTGGTAATTTAGTTAAGAAATAAGAAGAAGAAGAAAGAAATTTTTAAAAAGCTGTTAAAAAGTTGTGAAAAGGGAAAGGGAGAGAAACAGTGGTATATATTCTTATAAAAAAAAACACTCAATAACAAAGCTATAGGAACCTACAATAAAAAGCTACGGATTATTGTGCTAATTATAAACCAGGAATTAAGGCCCCTAACTAATACGCACCCCAGCCCCCACTTTTTCCCTCAGATAAAAACTTACAGTTTCGGTCTCACTAACCCCTGCCCTGCACCTTGCACATCTTTACCGATTCAAAATCCATCTGCAAAAGCGAACAAAAGATGGCGGCCATCATTTGATGATGTGTTGCCAACAAGCATGTGAGAAACCGTGTTTGTTCTCTTTAAGCCAAAGTGGGCATGGAGTTGGAGAGATAGTATACTGGAGGAAATATCTTTAATCTGCTATGGGTAGTTCATGTCAGCTGAGGACCCGAAATAATATCTTTACTATATATTTATTATAACATATCCACTATATATTTAAGTCTTTAAGCTGCTGGGGAGGGTGTAAATCCTTGTTTTAGAAACACACAGCCCACAGAGGTCACAAGTTAAAATCCCCAGACTTAATTTTATTTTTTCATTACACTATTCCTAGCAAAGATAAAGATTCTACATGTAGTAGTGTTCCACATAGTATTTTGTTGGGTTAGGTAAAGCTTTGCTTTTAGTAATACAGAGTACATGAAGTGCAGGTTAAATCCCCAGACTTACTTTATTTTTAACTGAAATGTAGCTATTCTGTTTCATTCTGTCTTACATCCAGCAAGAAGCACACTGCAAATATTACTTTTCATTTTTTTAATGAAAAGAAAAGGATTATAACATTGTAAGGACAGAAGCATTGAAGTGTTGGGGAAAAAATAAATCCCTGTTCTGTGTCAGGGAGAGGGAGATCTCTGTGTTGCAAGTGATTGTCAGCTTCTAGGAAGCAGGCTGCAACTTTTTTTTTGATCTGTTGAGCACTACAGACCATATTAAGTGTACTGGGTTTCACCCAACTAAACTGGATAAGAGAGCTGACACTCTAGTGCCCATAGATTAATTTCTTAAGTCACTCAGCGAGCCACAGCAAAGGAGAAGTAAGAAACAGCTTGTTGTATGGTTGTCAATGTACTTTGTCTATTGGGACAATGTGTCTATAGACTTTATTTCCCCTTAAAGTGCTAAAAAAAAATGCATGCAAAGGTGTTGCAAGTTTGTTAGTACATCACTTGTAGTTGTGGTAAAACTTATGTGCACAAATTTTTAGAAACAGCCATAGCCACCACTATTTCCATTTTAAAATCTGCTAATCCCCTGCACAATGCACAAACAAGTTAGCTTGACTTTAATTATAGTGATAGGGGGTTTTGGTACATTGCTCTGTTATTATTTCATTGTTAGAATAATGTCATGCTCAAAAGCAGTCTCTACTTTTTAAATATCACTGTCTATTGTTACGGTAGATTTTTTTTTTTTAAATCAAAGATTGCACTTCTTAATTCTTTATTGATTTGTGTCATGTACCTCATAAGATACATTAAAAATGCATTAAGCTATTACAATAATACTGAACCACAGCAATTATGTGTTAAAGTGATGCAGACACATCAGGCAAGAAAATAGCTCCTTCTCATAGTCGGAAGTGCAATTATGAAAGCACAATAAGAGCTTAGCCTGGTATTGTAATTAGTCAGTAATCCATTTTGTACTTCTATAAGTAACTTTAGTTCTTATTACACAAAACTAAAATCACGCTAAAATTACAAAACATATTAATAATGTAGGTTTAATCTTAAGTGTATGTATACTAAAAAATGACTGCGGCATCTTAATCTATACAATATGTGTAAGTAGCACTTACTTGAGGTGGTGTGTTGCTGCATGCCTTCAATAAAGTACTTTTTTTGCTCAGGCTCTGACCACTGACCTGAATATTTTCCCACATACCAAAGTCAATACTGCATACGAAATACAGCACACCAACTGTCAAACCATTCCAGCTATAGCAAAACTGCTTACAGAAAAGCTGTGAAATGTAAGATGTTTCAGATTGGATATCTAAATGAAATAGGGGGAAGATCACAAAAAATGATACCGCAATAGTTGGGATGAAATTTGCCAGTGTACATACCTTTAAGGGTGTGATGTTACAACCCCAACATTTTAACAATGTCCAGCTCAGGATACTAACAATTGTATGTTGCAGAGACTTCATCATACATTACTGCCTAATAAAAAAGTCCAAAGGCCTGGAAGGGAATATTTAGGGCTAGGGGAAAGGTTAAACTTAAAAATGGCTTTTACTTGGTATAAAACTGCAATACCCTTACAGTATGTAGTATATGTGATTATGTAACCACAAATGGGCCATGGAACTTCAAGGGGTAACTATATAATCTCTCATTTTCACTATGGGCAACATTATCTCTTCCATTAGTAGTAATTTTCCATGTTTCAAAATAGACAACTTTGACCTAATGCTTTGATATTCTTCATGGCTCTTAGAATTTCTTCTTATGAAGTTGACAATCTTTTTATTTTAATAGTCAGGGATCAAAGTCTAAAATTAGGCAGTGTGTGATTTAATTTGCATTTACCAAACATAAGTAGACAGACAGTTTAGTTTCTTTGCTGTAGTTAAAAACGGCTCTATTACAAATGTATAATGTATATAATAACATGCAAAGCACAGTCATACAAGGAATTAATTAAGGTTTCCTTTTATTAAGGACAATAAGCCTTTTAATTCATTGGTCTGAGATATTAACTTTCCATTTACAAAATAAAAAAAAAACATCAAACCCTTCCAGTAGGTCATCACTGTTCAGTATATTATGCACATACATATAGGTGTATTTATTTTTTTATTGACACAGTTGAATTACATCTTTGTACAAACATATCATATATACATAGAGTTGTGATGTATGAACAATTGCATAGATTACCAGAGAGTTATGAATACTGAATTGAGAGAATGGTGGACACATATGCATCTCTGTATAATGACAGTTTGAGATTAATATAGTTACAAATCTGTTTGACAGTGGGTACATTAAACGGTAAGGGGTAAATTGGATAAAAGTAGTAAGAAGGCATACATACTTATATTGTATAATTGTTATGGCTATTTCATATTATTAATTGGGGTAAATAGGGTAGGGAGAGGAATAGGTAGTTGGGGGTCTGTGGTACGTGAGAAGAGTATCAGCCTTATCAGACTCATAAACCACGTAGTTTTCTTGATCATGTTCATGTCTGGGGAGTATAAAGGGCATGTCCACCCCCAAAACTTAATCCCCCCCACTACTGGCCCCATTGTTGTAGTGTAGTTAATCCTTACCTCACATCCCAGCTGCATCTGGTTCTCCTGTAGTAGTCCCCCAAAGTCCCAAAAACTGCCCACCAGGAGGATAGCAGAGTCCATATAGGACTCTGCCTCCTACCTGGCCTCCGGGAGAAGTTTGGCATACGTACTGCAGCCCTTCCCCCTCCCTCTCCCTCCCGATAGGATTCCCTCCCCTAGTGTAAATCCCTTTTGCTATAATAATCCCTCTGTCCCCCAGCCCCAACCGCTATGTTATTTTATTAGAAAGTGCCCCAAACATTACTACCTCCCCTCTTTCCTCCGCCTCACTGAATGACCGGCTGCCGATCCCGCCCCTCGCTTGCATTTTCTTGCAAGCAGAGGGCCGGCAGCGCGGGGAGGAAAGAGGGGAGGTAAGTAAAGTTTTGGGAATTTCTAATAAAATAAATATAGCGGTTGGGGCTGGGGGGACAGGGGATTGATATAACAAAATTTATTCAAGGGTGGACATACCCTTAAGATTGTTTACAGATGTTCATACCAAGGTGCCCAGATATCATTGAACTTGTCAAGGCAGCCACGGCCCACATATATCAATTTGAGCATTGGGAGCATATTGGTGATCAGCGTCTGCCATGTATTGAATTTAGGGGACGTGGGGGCCATCCACTGAAGGAATTACCCTCTGGCATAGAATACACAGTTTCTCTTATCAGGGTGAGATGTGTATGTTTAGGGTGTCTGTCTCTGGTATTCCAGAAGGCATATTTGGGGAGGGTGTATTTTTTAGTATGCAGCACAAAAAGGTCACCTGAAATCATGGCAAAAATGGAAAACTGATTTAAAAAAAAAAAATAGAAATCCATATATGGTTAAGGATTAGGTATAGAAAAAGTGAGATAAGGAAACTTGCAATTTAGGCAGATTAGAGATACATAGACTTGAATAGAATAGTTAAAAGTTCGAGGTGAAATTGGTTTTGACTGCACTTAAGCTTTTCAAATTTTAGTTCTGACTTCTAACTAGGTAGGCATAGTTCAATCATCCGACAATAGTAGTCATTGCCTACATGGCCAGGTAGGGTAAAGTTAATTATAATTATTATTGGGGATTTAAATAGCACCAGCATCTTCCGTGGCATTTTACAATTACATACATTCACATCAGGCCCTGCCCCGAAGAGCTTACAATCTAAGCACATTTATTTGACATATACAACCTATCCTATGTCTTTATGATTGTGAACATTTAAAAAATCAATGGTTACAGGTTTTAAAAAAAAAACTAGAAGCTTTAAGGGCAACTATGCCCAAAAAAGGGAAAATAGTTTTAAAGCCCTTTCCTATTGAGGCTGGAAATCCTATTCCTTCCTTCCGGCTTGCCACATGCACAAGCAGTGAAAGTGAACAGTGAAGGGTCTGACAGCTCACAACTTGCAACAATGTACACAGAGTATGTCTATCTTCCTATCTCTAACATTAGGAATAAGATTTCTTACCTCCCTTTGATAGGGACTAAGAATTCTTTAAATCTGTAGTTGACCTTTAAAGAAACTGTTTTCTCAATTTAACTTATGAGCTCTTGGACGCCTCTCTGAATTCCTTCTCATAAAAGTTACATATCGTTCTGAGCATTTTGTTCTAAAAATGTACCTCCCACTCAACCTGAAATATTTACCGGTACTCTACTGCATCACCTAGTTCCAGGCAGTGCAGACATGCACATCAAATAATTTGCCTGGTTCCCAGCACTGATACAGTAATCATGTTCAATACATGACAAAGTTGGAAAGAGACTCACACAGCATTCCACTGCAAACAAACTTTATTTCAGTGCTCAATGCACAACGTAGAAACTGGAGTGAAGAAATGCAAAACCAATGCAGTATGTCCACCCCCTAAAATAACTTTTCATATAATATTGGCTGCTGAATAGTAGCTCACAAAGAAGCTTTACCACTTTTAAATCGGTTCAGCCGTTCATGAGTAACTCAACCTTCAAGCCGGCATATTTCAGCAGCACGAGAAAGTCCAGCGTTTAACTGAACCAGGTTACGTCAGCTTGCCTGTGTTTTTCTATGTTCATGCGCATGTCTGTTTGAATCACATAACGAGCACAAGGAAGTCCCTTCTCACTACGTTCCGCAAAGATGACTCCTTGGTAACATCTACCAACCACGAAGTAGCATTCTTTGTGTATGGAAGAAATTACAGCTGCAGCAGCAGTTAGATGTGCCTGTTTCACGCTTCGGGTCTTTCCTATACACGCTCTACTAGCTGGATCTGAGTTCCTAACTTTGTCTCACATACACACTCACATACTTTGTCTCACAGGCACACTCACATACTTTGTCTACAGGCACACACACACGCACAAATGCACACAACCACATTAGAAAATGTTTCCAGTTATAAAGTTTTAATTTGTAGCTCATCAGAATACTTAATTAAAGGAATGTAAACAGGGGCACTTCTAGGATTTCTTCTTCCTGAGCACAACTTTTGAATGCCGACCTTGATTATTTCCAGGCGTTCTGGAAGCCGCTGTTTTAAAGTGGTGACTCTTTCAGCAGGCCCTAACTAGCCCAACTAGTCCAACAAACTAACTAAAGCTAACCTAGATATATAAAATGATTTTAAAAACTTCATATCGTTTACTAAGGAAAATTCCCTTTTTCTGTGCAGATAAAACCCAATCTGCAGTTAGCTGCTGTCTGTGTTACTGTCTAAAGAAATTGATACAAAGTCTCACACACACACACACACACACACGTGTGCTTCAAACTCCTACGCTAAAAGAAAATCTTATTTGATTCAAGCAGTTATCACAGCTCCATTGTGCTTACCTTCCCATAGCAAAGTGTTTCACTTTCACATAGCACAAAATCAATGGGTGAATGCTATTGGTGTAGAGGGCACAGACCTCCACTGCACATGCTCCACCATTCCATCTGTGCCCTGTTTTGGGAGGGGGGGATACATAGAGGGAGACATGCATATAACTAGGAGTGAGCTGAAAGGACAATGAGGAGATCTGTGACAGGGAGCACTGAAAGCAAAAAAGGATGAAGCTCCTGGCAGCATTAAAAATATAGAAAAGGATAAAGTAATTTTTTTCAGTTTAGCGTCCCTTTAAATTTGCAGACACGGTAATACTATCAGGAAAAGTAAGATCAGTGATTACTTTTGTGTATTATATTTTTTGTTGGGTTCACCTATTGTTATTCCGACGCTGTCAGTACTGTTTAGTCTGCTCCGGTATTGCTGTCTTTGATTGGCTGTCACCTATTTGATGATGTGCGAGAGGAGGGATGGACTTTTTTTTCGGGAAGATTGCAGCATGGGGTCCATGAACATAGAGCGGCTACATGCAGATGGACTGCTGTATATCGGCTGAATTATCTCAAAAACTAAATGAATTTCAGCAAATCTATTTTGGTGTTTCAGGTTTGTGATATGAATTGAGCAATATATCAAAAGTTATTTTTTTTAGGTGGAAATACCTTTAAATGGTGGTCTCCATGGGTGTCATCCTATATAAATAAAATGCCAAGTGCTGCATCTCGTGATTTGTGTGTGCCTGCGTGTGTATCAATGTAGTTCCCTCCCTGGCCAGTAGGTGTCTCCACACTCCTCATTAGAATGTAACTGCTGCAACTTTCGTCCGTTTCTTTCCGAAAATTCAGGGTCTTACCAGCGCTGAGACCCTCACCAGAGCTTCTCCTCTTCTTCTATAAAACCCTTCGGCGCAAAGTTCTTACTGACTGTGACAGGCATTAATGTGTATGCGCAAACGGAAACATGGCCGCGATTAAAGGTTCACACTGGACACACTACGAGGTGCCGATATGGAAATGGCAGAGGCTGAGAGGGGGAGGTAGTGGGCTCCAGGCATGGCTGGAACAATGGTAAATGTCGGATCTGAAACTTAATGGATATTTTCCTTTGTGGACGAGAGAGAGAGAGAGAGAGAGAGAGAGAGAGAGAGAGGGAGGGAGGAAGGGAAGGAGAGGGAGGGAGGGGAGAGAGAGGGGGAGGATGGAGAGAAAGGAGGGGATGGAGAGAAAGGGAGAGAGAGAGGAAATAGAAAGAGAGAGTATGTCTAGCGCCTGTTATTTAACAGGTTAACTGTCTAGTGCTGCAAATAAATAAGAAGCACAAAAACATCTAGATTAGGTGCTAGAAAGGTAAGGGGACAGAGTAAATCCTTCCGAAAACTTATTTTGGCACCATACCATAATTCCTCTTTAATAAAAGGTTTAGCTGCAGTGGAAGATAAAGGGTATCTCCACTGGCAGGTCCCGGTGGAGTTTGTACTCTATGCGCATATGATACAGTACAAACTAGCCAAGACCTGTCGGAAGAACGGCAGAGGAGCGCGATAACGGGTAAGTTCTATAACTTTGTTCCCGGCTCCTGTGGTTTCATTGAAGCACAGGATTTAAAACATTGCTCCTTTAACTCCCGTTCTTCAATTGAAATTAAAAACCCCAAACTTAATTTCGCCAGTACAGATACTCTCTATAGGGACATAAATAGCTGTGTTTATAGTTTTAAAAAAATCTGTATCATGTCACTCCTATTATGTTCATCATCTTCAGCAGCTGGGCGATTTTAACATCCTATTTCCCTTCAATAAGGTTAACCAAAGGCTGCAGGAGAGGGTGTCTGCTGCAGATAGATAGATGATCTGAAAAATGTGATCTTTTTTGAAGTCTGGAATAATTCAATTAAAGCTGATTTTTACAAAATCTTTATATTAATAATGTTGTATATTTAAATATAACAGAAGCTGAAATCTCAATGACCCTGTATGTTTTACAATAGCTTTTTCTGTGTAAATGCATATTACACATACGCAATTTGAACTGATATTGTATTATTATGAGGACAGCTTCATTAATCCCATCTCTATCGTACAGTACTTTCATTTAATGATAGCTGAACTCGATTTAAAACTCCCTCCATAAAATCACTTGAGCCCTAAAACACTTTAATTTTATTAGAAAATGCATTAAAGGCTGAGGCCACACTGTAATGTGATTGCGCATGCGTTCCTGGTGAGCTAGAACGCGTTGTCATGATACACTTTTGCGATTGCCCAATGTTTCGCAATAGGAGTGCATGCGATTGGCTTAAAAAATGTGGATCGCATGCGTTACGGTTAACCGATCCCACGCGCAGTGCACACTATGAGCCTTTAAAAGCATGATAGATTGAAAAACCCGTTCGGATTGCGCTTAAAGGAGAAATAAACCCAAATTTTTATTTTTCAGAATCTGAAAACAACCCCCTAGAAAAAACAGACTATAACATCCCACTCCAGTAATTGTTTTAAAGTAAATGTAAGCCTCTTAACTGGATGAAGTATATGTGTGTATGTGCAGTGTCTTACCACACACTTTGACCACAGTCACTTGCTCCCTTGCTTTATCTGTCCTGTAAAAGGATTGGTTAGAGATTATTAATGGGTGTGACCAACTGTTACAAGTTTCTGCTGTAGTTTGGATTGAGCATGTGCACAACATAATGGTCATTGACCAAACTGTGTGATACTAGAATGCTGTGAAGTTAAAGGGCATCTATACCAAAAAAAGGTTATTTTAAATTGACCATAACTGGAAACTATAATTCATCCCAGCCACACACTGTATCATTTTTTTGTTGATCCGTCCCTATTTCTTTAGATCCAATCTTAAACTTCTTATATTTCAGCTGTCAATCAAGTTCTTTGCTCTCAAAAACTTTTTCTGTGAGTAGTTTTAATGTAGCTGGAATTTGTGACAGAGTTTTGACAGTTGGAATGCTGTATGCTGTCTGCAGGCTTGACAGTTGGTTGTGGGGGAAAAAGTCAGGTCGTGGGAGTGGTTAAAAGAGGGAGGGGGGTACTGCTCCTTAACAAAATGTGTGCTGGATTGAAGGTATGCAGCAACACACACAAATCAGAGTAAGTGCTATTATGTATTCAATTATAGATCAAGATGAGGCAAAGTCATTTTTTCAGTATAGTGTTCCTTAAGCACAAACAACTGTTGTTTGGGTCAATCACGAGCGCCCGTATTGAAATGAGAAGTAAGACACAGATTACTGGTTTTATATCAAGGTGTTCTGCCTGTTCCTTTAGAGCGCATCAGTGTGGCCTAGCCCTTATCCTTCCTCCTTGAACTTCTGTCCCAGGGTCTTAGAGAAGAACAAGCTCCCCTGCATTTTTTTCAATTATAAATAGACACATGGGACACCAGGGTAGGTGATCATATTAACTTTATAGATTTTAGTTTTAGTTTTAACCATGCTGGCAGTGTAGGAGATTCCAAAGATTCCATAACTTTATGTTCCAATATGGATTAAGCTCAATACAGGTCACACTCCCCAAAAACCACACCCTTTTTACTTAAGGGGGAAAATCCAGAATTTATTATAACGATTCTTGTGAACTGCTTGTGCAAGGGTTAAAATCCTGCTAGCCAATTTATAATCAATTGGCATGACCATAACCCCTTGCTTGCACTGGCGCGCTAGTTTTGCAAGATGGTATCGCTCAGTAACATCAAGCCATTCACCAGTGGCTGTGTAATAACTAGAGTAACTATTTAATGCAAGCTGGCATTTTATAGTAACTAAAGGTAAGGTTTACCCAGAGCCACACAGCTGTGTGAATCGTACTAAGGATTCTGGGTAAATCTACTAATTCTGTTTTAAATATTAACTGTAAAACAGCAGGGGTGTTTTCATGAGTTTCCAGCCATCTTACAGGTGCTGTGCTGGGTACCAGGACCTATGGGAGTTTTCCAGAGTCTTGCAGGTGTGCAGAGACCACAAGAAGCTGGAAAATTCCTGGAGCTGATGGAAGAGGTGGGATGCCTGGTATACAGCTTATACTCAGACGTGTACAATGACTTTAGCCATGACATTAGGCCCTGTCCTGAAGAACTTCTGAGTACCTATCAGTATGTCTTTATAATTGTGAAAGAAACCAAGGTACCCAGGAGAAAACCCCTACAAGGATAAGTAGACCATACATGCTCCTTGCAGATGTAGCCAAGGATGAATTTAAGCCTAGGATTACAGTACTGCAAATTCATCTGTGCTAACCATTGAAAAACTGTGCTGCCACCACAACCTACATGTATTGGAAGGTACCACATTTTTTTTGGTTGTTGCTAAAAATGTTTAACGATATACTTTACAGAAGCCATAGTTGTAAGAAAATAATAAGTGAGTATTAGAACTAATATAAACAAAAACATTTTAGTTTTACATTGAATTAAATAAAACTAATTTGAAAAAGAACATCTTCATTTATATTCATTTAAAGTCCTTTCACAATAGTGGAAGGCTAGTGCCCTCTACAGGTAGATCTGTTAATGACAAGAAACAGTGAGTTGACTTTAGCCGTATTAATACTGCACTAATGTGTTATTATTCCACACAAATGAGATTGATATTAATGCCCTGTTAATATAGCAAAAGCCAGGGCATTGATCTTTGGACAATGGATGTGGCCCATGTGGTAAGTTTAGAGGCTTATTATAGGGGAGAAGATGGCTAGAGGTTGGAGGAGATTTTAAACTAGGTTTGGGGGGGAGGGGTATTAGCAGTCTCACTGGGATAGATTGTCCAAGGAGGAAAGCAGGGTGTAGATAGGCCAGTGGTGGGTGGAAAGGGGGGTGGGGCTAGCATAGGGGATAGGGAGGATGTGTATCAAAGTGTACGAATAAATACAGGTCATAATCTAAAATGTATGTTTGCAAATGCGAGAAGCCTGGCTGACAAAATGGGTGAATTGGAAATGATGGCATTGAATGAAAAGTATGATGTAATAGGTTATAGCAGAAACGTGGTTGAACAGTTCTCACGACGGGCTGTAAAATAGAAGGATATGCCTGTTTAGGCAGGACAGAAAAAAAAGGAAAGGGGGAGGAGTATGTGTATATGTTAAAAAAGAATTGAAGCCAAATTTAAAAGAAGAGATAACTGGTGATATGGATGATAAAGTGGAGGCTATATGGGTGGAATTAGGCAACAGGAAAGGGGTGGTAATGTCATTGTTGGTGTCTGCTATAAGCCGCCAAATGCTAGCAGAGAGGAGGTGAGTCAACTTCATATGCAGTTGGCAAGGGCTGCAAGTTTGGGGAGTGTGCTCATTATGGGGGACTTCAATTACCCTGACATTGATTGGTGGTGGAACTGCCATCACAGAAAAAGGCGATGAGTTCCTGAATTTGCTGCAGGATAATTTTCTCTCACAGTGGTTGAGGTTCCTACTAGAAAAGGAGCTCTGTTGGATCTGGTAATATCTAACATTGTGGAGCGCATTATAGATAAAGGTAACTGGAGGCTTAGGGAAATGTGACCATGAAATAGTGGCATTTGGACTTTGCTATCGAAAGGAAAAGTGTGCTGGGTTAACAAAGACATTTAATTTCAGGAAAGCAAATTTTCCCAGGTTAAAAGCAACTCTTCAGAATGTCAACTGGGATAATGTATTATCAGGTAAAGGTACTGAACGAAGTGGACTGTGTTCAAGGGGATTTTAAGCCAGTTCACATCTAAATTTATACCCTTGGGAAATAAATGTAAAAAAAATAAATCGCGCCCATGTGGCTGAATTCTGATGTAAGAGGGCAAATGGTGTAGGAAGAAAAAGGCATTTAAAACCTTTAAGGCCGAGGGAACGGAAAGGCTTTAGGGATTATATAAAACTGTAACAAGGAGTGTAAGAAAGCAATCAAACTAGCTAAAATTAATAATGAAGTTAGGATAGCTGAAGAAAGCATCACTAAGCCTAAACATTTTTTAAGTATATAATAGTAAGAAGATGAGGACTGAGAATGTGGCACCATTAATTAATGGGGATAAGTTAGTTACGGAGGATGGCGAAAAAGCAAATGTCTTGAATAATTTTTTTTCTCTGTATACCTATAGAAGATCCAAGTACAGATATCATAGAGTATAGTAGCAATAAAGGTATACAAGATTCAAGTTACTTTGGTAACCGAGGATATGGTACAGAAAGAACTAAATAAGGTTAATATTAGTAAATCTCCTGGACCGGATAAAATACATCCTAGGGTACTTAGGGAGCTAAGTTCAGTTTTATCTAGGCCATTGTTTCTAATTTTTGCTGATTCCCTCATGTCCGTGGTTGGGCCTCTGGATTGGAAAAGGCTGATGTTATTCCAATATTCAAAAAGGGTAGTCGTTCACAGCCGGGTAATTACAGGCCTGTAAGTTTAACTTCAGTGGTGGGGAGGAGATCCTGGAAAGTTTAATAAGGGATCATGTTCTAGAGTATGTTTCAAGGATGACATTTTAAGTAGTAACCAGCATGGATTTAGGAGGAATAGATCTTGTCAAACTAACTTGCTTGGCTTTTATGAGGAAGTAAGTAGAAATTTAGACTCTGGTATAGCAGTAGATGTAGTTTACTTGGATTTTGCAAGGCTTTGATACAGTCCCCCATAGGCGACTAATGAATAAGCTAAGGTCTGTTGGTTGGGGAGTCCATTTGTACATGGATAGAAAATTGGTTAAAGAATAGGATGCAGAGAGTAGTTGTTAATGGGGCTTCATCATTATGGCATAAAGTGCTAAGTGGGGTGCCACAGGGTTCTGTGTTGGGGCCGCTTCTATTTAATCTATTATTAATGATTTGGAAGTGGGGATTGTCAGCAAGGGTTCTGTGTGCTGACGACACAAAACTTTGTCGACCATTAAAAACTTCAGAGGATGTGCAATCGTGAAGGGGATCTAGATAGATTATCCATTGGGCTGCTAAGTGGCAGATGAAATTCAATGTTGATAAATGTAAGGTGATGCATTTTGGACTTAAAAATACTTGTGCTACTTATACTATAAATGGCTCTCTGTGTTAAGTGAATCCCTGTGGAAAGGGATCTTGGAGTTTTGGTGGATAAACAAACTTAAAGGTAGCAAGCAGTGCCAGGCGGCAACAGCCAGAGCCAGCATGGTATTGTCTTGTATAAAAGGTAGGTATGGATTCAAGGGAGGAAAATGTAATTCTCCCTCTTTACAAAGCATTGGTAAGGCCTCATTTGGAATATGCAGTGCAATTTTGGAACTGTGTACAAAAAGGACATCTTTGAAATGGAAAGGGTTCGAGAAGGGCAACTAAATTAATAAGGGGATTGGGGAGCTTGAATATGAGAGGACTGGAAAAGTTACAATTATGTACGCTGGAGAAAAGGCGCTTGCGGGGGGATATGATTACTGTGTATAAATACATTAACGGGCCATACAATAAACTATCTGGGGCATTGTTCACCAAGAGAACATGTCAAAGGACACGAGGACATCCCTTAAGACTTGAAAAAAAAAAGTTTAGGCTTCAAGCTCGGAAGGGTTTTTCACTGTGAGAACGGTAGGTAAGGCTATGGAACTGTCTTCCAGTGGACGTTGTAATGGCAGGTTCATTGGTCAGTTTCAAAAAAAGCTGGATGAGTTTCTGCAAACAAGGAATGTTGCAAGTTACTGGTATTGATACATAAAGTAGAGTTGATCCAGGGAAATTTCCGATTGCCACTTGGAGTCAGGAAGGAATTTTTTCCCCTTCATAAAGTAGGTGGGGGTTTTTGCCTTCCCTGGATCAACAGTTAGGCAGGAAAGAGGATATTGCTAGATGGTTGGACTGGATGGACGTATGTCTTTATTCAAACCATCAACATACTAATACTATACCTTATACGCTATATTGAGTAGCAAACAGGGGTTTTGCTATAACTACCTCTTGGATACAAAAGCCTTATTATGCTTATTAATACAATATACTTTACAATCTTTTGCAAAAAAAAGTTATTCTTTTGGAAAATTAAGGTGAATAACTGTAGATAGCCCCAACAGAATAGGGTGTTAGCTGTGTTTTCAATGCTGTTTAAAAGTATTATTAAAAAAGGACTTAATATTGTGTAGAAAGTAAGAACTTCTCCCTGGGTTCGTGTGAGTTTCCTTAGGATACTTTGGTTTCCTCCACAATCTTTCAGACACATTTAGGCATGTTCACCCAGAGCTGCAACTGCAATGGGTAAAAGTCATGCTAACCAATTAACGATCAATTATCAGGAATTTAACCCCTAGCTTGTAGCAGGAGACACTCATGCATCCACCCCAAGCTATTTACACGTGGCTGTGCGGCTCTTTTTATGTATATATTTAACGCCAGTTGGTAGCTGTCATTAAATGCTTACGTCGGGCAAAATTCCCCATTTGGCTCATTTGTGTGTGAGGTACATTTTGGTAAAATGCTTAGTTTAAATGTGTTCATGTCTTTAGATTGCAAAAAATGAAATGTAGTTAAAAAATTAGTCATACAATATTTGTTTCAAGAGCCGAAAACATGGTGAATGAATATATGCCAGGCTGATATTCACAGTTGTTGTTACATAACTTTATATTTATATATATATATATATATATATATATATATATATATATTAGTATACTTAAATGAATGTAATCATTATTTACATAATGACTATAATTTTCTGTTCAACTTTATGAATATTACAAAAATATTAAACATTAAAACATTTTTTAAAAGTCTGAACTATATTTCCATGTTTGACAAAAAGTAACAATAACTTTTTAAAGCTACAATGCCCACTGCCATATACACATTGGGCAGATGTAATAAGACATGCAAATGTTTGCCCAAACTATTAAAATTCAGCAACCAATCTAACTGCAGTAAACCTGTAAAAAGATAACATGTGATTGGTTGCTTCAAACTTATAGCATGGGCAAACTTTTCATTTCTAATTGCATCAGCCCTTGTGCAGAGGCAAAACAAGTAGTTATAATAAGTTGCAAAATAACCCAAATCTTAAGTATAATGATTAACAAGGATTAATGTTTTGATTAAGATATAATTGAACATTCAATCCTTACCTGATTTATAAACACTTCTTAGACACGAGAGAGAAGCATTTAGCCGATCACATTCCTCACTACTGGCACCAAATTTTTCAAGAGACTTGCACACCTGATTATCACTCATGTCCAGAAGTTCTTCCAGGGTCAGCTGCCCGGGATCAATTTCCTAAAGCAAATATTATATTGGTCAAAATATCTTCTCAGATAAGAGTCTATAAAATGCTGCAATAAAATTAATATACTGTATATAGTATAATCTGAGGTACCTAATTTTACCTAAAAAAAGAAGTAAAAGTGATTGACTTGAATATAAACCGAGGGTAGAAAATATGACCACTACTGCCTTCTAATTCTGTATTGTTTTGAGGCTTTAGTTGCCCTTTAAATGGACAGCAGAATTCCCATACAGTTGTCCCATACAGTAATAGCCAAATCCAGTATGGCTATTACTGTATGGGACTACTTTAATCTTTAACAATAGATACCATCCTCCTGATTCTGTATAGTTTTGGGTTAGTTGACCTTTAAATGTAGAGTAAATCCCACACAGTAATCCCCAATTCCTTGCCACTCCAGATGTTTGGAAACTAAAACTCCCAGCATGCTTTAGTTGCTGGGAGTTGTAGTTTCCAAATATCTGCAGTGGCCACCTCACTGCCACCAATGTAGACCACTCCAAAAAACATGCACAAAACAAATATAGCTAACCAGTCCTTAATACTTGCAAATAGGTGTAAAACCTCCTTTATTTGTGCACTCTTGGTTGGTTTGTTATATGCACAAATAAAGGAGGTTTTATTGGGGACTGGTGTATATTTTTTTTTTAGCTGCCTTCTCCTACCATATCCGACGGCCACTCGCTCTGCATCCTCTGTGCTTCTGGATGGCGCCACTACTCGGCGCCAGGAAGTGAGAGGCGTTGAGTAGTGACGTCATCCGGAAGCACAGAGGATGCGGAACAAGCGGCCGCCAGACAAGGTAGGAGAAGGGATTGACTCGAGTAGAAACCAAGGTTCAGTTTTCAGGCTATTTTAAAGCCTAAAAGCCTCGGTTTATACTCGGGTATATACGGTACATATGTTATCAGAACCACAGAGCAGCATATAGCAATTCACAGAATTGAACTTGTGGGACACAGATGTTCATAAAGGAAAATAAGTCTTGAGAATCCTTAACTTTACACATCTCTACAATACATGTTCATTTGTTTGTATGTTTGCAGAGTATGCAATACTAGAAAGGGAAAGTTGAAGTACCATATAAACTTAAAATCTGAGTGTCTGTGTGTACTGTACATGTGACACAGGCAATCAAGATGGGTAATAAGCACTGATTAGGTTTACTCACACATAAACTCAATAAGAAGCAGCTGCCTTTTGATTGATTTTATGTGTGAGTAAACCTAAGCAGTGCTGATTAGGTATGCTCACAGGCCTCTAAGCTGTGCACTCGTGGAAGCACACACAACTCTTCCGGCCTGCGCACACAGGTTACAGTGGTGCGCACACAAAAATCTGCTAGAATGTAAGTGGTGTAGTGCACAAAATTTAATTTTGGATGTGCACAGCAAATACACTTCTGTACACAGTGGATTTTAAGTTATAGAATGAATTACAGGTGAATCCAATCAAGCTACAGCTAATTAGAGCTGATGCGGACTGCTCACTGGTAAAAGAGGCAGCCAATCAGCACTGAATACAGGTGAATACAATCAAGAGATAGCTAATCAATGCTGATTAGATCTGCTCGCTGCTGATGAAATAAAAAGGCAGGTGCTGATTGTGCCGGTGTTTGTTCTTAAATTGAAGTACATAAAGGTACACCAAAGTACCTTCAACTTTATTACCTAAAGTATACCTAATATATAAGATGTCTTAAAGGGTCGGCCATGGTGTTCCAGAGTACCTGGCATTGTTCCATGTGGGGGGAAGGGGGGTTGGGCTTCCAGGGCATGATTTGGTGGTCTGGAGCAGAGCAGGACAAATTTAATTGGATCTGTTCCACCCTGGATCCAGTGTTTGGAGGGATGCATTCAGATGTTATTTAACTCCCTGGATCCAGTGTTGGGAGGGATGCATTCAGATGTTATTTAACTCTCTGGATCCAGTGTTGGGAGGGATGCATTCAGATGTTATTTAACTCCCTGGATCCAGTGTTGGGAGGGATGCATTCAGATGTTATTTAACACCCTGGATCCAGTGTTGGGAGGGATGCATTCAGATGTTATTTAACTCCCTGGATCCAGTGTTGGGAAGGATGCATCAGAATGTATTTAACTCCTGGATCCAGTGTTGGGAAGGGATGCATTCAGGTGTTATAACCTCCTGGATCCAGTGTTGGGAGGGATGCATTCAGATGTTATTTAACTCCTGGATCCAGTGTTGGGAGGGATGCATTCAGATGTTATTTAACACCCTGGATCCAGTGTTGGGAGGGATGCATTCAGATGTTATTTAACACCCTGGATCCAGTGTTGGGAGGGATGCATTCAGATGTTATTTAAACTCCCTGGATCCAGTGTTGGGAGGGATGCATTAGAGTTTATTTAACTCTCGGATCCGTGTGGAGGGATGCATTCAGATGTTATTTACTCCCTGGATCCAGTGTTGGGAGGGATGCATTCAGATGTTATTTTACTCCCGATCCAGTGTTGGGAGGATGCATTCAGATGTATTTAACTCCTGGATCCAGTGTTGGGAGGGATGCATTCAGATGTTATTAACTCCCTGGATCCAGTGTTGGGAGGGATGCATTCAGATGTTATTAACCCTGGATCCAGTGTTGGGAGAGGATGCATTCAGATGTTATTTAACTCCCTGGATCCAGTGTTGGGAAGGATGCATTCAGATGTTTATTTAACTCTCTGGATCCAGTGTTGGGAGGGATGCATTCAGATGTTATTTAACTCCCTGGATCCAGGGTTGGGAGGGATGCATTCAGTGTATTAACTCCCTGGATCCAGTGTTGGGAGGGATGCATTCAGATGTTATTTAACTCCCTGGATCCAGTGTTGGGAGGGATGCATTCAGGTTTTTAACTCCCTGGATCCAGTGTTGGGAGGGATGCATTCAGATGTTATTTAACTCCCTGGATCCAGTGTTGGGAGGGATGCATTCAGATGTTATTTAACCCCGGATCCAGTGTGGGGAGGATGCATTTAGATGTTATTTAACTCCCTGGATCCAGTGTTGGGAGAGGATGCATTCAGATGTTATTTAACTCTCGGATCCAGTGTTGGGAGGGATGCATTCAGATGTATTTAACTCCCTGGATCCAGTGTTGGGAGGGAGTGCATTCAGATGTTATTTAACTCCCTGGATCCAGTGTTGGGAGGGATGCATTCAGATGTTATTTAACTCTGGATCCAGTGTTGGGAGGGATGCATTCAGATGTTTATAACTCTGGATCAGTGTTGGGAGGATGCATTCAGATGTTATTAACTCCCTGGACCAGTGTTGGGAGGGATGCATTAGATGTATTTAACTCCCTGGATCCAGTGTTGGGAGGGATGCATTCAGATGTTATTTAACTCTCTGGATCCAGTGTTGGGAGGGATGCATTCAGATGTTATTTAACTCCCTGGATCCAGTGTTGGAGGGATGCATTCAGATTTTATTAAACTCCCTGGATCCAGTGTTGGGAGGGATGCATTCAGATGTTATTTAACACCCTGGATCCAGTGTTGGGAGGGATGCATTCAGATGTTATTTAACTCCCTGGATCCAGTGTTGGGAAGGATGCATTCAGATGTTATTTAACTCTCTGGATCCAGTGTTGGAGGGAGCATTCAGATGTTATTTAACTCCCTGGATCCAGTGTTGGGAGGGATGCATTCAGATGTTATTTAACTCTCTGGATCCAGTGTTGGGAGGGATGCATTCAGATGTTATTTAACTCCCTGGATCCAGTGTTGGGAGGGGATGCATTCAGATGTTATTTAAACCACCCTGGATCCAGTGTTGGGGGATGCATTCAGATGTTATTTAAACACCCGGGATCCAGTGTTGGGAGGGATGCATTCAGATGTTATTTAACTCCCGGATCCAGTGTTGGGAGGATGCATTCAGATTTATTTAACTCCTGGATCCAGTGTTGGGAGGGATGCATTCAGAGTGTTATTAACTCCCTGGATCCAGTGTTGGGAGGGATGCATTCAGATGTATTTATATCTCCTGGATCCGTGTGGGAGGATGGGCATTCAGATGTTATTTAACCTCCCTGGATCCAGTGTTGGGAGGGATGCATTCAGATGTTATTTACTCCCTGGATCCAGTGTTGGAGGGATGCATTCAGATGTTATTTAACACCCTGGATCCATGTTGGGAGGGATGCATTCAGATGTTTTTAACTCCCTGGATCCGTGTTGGGAAGGATGCATTCAGATGTTATTTAACTCTCTGGATCCAGTGTTGGAGGGATGCATTCAGATGTTATTTAACACTCCCTGGTCAGTGTTGGGAGGATGCATTCAGATGTTTTTAACTCCCTGGATCCAGTGTTGGGAGGGATGCATTCAGATGTTATTTAACTCCTGGATCCAGTGTTGGGAGGGATGCATTCAGATTTTATTTAACTCCCTGGATCCAGTGTTGGAGGGTGCATTCAGATTTTATTTAACTCCCTGGATCCAGTGTTGGGAGGGATGCATTCAGATGTTATTTAACACCCTGATCCAGTGTTGGGAGGGATGCATTCAATGTTATTTAACTCCCTGGATCCAGTGTTGGGAAGATGCATTCAGATGTTATTTAACTCTCTGGATCCAGTGTTGGAGGGATGCATTCAGATGTTTTTAACTCCCTGGATCCAGTGTTGGGAGGGATGCATTCAGATGTTATTAACTCCCTGGATCCAGTGTTGGAGGGATGCATTCAGATGTTATTTAACTCTCTGGATCCAGTGTTTGGGAGGGATGCATTCAGATGTTATTTAACTCTGTGGATCCAGTGTTGGGAGGGATGCTTCAGATGTTATTTACTCCCTGGATCCAGTGTTGGGAGGGATGCATTCAATGTTATTTAACTCCCTGGATCCAGTGTTGGGAGGGATGCATTCAGATGTTATTTAACTCTCTGGATCCAGTGTTGGGAGGGATGCATTCAGATGTTTTAACTCCTGGATCCAGTGTTGGGAGGGATGCATTCAGATGTTATTTAACTCCCTGGATCCAGTGTTGGGAGGGATGCATTCAGATGTTATTTAACACCCTGGATCCAGTGTTGGGAGGGATGCATCAGATGTTATTTAACTCCCTGGATCCAGTGTTGGGAAGGATGCATTCAGATGTTATTTAACTCTCTGGATCCAGTGTTGGGAGGGATGCATTCAGATGTTATTTAACTCCCTGGATCCAGTGTTGGGAAGGATGCATTCAGATGTTATTTAACTCTCTGGATCCAGTGTTGGAGGGATTGCATCAGATGTTATTTAACTCCCTGGATCCAGTGTTGGGAGGGATGCATTCAGATGTTATTTAACTCCCTGGATCCAGTGTTGGGAGGGATGCATTCAGATGTTATTTAACTCTGTGGATCCAGTGTTGGGAGGGATGCATTCAGATGTTATTTAACTCCCTGGATCCAGTGTTGGGAGGGATGCATTCAGATGTTATTTAACTCCCTGGATCCAGTGTTGGGAGGGATGCTCCAGATTTTATAGGTTATATGTTAAAGTTCCACTGAATAGTTTCAGTAGACAGCTTGGAACCTTATTTAGAATTAAAAGTAATTTTGCAGGTAAGTAAAAAGGTTAAACTTGTTCACTGTTTATTTGCATCATATAATCATCCATCCTCAACTAGTAAAGCAAAGGAGCCTTGGCCTGTATGAAAACAGGTGTGGATCACAATGTGGCGTGTCTGCGATCCTGCATGCTAGTGAATAATTAACAGGTTCCTAATGAACTGCTCTAGAGGGACCTATAAACACTGCTCTTCTGTTAAGTACTTAAATGATGGGAAAGAAGCTTCTCTCATAATATACTGCAGATAACTGGTCCTGGGAGAGCTCAGCGATACCTTTGTTCAAAAGCAGCCTATTTAATTCTGTACCTGGAACGCAATGACTCCAGGCTAAAGAACACTATGATCTCCACATTTGTTAATTCACTGGAAATAAAATATTTTTGGAGTCTGCAAATACGAAAATATATTTAGTATATTGGTAATGTCACATTTTATGTGTTTAGTAATTAGAAATGTTACTGGCTGTTGTAATGTCTGAAAAGAGAAAATAATAACTTAAAAGTTTCCTCTTGTTTCGTCACATTATTGTTTAACATGCCTAGTCATTAGGAAAACTTTAAAGAGCAACTTCTGCACAACAAAGAATTAGGCTATGTTTAATTATGTACCAGTCTAAATCTAAAGCAGCCTTTTGACCGTGAAGATTTATGGGTGTTACCCTGAGAATTGTTACTTCTTAGGATAGCTCTAAGGCAACTATGGACAAAAAGACCCCACAAATTTATTCATATGTTAAAAATGTATATCCCAGGAAGAAGGAAATCCTATGCTAACCTCCCTGGGAGGACCCATTTTTTACTATCAAAGTTACCATTCGTGCAGTGGCTGACAGCTCGAGGTGAGCTGTTAGTCACAGCACAAATGGTACTTTGATTTAGAATGTGATAGATAGTCATACAGGCACACTGTAGCATGTGGCATGCTACAGTGCACCTGTGTGAATCTCTCCCATAACCTTAGAGATACAGGACATAGTGACACTATTGCAATTGGTGATCTGTCAACCACTGCATGAGCTGAATTGTTTGGGGGCAAAGATGCGAGGTGTGAAAAAAATCAAGTCTTTAAGCAAAATAAGTAAAGATTAAAGCAATACATTCAAGCTTACTTATCTCCAACAGGATATAATAGCTCTGTTCTGTTTATTTATCTTTATTAAGTCTGTTTTTTCTCAGTCTTAAGATTTTGCATCTCTCTAAAGCTTTGTACACAGGCAATTTTACACATGTTCGAAGCTTAAAGCCCTGACTGACTGTCACGATGGTCAATATTGGCCAAAATTTTAGTTTACATTTAAAACATTTACAATTTAAAGGGCAACTGTGGTCTCAAAACAAGTTAGGGTTAAATGAAAGCCTGCAGTATTTCTTTTAAAAGGAGCCAACAATCACATCTCTGGCTGGAGCCTGTGAGACATTACTTTGTGAGACATGTTCAAACTTCCTGTTTCCAGTAGGTTGAGTGACATCACCTGATCTCTGCCCTCCCATCTGCCCCGGGAGAGAAGCATGCTCAGTTAAGACTTAGAGCTAGGCCACACTAACACGTTTTTTGAGCGTTTGCGCACGTGTTTTGCGTTTGCGCCCGCGATTTTCGCTAAAATGGAAATCGCGGGAACACGAAAATTCACGCGATTTCCGATGCGCATGCGATTGTGCTTTGGTAACGCATGGTTCACCATTTTTGGTGCGTTAACGCATGCATTTCCATAACGCAAAAAGGTGAAAAAAGGCGAATGCGAACACGAACCACACAAGAATCTCGCACACAATCGCGTGCGATAACGCTAGCGATTTGGTGCGCGATTCCTGTGCGTTGCAGTGTGGCCTCACCCTAAATGCTGGGAAAATCAGGAAGTACTAGGGGAAAAAATTGAAAGTTGAGAAACAGAGCCTATTAATGCAGGCAGAGGCTGGTCACATGACTACAAGCTTGAAGTGTTCAAGCAGGAAATAATATTGCTGAACCTTTCCAGCAATAACTTCTCACAAATTGTATCTAGGGATGTGACTTAGGTTTTATTTTGAACGTACGATGGAAGGCTTTTTATATAATTTTTTCTAGTTTGGGAGAATTCGAGACCACAGTTACCCTTTAAAAAAACAACTTCGGCTGGAAATACATGGTGCATTGTGCTTACTGTACCAGTTTAGAGTCACAGTGGCCCAGTGACAGAAAAATATTTTGTGGGAGATGAAGGATTGAGCGCAACACTAACATGCCTTCCAAGCTCAATGCAGCAAGTGCTTTACGACTTAAACTACATAGCAGGAGCATAGAAGGTAACACCTTGTTTTATCAAATAAAATTGACCATAAGGGGGGTTGTGGAGACCCATTGACCCAACATGAAGGCATTCCTCGCATCCTGGGCAAACGGGGGCTTGACTTTAGGAGAAGATGGCAGTTATAGATTGGGGTATGTGGACTGATAGGGATTAAAAAGAGCATTTCATCTGGTAACTGGCTTAGGGACTGAGGAAAAATAGCACACTTCTCTATATCTTTATCAGAAAGGTTCTATAATGTTGCCACAGTAAATTATATAGCAATCTATTTTCAATGTTATTTTGTATGTGTCTCAGGTTAAAACAAACAACTGCCTTTAGTATGTATATATGAATGAATCATTTTAGTTATAAAGTGCCTCCTGGGTACACAACGCTGTACATTATAAAATTAATATTATGATATTAATACAATTTCATACATCGGTTAAGAACACATATTTATAATTAATGGATAAATTGCAGCATGCCTTGACACATTAGGAATGAGATCCCTGTCCCGAAGTGCTTTCAATCTAAGTGGGTGGGACAACATACAGATACAAGTGAGGGGAGATGGGTACAAAGGGCTTCAGATAGCTAACAATCATTTGTTGTGCTGGTGCTCAGAAAGGTAGGAAAACAGTCTAGATTTGACAGTATTAATCCATGTCACCTGGCGAAGCGAGAGAGGGAGAGAGGTAGGTGTTAGGTTATAGGAGACAAGTGAATGTTATTGTTTTTTTAATAGCTAATGGATGAAATGAACTAATGTTATCCTGACCAATATATAATTGTTTTTTATATTATTCATCATGTTGTTTTTCCTTTTTACATGCTCAAATATGGCTGAATTGAAAACTTTTATTAACTTTGTTTTAAGCAGGAACAAAGTCATAACATTTTTGTTTATTACCGGTATTTTATATTGTTATTGTTGAATTTAATGTGCCCCTGGATGCTAGCTCACTTTTCATCTATGTGTAAATTTCCCAACAAAAATGTGTTTTTCTTCAAATTCCATCACAGTTAATTTTGGTTCGTTTTAGTTATGCTTTCGGGATAAACTGGTGGTACTGTTAGGTTTTATTATATTCACTTAGCTTTATGGCATCCATTTTGTTTTATGCCTCCATTTTGTCTTTCCTTTTTCTCATGCATTACCAGAAGTTTTCATTTCTCAATGTTCTCTCTGATTTCTCAGTAACATAACAGTCTCATATTCAAGGTCTTTTGCCTCCCCTTTGTGTCAACCTGACCCCCAGCTTACATTCCAATGGATATTTTATCATCTTGTTTGTAGACACCCAGTCTGCCCACTCTAATAATGCCTCTTTCTTTTCTTTGTTATAACTCCATTTTTCAATAAAGATTACTGAGTTAGAGTTCTGCTAAATCTCGTGTGTGGTGTAATTCTTTCTCCTGGTCGAAGGTCTTTTACTGGGTCTAAGAAAGGCATCAGGACCCGGCATGGTTAGTGCAGGGTATTTATTTTAACAGTAGGGAGCAGCAAGAGAGAATGGTTTAAGACGGGAGGAAGCAGTGTTTGTTGTGGGTTTATGGAGAACATTTCCTTGTGAGGAACGGAGGGCTCGGCCAGGAACATAAGGGACCAAGAGAAAAGATAAGTAGAGTAAAGGGATTTAAAGGTTAAAAGAAGGGAATTGAATATGATTCTTGTTTTGATGAGAAGCCACCCCTTGGGGTTGCGGGTTCTATTTTGGAGGAGAGTGAGATGATGCAAGCTGCCGAGTTTAGATTGA
This sequence comes from Hymenochirus boettgeri, assembly GCA_019447015.1. Lineage (NCBI taxonomy): Eukaryota > Metazoa > Chordata > Amphibia > Anura > Pipidae > Hymenochirus > Hymenochirus boettgeri. The sequence goes on from CM033469.1 coordinate 316,791,605, forward strand.
CTGGAGAGGAGAGAGTTTACAGACCAGGAGTCCAAGTAGTAAAATGTTACAGTAGTCAAGATGGGAGATTATAAAGGCATGCATGAGTATTTTAGTAGTGAAGCGAGAGAGAAAATGGCAGATCTTGGCAATATTACGAAGGAGAAACCGACACGTCCTAGTGACATTGTTAATGTTGTGATGGAAGGAAAGAGAGGAGTTAAAGATCACTCCAAGGCAGCGTGCAGATTCCACTGAGTTAATGACCATATTGTCAATAGAGATGAAGAAGGAGGGACCAAGTCCCAGTTTAGAGGGGAAAATTATTAATTCCGTTTTAGATTGATTTTAAGGTGGCGGTGCGCCATCCAGGAAGAAATAGAGAGCAGGGGGTGGACAGGTAATTTTGGGTATCATTGGTGTATATGTAATACTTAAAGCCGAAAGAACTGATTATTTCTCCTAGAGAGATAGTGTAGAGGGAGAGCAAGGGTCCTAAAGCAATCCCTGAGGGACCCCCACACTAAGTGGAACTTGCGAGTAAGTCTTATTCGCAAAAGAGACAGAGAAACATCTGTTAGAGATATAAGAAGACAACTATGCCGCAGCTTGATTTCGGATGCCCAGAGAATATAGAATTTGCATAAGAAGAGAGTGGTTCACAGTATCAAAGCCAGCCGATAGGTCAAGGAGGATGAGGGCTGAGAGATGTCCCTTGGCTTTGGCAGTTTGTAGGTCATTTGAGACTTTGCAGAGGACTGTTTCAGTTGAATGATATCAGGGTGGATTTGATTTAAATCAAACTGATTTAAATCAGGATTTAAATCGCGATTTAAATCACTAGTCAGTAAGGCTTGATTTAAATCATAGTTTTCTACATAAAGATTAATTCTTGCTGGTATAACTTTAATATGCAAGTAGATAAAGATTTTTACAATAACAACAATTTAAATAGATTTACTCAACTGAAACAATAACATTACAGCATGTTATTTGCTTAAACAAACATCCAGACTCCAAACAATCAGAAAAATATTGTTTCTATTCTATTGACTGAACTTCTTGAAACTTAGCGTTGAAGGAGTTGATTCTGTATTCATCTGTTCATGTTATAAAATTTTTGCTGTGAAGAAGAGGCATGTGATCTCTACAGTGTTAAATTCACTATTAGCATGGAGGTATTTAGTAATGCGTGTAGAGACGAGAAGTTCTAAGAGTTTTGATGGTAAAAGGGAGACAGGTCAGTAATTCGAGAGGCAGGTAGGGTCCAGAGAATTTTTTTAAGAAGACACACACATGTTTAAAGGAAAAATCCCAGAGTTCAGGGGGGAATTAAAAGTGTGAGCAAGAGCAGGGGAAAGGATTTTAGCCATGTAATACAAATCCAGATGAGGCAAAGCTCCCCAGGGAAACACGATACAGTTCCATATGATAAAACCACAAGTTTATTAGAATCTACATACAAATAACAAGATACAAGGACACACCAATGCCTGATGCATTTCGTGTTATAAACACTTCATCAGAGGCACGGCGCGATACTAGTGTCACTTCTTATTTAAAGGGGTGGACACACCTCCCAAGTTAACCCATCGTTATCAGAAAACCATGGGTAAAAATAAAATAAACAATCTTAAATAGGCACAGACATAAGTAAAATCACATACAAAAATCCAATATTAAAAACAAAGTTACAATGTATCTGTCATATGAAAGATGTAGGCCAGAATATATAGTAGCAATGGGCCAATAGCGCCTAGGACCGGGGGTTTCTCCACCTGTTCCTACCAATATCCTAAGTAGGCTTTATAGACTTTGCACCTAAGTGTCTGTGTTTGAGACTTTCTATTGCTATATTACTTGCTTGTTGAAAGGATTTTAGCTCAGTGTCTGAGTAAGAAGGAAGGCATGGGATCAAGGGTACACATTGTAAGTGGCGCGGACAAGAGGAGGCCGAAGACTTCAGAATGGGTGACAGGGGTGAAAGATTCCAGAACTACAGGTGGTGGGGGAGGCAAAAGAAAGTAAGCGTTGTCCTGGAGTGAGGGGATTAAGGTTCATACATGCGATCGCAGGTCCCGAGCCGCGCCGCACGATGTGTACGAACTAACGTTTTGACCGATAATCGGCCCATGTGTAGCCACTTTATCAATCGAAACTGACGTTCGGTCGGTCCACCAGGTCGGTTGGTCCGACCGACCTGGTGGACCAACGAACGAATGCATACACACGGACGATTCTCGGCAGAAACCCTTCCCTTCCTTGCTCATAAATCGAGCATGTGTACGAGCCTTTAGAGTGCGGATATCATCTTTTTTATTTCTAAAGTAGTCTGCAAAATCCTGAGGAGCTTTAATGAAATGAAGAGTTTCAGTAGACAAGGGGGGGCGCAGAAGTTAAGAGGGCCCGCAATTATGTCATGAAACGTCAGCAATCACCCCTTCATTTTTGTTGACTGAATGTTTTTTTACCACAGAATTTACATTGGTTGACTAAATTTATTTCTGTCACAAAAGTTTTGGTTGTATTGACTAAGTGTATGTTTGGTTCCTGAAGAATTTCTTTTGGTTGACTAAGTATTGTTTTTTGTTAACTAAATGATCTGGGAACAAACGGCACCCAGAAGAGATGAGGGATCCGGAGGGGGGAAATGGCTCCCCTGTGCATGCCAGAGTTCTCCAGGAAAGGAAAGTGGCAGAAACCTTTTCACACACAGGAAGGCTCCTATTGTACTATTCACTTTCCAGTACTTTGTATAGCAACTGTGGGACAACCATAAGGAGCTGAGGAGAAAGGTAAGGAGTTTTTTACACTACATAGTGGGGCCAGCAGTGGGTTAAATTTTAGTTTTGGGGGTGGACATGGCCTTTAACAAAATCACTGTCACCCACAAAATATTGAAAGGTTGGTACACAATAGCCTGACCTGTGCAAGCCAGAACTGCCTACACTTGTTCCTACTGGTAACACAATTTAGGGATTTAAAGAAAAGAGGTCAGGACTTTTGGACACTTCATAGTCTGCCGCCTACATATGGGGAAATTCATTAGTAAATTAGAAAGCTTCTAACAGGTTTCCTTTGTCATCACATAACTGACTTACAGCCAAGGCAGAGCAATTAAGTGTGAAGCTCTACAGAAGTAATCTTTTATTTTGATCCATGGGTTCCATATTATCTTAGCAGAGTCTTGTTATGTTAATGCTAAAATCCCATTCTCTGTCAGCCACCTCTACATTCTAAATGCTTCAAAAAAAAAGTTCACACTATTTAAGTGTAATCATGCAAAAAGGAGTCTTAGTGTTAATAGCTGCCTTGAAACACCTGGACTGCAATTTCCCTGGAAGCTTCAAAAACGTTTTTGAACTTCACACTATCTCGTATTTTGTATTCTACAAAAAGCCTTTCAGCTATTCTTACATCTTGCCCAAACATCTGCAAACAATATTCAAAGACCAGAATGGCCAATAAAAGTGAAGAGATCATGTGTGCCTTTCTAATAGAGCAGCAATACACTGGCAATTTCACATGAGGTAATTTGTATTCAATAAGAATTTGCTATACATTGTAATTGAAAAGACTTCTGTTATACAATTCAAACAAGCCTAGGATGATGTCTGTAGCTGCTTTGAATCTTTAGTTATAGGCTTGAAATGTTACTTCCTAGTAGAGATGGGCGAAACTGCTTAAGTCTGTTCCGCCAGCAGATTCGCGGATTTTCGGAAAAATTTGTGGAAATACCCATTAAAGTCAATGGGAGAAAAAAATCTGTACAGATCCGCCTAAATATAAGGTAAAATAGCAATGGTAACTTACTATACATGGCTCTGGAACCTGGGAAATGGTCTGGGAAAGACATACATATATATCCAGAACTTTAAAAGAATTGTTTTCCCTTACAATTACACTGTTTTAAGAGCTTCCGCATTCTATTTTCAAGCCATGTTCCAAAAATTTCGAAAATTTGAGTTTTCAAGGAATTTTCGAAAATTATTTAAAAAATTATACAGTAGCTTAATGTAAATGGTTTTAGGACCTTGGAAATGGGAACAATGAGATTCTTTCTGAAAGAATGTGATTGTAACCAATTGTGATTGGAAAATAATCTTTTTGGTTAGTATACCTATCAGATTCTTTCTGAAATAATTTGATTGTACCCAATCAGAATTGGTTACAATCAGATTCTTTTAGAAAGAATCTGATTGGTATGCTTTTTGGAAGAATCTGATTGTAACTAGAGATGGCCGAACTTCCTAAAATCTGTTTCTCTCATGGAATCGTTTTCGCTAATCCGTGAATCCTCAAACGGAACGGATTTTCGGAAGTTTAGCCATCTCTAGTTACAATCAGATTAATAGTTAGTTTTTTGGTCTTTAGAAATCCCAGTAACTGCATGTTTTTATATGCAGTTACTGCAGCAGACTTTCTTACTAATAATTTCACTTTCCCAGAGTATTGCTACACTTTCAGGGCCTGCAGAGTATTACCTTTAACCCTTTCAGATGGCAGCATTGATATGATATACAGTATGTACCTGCTTTCCGTGTCTCCTCCATTGAATTGTTCGCTCCTCACCTTCTCTAAGTTCTATTTAGAGAGTTGGATGGAAGGAAAAAAGAGGCAGGGATAGTGATCTCATGGCTGCTAGTCACAGGGGCCACTGTTATAAAGTCTGCAGCAGTTTTTACCTGGCATTTTAAATCTGTTCTCCTCAGTACTATTATCTGAGCTCAGGGCCGGCCTTAGAATTAATAACACCCTGTGCAAGATTTGTTACTGGCGCCTAGCACCCCCTCCAAAACACACCCCTGGGCACACACAATGCACTGCTGAATGCTGCTTGCCTTGACCTGCTTCAAATCAAGTCAGCCACCTGTGATTCCTGTCTCAGTATTTGCAGTGTGTGCTTGTATATATTGTGCATACATCATTATGTAACACACACACAGGGTGTGTTACATAATGGGCTTATTTTGCCCCAACCAATCAGATGTTAGCTTTCAAATGTTAAATAAGATCTGATTGGTTGGGGCAAAATTAGCACCATTTTAAACGATAAGAACTTTTATTGAATCTCCCTGTAAATGCACAGACAGAACAGCACAGCATACATATGTGCTGCATTTGTCTGTGGGGTGGTGCTGCACATACATTTGATCTGCAGGACTTAACAGCTGTAGCACTAATGCACAACTTTGACTTACCACTTCCTGCTGGCGCCCCCATGTAATGCAACCTGTGCGACCGCACAGGTCGCCCATAACAAAGGCCAGCCCTGTCTGAGCTCATCCTCCCCATCCTTCCATCACCTTCAGTTCATTTGTAACATTGCATCCAAGTAGAGGGAGCCGAGTTCAGGTTCTCTACTCACTACAATGTTACACATTACAGCAGAACAAGGAGAGCAGATCTAACACAGCAAGTAAAAGCTGTCAGGGAGATGCTAGGGAGAACACTGGGCGCCCTGGTTTAACATAGGCGCACTAGCATTTTGCCTAGGTGGCCTATGTCTAAAAAAAGGATCTGTGTGTTGTTAATATTGCTAATTATGTACATACCACCTCTTTGTGTATATATGGGCGTTTCACTGTCGCTAAATTTTGTGAAGCGATGCCGAACGCGGGTTCGGAAAATCCAGAAAGCGGAATTCCGGTTAATCCGCGAGTGGTTACAATCATATTCTTTTAGGGCTCCGCTACACCACACCTAAAATCCAATTGGGTGGACAATTTTGTGCAATAGCGCAGGCACTCTTGTTTTCCCATCTGTATAGTTAAATAATAATGCATAAGATTCGCACAAAATATGGTGATCGCATGCATTGGGAAATTGGATTGCAACACAACATGAAAAATGGGGCAAGAGCTCCACAATTTCCATGCAAACGTGGTATCCATGTGATTCAAGTGTTTGTAGCCACTACCAATCATCCGAAATACTGAAATATGAGTAGGTCGGCCCAAAATATCTGCTTGTTAGTTCACAGCCTTACTGGAAATAACAGAAGACTGCCAGCCACTGCCTTGGAAAGTATTTAGAATACAGTTTGGGAGTTTATTGCCATCTTGTGGTAGAAACTGAAAAATACATAGTAAATATTCAGTTGTAAAAGAGACCAAAATGTATTTGAGTTGTTTGGCTACATTGCAGACATAATCAGGAAGAGTAACAGTAAGGGAACCTTCATGTAAGTATCACATCTGATCTGTAAAGTACACAGGGGTAGGATCCTCACTCAGGGTACTAATATTGATTGCAAGTAGAGGAGTGAGGGAGAAGGGTAAGGTAAGTATAACTGTCAAACTTTAGCTTATTGTATATGGGGCATATGCTCTGTTTCCTGAACAACTTCTAGCGTAGTGAATGAGCATCCGCATGCTCTCCCCAGCCATGATGGCATGCTATAAAAACATGGGAGAGAGTGATGTAGCAAGTGCTGGGCATGTGCCCTGGGTGTAAACTCTGGTTCTCCCTTGTCTGTCAACACCTTAAAAAAAAGCCACACACCTTTAAAAAATTAAGCAGAGGCCGAATACACCTTTTTAAAGGGTATGTCCACCCTTGAAATAATTTTTTTATATGTCATTCCCCCTGTCCCCCCAGCCCCAACCGCTCTATTTATTTTATTAGAAAATGCCCCAAACTTTACTTTACCTCCCCTCTTTCCTCCGCCGCGCTGCCGGCCCTCTGCTTGCGAGAAAATGCAAGCAGAGGGGCGGGACCGGCAGTCGCGTCTGTGATTGGCTGAGCAGCAGTCAATCACGGACACGGCTGCCGGGAGTTCATTGCGGTGGAGGAAAGATTGGAGGTAAGTAAAGTTTGGGGCACTTTCAAATAAAATAAATAGAGCGGTTGGGGCTGGGGGGACAGGGGAAATGAAATATCTAAAGGGATTAACACTAGGGGGAGGGAATCCTAATCGGGAGGGAGGGAGAGGGAGGGGGAGAAGGGCTGCAGTACACATGCCAAACTTCTCCCGGAGGCCAGGTAGGAGGCAGAGTCCTATATGGACTTTGCTATCCTCCTGGTGGGCAGTTTTTGGGACTTTGGGGGGGGGACTACAGGAGAACCATATGGAACTGGGATGTGAGGTAAGTATTAAACTATACTACATGATGGGGCCAGTAGTGGGGGGATTATAGTTTTGGGGGTGGACATGCCCTTTAAAGGCTGCAGCCTATGCTTGGGGCATATTTCTCAGTCTGCATGGGCTGGGCATTGTATTTATCAGTCTGTGTAGGCACTTGTACTTACCAGTATGTGTGGACAACTTTATTTGGATGTTTATATGGATGTGGTATATTTGGATTTTGCAAAAGCCTTTGATACTGTGCCACATAGGCGACTAATGTATAAACTGAGGACTGTTGGCCTTGAAGAAAACATTTGTTCATGGATAGAGAACTGGTTATTGGACCGCAAACAGAGAGTGGTGGTTAATGGAGCTACATCTATGTGGGCTAAAGTTCTAAGCGGAGTTCCTCAGGGTTCTGTACTGGGGCCGCTTCTGTTTAATCTGTTTATAAATGACTTAGAAGGGGGCATTGAGAGCAAGGTCTCTGTGTTTGCTGATGACACTAAATTATGCACAGCTTTGGAAACTTCCAATGATGTGCAAGTGCTGCAAGCAGACCTAGATAGATTATCAAAATGGGCAGCAGAATGGCAGAAGAGATTCAATGTTGATAAATGTAAGGTGATGCATTTGGGATTTAATAATCCCTGTGCCACCTACACCATAAATAACTCTGTGTTAAGTGCATCTGAAATGGAAAAAGATTTGGGGGTTCTGGTAGATAACAGACTTAGCTGTAGCAAACAATGCCAGGTAGCAACAGCTAGAGCTAGCAAGATATTGTCTTGTATAAAGAGGGGAATGGAATCAAGAGAGAAAAATATTATTCTCCCTCTTTACAAGGCACTGGTAAGGCCACATTTGGAATATGCGGTGCAGTTTTGGAATCCCATATACAAAAGGGACATCTTGGAAATTGAGGCAGTTCAGAGAAGGGCAACTAAATTAATAAGGGGAATGGAGGGGCTTGAATATGCAGGCAGATTAGACAAGTTAGGGCTGTTTACATTGGAGAAGCGGCGGTTGCGTGGGGACATGATAACCTTATACAAATATATTAATGACCCATACAGTGAACTCTCTGGTGCATTGTTCACTAATAGGTCATATCAGAGGACTCGTGGACATCCTTTAAGGTTGGAAGAAAAGAAGTTTCATCTTCAAGTTAGGAGAGGTTTCTTTACAGTGAGAACGGTGAAACTGTGGAACTGTCTTCCAGCAGAGGTGGTAATGGCAAGTTCATTGAATAACTTTAAAAAAGGCCTGGATAAGTTTCTAAAACTAAAAAATATTGAGAATTACTGGTATTAATGCATATAGATCTGGTTGATCCAGGGATACTTTCCGATTGCCGTTTGGAGTCAGGAAGGAATTTTTTCCCCCTTTTTTTAGCTGGGGTTTTTTGCCTTCCTCTGGATCAACTGTTAGGTAGGGTTAAAAAAAAAAAAAAAAAAAAAAAAAAAAAGGGAATAGGTTGGACTTGATGGACGAATGTCTTTATTCAACCTTAATTACTATGTTACTATATGTTACTATGTTACTATTTACCAGTCTGTGTTTAGGGCACTTTTATTTTCCAGCCTATATTTCTCCTTATCTATATCTTTCTGCCTGTCTTATCTATATCTATGTCTGTCTGTCTCTCTTCATATCTACAATCTATCTCTATCTGTGTCTGTCTATCTTTCTCTCTAAAGGTTCACGCACACACTCAATTTGGGGGCGAACGTTCAGTTGGGGGTCGTTCACCAATACATACACCGATACATATACACAGGCTATTCTCGCCCGAAACGGCCGTTCCTCTCGCATATCGCTCGGCCGTCGGGGGTCGTTGCTCGCAAATTGAGTGTGTGTACAAACCTTTATGGTAAAAATAATGATTGTTTTGCCGTATTAGTCCAATATATGTAGTAAAAAGTAGAGCACTGCTCTGACCTGAGGAAGAGGGTTGATCCCTCAAAAGCTTGTCTAATAAAATAAACTGTTAGGCCATTAAAAGTATCACAGTACTCTACTTTTTACTACGAACCTTTAGAATCTCTTCCTGTCTGTATCTCTCTGTAAAGCCATCTCAAAGTACCTTTGTACTTTTTTGTGCCACATAGCACATGTGGTGCCCAGGAGAGCCCCAGTTCTTTTTATATACTAGCTATGCCCCTGGCGAGCAGGACAAAAGTAAAATAACTTTATGCTGTAAAAAAACATTCATACCCCTCACCCAAAAATCGGGTTCTGCGGTATCCCTTACTTTAAAGCAATTTCCTATTCATGCTGTGGATGTTGGGGTGGATCTGCGGTGGAGCAAGGGCAATGAGGAAACATCCGTAAGTGTTAGCCTGTCAGGATAGAGGAGAGGGGAGGCTTTTTTTTTTAAAGCTGCCTTACTTTTGGGTTAGAAGTATAACCATATTATGTACAGCTGGATCTCACTGGGGTAGTTATAATGTAATATGCATAATTTAATTATATGTTAATATATGTAAAAAATAAGCTTTGGATATTAAAGCTGTGGCTGACTGTTCTATCCAACAAAATGGGTCTTTTGTCTCTTAATTAAACAACAATTTTGAATAGCCAATGCTATTATGTTGTAGCTTCCTTTCTGGAACTGGCAATTGCTGCTTTGGGCTGGATACACACAGACATTAGAGATGGCCGAAACTGCCGGATTTCGTTACATTTTCGGGGTTTTCGGATCTCAGGAAAATCCCGGAGATCCGAAAACGCAACTTAAATTCTTGACTTCAGATTGCGCTTTCGAGTTTTATCAAACGTTCACGCTATTTCCGAAAAATTTGAAAATAGCCTTGAATGTTCAATAAAACTTTTTGAGTTTCCGATCGTATTTTCAAGTATTATCGATCGTTCGAGGCTACTTTAGAAAATTCGGACCTCGGTTCCAAAATTCAGATTTTGGAACCGAGGGGTTCCATGTCGGATCCGGGTCCAAGTCAGACCCGGATCCCATCTCTAACAGACATCAGTCGCCGTTTCATCGTTTCAAAAATGAAAACTGTAGATTTTTTGGCCCAACCGACTGCTTCTTGGAACGATCGGTCGTTTTGCCCCAAAAATCTGCTTGTGTGTACCCAGGCTAAGTGGGGTACTACCTGAGGAAACTATAGAGCTGGTCAATGTGGTCTGACATGTTTTTTTAAAACAATTACTGCTTGAAGATGACAAGTATCAGTGGGTATGCTGATTTACTGCTGTTATGTACTTACTGGTTAAAAAATACAGTCCAAAAGGGTAGGGACACTTACTTACCGTCTTAGGTGGGAATTCTGGTGCCGTGCTTGCTGGATCACATAGGAAAAGACAGCAAGCCGAGGCCGCTCCCGAAGGAAACGGAGGGTATGCGGAAGATGCCAGTGTAAACCACAGTGTGTGTTAAACCACTCCTGAGGTATACAGAACCTCAGAGTCAGTGGAGTCACGTGGGACCCGGCAAGCACGGCACCAAAATTCCCACCTAAGACGGTCACTCTACAAATGTTCGGCTCCCAGCAATTATTATAGGAGCAAATATAACGACTGGAAGGATAAGTACTGTACTGTTTAAATACACTAATTGAATTGTAGTTTTCTTATACTAAAATGGATTTGTGCAATTATAAGTCTCTACATATAGCAATAAGAGACTATAGGAGATTTTTGGATAACAAACTCCCTCAAATTGACTACATTTAGTCACCACAATATAACGAAATTATTTTAGTGGATGTACAATCTCCAACTCTTGCGCTTTTTATAAGGATTAATATTATTGTAATTATGTATAGTTTTATGGGCTGGCCAGCCATTTATGTGTGTTAATATACAGCTGATGTCATTTTATGGGTTACCATTCCTGTGTTTTAAGCTAAAATAAAGTGATCTTTTTAATATAATATTTTTTTTAATATTATATATTTATTGGGGTTATTGTTTTTTCGGATTTACATAATACTGTCCTTATCAGACAGTTGATTATAGTCGTGAGGGGACCTCGACTATTACCCAGTTTATTGAAATCTGGAGGCTACTAGAGGGCATATCAATTTTTAAAGCATTGAATGTGTTTGGGGGGAAAAATGAAATCTCTGTGCTGTACTGTGATTGGCTGTCACCTTCTAAGAAGCAAGGCTGCAACTTCCTTGTTTTGATCTGTCGAGCACTACAGAGCATGTACCTGTACGCAGACACTTAGCTGGGGGTTTACCCAGCTAAGGTGGATTATGGGAGCTGACATCTAGTACCCACAGGTTAATTTCAGAAATCACCCAACAGCCACAACCATGGCTGTTTTTAGGCATAGGCAAACAACTAGGGCGTCTATGTTAAACCGGGGCGCCTATTCATCTCCCTAGAATCTCCATCAGCTTCTACTTTCAGTTTCTGAACTGCTCTCCTTGTTCAGTTGTAATTTGCAACATTGTATTTACTAGAGAGTTTGAACTCAGCTACCTCTATTTAGCAACAAATGTTGCAAATGAACTGAAGGTGAAGTAAGGAGGAGGGAGTATGAGCTCAGCTAAAAGAACCGAAGAGTTCTTAAACAGTAGGTAAAAGCTAAATAAAAGCTGCCGCAGACTTTATAACAGTGGCCCCTGTGACTAGCTGTCATTAGATCCATATCCCTACCTCTTTCTTGCTTCCAGCCAACTTAGAGTAGGTGAGGAGTAAACAATTCAATGAAGGAGACATGGAAAGCAGGTATATACTGTATATCATGTCAATGCTGGCAGCTGAAAGAGTTAAAGGTAATACTCAGCTGGCACTCAAAGTGTTAATGCCAATACTCTGGGAAAGTGCTGGCACTCAAAGTATTCATATGAGGGTTAATGGTAATACTTTGCTGGCACTGAAAGTGTTAATGGCAATACTATGGGAAAGTCTGCTGGCACTGAAGGGTTAATGGCAATACTCTGGAAAGGTGCTGGCACTGAAAGTATTAATAGTAAAGTCTGCTGGCACTAAAGGGAGAGGTGCGGCACAGCTTGTGGTTAGTCAATGTGCTCTGTCTATTGGGACAATGTTGTCTGGAGACTTTAGTTCTCCTTTAAAACATTTACACAAGATCAGAATAAGATCTGCATGTATTTCTAACAAATTCATGGGCCGAATAACACGAGACACCAGAATAGTGTTTATTGAAAATGTTTTGGATTTACAAATTGTGTGGGCCATCTTTCCCTTATGTAATGTGATAATTCCAGCCAATCTCCTTTCCCCCTTGCCCCCTCTACCTTGTTAATTTGTCTTTTTATTTCTTTTTTTTTTCTCCACCCAATTTCTGGATTTTATCTCCTCCAGCAGTTTTAGAGCTAGAGACAGAAATTCGGTACAATGGGGACTTCTATATGCACTTTCAGCCCCGTCTTTCATTTGTCCCATTCCTTTAGCGATAGCCAATTGGTTGCAAAAAAAAAAAGTCGGTTGTTTGGACATCACGTAATCGTTTGAATAATATCATTTAATGTAAATCAGCGAAGTAGATGACACTGTGTGCGCTGCTATCTGTTGCAATTTTCTAAAGCATGCCATCCCAAGAAAAGGTGGATACAAGTGAACACAATTAATAGGACATGCAATTTTTTTTACCCATGACCCCCTGTAAACGCAAGCATAAATGCACATAAAAATGGAAACAAACTAACACAAGCATAGGGCAAAGGCACATAGAAAATTCTTTTGGCACTATGCAGTTGGTCCTCAGTCTTTACTATCCAAAGTATTGCAGTATTACATTGTAATTATTAATTGTCTTTTGGTATGTGTGTAATTCATTTTATAACCACTAGATGGCTATATTGGTTTCATTTCTTTTAACTAGTTAAGGATATGTACACCCTTCTTTTTTCTCCTAATCTTGTGTCTTTCTTTTAACTGATTATATTTCAGTGTTCAATATATGTATTCGTATTATAGTATAAGATAATTTATTAGTTTTTAGGAGATTGTATTAAGTTTTTAGGAGCTACCAATGAGGTTGGGGATAAAATTACAAATAGGAAAGGTGTATATGTATGCAGGGATGCTTCTTTTAAGAGTGAGACATTTGCCTCAGTCAGCCCCTCTGGGGGATACCCGTAATGTACTGGGAGTCTGTGTGAGGTACCGTACCTGGTATAGTAAGCTTTCACACTATACTATAGTATTTGTTAATGGATAAACTATAGTACTGACTTATATAAAGTACAAGATTAAGTATATATAAAATTATAAAAAATACTTACACAGCTAAAACTACTCATTTAAATGGAGTAGTCAAAATGTAAGGTTTAGAAACATCTGTCACTGCTAAAACATCTGCACGACAAATTAAAACGTAAAGAAACTTTAATGTCTGTTAGGTTTCAGTATAACAGTTATATATTCAGTTATGTGCTGTTTGTACACATACATGAATCTTAAGTTCTCTACCAATATAAAATAAATACCTATGGTAATGGTGTCTGTACACATAACCATGTAAATAATACAAGTACAAATGTCTCTGCCTATATGTAAATGTCTTTGGTCATATAATGTCCCATATATTATAGAGGGTACAAATAATAATGTTGGTGCTGTGTAACATAATATTAATTCAGTGGTAGAAACACTGTTTAAATAACTAGCTCCAGTGTTACAATCAGCAGCATATGTAATCAAGTGCTTCCATAATAAATAAATAAATATAGCACATATATTAATTAACACTCTCTACATATCAGTGTACCCTCTCTTTCCCCCTACCCCTCCAAACAAACACAAACACACACACACTTTAAAAAGTTCACTATGAAAAATTCAGACACTTACCTCTGTAATTAAAGGGCATGTCCACCCCCAAAACTATAATCCCCCAACTACTGGCCCCATTGTGTAGTGTAGTTTAATTCTTACCTTACATCCCAGCTCCATCTGGTTCTTCTGCTATCCCCCCCTAAAGTCCCAAAAAACGCCCACCAGGAGTACTGCAGAGTCCATATAGGACTCTGCCTCCTGTCTCCCCACTGGGAGAAGTTTGGCATGTGCACTGCAGCCCTTCTCCCCCTCCCTTCCCCTCCCTCCCCCTCCCGATTCAGATTCCCTCCCGCTAGCGTAAAAACATTTTTATATAACATTCTCCCCGTTCCCCCATCCCCAACCTCTATAGTTTTAAGTTCAGAAAGTGCCCCAAACATTACTTACCTTCCCTCTTCCCTCCGCCGCACTGAACTCCCGGCAGCCGCATCCGTGATTGGCTGCCGCTCAGCCAATCACAGACGCGACTGCCGGTCCCGCCCCTCTGCTTGCATTTTCTCACAAGCAGAGGGCCTGGCAGTGTGGCGGAGGAAAGAGGGAAGATAAGTAATATTTGGGGCACTTTCTGAACTTAAAACTATAGCGGTTGGGGCTGGGGGGACAGGGAGAATATTATATAAAAATTTTTAAGAAGGGTGGACATGCCCTTCCAGCTCCTCCGCCCCCTTTTTTCCTCCAGGCTGCACACACACACATGCTGGTGCTGGCCCCGCCCCCACTTTTGCCTATGGAGAGAGTAGGGGGAGCGAGTCCATTTCTGATACACAGAAATTACTTCCTGACTAGAATATAGAACTTTTGAGTCATGTGTTTTACAAACAGCACATAATAAGGTGAAACCTAAAAGACCTTAAAGTTTAAATTTGTATGGTAATACACACATACATATATACTTTTCCTCTATGTAATATTATATTGGTAGCTCCTTAAAACTTAATGCATCCTCCTTTATACTTATAATATAAATTGAAGAGTGTTTGGCTTTGATTATATATATTTGATAGAAATCCAGTGCACTCATAGGGACTCTTTATAACAAACATTTTATTAGTGCAATAGTGCAATCTGCAATCGACCGAAACGTCGAAGTTTATTGTGAAGAGTCCCTATGAGTGCACTGGATTTATACCAATACACATAATACTGTGACTCCTACCGGCAGCACCAGGGCAATTTAAAACTGTGAATAGCGCATGCCCACACTTCACCAACCATTATTGTTATGTATATTTTTAGTGAATTATTATATATATATATATAACAAAGCACTGGGAAAGCTGCACTCCTGCTCGCCACTCTTGAACGCCTGGTGCTACCCGATAAAAAATGTAGACTTTCGGAAGAACGGGGCACTCCACAGGACTTAGCGAAGATAAAACTTAACTTTTATTTAACGGTCTATGCATTTCGGCTGCTACCGAGGTCCTGACGACGGCTCGGTAGCAGCCAAATGCATAGACCGTTTAAATAAAAGTTAAGTTTTATCTTCGCTAAGTCCGTGGAGTGCCCCGTTCTTTCGAAAGTCTATATATAGATATAGATTATATTATATATATATATATATATATAATATCACCTGGGTGCTTCCTACTGATTCATAAATAGACACATAAAGAGACATAGGAGCACTCCAAGGAGTTTTAGTGAAATTGCTTGGCTTGATAAAGGCCCCAAGCACAGGGCCGAAAGTTGCCACGTTTGTGTGAATAAATTTCACTAAAACTCCTTGGAGTGCTCCTATATCTCTTTATGTGTCTATATATATACATATATACAGTATACATATATTTGTATGGAAGGATGCACTCTTGTGATGAATAAACAACTTTATTATTGTGTTTGTTCATTACAAGCCCAGAGAGTGCGTCCTTCCATACAAGTTTATATATTATGCTTTGGACTGCACCCGGGAGGCTATGTTGGATGGGAGTGCCTGCCAAATCCTGTGTGTGCGTTCGTGTGTATATATATATATATATATATATATATATATTTTTTTTTTCATATATTTATTATATACATAATTACACAAGTTATAAAGCACATAAAAAGTCCTCTGAATGTACCTTGATTATGCTTTATTGTACCATGTGTTAATGTAATGTTCCCCTATGTTAAGAATAAAAGTCTGAAGCACACCAGTCTAAAGCTCTTAAAAGACATGTTTTGTATACTCTTTTTTCCCTCACCTTATAGCAAGTCTCTCCCCTAACTAAAGTTTTAATTTCCCTTGTTTGTTTTTTCCCTGTCATTTGTAAATAGATTTTAGCAATTTTTCCAGTCTTATTTCCACATACAGAGGAAGTAGTAAGTCACACACACACTGGATTTCAGTCAGATCTTAATCTAGCTCTCATTCTAGCTAGGTCAGATACACCGTTTTACCTTTCTAACCCCCATTAAATCAGCAAAATCTCCTAAAAGTGAATTCTCTGACCTGCCCTCCATTACCTCCATTACTTCTTTGCGGATGTTGACAATCCGAAACCAGTGCATAAGCTGCGGAAACCCTTCCAGTTCTGCATTGCGCTCCTGCAGTGCCACCTTCCGTTTACAGGACAGCTGGCGGCTGAAATATTTCACCAGTTTGCTCTAGAAAAGAAAAAAAAAAAGAAAAACATTAACCACATGTTGATATGTCTCAATCTGGCATGATCCTTAATTTTAAATGATCCTTGTAAATCTCCAAAAATGCTTAAAGGAGAACTAAACTCAACTTAAAGTTTTCCTTCCCAGAACACCTATATATTGCAATATTCTTCTCTAGTAAGTTGTATTTAGTATATATGAGAAATAGATTCTGTAACTAAGATGGCTTTCCTGTTGCTGCCAGTACAACTAACGGCCCATGTAGTCTTCAAAGAGCCTTGTGAGCGTGTGCACTTATTGGCCATGCCCCCTGATCCCAGTATTCCAGTATGCAGTTTTTTTCTGCAGTTTATTTACCAGCCAGCTTGAATTGCATATAGCTTTCCTGGGGCAATACAAAATAGTCAGGCGATTGTACTAACATTTGTATTTTTATTCTGGTTTTAGCAAAATATAAAGTTTCTAAATGTAGCTGTATTATTTGCATATGCAGTGATGGCTCACCAGTCTAAACACATGTTTTAGAAACACACCTATGTTTACACAAAAATAGCATTGAAATCCCTTCTCTGTGTCGGGGAGAGGGAGGATCTCTGTGCTGTTATATGATTGGTATATACACACAATTGGTTAGGCACCAGATATGGATTATACCGTGGCTAAAATAGATTGATGTGTATGTGTATGTGCTCCCCCATACACTCGTAATATACTCCAAAAAGAAAAACGAAATATGGGTACTTTAGGGCACACACCTTAGTCATATAAAAATAGAAATTTTATTTTGCCACTTATAATAATCACAAATATTGCACACTCCCAAACCCCATCCCAAAAAAACATCCCCCATCGCACACGTGGACGAAACGCGTCTGGCGTGATTTTAATGGCCCTTGATACCCTTGCCTCCTAGTACTGGTGAACCCTTGGTATTGTATATTGGTGATCATAGCCTCACTGCTGATGTTATTCGAGTACTTTATTATACTGTATATTAGTGTAAGGTGTTGATCAACTGACTGTATATATTTAACTGATCCACAATATACCGGTATATCTATTAGGTGGGCAGGGATTGATATAGGGGGATGTTTTTAATATTTTGTTGGGGTTGGGCTTTGGGAGTGTGCAATATTTGTGATTATTATAAGTGGCTAAATAAAATTTATATTTTTATATGACTGTTAGTGTGCCCTAAAGTACCCATACTTAATATTTCTTTTTGAGGCTGTTATATGATTGGCACATAAAATAGATCACAGAAGGGATTATCCTTTTTGCTGCGCAGTAATGGAGACTCACCCATTCAGTCTATTTCATTATTTAAATAATTTTATAAGATACAGCTTGTTGTATGTTTGTAAATGTGCTGTGTCTATTGGGACAATGTTGTCTGGAGACTTAAAGGGCATGTCCACCCCCAAAACTACATTCTCCCCCATTACTGGCCCCACTGTGCAGAGTTTAAAACTCCTTACCTCTCTGCTACAAATGGTTCTTCTGTAGTGTCTGGCCAAAGTCCTAGAAAGTAAAGGAGCTAGGACTAGGAGTCTGGCTGGGTGTCAGGTGTCCTCTGAGTGGTTTCTGGCCTGCTCAGTGCAGCCCTCCCTGCACTCGTTCCCCCCGCATTCTGTACTGCCGGCAGCCGCGTCCGTGATCGTCTGCCTCTCAGCCAATCACGGACGCGGCTGCCAGTCTGGAACCCTGCTTGCAGTTTCATGCAAGCAGAGGGCCATGTCTGAACACCGGGGGAACGAGGCTGTGTAAGTAGAGCTCGGGTTTTTTTTACAAACTAATATAGCGGTTGGGAGTGGTCAAAAAAGTAATTTGGTTTCTATGTGATTTACTGAAGAACAGGTGGTAAATGCACTCTCTTTCCTCACGTTCTTCAGTAAATCTTACAGGAGAGGAGGAGACACTTACCCGCAGACCACTCCAGCACCGAATTCCCCAACGCCTCTCGATACTTCTCCAGTCCTTTGCACTGTGTGCGCATGCGCACACAGTGCAAACGAGCGAGGACGCGTCGGAGACTGTCAGTGAAGTCGGCGCTGGAGCGGGTCCGCGGGTAAGTGTCTCCTCCACTCCTGTAAGATTTACTGAAGAACAGGAGGTAAGAGATAGTGCATTTACCTCCTGTTCTTCAGTAAATCAGATAGAAACCAACTTTTTTGATGGACATACCCTTTAAGTTCTCCTTTAATTCTATGACATACAATTTCAGCAAAAACAATGTGCATATTAAAGGGCAACTCCACCCTCATAAGAACATCTTTTAGAAAGAATGGCCTCTTTATAATATGTTGATATATCTTAGTTTGTCCTATGAATTCATTACTGAATGTCTGCTATGCTTCTGGAGGCCTCATGGAAACTGAGCAACTTAGAAACCTGTACTGAGCCTGCACTGAGCCTGGGCATGCTCAGAAGAGCCAGCTAGGGGATTTACATTCAGTCATTGGCTGTGATGTCAACTGTCAAATCCATAACTGACAGTTACTAACTGGAAGAACCAGGAAGCAGAAACAGGGGAAACAGGACATTGTGCAGAATTTCAGGTTAGACTTATATATTTCACATTTCAAACTATTACCGTTTAGGGTTTTGGGGGTGATTTAGCTGTATGTAAATTTTCATTTTAGGCCTGGACTTGCCCTTTAAAGGAAGATACATTTGTGGAAGATAAGGAATTCTAGGTCTTTTTTATTTTTTACAGCTTGTTTACAGTAACTTGTTTGTCACAGGTTTCCAGCTTTTGGATCTGCCATTGTCAGTTTCAAAGATCTTTGTCTGGATATCTGTGCCTTGTATTTGCTGGTATTTAGGCAAGGTGCCTGGTGAGTGGATTCAGTGCCAGAGAATTTGCTTAAACTGGGTTTGGGGTATGAATGAATTAGTCATTTTGAGATATTGGACAAATCCCTCCCTCTCCCTCCCTCTTAGAATTCCCTCCCCCTAGTTTAAATCCCTTTAGATATATGATTCCCCCTGTCCCCCCAGCCCCAACCGCTCTATTTGTATTCTTAGAAAGTGCCCCAAACTCTACTTACCTTCCCTCTTTCCCCCGCTGCAAAGAACTCCTGGCAGCCGCGTCCGTGATTGGCTGCCGCTCAGCCAATCACAGACGTGACTGCCGGTCCCGCCCCTCTCCTTGCATTTTCTCGCCGGCGGAGCAAAGAGGGGAGGTAAGTAGAGTTTGGGGCACTTTCTAAGAATAAAAATAGAGAGGTTGGGGCTGGGGGGACGAGGAATCATATATCAAAAAATATTTTTAAGGGTGGACATACCCTTTAAGGTTAAATTCTATGTCCAACCCTTCTACTAAAATGTAACATGTTATAGGGAATCCCCCAAAACCCCAGTTCCGTCTTACTTACAATGTTCAATGATACTCCCAGGCTGAGAAAATAAACATACAAATACAGCCTTGGAGCATCGTTAAACATTGTAAGTAAAACGGAACTGGGGTTCTGGGGGATTCCCTATAACATGTTACATTCTAGTAGAACTATTGGACATGCCATTTAAATAAAAGGCCTTCCATAGTACAGTACCTTCAAAAGTAACCCTAAATCACATCTCTAGATAAAATTTGTGAGAAGTTATTGCTAAAAAGGTTCAGCAATATAATTTTGTGAACACTGCCTGTTTGAATGCTTCCTGTTTTCAGCAGCTTGTAGCAAACTAAAAACTAAAAAAACTAAAAACCATGACGCTGAGATGCCCTTTAAAAAATCTGCAGCACAGACATTTTTCAAGTCTTTAAAGCGCAAGCCATATATGACCAGAATAAGGATTGGACAAGAATGGGACAGGTTTTATGTATAAACAATCAGGATGTAATATGGTCATTTTGCTTTCTGGCATAGCTATACCTATTGCAACATTTATTGTTAAACCACAATTATGACTCTCTGTACAGCTCCCATAGAGTGTTCTACAATGTGAAGGCAGGACACACCTGTCCCCATGGAGAGGGGATGGCTTCATCATCCCGGAACATGGGATGGTAGGCAGCCAAGGGGTTAAGGACGCCAGCCAGGAGCATTTCCGCCCTCAGCAACCGGGGCTGCACAGCCAATCGCAGGCGCCAGGCCTGTGGGCGGCGACTGGGGCTGCGCAGCCAATCACAGGTGCCCGGCCTGTGATTGGTAGTTGGGTCTGAGCAGCCAATCACGGGCGCCTGGCCGCTGATTGGCTGATCCCCCTGAAGAAGTTCAGGCGGAGATACAAGCAGCAGAGCAGGAGTAATACAGGCGTTGGGAGCTGTCTGTGGGGAAGCTTCTGAGGTAGGAAAAAGTCTTATCCTGAGGAGGAGAAGCAGCTGGGTCAGGATGGCAGAGATACCAGCGGCAGTTATGGAGTGGCTTCGCGGCGCAGGGAGGGAGAGAGCAGAGGAGGTAATGATGTCAGCCTTTCAGCCAGCGGTTAGAAGCGGGGATTCAGACGAATCTGAAGTGGCAGCAGGGATGCTTCCCCTCATAAGGCAGTAAGGCGCGCATGGGAAAAAAAGCCAGGAGAATGAAAGGCCCAAGCAGAGCAGCTACAAAACCCAGATGCTCGGCGAACAAGAGGGCATGTCAGCACCAGGATCCTGGATTCAGTGTGCCAGCAGTGCTCCAGGGGCCAGAGGGAGGGGAAGGCTGCAGCTGGTGGTCTCAGGATGAGGGTCGGAACAGAGAGGCACCGGAAACAAGTAGAGCAAATGTCGCAGCAGGGAGCATACCAGGAATACAAATAGAGGCGGCTACAGCAGGGCAGTCACCATCCAGTGGACTTATGTCAGCACCAGCAGTCCGGGTTCCTTCGCTTCTGGATATGGCAGGCTCGGGTAGATTTGGGGCAGCGATCCTATGGACATAAACCGGGCTAGTGAAAGCAGAGCAACATCGGAGGCAGCAGGTAACAATCTAATCACTACTATCCGGGACTTAAACAATGCTTAGAAAATTATTTAAAATTGCAGACTCCTGGCATTGCCCCAGAGCAGAGAATGCAGGAGTACATGAGTCAACTATAAAGACCCAGCAGTTTGCGAACTAACGCCGCTTGGCTGCATTTAAGCAGCGCAGTGAGGGAAAAATTCTAAAAGGGGTTATGTCGATATTTGCTCTGCTACCCATGGTTAGGAGTTTAAAAAAGAAGGGGAAAAGAACAAGGAGGAGGATAGGAAGCGTTCTGTACCCAGAAGCTTCCAAAATTGGCTGCAGGCATTTTGCCTTTACGCCAATATTATATGTTCTAAATACCCGGAAAAAAGCCCGGGTTTGTTCAAACATCTGGATGCGGTACGGATGCCTACAGAACGTATGCGGTCTGGGGTGGTTCTTTTATGACGACAGAGTTCGTCAAAAGATGTCCTTACACAAAAATCTGCAGTGGGGGGTTAAGGATGTTGATCTGTGGCTTTCGATGATGACGTCAAAAGCACAACAGGGTGCATGGTTTGGGGCAAGATTTCAGGAGCAGCCTCTGGCAATCCCACAAGTGCCCAGCAGTAACCCGTGCTGGGCATTCAATGAGGGATCTTGCAGGTGGCAGAACAAGTCCGCTTTCGGCACGAGTGCTCCCATGCAAGGGTCCTCACCCTTCCACAAAGTGCAGCAGGAGATTTCTCGTGTAGTGGGGGGAGGCAGGGGTTCAGAGCGACTGGACAGCCACCTGTGCACTCCGGTGAAATTGCCAGAAATGCTACATTTTTCAAAGTTGTACCCTAAGAACAGCAGGCGAAAATTTTGGAAATCGGATTCACAGGGGGTTTTGGATTCCATTTGAAGTAAAAGGGAAACCGATACACAGTGTAATAATTTGCGTTCAGTTGGTCACAACGTTGACATAGTAAGGGAAAAAATCCAGAAAGAATTGCTGGCAGGTAGAGTCGCTGGCCCGTTTGCAGGCCTCCATTTGAGGAGTTTAGGATATCCCCTTTGGGACTGGTTCCCAAAAAAGGTTTACTGAATTTCGTTTAATCCATCACCTTTCTTTTCCAAGTGAGGCTCTGTTAACGACGACATAGATCCAGAATACACGTCGTTTGATAAGGCCCTTGAAATGTTTGCAACAACCGGGCAGGGCTCCCTTCTCGCAAAGTGCGACGTAAAATCGGCCTTCAGACTATTGCCCATACACCCTGATGCTGGCACCTTCTGGGCTTTCAGTTTGAAAATCAGTTTTACTTCGACAAATGCTTGCCTATGGGCTGCACATTTCATGTTTTTTTCTTTGAGGTGTTTGCTAGCTTCCTTCAATGGGTGGCCCAGGAGCTGTCGGGTTCAGTTTTGGATATACACACTATCTGGACGACTTCCTGTTCATCGGCCCAGCCAACACGCCGCACTGCAATAGGGCTTTCAGAGCCCTTTCTATTTTGGCCGAAAAGTTCGGGATCCCCTTGCTCACGATAAAACTGTGCAGCCGTCACTGAATTGCAATTCTTGGGGATCTTTATCGATTCGGCAAGAATGGAATTTCGCCTTCCAGAGGATAAGTTACAGCAGTTGAAAACACTGGTAAGACAGCTATTGGCAGGAAGAAAATGAGGGCTAAGGAAATACAATCCCTTTTAGGTCACCTTAATTTTGCCACTAGGATAATCCCCATGGGCCGTGCGTTCAACGCGCAGCCTGTGCCAGCTTTAACAGGTGTTGCAAATAACAGCTGGCATGTCAGGTAACCAGGGAGGTAAAGGAGGACCTAAGAGTATGGAATTCATTCCTAGAATTTTATAACGGCAATACGAGTTGGCAGGAAGATTTTGTTGAGAATGACGCCACAGATATTCACGGATGCCTCTGCCTCCTATGGCTGCGGGGGTTGCTTTCAGAGCAAGTGGTTTTTGGTCCCATGGCCAGCTCACTGGCATGGGCTTGAGTCCATTAAATTTTAGTGCTGTTGGAAATCATCCCGATTTATTTCACTATATCAATATGGGGAAAATTATTAGCAAACAAGCGATTTTATTTAATTGTGATACCTAGGCGTAGTAGCGGTCCTGAATTCGCTGGCAGCCAAATCACTCCCAGTAGCACAAGTAATCAGGCAGATAGTCTTAAGCTCGCTCCGCTTAATATTTGGTTTGAAAGCTAAGCATTTGCCAGGTTGTTTTAACTCGAAAGCTGATGCGCTTTCCCGTTCACCTTCAGCGTTTTCGAAGCCTGTCAGGGAATGCAGGACAAGGGGAAGAGATCCCACCAGAGCTCTGGGAAGCTATTCGGTTCGAATAACTGAGCTGCTCAAGCAGTCAGTTTCTGGACAAAACTTGGCAGTCTTATTTAGCGAGCTGGAAGAAAGGGGTATCTTTCAGAGCTGTTTTCAACAACGTTTCAGATGTCTCTTCTATTTCTGCATTATTTGTGTTGCAATGTGCCGATAGTGGTTGGCAACGGCGAGCATCAAAAAATTCTAGCCGGCATATCTTTCTTTTCCAGAGTCTACGGTTACAGAGATTATTCTAAGTTACCTTAGTTGTGCAGATGTTAAAAGGTTTGGAAGAGTAACCCCTCCTTGGATTCAAGAAAACCAGTTACGTTTAAATCTCTGGCAAGTTATGGGGGCGTTAGATAAAGTTTGTACTTCCCCCTACGAAGTTATGTTATTCAAAGTGGCATTTCTCCTTATGTTCTTTTTGCCTTAAGAATTAGCGAATTAGTCAGTGGTTCAAGAAATCACCAGGGGCGGCAAATGCCGGATGTGTGTTGACAGGTGATAAACTTAGAGTCTTAGTACGAAATCAAAGACAGATCAGAAAGGGAGGGGTAAGGTGCTTTTTATAGGAGCATTCCAAGCGAGGCGTTGTGCCCTATTAAGGCATTTAGGGAATTTTTGTCAGTAAGGGGTACGGGGGTAGGGCCCCTCTTAATACACCAGACGGTTCCTTTTTGTCTAGGTTTCAGCTCAGAAGGGTTTTGCAGTTTACATTGAGAAGATAGTTTAACCCAGCAGACTACAATTCCCACTCTTTTCGTATAGGGGCTGCAACCCAAGCTTATGTGCTGGGCTCCCAGTTCAGCGGATTAAAGAGTTAGGTCGATGGGAGTCGGGCAGATATAAGTCTTATATCCGTCCGGGTTTGGCTGATTTACTGTAAACAATTCTGTTTTGCAGGTCTCCCACAAGCCAGGTAGGATTTTAGGACATTCTTATGTGTTTTGGGCAAAACGCAAAGCAAGTAAAGACCGTATGGAGTCAATCTGGGATTCTCAACAAAAAAAGTAAAGGTGCTTTGGCAGGGCAAAGAGGAGCTATGGGGTTAGATTTATTTCCAATGATCTCCAGAATGTTATCTAAATGGGGCAACCCTGCCATATTATCACACCTGGGAGGGAATGACTTAGGAAGGTTTAAAACAGTGGTTGATCAAGAATTGCAGGAGGGATCTAGCTCAGTTGCAATTTTCCTTTCCAGAGATTATTTTCGGTTGGTCTGAGGTGGTCACTAGGCTAATTTGGCTGGAGGTTAAAGAGTTACAACCTCTAGACAAATGCAGAAAAAGCTTAACCACGCCATCTTTAAGTTTTCACAAGTTAATGACCTTTGCACTTACAGACACATTGATTTAGAGGATGGAGGTCCGGCCTTTATCGCCCAGATGGCATGCACCTTCAGAAATAGGTGTCGATATATTTTGCCTTGGGCTTCAGTCGCTGGTCGAAAGATGCTTGGTCAAGCGTCTTTGGTCCACGAACGGTTGATCGTTATCTAACGTTCTGGAATGGAGGTAAGGTAACATTTTGATTGGCACTGTGCTCTTGAGAGGCAGTGCCACTTCACAATTTAGGGGCAGTTCGTTAAGCGGGGCTGGCCTCATGATGAGAATTTTATGAGTTTTAAAAATAGTTTTAAATAAAAGAATATTGCGGTTTGAAATAAAGTTATTTAATAAAGTTATTTAATTTTATTTTATAGCTGTGCCATTTTCTCCATCCTCAAAAAATGGTGTCTTGTCTATTTATGGGAGGTAGGTTAGGTCAATGTTATAAGGTTCACAGAGTGTTGCCTTACATATCCCATGGAGAGGGGATGCTTCATCATCCCGGAACATGGGTGTAGGCAGCCAAGGGGTTAAGGGACGCCAGCCAGGAGCATTTCCGCCCAGCAACCGGGGCTGCACAGCCAATCGCAGGCGCCAGGCCTGTGGGCGGCGACTGGGGCTGCGCAGCCAATCACAGGTGCCCGGCCTGTGATTGGTAGTTGGGTCTGAGCAGCCAATCACGGGCGCCTGGCCGCTGATTGGCTGGATCCCCCTGAAGGAAGTTCAGGCGGGAGATACAAGCAGGCAGAGCAGGAGTAATACAGGCGTTGGGAGCTGTCTGTGGGGAAGCTTCCCACCCTCCACACCCAGTTGGCAAGTCATAAAATGATTTGCTTTCACAAATATATGCATTCTCGGCATAGATAGTCAATGCATTGACGCAATCTTACTTCTGTGTAAAAAAAAAAAAAAAAAAAAATAATAATAAAATAATATATATTTGTTAAGTGGGGTAGTGGTATGATATTGTCACAGCTTGGAGGTAAGGTAACATTTTGATTGGCACTGTGCTCTTGAGAGGCAGTGCCACTTCACAATTTAGGGCACTCGTTAAGCGGGCTGGCCTCAGTTATGAGAATTTTATGAGTTTTAAAAATAAGTTTTAAATAAAGAAATATTGCGGTTTGAATAAAGTTATTTAAATAAGTTATTTAAATATCTATTTTAATAAAGCTGTGGCCATTTTCTCCATCCTCAAAAAATGGTGTCTTGTCTTATTTATGGGAGGTAGGTTAGGTCAATGTTATAAGGTTCACAGAGTGTTGCCTTACATATCCCATGTTGTCTTGGAAATTCTGTGGAGGTTCAATGAAAGAACATCTCAAAATAAAGGAATTTCTGACTATATTGTATAAGCCTATAAAAATGTACAAAACATCACACTTCAAGGGATCACACAATTTACAAATGAATACAAATCCTTCCCTATCTGACAACCATCTGTCTTTACAAAGCTTCATTCACATTCCATATTAAATGCAGCTTTCCCTCAATTAATAACATTCAAAAAGGGGATGTCATTCTGGTTACACTGGCTCTATTCAAGATTCTACAGGTGTGTAGCTACAAGGACAGCAGGTTAGTAGGGGGAGATATTTGGCAATGCTGCCCAGTCCAGGTCCTAAGGCAGCAGAGTTGTTTTTCTGTGAGATACTCATCAGTATGTTGGCTGGTTGGCATATTTTTTTTTTTTGTGGGTACATTGGCAAGATTAATTAATTCACTTTGGACTTTAACTGCTTACAGAAGGGAACCTGTAATAATAGATGAAGGACTACTATATCTGTGGGTTATATATTGTTAACATTAATAAATCTATTTCTCTGAAGATTGTAGCATACAACTGGTGTGGACAAAAACAAATAATAATTATAATTACCCAAGTTGGTGTTTGGAATATAATCTGCACTTAAAATGCTCATATTTATAATATTATCCATGTTTAATGCTATATAAAATGTGTCCACAAGATGGAGCTATACCACTATACAGACAAATCCACATCCCCACAAATTCAGTACACACTATACAGATGTAGAACAGATGATATACAGATTCCATTGGAAGCTGTCTGTCATCTATCAAAATGGGTACACACAGTGCCGATATGACCTCCTATGTGTGAAATCTTTTCACACACATTTTTTTCAACTATTTTAATTTATTCCCAGCTGTTTCTTACTATTAAACAAGGACAGTATTTATAAAGGATCAATCGGCCATTTATATTGCTTCCATCTTAAAGTAAAATACAGATCGGTATCAGTATTTTATTGCCACATCGTTAATTTACCGCCCACAAAATAAAATAGCGCCTGTGGACATTAATCACCCAATGCCGGTCCAATAGCGGGTGGTATTTAAACACAGTCTGGTATCTTCTCTAACTCAATGACATGTACCTCAAATATAATTATGAAAGAAAAATCGTACAAAATCATGTACGACTGGTATACCACCCCAGCCTTCTTAAATAAATTATCCCCTACAGTGCCACCGCAATGCTATTGAGGCTGCCAGAAAATGGCGGTTCAGTACTATTGTTGGTGGGAATGTTCCGAAGTCCAAGTAGGGTGGTTGATAAGTGAACAGATTATCAGAGATATATTTGCCCATTCCTTCCAATTATCCCCAACCACTGCACTTTTTAATTACCCTCTTGAAGAATATAATAAATATATATACATGCTAACAAACTAATAGCAATTATATGTGGGGTAACTAGATGTCTGATAGCAAAGTCGTAGAAAGGAGCATAACAAAACCGAGATAATAAATAGTTTTGTGTGTGGTGGGTGCACGGTGTTGAATATAAGGCCTATATGATAAACAACAATATTAGAGGCTGGTCTAAAATCTGGGATATCTGGACTCTTAAAATGTAACCCCCGATCACAACTGCATAACGTTGTGAACCAATGGGGCTGCCGGATAGACACTGGTCAAAACATTATGTTTAAACTAGATCCAAGGTCTAGATATTAATCATTTGGTTTAATACATATGGAGAACGAACAGGATTATTTTACTGAGCCTAAGCTTATATTGAGAATTCCTTATAGGCTTAAAAAATTCCAAGACACAAGCTGTAAATCTAGAAAAATATTTCAAAGAGAAAAAAATGATACATATGAATATTCCACGGTATTGTATGTACAGCATTATATTTATTACCTGGACATTGCTAATATCTCTATGTTCTTCTTGGTATTATTTTGTTTTTCTTTCATACCGCCATTCTAAATATGATTAGTATGTACTGTTTTATGTTTACAAAAAAACTACTGTATATACTTGAGTATAAACCGAGGTTTTCAGTTTAAAAAAAGCCTTAAAATCTTACCTCGGTTTATACTCGAGTCATACTATCTCCTACCTTTCCGCCGGCCGCGCGATCTGCATCCTTGCTCCACAGCCTCTGCACATCCTGATGATGTCACTACCCGGCGCCACAAAGTGAGAGGCGCCGGGTAGTGACATCATCCCGATGCGCAGAGGCTGTGGAGAGAGGATGTGGTTCGCGCGGACAAGGTAGGAGAAACTTTTACTTCCACAGGGCAAATACACACAATTGGCAAATACTTACAAATGAGTAAAACCTTCTTTATTTGTGCATACTGTATGCACAAATAAAGGAGGATTTACCCCTATTTGCAAGTATTTGCCACTTGTGTGTTTTGCCCGTGGAAAGTCAAAGGTTCTCCTAACTTATCCGCCGGCCATGCTGGGAGTTGTAAAGCATGCTGGGAGTTGTAGTTTTCAAACATCTTAAGTGGCAAATACTTGCAAATAGGGGTAAATCCTCCTATATTTGTGCATACAGTATGCACAAATAAAGAAGGTTTTACTCTTATTTGTAAGTATTTGCAACTTAAGATATTTGAAAACTACAACTCCCAGCAATAAAGCATGCTGGGAGTTGTAGTTTCCAAACATCTTTAGTGGCAAATACTACCCCCTCGGTTTATACTCAAGTCAATGTGGTTTCCTTCTTTTTTTAGCTAAAACTAGGTACCTCGGTTTATACTCGGGACGGTTTATACTCGAGTATATACAGTATCTATATTGAATCTATTCAATAAAAATCAATGAACAAAAAAAATAAACACAGTCTGGTATCAGTATCAAAATATCCAGAGAGATCCATTGACAAATAGAGATTTTGCTAGTGAAAGAAAAAATTTAATGGCACAGATCAATATTAGGTGATCAGTTCTGATAACCCAATATTGATTTTCTCTTTGCCAATGGAGAGAAAATTTCTTCATGGAAAACACTTTCCGGAAAGTGATTTTTCTGATCGGACTTTGAAAATGGGTATTGACGTCTGTATTCCAACTTCGTTATCATTCCCAAAGATAATCATCTTATTTTTTTAAAGGAGAACTAAACCCAATTTTTTATACTCCAGAATCTGAAAACAACCCCCCTAAAAACACCAATAAACTATAAAATGCCACTTTAGTAAACTCTGTTAAAGTAAATCAAAGCCTGTTAAAAACTGGATGAAGTATCTGTGTGTATGTGTAGTGTCAGACCACACCTCCTGACCTCAGTCACATGCTTCCTTGCTTTATCTGTCCTTTAAAAGGATTGGCTAGAGATTATTAATGGATGTGACCAACTGGAACAAGTTTGTGCCATAGCTAAGGACAGAGCATGTGCAGAACATAATGGTCGTTGACCAAACTGTCTGATACTAGAATGCTGAGAAGTAAAGCACAAACCATATGTTATTTAGGTACATTTCCCAGAGCCTGTATCAAAATGAGAGGTAAGACACAGATTACTGGTTTTATATCAAGGTGTTCTGCCTTCTGGCTCAGTGTTGTTCTGTGGCTTTAGTTGCCCTTTAATAATAAAATTTAATAATAAAATTATGAAAACTGCCCTTTTCCAAACTGCCCACATTGTGTTGGCCACTTATAATATAGTTATCTGTATGGGGGCCATTTCTATTACAATTGTCATCTTCTTTACTTTTCCCATTTACCACCAGTGTCTCTTTCCCAGTTATTCAACTGTTCCTTTGACTGTTAACCACCAGCATCCCAGTTATCTGCATTCTATCAGCATATCTATCAATGGTATTATCTATCTCTAACTATTCACCTACCTGTGCCCTCACCACCTTGTAAAGTGTGAAACCACACAAGACACACACACACACACAACCAGAAGCCTTGAAGCACCCCTGCAAACTAGTGACAGGAGAACTGTAGTTGTGATGTGCAAGAAATAGATAATACCGTATACTATAATAATAACTAACTGCTTCTCATGTTCTACCTAACATCCAAACAACGTTCTAATTTAAAAAATAATCCTCACCAATTGCAAGGTCTCTGAGCTGATTTCAGTCTCTTAAATTAGCAAACTTGTCTTACCATATTAAATTTCATTTTATACTGAGAGAAACTAATTGGAGCAGAGGGCCCAATGGGGATGTCTTTGATATGTTTGTGATGCAAGCTTCTACATACACTGTAAAAAATATCAAAAATATCCAGAGAACAAAATATATTTATATTAACGAAAAAAACTTTAATGAATGCACCAGACATAAATATAATATAAAATAGCTGGCCAGCTAATATTGTTAATACATACAATATTGTTAATACATACTACAGTTAAAAACAAATGGGGCAATCTCTCCCACAATAAATTGTTCTGAGAAAAAAGTTAAAGGCTATGTCCACCCACAAATATATTTTTTTATATAAGTTTCCCCAAGGGCTCCCAGCCCCAACCGCTATACTTGTATCTTCAGAAAGCCCCCCAAAACTCTAATTACCTCCCCTCTTTCCTCCGCCGCGCTCCCGGCCCTCTGCTTGCAAGGAAATGCAAGCAGAGGGGCGGGACCGGCAGCCGCGTCTGTGATTGGCTGAGCGGCAGCCAATCACAGACGCGGCTGCCGGCAGCTCACTTCACCGGAGGAAAGAGGAGAGGTAAGTAAGAGTTTGGGGAGCTTTCTGAAGATACAAATATTGCGGTTGGGGCTGGGAGACATGGGGGAATACTGCACTGAAGGGGTTTTATGGTAGGGGGAGGGATAGTAGAACGGGAGGGAGAGGGAGGGGGGAGAAGGGCTGCAGTACGCATGGCAAAAATCTACCTGAGGCCAGCTAGCAGGCAGTGTCCTATATGGACCTGCTAGCCTCCTGGTGGGCAGTTTTTGGGACTTTGGGGGGGGACTACAGGAGAACCCTATGGAGTTGGGATGTGAGGTAAGGATTAAACTACACTACATGATGGGGCCAGTAGTTGGGGGGATTATAGTTTTGGGGGTGGACATGCCCTTTAAGAGGCACTGTGAGTGATATAAAGGGCAATGCACCAAGGGGCGCACCGCTCCTTCTAAGGCAGGGACGTTTTTAGGCATAGGCCATCTAGGCAAAGAACTAGGGTGCCCACTGTTCTCCCTAGCATCTCCCTGACAGCTTTTACTTGCTTTGTTAGATCTGCTCTCCTTGTTCAGTGGTAATGTGTAACATTGTAGTGAGTAGAGACCCTGAACTCAGCTCCCTCTAATTGGAATTGTTGCAAATTAACTGAAGGTGAAGGAAGGATGGGGAGGATGAGCTCAGCTAATAGAACTGAGGAGAACAGTTCCAAAGTGCCAGGTAAAAGCTGCTGCAGACTTTATAGCAGTGGCCCCTGTGACTAGCAGCCATGGGATACCTATCCCTGCCTCTTTCTTCCTTCTACCCAACTTTCCAATTAGAAGTTAAAGTTAATCCACACGCAAGATGCGCGGCCGAGCCACGACCCCCGACCGTATTGTTTTCTCCTCACCTACTCTAAAGGCTCATACACATGCACAATGGGGGTTATTCAATAAAAGTTCTTATCATTTAAAATGGTGCTAAGTTCTGATTGGTTGGGGCAAAATTAGCACCATTTTAAAAGGTAAGAACTTTTATTGAATCTCCCTGAATGTGCGCACAGAGCCTCGACCTCGACATCGACCGCTACCTGCGACGAATGGCCGTTTCGGTCATGGGTTGTTCATCGATCTTCAGGGTAGAAGAAATATTTTTTTCCTTACTTATGTAGTAACTGTAATTACCCTGCATTTAAACAGAAGTTGTCCATTTATGCTGATACTTAAGCTGATTTTCTAGCCTGTCTGATCATCCGTTTGTTCGATTCAGATAAACATCAGTCGTAGCCTCCAACAAAACCATCATATATCTTGGACCAATCAACTAATACACTGAAATATCAGTTGTTCAGGCCAAAAAAATTAAAGGGCATGTCCACCCCCAAATCTATAATCCCCCCAACTACTGGCCCCACCATGTAGTGTAGTTTAATCCTTACCTCACATCCCAGCTCCATAGGGTTCTCCTGTAGACCCCCCCCAAAAGTCCCAAAACTAACCACCAGGAGGATAGCAGGGCTCTGCCTGCTATCTTGCCTCCGGTAGATATTTGTCATGCGTACTGCAGCCCTTCTCCCCCTCCTCCCCCTCCCTCCCCCTCCCTCCCTCCCTCTCCCTCCCCCTAGCGTAAATCCCCCTTATATGTTGTTTCTCCATGTCTCCCAGCCCCACCGCATATTTTTATTTTCAAAAAGCTCCCCAACTCTTACTTACCTCTCGCTTTCCCGCTGCACTGAATGACCGGCAGCCGCGTCGTGATTGGCTGCCGCTCAGCCAATCACAGATGCGACTGCCGGTCCCGCCCCTCTGCTTGCATTCTCGCAAGCAGAGGGCCGGCAGTGCGGCAGAGGAACGAGGGGAGGTAAGTAAGAGTTTGGGGGGCTTTCTGAAAAAAAATTTACGCGGTTGGGGCTGGGGACATGGGGGAACATCATATTAAAAATGATGTTTTAGGGTGGACATACCCTTTAATGGTGTGTACCCAGCCTAAAGGTTGGCATACACAGTCCAATATTCTTCCTATCGGATTTGCGATTGTCCAAAACTATCGTAAATCCAATTGGAAGAACCGATCGAATATGCTCACCTTGCGGAGAATCTTCCATAGATTTCAAAATGAAATCTGATTCTGCTAGATGGGGGTTGATGGAAAATTTTTCATTTTGCCTGATTTTTTTTTTTCGATAGACTGATCGATATTATCAGAAACCAGGAAAAGTGTCTTTGATAATCCGATCAATTAGATCTACTTGATCGAATCGATCGGAATATCGATGCCGTGTATGCCTATCTTAAGTTCATATAACCAGGTGTATTCCTCTTTACAACATTCCTTTATATAAAAACAGTAAATACTAATATCTATCTAAGCATTTGTAAAAAATCTTAATAGGGTAAGCTTGTGAAGGTTCTCATTCATCAAACCATGGTATATCTGTTGTATTCAGTTAGATTAACTGGACTTGAAATGTAGTTCTTGAAGACGTTTCGCTAGTCATCCGACTGGCTTTCTCAATTCAGAATGACTTGTACAAGAATCTGTGGCAATTATGTACCCTGGAAAATCCCAATTAGCATATCACAGCCAGGTGTTAAGGGTGTGATTGAATAGTGGCTAAGAGGTGTTATAGGAACGCCCAGAGTAAGGTGTTAAAACAGCATTGTACATGGCAGACCAAGCCTAAATAGAGGTGGGGGGGTTCGACACCAACTGTCTGCCATGTACAATGTTGATCTAATTGATCTAATTGATCTAAACAGTTGATCTAATTGAATACAACAGATATACCATGACCTGGATGAATGAGAACCTTCACAAGCATACTTCACAAGCATAGTTCTTAAAGACATTTCGCTAGTCATATGACTGGCTTTCTCAATTCAGAATGACTTGTACAAGAATCTGTTGGCAATGATGTACCCTGGAAAGTCCCAATTGGCATATGATAGCCAGGTGTTAGGGTCCTTCTGAATGCAAGGCGTAGTTTGCATTGTGGCTAAAAGGTGTTATAGGAACTGCCCAGGGTAAGGTGTCAAGGTGCAGCATCAACTCTGTAACATACAAGGTGGCAAAATACCTAGCCAAAATCTTAGGGCCATTGGTTGGAGTTTTAAGCTTCACATCCATAACTCACACGATTTCACCAACAAAACTGAAGATATAGTACTTGCTGCAGAAGAAACTATGATGTCCTATGATGTGACATCTCTCATCACCTGTATACCCACAAAGGAGGCTGTTGATATGGTGAAAAAATGGCTAGGCCAACACAGCACCCTTACCAGCAAAATAGATCTTAATCCAGAACAGGTGTGTTCCCTACTGGACTTGTGCATGAATACCACGTATTTTAAATACACAGAAAAGTTCTATAAGCAAAAATATAGATGTGCTATGGAACTCCAGTTTCACCCATTGTGGTAAACCTTTACATAGAGGAAGTGGAAACACAGACGCTTAATACCTTTAAGGGCATAGCACCCAGCCACTGGTTCAGATACGTGGATGACACCTGGGTTAAAATCCACTAGAAGGAAGTACAAGCCTTCACAGAACACATCAATGCTGTAAATGAAAACATCAAATTTACAAGGGAAGTGGTATAAAACAACACACTGGTTTTCTTGAACAGCTTGGTAGAAGTCAGGCAGAATGGTAAACTGGAAGTAGAGGTTTACAGAAAACTAACCCTCACAGTATTTGATGTTTGACTCCCACCACCCTTTAGATCACAAGTTGGGTGTCATCAGAACCCTGCAACACAGAGCAGAGAACATCCCCACTAGCACAGAGGAGAAAAGAAATGAAACATCTCAGAGGGGCCCTTAAAACTTGTGGATATCCAGTATGGGTCTTTGTCAAAAGAAGTAGAAGGAAAGGATGGGGGGTAAAGTGCAGCCGTATCTCTGCCATCAAAGTTACCTCTCTACCCCTGCTAATGTTCTTATCTCTATGTTTATTACAGAGCAGGGAGGAGGGAGGAACTTGAGCAGGGAAGAAGATCACATCACAGGGATTTGATTGACAGTACAAGTAGGAGTAGAGGAATGCAATCACGTCTTCTTCTAATTTGTGTATCTCAAGACAGAGAGGGAATCTGAAAAATGACACTCTGGGGGTTGGCCGAATTATAGAACACATAGAAAGAAAGAAAAAAAGTTACTTTTCCCACTATAGATGCCCTTTAATGTTTAGTGAGTACTCCTAATTCACCCCCACCCTCCCTTACTCACTGCCTTCTTGTAATGTCTACGACACTTATAAGTTCTGCACAGCCTCACTATAGACACTGCTCTGCTTACACATCTCCCCCTCCTTCCCCCACCTTCTTATCTCTGCTGATTCTCTTAATTGTTGCAGAAAATGTGCTGCCAGGCAGCCAAAGAATCTATTAAGAGGTCAGGGGAGGGTGCACATATTACAATTTCTGAAGTTCTTTCCCTGTTAATGTTGTGATTTTTAAAGGGTATGTCCACCCTAAATTATATTTTTTAATATAAGATTCCCCCTGGTCTCCCAGCCCCAACGGCTCTATTTATATGTTTAGAAAGCCCCCCAAACTCTACTTACCTCCCCTCTTTCCTCTGCCGCGCTCCCGGCCCTCTGCTTGAAAGAAAATGCAAGCAGAGGGGCGGGACAGGCAGCCGCGTCTGTGATTGGCTGAGCGGCAGCCAATCACGGACGCGGCTGACGGCAGCTCATTTCGTCGGAGGAAAGAGGAGAGGTAAGTAAAGTTTGGGGAGCTTTATAAACATATAAATAGAGCGGTTGGGGCTGGGAGACCAGGGGGAATCTTATACTTTAATGGTTATACGCTAGGTGGAGGGAATCGGGAGAGGGAGGGAGAGGGAGAGGGAGGGGGAGAAGGGCTGCAGTACGCATGCCAAACTTCTCCCGGAGGCCAGGTAGGAGGCAGAGTCCTATATGGACTCTGCTATCCTCCTGGTGGGCAGTTTTTGGGACTTTGGGGGGGGGACTACAGGAGAACCATATGGAGCTGGGATGTGAGGTAAGGATTACACTACACTACATAATGGGGCCAGTAGTTGGGGGATTATAGTTTTGGGGGTGGACATGCCTTTTAAATGATGATTTCTCAGGATCTACAGCTCAGATTTAAATTCCAAAAAACTTATGGAGTATTGGTATTGTAATGATTAAGAGTAATGATACCCTTTAAAATTACACCAATTAAAGTGAAATAAACCAGAAAAACTCCAAGTACAGTAAAGGAGGGATCATTGGTCTATATAGAGGCGTTAGTTGTTATCTGAAAAATCCAACAATGACCCTTTTGCCCAACAATGATTCCAGCCTTTCTGTATCGAGATTGTTAGAGACATTCAGCTCTTCTAACAAAAATTGGTATAAAGATTAAAAAATAAATAAAAGAACAGTTTTCATTTATACCTACCTCTTCCAAAGCTGCCTCTTAAATTACCTACAGAACCCTCATGGTAGGTATATGCCTCCTCTTACATGCACACACAGAAGCAGAGGATGCAGCTTTGGCTCTTGCCCTCTCTTCTGCTCTGCATCTTCCTAGTAGCAGCCATCACCCACTGGCCATGTCAGCATCAAAGGCTTGACTTAAGGCCATTATCCAGAACCTGCAGAAGAGAGAGGCGTGGCCTCTCAGTAGTTCGATCTCTTCTCTTAAAGGGCAAGTCCAGCCCCAAATTGAAAACTTACATACAGGTAAATCACCCCCCAAAACCCCTAAATGGTAATAGTTTAAAATCTGAAATATATAAGTCTAACCTGAAATCCTGCACAGTGTCCTGTTTCCCCTGTTTCTGCTTCCTGGTTTTTCCAGTTAGTAACTGTCAGTTATGGATTTGACAGTTGACATCCCAGCCAATGACTGAATGTTAATCCCCTGTCTGCCTCTTCTGAGCATGCCCAGGCTCAGTACAGGTTTCAAATTGCTCAGTTTCCATGAGGCATCCAGAAGCATAGCAGGCATACAGTAATGAATTCATAGGACAAACTATGATATAATAACATATTTTAAAGAGGCCATTCTTTCTAAAAGATGTTCTTATGAGGGTGGAGTTGTCCTTTAATCTCTTATAAAAGACCTACAAGTTTGAGGAAGTGTCAACAGAAAAACATGTCACATTTTTGGGGAAACAGCAGATGTTCCCATGTAGGGACTATATACAATGCCAATATGTTAATAAGATTTCAGCATCCTGTCAAAGGTAAGGTATATACATTGACTACATGTAACATGTATTACTATGGATACACAGACATGATACACTGTTGCCAAAAGGCCTAAAAAAAGATTATGATGTATATGTATATTTATCATATGCCTTTAAGAGAAGTTATACCTGTTATTATTAGAAATACTATGCCTGTGGACTGGGAACATGTGACAAATTAGTCTGATCATGTGATTTGGGGTTTTTCTTTAGGGTGGAAATGCCCTTTAAAAAGCACGTGCTTTGAAAATTGTACTTGTTACAGGAAGGTTCCGAAATGTTGCTGCCAGATGAGCACATGTAAATGATAAATACATATTTACATATATATATACATATAAATTAATAAAACTGGACTATATTGCTGCATCTGTCCTTTGATATGTGAAGGGGCTGTGTATTTCCCTATATTGCATGCACCCTACATGTGTGCAGTAACCTATAGATTGAAAAGAAAAGAGTGATGATCGACTGTCCTATATCTATATATAGGTATATATAAAAATAGTCATGTATTATCACTCACATTTGCAGGTTACATGCCCGGGCGCTCCGGATCTGGATCCGATATGGAATAGTAAAATTTTGCATGCACTCCACAGTCTTTCCAATAATATTTTATTTAGTGGTACAAACGGCAACATTTTGGTCCAAGACCAAGGACAGAAACGTTGCCGTTTGAACCACTAAATAAAAATATAATTGGAAAGACTGTGTGTGCACGCACATTTTTACAACTAGGTATATATATACTTTATATTATATAAATCTATTTATATCTTCATAGGAGATAGCATTGAGTTTTGAGGAGCTACCAATGAGGTGGGGGGTATAGGATATTACACATAGGGAAGGGGCATATGTATGGGTGTATTATCTCACTATTACATCCATCAATAAATGCATATAAAGTATAGCACTGACTTATATTAGTTACAAGACAAAATATACAACTTATACAAAATATATAAACTTACTTACAGAGCTGAGATTCCTATTTTAATATGGGATAGTCAAAATGGTAGCTTAAAGGGACAGTTCAGTGGAAATTATCAATATTTGTTAAATTGTTGGTTTGTGTAATGCCTTCTTAGTTATTGTACATATTCTCTTCCATTTTGAAAAATCAGTTGATTTCATGCCCTTTGCTGTTCCTTGCTGTTGACATTAGAGAGCTGACATTTCAGGATCTAATGGTCCTTCTTCTTCCCAGGATTGCACCACATCCTTGAAATGTTTCTAACAGTTATTTCTACTGATTGGATGTTGGATGGGTCAAAGATGCTCAGATCTCTACTGAGCAACTGAATCAACCCAGGCGTTGGGTCAAGGGCAAGACCATAATGGTCTCTACTAGGGGTCCTTTAAACAGGACGTCAGTATTTCGGTTGCATTTATTTATATACAGACAAAATACTGAATTGGCAGATTAAGGTCATTGTGATGAAAAAATACTGCTTTTTTCTGAAAAGTACATGTATTTTCACCGAACTTCCCCTTTAAACAACACCCCTGTGACTGATATGGGGTCTCCATGTGAATACTGAAAGGGTGCTGTTTAGCTTGAACTGCACATTGTGGAAGGATTGCCTGGGTTTATTCTAAGACCTGTAGGTTTATTCCACTTCCTCTAGATTCTAGCAAGCAGGCAGGTGGAATAGGCAAGGGAGGGAAGTTTAGTAAGGTTCATGAATCCTGCTGCCTAAAGTAATCTATACAATCCTTCTCTATTCCAATAGTGTAATAGGTAAGGATGGAAGGGCAGATGGATCACTTGCATGTTTGAGTCCTTGGGTAGGAATCGCTAAAGCATAACCAAGGGTATTTAATGTCTGTATGTGAGGAAAATGGCTTTAGTCCAGGATGTACAGTATGAAAACTAAATTTTCCAACATTCTGTACAGCCAAGGAATGCTGGGAGCTGTAGTTTTTAAACATGTGAAAAGTTATATCATTAGGCTGTATTGAATTTGTATATTTTCATTAACCAATGGACATAAAGAAAATAAACTGCAAACAGAGAATGCTGGGAATTGTAGTTTTTTAAACATGTGAAAGGTCACAAGTTCAACACCCTTGCTCTATACCATTAAGCTGTATTGCATCTGGACACATGCCTTAACTACAGGCTATAAATGACATACTCTGGGAGTGAGAAATATGTGTTTATATGTTAGATTATTAGGATAATGCTTTTATGATAGCATGAGGCTGTGAGGTACTTTCTGTCATAAGAAGGCTCTATTTCATTTTATACTCTGTGGGGAGCTCTTTAACCCCACCTCTCCCTAACTTCTAAAGCTAATCTGTATCCGGTGCTGTCCTAACCCCATTGTAACTGTAAATCTGGAACTTGCTGTGGTATATACTAATAAGTATGAACCAAGCATGTTAATCTGGATTCTGTATAGGATCTCGGGTTGCCCAATGGTGCTGTTTAGTTTGAACTACACATTGTAAGTTCTCCGACCTGTGGTTTGTTCCATATAGATCCTCTAGATTCTAGCTGGCAGGCAGGTGGATTAATATGGGAGGGTATGTGTGTGTGTTTATTCATGTAATGTGGAGGGACTGTCGGGGTCCTTTTTAGGACCTTCAGGCTTATACCATTTGGGCCTCCCCCTGGATGCTTGCTGGGAGCAGAAAGGAAGGGCAAGTTTGGAAAGATCCCTGATACTTACCTGCTGAAGGGATCTAAGTATCCTCTTTCTAGCCCTACGGCTTAACAGCTATAGGCATAAGGGAGAGGCAGACAGATCCCAAACCACTTGCATGTTTGTGCACTTGGTGTTGGTATCACTGAAAGGACATTTAGGTTGAACTAAACATTGTGGCAGGATTGTCTGGGTACTATTCTTGGTTTTCCTGGAAGTTACCGTGTAAGCTGATGACTGAATAACAGTTTAAAATATCCCTGTCTAAAGAAGCTTCAAAGGAAAGTATTTTGGATTAAATATTTAGATATGTTCAGCTCAAAAGGGTTGAATAAGTATTGCTCATTTTGGTGTTTTTTTAATGAGAGGTATTTTCTATTCTGTCTATATTGGTAAATATTTATGATTTATGAAGATTTACTTATGGCCTGATTCATACAGTATGTATTTATTAATGTCTTATGGCTTGATTGACATGTTTTTAATAAAATAAAATTGGAGGATTATGGATTGTTTTTTGAATACTATTATATGTCTTGGACACAGTTTGCCGTTTTACTTTTTAGCATATATATATATATATATATATATATATATATATATATATATATATAAGAATTCCAAAGCATCGACGCACTCACAGGTCTTCCATCAGAAAAGATATATTTTATTCACAGATCAACATGTTTCGACCACAACTGGTCGTCGTCAGGATTAATTACTCCCCCTATTCCCAAAGCTTAAATAGG
Source organism: Hymenochirus boettgeri (assembly GCA_019447015.1). Lineage (NCBI taxonomy): Eukaryota > Metazoa > Chordata > Amphibia > Anura > Pipidae > Hymenochirus > Hymenochirus boettgeri. The sequence goes on from CM033469.1 coordinate 316,832,049, forward strand.
CCCCATAGGACCCACCCCCACCACACCTAGTTACCAGCATATATAATAAATACCCACACACTAAAACCAGATAAGAACCTTAAAAGACCTACTAAAACAGTGAAGCCCTATAATAAAACACACATAGATTCCTTACCCATATTGGAGAGCATCCAAGGCTCCTGTTGCCTCGCCAAAACCACTATCATATCGGGCATCTAAGAGACACAAATCCCCATGCATCTAACCGGGCTGCTACCGCTTCCGCAGACCAGCAGTGACAAAGCATCACGTGGTACGCAGATCCATCACATGGCCAAACAAGACAGCCGGACCTGATAGGAAAAAGGAAACCCGGGCGGAGAGGCGGAGCATCAACAAGGCACAGAGCGTGTCAAGCAGACCACGCCCCTAGGCAATACATAACATGGAAACGGAGGGAGGAAACCATGGGAAACTGCTACACACGCTAGTCCCAAGTAGAAAATCCATCAAAGTAAGACCCCCACCCGCATGTGCCCATATAGGCAGGCACACAGGAAAACCAAATATGCTCCCCAACATAAAAATCTGATATCTAATATACACTGTACACTTATGGAAACAAAATGTAAAAAATCATAATTAGCCAAATCATGTACCCTCAAATAACTCAACCCTAAGGGGACATACATTACCAAATGGAAAAATGTCATAATGAGACATAAAGATCATATCGTAAAATCAATAAATATAAATATATAGAGGATAGAAGATAATAAAAAAGTAGTATCAATAAGAATCAGAGTAAACACCAGAGCAATAAAAGGCAGGGTTATAAACAACAAGGTATTCAAAATTAGAGTCATAGAAAACAGCCCAAGTTATTCACTTCATTGAGACCGTCGGGTACCAAAGTTTGTAGTCGTGAGATCCACCTCGATTCAACCTGGAGGAGTCTTTTTGATCTATCACCCTCCATGGGATCATGTACCACCCATGGAGGGTGATAGATCAAAAAGACTCCTCCAGGTTGGAATCCGAGGGTGGATCTCACGACTACAAACTTTGGTACCCGACGGTCTCAATGAAGTGAATAACTTGGGCTGTTTTCTATGACTCTAATTTTGAATACCTTGTGTTATAACCCTGCTTTTATTGCTCTGGTGTTTACTCTGATTCTTATTGATACTACTTTTTTATTATCTTCTATCCTCTATATATTATATTTATTGATTTTACGATATGATCTTTATGCTCATTATGACATTTTTCCATTTGGTAATGTATGTCCCCTTAGGTTGAGTTATTTGAGGGTACATGATTTGGCTAATTATGATTTTTTACATTTTGTTTCCATAAGTGTACAGTGTAATTAGATATCAGATTTTTATGTTGGGGAGCATATTTGGTTTTCCGTGTGCTGCCTATATGGGCACATGCGGGTGGGGGTCTTACTTGATGGATTTTCTACTTGGGACTAGCGTGTGTAGCAGTTTCCCATGGTTTTCCCCTCCGTTTCCATGTTATGTATGCCTAGGGGCGTGGTCGCTTGACACGCTCTGTGCCTGTTGATGCTCCGCCTCTCCGCCCGGGTTTCCTTTTTCCTATCAGGTCCGGCTGTCTTGTTTGGCCATGTGATGGATCTGCGTACCACGTGATGCTTTGTCACTGCTGGTCTGCGGAAGCGGTAGCAGCCCGGTTAGATGCATGGGGATTTGTGTCTCTTAGATGCCCGATATGATAGTGGTTTTGGCGAGGCAACAGGAGCCTTGGATGCTCTCCAATTGGTAAGGAATCTATGTGTGTTTTATTATAGGGCTTCACTGTTTTAGTAGGTTTTTAAGGTTCTTATCTGGTTTAGTGTGTGGGTATTATTATATTGCTGGTAACTAGGTGTGGTGGGGGTGGGTCCTATGGGGCCTATTTAAGCTTTGGGAATAGGGGAGTAATTAATCCTGACGACGACCAGTTGTGGTCGAAACATGTTGATCTGTGAATAAAATATATCTTTTCTGATGGAAGAACTGTGAGTGCGTCGATGCTTTGGAATTCTTGTATACTAGGACAGCACCCGGGAAGTATTTGGATTGATTGGAGTGCAGTTGATCATCCGTGATTTTTGTATATAATATATATATATATATATATATATATATATATATATATATACATTGTTTATGTACCGTATATGCTTGAGTATAAACCAAGGTTTTCAGGCTAAAACCCTTCTGTTTATACTTGAGTCATGCTCCAGGTGCCGCTCGCTCCGCATCCTCTGCTGGCTGACGTCACTACTCGGCACCGGGAAGTGGGGCATGCTTCAAGTGGTGACGTCGCCCAGCAGAGGATGTGGAGTACATAGCAGAGCAGAAGAAGCAGAGCAAGCGTCCAAGGTAGGAGAATGAATTCAACACTGGGTGGGTTCTCTGAGGGGGGGGGTACAGTAATCTCTGAATTGGCAATTCCTTGCCACTGCAGATGTTTCAAAACTACAAATCCAAGCAACTAAAGCATGATGGGAGTTGTAATTTCCAGCTGGAGTGCCAAGGAATGGGAGCAACTAAAGCCTCAAAACAATGCAGAATCAGAGGACAGTAGTGGTCATATTTTATACCCTCGGTTTATACTCGAGTCAATCACTTGGGTATATACAGTATTTATGATATATTCCCTAATGTCATATAGGCCACTGTACAATATTTGTCTGTCACCAATTAATTCCTATAATGAGGTCATGTGGGGGGTGTAACCCACATGATGTTTTAAGTGTATAAGTGGTGTCACTTATGGCTAGGTAAAGGTCTTAAGCCTCTTACACATACTCGATTTTCAAGCGCATACACAAGGACGATTGTCGACCAAAACGGCTGTCGACCAAAAGCGGCATATACCGCTCTGCCTTCGGGGGTCATGCCTCGCTCGAAAATTAAACATGTGTACGAGGCTTTAGGTATTGCCTTGTTGCACATTTTCACAATAAAGAAATTAAAAAGACCAAAGAGTGCTCATCTTTATAAGTAGCACCGTACACATCAATTGTTCTAAGGGTGCACTCAGTTTGAGTGCTACTAATAAGATTATAGTAAAATAAAGTTTACAAAACATCAGTGCACACCTGGAATATTTTCATGGTGCTTTATTCCACCTCAAGTGAGACAAATGTCCTAGCCATGGACCAAAGCATTGCCTTGACTTGCTTGAGGTGGAATAAAGCACCATTAAAAATTACTTGATGTGCACTGGTGTTTTGTAATATATATAGTAATATACAGTATATATATTGTATATATTGGCTATATGTTTCTCTAAACATAAAACATTTTTCATTCATGTGTATATTTAAATTCATAGAAAGAGAAAAGTTATAATGTAAAATGGGAAAAATGAATCCCCTAGTTAAGCCAAAATGGCAAAAAGAAAGACTTCAGTGTTATGACATTATTTGTTTATGTTTATTTGGTCCCTACAAACTAATCATTTGTAGGATTGATCATAAAATCTCTTTGGAGCCTTTTAAGTTCTGTGCCCCTTTACACTACATTTGTTCTAATTCGCCACGAGAGGCATTGATATAACAATATATACAGCAGATGTACGTCAGCCACTAATCCCCAGACAACTGTGTGTGTGTAGGGATCCCAATTGCATTTTGCACTGTTATTACAATTACTTCTCTGAAGTAACTCTTTTGCTGCCAATTATTTGATTGCATCAGATTGGTTATGTATCATTTAGATTTAGGCCAAGACAGAGAACCACATGGGATCAAATAAGGGGGAAAAGGAAGATCATTTAAATAGTAATTATCTCTGTGTTTACTTTGTCAAAAAAAAAAAAACAGTGTTGCAACTTAAAGGGCAATTATAGTGAGAAAATTGTTTTTTTTTAATTTCTTCTAATGTATCCTATAAGTCATCCCATCCACCAGGGTACCTTTAGTTTCTTTAAATTCTACATAGTCCCCGAGATATAAGCCTTTGAATATGCTGTGATTTGTAGGAGCTGCTACACCTCATCTGTCACTCAAAGGCACACACCCACACAATCCAAAGCTCCCCTGCAGTACTGTCACACACTCTCTCACCCACACTATATGTACCATGTGCAACATATAGTCAAATGCTGTAGTGCTAAACACAATCAATAAACCATTAACCCAGCAATATGAGCATAACACACTATAAAACAGCCCCTCCCCCCCAAAAAAATCTTATATACATACAAAACCAGTGACTCAAATGGAACACTAATACAGTATATATAATACAGTAATACAGACTATATACCAAACAAGACACACAGTGCAATCTATGAAATATATAGACTAAAGCAACTGAAATGTAACAGGACAACAAGCAGTGTCACTGTGTTTGTGAAGGTCTCACTACAAGCTGCTGTTACACTGACTCTCTCTTCAGTGATTATGATCTCAGCTAAGCAGGGGGAGAGATATGAACTTTAGGTAAAAAGTAAATAACAATTAGCAAAGTTAGAGAACAGGCAGAGTTCAGTAACTTACTTGTAAAGAATCTCAGCACCACTTGTCCTCCTCTCTCCCCCTCTGCCCCTCCCTTCAGCATATTGCTACTTTATTCCACACTTTGCTTGCAGTCTAGCTCTGGAAGGGAGGGGTCAACAGGATGTCAGCACTTCATTTAAAGTCCTTTCTACTGACAATGCTCGGACTCTGTATACAGCCCGTCACTGCTTGAGGGGGAGTAGACAGAGAGGGGAGGGGGACTACACAGCTTGGTACAAACTTCTGCCAGTGTGAAGAAACGAAGCCACACAGAAACATGAAAGTAAGGCAGCTTATACTAAGTGATCTGTACATTGTATACAGACAAAGTTTTTTTTTCACTATAGTTGCCCTTTAAATTATTATTGTTATGGAATTACCACTCCTACACCATTCCAGCTTTATCTTATATCCTATATTCATATACCTGTTTGATCCAATTGGATTTTCCTGATCTGAGAAAGACGCATGGGGCAAAAATTACCACAATGCTGGTGAACTACCACTGTTGCAACGCAGTCCTTTTAACCAGCACTCTCTTACCTTGTGGTTAATGGTGCACTTTGTATATCCACCAAATATACTTATGCTGTCCAAAGATGAGCCTCTAATTTAAAAAATACCACATGCCACATTTCATGGCTAACTTATATCACAGAGACATTTGCAAAGTTTCAGATCATCTGGTCCTCTGTCAAGCCAACAATTATTTTTCCCTTTATATTTCCAACATACATTCCCATCTAGTGGTTAAGAATGCAACATAGTAATATATTAACAATACACGCTATAAACTTTATGTTCTTTATTTAGACCTTTGAAGGCTTTCAAACTTCCTAATCCATCTCAACTCACAGGTCAACAGGTCTTTCTTCCTATCCCCACCCCTTCTTATTCTAGGTACATATTCTAAAACCTGGAATCTAAATTCATGCAAAGATTGTCTTTCCTCAATTAACTTTTCTGCCACTGGATTATTTATATCCCTATGTCTGACTGTTTATTTAATCTTTTTTCAATTTCATCAATGTTTGTCTTATATACAGTTTTCCACAGGAACATTTTATCCCATATATAATGTCAAGTACCATGTGTATAACCACGTTTTTTTTCAATTTAGTCCCTTTTGTTTTATGATAGATTATATCACCTTTAATGCAATTAATACAATTTGAACACGACAAACAGAGGAAAGGGGCATTAGTTTGAAATATAAACTAAACACTTGTTGTTAGTGTTTTCAAATTTAAATATAGATAACTTGAAGGAGAACTAAAACAATGGAACTACCATAACAAAAGTGAGTATCTTCAGAAACATTAAAGGGCAAGTCCAGTCCAGAAAATTTATAGACAGGTAAATTACCTCCCAAAACCCTAAACTGTAATAGTTTTAAATCTGAAATATATGTCTAACCTGAAATCCTGCACAATGTCCTGTTGCCCCCGTTTCTGCTTCCTGGTTCTTCCAGCAACTGTCAGTTATGGATTTGACAGTTGACATCACAGCCAAAGACTGAATGCTAATCCCCTTGCTGCCTCTTCTGAGCATGCTCAGGCACAGTACAGGTCATTAAATTGCTCAGTTTACATGAGGCATCCAGAAGCATAGTAATGAATTTAAAGACAAAGTAGAATATATCAACATATTTTAAAGGGCATGTCCACCCGCAAAACTAAAATTTAACCCCATACTGGCCCCACTGTGTGGTTTAAAAATATCCTTACATCTCTGCTCCTTATGGCTCTCCTGCAGTGCCAGTCCAAAGTTCAGGAAAGTGAAGAGTAGTGGCTGTCTTCCTGTCCAAATGTCCCTGCCTCCTGTCTTGCCTCCAGGATGGATGGTGACATGCGCAGATGAGCCCTTTTCCCCCCTCCCTCCCATCCTCCGGATCCATTCTCTGCAGCTGATGCACCTAGCGTGTAACCATTTGGCCATATCATAGATCTCCCCTGCCAACCCCTAACCATCAAGTTATTTTCTTAAAAAAAAAAACAGAAGGCTCTGTAAGTAGCAATCGGATGTTTTTTTTAAAGAAATATCTCAGTGGTTGGGGGTGGGCAGGGAGGGATCTATGATATGGCCAAAGTTCAATTTTAAGCTGGACATGCCCTTTAAAGAGGCCATTCTTTCTAATAGATGTTATTATGAGGGTGGAGATGTCCTTTAAAGCTTCAAACACGCGATTCGGTTGACTATCAGTAAGTGTATGAGCGCTCGGTCAGGCTCCACAATCATGGGCCATGTGTATGGGCCATAACATTTAAGTTTAAAGCAGCAATCCTGGGTACAAGATTGTATCCTTATGTTTTCTAAATGTTTATATTTTCACTTTTGTTCTCCTTTTTGGAAAATGCTAACAATTTTTTTGTTTTGTTTTTTGGAATAAAAGGGAAATCCAGTGAGATTGGTAAAACTGTGGAACTGCCTTCTAGCAGAGGTGGTAATAGTAAGTTCATTGAATAGCTCTGTGCACCGCTGGAAAAGTGGGCACGGCTTGTGGTGGTCTGACTAACACTGCCTGGTAAACTGGAGATCTGACTTTACACTGGTGAACAGGTAAATAAAAGATGCCCACAACATAGAATAATAAATAATAATAAAAATAAGATAATCACAACATAGACTGGTAAATATAAGTGCCAACAACATAGACTGGTAAATATAAGTGCCAACAACACAGACTGGTAAATATAAGTGCCCACAACACAGACTGGGAAATAAAGATGCTTTCATGCGCAGCCCCAGCTGGTAAATATAAGACATGTCCATGCCCAGCACACAGACAGGTAAATATAAAATGCTCCCGTGCCCAGCAAACACAGTATAGTAAATATAAAATGCCCCCATGTACCCAGCACACAGAATGGTAAATATAAATTGCACCCATTACCCAGCACACAGAATGGTAAATATAAAATGCCCCCATGTGACCAGCACACAAAATATAAAATTCCCCCATAGAAAATAAATAGAGCCATTTACTTTGTTACCTGGAGGCCTTGTGCCTTTAGCCTACTGAACCAACAGGAGAAACTTTCTCTTACAGTTTCTCCTGTTCCATGCAGTGCGGGGGTGAGCGTGCAAGCAGTAGGAGGAGTAGGTGCTCATGTGCACGCATGGATCAGGAGGAACTGCTGCAAGGTAAGCTTCTCTGGGTTTTTACATCGATGACCCATGTGGTCGCGCCGCATATTTTCTTTTTGTTGTTTTTTTTAAAAAGGCTCTGCCTCTGCAGTCATTGGCAGGGGCGCACCATATGCCACCAGTACTTATGCAGCCCCAAACCATCACACTCCCCCCACCATGCTTGACTGTAAGAAAGACACACTTGCCTTTGTAATTCTTACCTGGATGCCTTCACACATGCTTCTGAACCAAATAAGTTTATCTTGGTCTCATCAGACCACAGGACATGGTTCCTGTTATCCATGCCCTTGCTTGTCTTCTGCAAACTGTTTGCGGCCTTTCTTGTGAATGCAGACAAATTTGATGCAATTTGTGGCGTATGGTCTGAGCACTGACAGACTGACCTCCCACCCTTTTAACCTCTACAGTAATGGTGGCAGCACTCATACATTTATTTGCAAAAGACAACCTACCTCTGGATCTGAGCATGTGCAACTTCTTTGGTAGTCCATGGCAAAGCCTGTTCTAAGTGGAACCTGACCTGGAAAATCTGTTTCCAGATTTTTCCATATTCACAAAAATACTACAAGCTGTGTCTCACCTCTTCCTTTTCTGTGGCAGCTGGGTGATTTATAAATCTAACCTCTGTGGGTCAGCTTCCATAATCCACCTTAGTTGGGTGAAACAGATAAAAACCATGCTCAACAGATCAAAACAAGGATGTTGCAGCCTTTCTTCCTAGAAGCTGACGGCTAACAGCACATAGATCTAGGTAATTAAACATGCAAACTCATGTACTCTGCCTAACTAAAAGTAGAGCTTTTACCCATAACCCAACATACATATTATGTGGAGCACTAGTACATAAAGAATCTATCTTTTGCTAGAAACATAATGGAAACAAAAATATAAAAAAAGGTCTGGGAAATAGAACCTGTGAACTTGTGGGCTGTGTGTTTATTTAAAAAAAAGTGCTTTAACAGGTGAGCTACAACAGCATATGCAAGGTATTCAGGTTCATTTTTCTTTTGTTAGGAAATAAACTGTAGATAAAAAAAGCATCTTTTAAAGTCTTATCAGAGACTTCCATTGACATTTGTAGAGACATTTGTATAGAAAATACTCAGACAATGAATACTGGGGTCAGGGGTCGTGGCTCTTTGATGACTACATGGGCATAACTTGTATTGGCAACAATATGGATGCCTTCATAGTTATAGAATCTAATTCTCACTTGTACGATAAAGCAAATTAAAGGAACACTTAAAAAAAATTTATGTACTTTCTAAGTACATAAAATCTGTATCTATTATTCAAAGGGAATTGAGAAAGCTTATTCCCACCTCCCTGTAAATAGAATGCCTGGGGAACAGTGCAACACTAACTTTAATGGCATTACACTTCGCTCCTTCTAAGCTGTTAGGTGCTCTGTCCCAATCTAGCACCTATTTTCAGCAAAAACAAAAGTTAGGTGAGCGATCAGGACAGACTGACAGCTGAGAAGGAGCCGCGAGTGGAGCGTGTAAGTGTTGCAATGTTCCCCAGGGGTTCTGCTATTCACAGAGAGGAGGGAATAATCATTCTCACCTTAAATAATAGATACAGATTTGATTTACTTAAAATAAGGTGTAGTGTCCCTTTAGTAGAGAAGTATCTTACAATGAATAGGTGTTCTGGAAAGAAATGCTTCCATATTATGATTAAAAAGAATTAAGTTAGGTTCTCCTTTAAACCAAGGGTAACATCAGTCATGTCAGTTTTAAGATTACCAGTTTAACAGACAATGATCATCTGTCTCATTAACCTCATTATCAGCACTAATACTGTCCAGAGGTAAGCCTGTCCTCCAGGGAGCAAGACTGACGTCACCCAGGTGTAAAACTGTAATTCAATCCAAGCGTAATTTGTTCAGAGTCACTAGGGCCTTACATAAGAATAAAAACCAGGCTACCCTGAATAAAATACGTAATAGTGACTATCTTTGTTTAATATTGCGTTTGGTGTGTTTATCTAATAATTATTTAATTTATGTGTACCTTTCCCAAAGTAAAGCAAATTTCAGGCTTAAACATACTTTAATGAAATAAGAAAATCTTCAGTTAATAACAAGCCATGAAGCTACCCTTATTCTTATTTCTAGCTCCCTTGTAATATACCTTCCCACTGGCCAGGTCCCGGAATGAGGGAGGTGGTTGAGCTGAAATTTACCAGGAAGCTCTACTTTCTGTAAGTATTTTGGGCAATGCAATGCACCCCCAGAGGTGGTGACCTATTTTTTATATTTTGTTTTAAAGGATGAGGGAAAAACTTCAGTAGTAAAATGACTCTTTAATTATATGTATATATATATATATATATAAAACAACATACGACCTGATTGCACTCCACACACTGGTTCAGTACGCCCGGGTGTCTCTCCAACAAAATAAATCATCCACAAATCGACAGCACTCCATGGGTCTTTTTAATCGAATCCAACGTTTATTGTACAGATCTACGCGTTTCAGCCTACTCACAGGCTGTCATCAGGATATATATATACATATGTATATATGTATATATATATAAATACAATGTCCATATAGTCCAGTGCACACAATGGGATTTAGTGAAAAGGTGCCTTTATTTGGCAAAAATTCCATGTGGGCAACCTTCCGGCCTTTAGTCATAGGCCTTTATCAAGCCAAGTGATAATGGCCTATGACTAAAGGCCAAAACGTTGCCCACATGTAATCTTGCCCAAATAAAGGCACCTTTTCACTAAATCCCGTTGTGTGCACTGGACTATATGGACATTGTATGTATATATATATATATATATTATATATATATATATATACATATATACATATATATATATACATATAAATAAAGAGCCATGTTACCACTGCAGTTTTTCCCTCATCCTTTAAAACAAAATATAAAAAATAGGTCACCACCTCTGGGGGTGCATTGCATCACTAAATCCCGTTGTGTGGCACTGGACTATATGGACATTGACATATATAATCATTATCTGTGTGTATACCGTGAGTCTCGCACTTCAAGTTCAAATGCCCCGGTGCGTCCAGAACCATAAATAACCCAATATTGGATGGAGCACTCATGGGTCTTTTTACAGATCAAGTTTTATTCCACAATCAATCTAAGCGTTTCGGCTGACAACAGCAGCTGTCATCAGGATGTGACATCACAGCAAGTAAGTGGTATTTAAACTACGGGTAAACCCTAACCCCTCCTTCGTGCTCCCCTCTCCAAACAACATTTAACCCTAAGTAATACTCGCTCGGGAGCAATATAAAAAAGTGTCCAAGGTATCCAAAATATCCTAACTTAGATAAAGACAGTAACTAAAAACACTCTAAAACAGTGATAAGTGACCCATAATATATAAACCGATATAATTAACCGTAAATGGTAAAACATTTAGCCTTCTAATGCAGACAAGTGTTTTAAAAACATAAATTAGAAACCCCAACAGTGCAGAGACTTTTTTTTTAAAAAGCATTAATTTATAACAGTCCCCTAACTGTTGCCCAAACCAACATGATCAATTAAACTGTAACATTTATATAAACATAGATTCTTAAAAGACAAGCATTGGTTATTTTATATATATTACTATTAGTAACTTTACTCACAATAAGGAATATACTTCGTATCAACTGATGTGTTAGACAGTGTGTCCACTGCTCATATCAAGCAACGGCTAAAAGATCCATTGCTATCTTTTCCATGTTAACACATCAGATTCACCAAGTAAATTATCAAGTAACCGAATTGAAACATTTGTACCTCTAGAGACACTCTACCCCATATTTCATAAACTGAACATAAATACTGCATTTTGGTAAGTGTTTGGCCAGAGTAGATTATTTCAGGTCCTAGAGAAAACAGGATAATATGAAATGTTCAGAAGTCCCCAATTTCTAATCTAAAGGCCTCGCGCTGAAGTAACCGTTTGCCCCTGTATAATTTAATGCTTTATTTATGTTTCTAAAACACTTGTCTGCATTAGAGGCTAAATGTTTTACCACATACGGTTAATTGTATCAGTTTTATATATTATGGGACACCTTATCACTGTTTTAGAGTGTTTTATGTACTGCTTTTATCTAAGTTATATTTTGGATACATTTGACACTTATTTATATTGCTCCCAAGCGAGTATCAATTTGGGTTTAATATTGTTTGGAGGGGAGGAGCACGAGGGAGGGGTTGGGGTTTAACTTTAGTTTTAAATACCATTTACTTGCTGTGATGTCCCATCCTGAGGACAGCTGTTGTCAGCCAAAACGCGTAGATTGATTGTGAATAAAAGTTGATTTGTGAAAAGACCCACGAGTGCTCAATGTGTCGATATTGGTATATATATATATATATATATATATATATATATATATATATATATATATATATATACTTGCACTCCCTCTTTGTGTTTCAGCCGCCCCGGTGCTGCCGAAAAGTTTCAATAGACGAAGAAGGACGCCGGCGCACAAGTGGGATCTTTTTTAAACAGTGAAAACTATTTATTCAACACAGAGCGTTATAGAATCAACGTGTTTCAGGATGACGGCCTGATCTAAGATGGCTGAAACGCGTTGATTCTATAACGCTCTGTATTGAATAAATAGTTTTCACTGTTTAAGAAAGATCCCACGTGTGCGCCGGCATCCTTCTTCGTATATATATATATATATATATATATAACTATATTATAACTAAAATGTAGCTGTGCATATTTCAGCATAATACTTTTGTGTCACTTTCATTAGACACTGTAACATGCTCTCAATAATCCCTATAACCTTTAAAGTTTACAAAATGTGTTATGTAGGATATGATTAAATCTCTAGTGTCCTATATTAAATGTACACTATAAAGCAGATACGTACATCCACAGTAGCATTTTATAGACTTTCCTTTAACAAACCTTAAACTATACCTCTCCTTTTAAGACACTGAACTATTTAATTTTCTAATTAGAACACAGTGCTGATTTGGCTAGGTTGCAATTAAAACCACAGTTTCCTGAGTTAACTCATCAGAAACATCCATCACGTCTCACTTGCAGTTGTTAACTAAACAAGAAATATGTTTCTTTCCACTTGGAAATTGAAACACATTACTCAGTGACTTGGATCATTACGGGTAAGATTACGGGTAAAGAAGAATAGTAGACTGCACAACATTATCTTGAAATCACATGATCAGTTTTCCATGGAGCAATACAGAGTTGTTAGTATGTGAGTCACTAAAAACTGCATGGGACAGTCTTCCAAGTGTGTAAGTGATTTCTGCTATAGACTCATGAATATAAATATTCCAAGAGAAACAAAATCAAGAAGGATCACACACTCTAAAAAGATAAAACAATCACTCACAGAGATGGATTAAGATCATATGGGGCCCTAGGCATTGCCATCATTTAGGGTCCCCTTTTTTGCTACCTATATTGTATAGACTGTAATTTTGTTACTACTTCTAAAGCTGGGCCCCCAGAAGTTTCCTGGGTCCTAGGCAGGTTTCTAGGGTTGCCTTGTGGATAATCCTGCTCTGATCACACAGTATACTACCACTGTCCACATCCAATCTAAAGTAGGCAAGAGTAATGGTCAGCCAGTCTATATACTGTATCATAGAGGTAAATGCATAAAAGTAATGTCTACCATCCCCAAATATAACTCATAAGTCTGTAGGGTTTGGACAGCATGTAGAGCTGGTCACTGTCAGGCAGGCGTGTTTTGCCCCACAACGCTTCCTTGTGTGCCCAATTATAAACAAACCCTGATTAATCGGGACATAGCTAAAAATCCCGCAGGGGCGGAGCTAACGATTCACCAAAAGGAGAAACAAGATGTCAGCAATTTGGATCTACAAAGGTTGGTTCTGGAGGGGCTTAGGGGAAAAAATATATAGCAAAAGTATTTTTAAAGCTGCAGCTTACAATTGAGCATAACTTCATTTTACAGTGCACTTATCCTTTAAAGTCCTGCTAACCAGCAGTAGATCAGTTCTGTGTGCACCCCAACCAGTTTATTAAATGCATTTGTAAACAGGTATTTAATGATAATTTCTCTTTTTATATCTGCTTATTAATGCATCTAATAAAGTGCTGAATAAATCAGTTGGGGTTTGGAATCGGGATCATGTAACTGATAAATCACCATTTATTTTTTATTTTTTTTAAGGGTGGACATGACATTTAAAATTTGCATTTAAAACAGTAAAGGCAAAACACCATTAATATATCAGACATCCCACCCTGCCAAAACTCATTTCAGGGAGGGAGGAGGAGGGTACCCACCCCCGAAAGACCCACCCCAAGATTAACGCATAATCCATGCATACAGACACACAAATGTATACAGTCAGACACACATGCATACAAACACATGCATCCCCACAGACACACACTCATGAAAACAGTCAGACACACATGCATACAACAAGTCATGTCACCATTAAGAGCTAGTTCCCACTACTGCGTATCCAAGTGCGATTTGCGCTCCGTTCACAACTTTTTGTGCGGATTGCATGCATGCCAATAGAATAGGAATGACCTAGAATGCAGTCCACATGGGGTATTACGCACAGCAGCACACTGCAAGAATCCTGCATGCGCTGCTGTACATTATAGTAGGACCTAGCCCTTTATGTCACTTGTTAACCTCTAAAAAAGCTCTAATTAAAACAACACATTTCAGGGAAATTATATATAGTTTCAGGTAATCAGGGAGCTGCCATTAATATCAGGGAAACTCCCTGAACTTATAGTAAATAAGCTTCTAGCAACATTTACGTAGAATGGTGATAGATTACACATCAGATAATGTTACTGTGTAGTAATGTTAAATTTTAAATTAAAATTAAAGGAAAACTGTCCCCCAAACCACAAGCCATATGAAACAAAAGTGCCATTGGACAGATCTTGCTTTCTCTCTCTCTTCATGGGCTGGGAAAAGGGGACTCATTCTTGACCTCAATCCCCTAACCCTAAGCCAGAGATGCTAAGACAGAGATGCTTATATTTCAATTGGTTTGCTTATGAATAGGATCATGGGGTGCTGACAAGAAGATGAATGTGCAGGTACACATCTTAAAGGGGAACTTTGGTCTCCATACAAGTGGCCTTTATCAAAAATGACACACTCCTACCTTTAAAGTGACTCCAGGATCATGCTTCTAGCTGTTTTTTTCCTTCTAGCACTGTGAGCTGTAACATTACCAGCATTTAGGGTCTGCCTCCAAGTTTTAGGTTGGAGCATGCCCACTGCTGGGACAGAGCATCATCAACTGCATTATAAGTCCTGCCCCCAAAATAATTTATAAAGCTAGCCACAAGCCTGAAAATATATTTTTTTCCCCTAAAGTGTCCAAGGTAGAGAAATGAGCAGAGAATGGTTGCAGTAACTAGCTTCAGAAAAGATAGTTTTTTTAGGGGTGGGGTTTGTAACCCTGCCTGTCACAGAGACACAGAGGCCAGGGCAGTCTGGGAAGTGTAACTTTACAAGCCTGTAAAAGCACTTGTATGGAGACCAGTTACCCTTTAAAGATCTGTATATTTTTTTTTATTGTTTTAGAGAGCTTTTCTTTTATAGTATAGTACTGATGTATGTATTATGGCAGCCGCACACAAATCACATCATCATGCTTGTTTTCCAACTATAAACACATAACCAGTACCAATCTTTTCCTTTAAGAGTAGTTCAACAAGGAATAGTTTAAATTAATTAACAGGCAGATTCATTGCCTCACTGCCTCCAAATGGTTAAACATTTCCAGCTGACTCTCTCTCTCTAAGCTCCCACTACACTTCATACAGACACAATCCCTTGGGAATATTTTACTTCTGTTCCCTCCTACTCCAAGTAATTAGGGTACTGTGTAATTTTACAAAGCAACATACACTAGGGACACTGAAAAATCCTTCCACCCTGCTAAACTTGTGGAGGCTTATATGCTGAGCTATAAATCAAATCATACATAATAAAAATTAAATGAATTAATTAAAATAGCATAGACTTACTGAATACTGGCATACGGGCTAACAGAGTGACATTTATATCCATGAGAATATATACTTCATTTTGCAGACTATCCAGTAATCATGGTATATAAAAAGTCTTTACCTAAAGATGCTGTATATGTGATTAAAGGGTATGTCCACCCCCCAAAAAAACTTTTCTGTATAGAGTAATTGCCCCCAAGAAGACCATGCTGTGTTCTATCTGTTTGCAAATTGGCAATTTTAACATGCACGAATAAAATGAAATATTTTTAACCGGACAAGAGCCGTAAATTCTTTGAAGTCTGTGGAGCGGTGCTAAGCTGCCGATTTGAGGAGGAAAGAGGAGTTGAAGTAAGTAGTGAAGTGGGGACAGGACAAGCCCCAGGCAGAAGCACGCCCAACAGCTCAGTGCTGCAAGAGATGAAACCAGTGAGTTGAGCCCGAACGACCAAACTTGAAGGAAAGGTATCCCGTTTGTATGAAGGGTCACAGCAGAAGGAAGGTAAAACGGCCTTGAGCCACTAAATCTGTTTATTCGTTTAATTGCCCCCAATACCTTGACTTAGAAAGGCTATCAAAAGTCATTCTAAATGTACAGAAGGGGCCGGACCGGAAGCGGCGTCTGTGAGTCATCAAGTCCAATCACAGATGCCCCTGATGGTCTGGCACCTTCTATGCATAGAAAAGGCATGAAAGCAAGGCAGAAGGCAACCGAGGGAACGTGGGCTGGTTAGTAAATTTAGAATAACTTTAAGCCCTGCAAACACAAGGTATTGGGGGTCAATGACTCTATACACAAACTTTTTTGGGGGGGTGGGCATACCCTTTAAATCGCTAAGAATTAATATAAGAAAGGCCTGGTAAAGTTTGATTTCAGAGTAATAGATACAGTTTATAGTTTATAATGTTTTTTTTTTTAAAGTTAAAAAAACATTTTGTGTTTATTTTTCCAGCATTTTATTGGGGTTTCCAGATGTTTTGCTGCTTGGAAAACATTGCATGCAGAATTTTTATAGCAGCAATGATAAAAGAAAAACACTGGTAAAATACTGGCAAAATGGGGAAAAAACTGTTTGTGTGAGGATGCCAGCACAAAGAAAACTGCTTCTACCAGGCGTCCTTCATCCATATGTGACCATATGATTGCTAGGATTGAAATCTTAACCAATTACAATTAGATTTGGTCCTTGCACCTACATAAAGAGGTGCAAACCCCCGGGAACTCAGAAGTCATCAAAGTAATGGCAGAAGAAAGACGACTTTGGGATCAAGAGGTCGGCGACATCGTCAGAGTTGTCAGAGTGTGTCAGGGGGAGGGGCTGGATAATTGACAGTTCTTTATTAAATAGCTGTGCCCCGCCCTCTTTAAAAAGTAAAACTCCCAGAGCTAAAAAAAAAAACCAAGGGATAAGAAGGTCAGAGAAGAAAAAAAACATTTAAAATTTGTGGTAATTAATCCTAATTACTGTGTGATTAGTTAAAAAATGATTGGCACAGTTTACATGTCCTTAAAAAAATATAATGTATAATAAACAAGTGTGGTGATTTTCATATTATTCATATTCCAGTAAAATTCCATTGACTTTGGGCATAAACATAATGGTTATCCCTCAATAAAGTTATAAGACACCATGAGTACCGTGTGCCACCGGAATTCAAGAAATCAGTCAAAATATAGATCCAAAAATACAGACCCAGACACACTAAGGGGGCGATACAATATGGCCAAAATCCGTCTAAAACCCATGTTAACCCGAAGTAATAACCAAAATGCTTGTGAAGGTTCTCATTCATCCAGGTCATGGTATATCTGTTGTATTCAATTAGATTAACCGGACTTGAAGTTTAGTTCTTGAAGACGTTTCGCTAGTCATCCGACTGGCTTTCTCAATTCAGAATGACTTACATAGTAATTAAGGTTGAATAAAGACATTCGTCCATCAAGTCCAACCTACTTGTACAAGAATCTGTGGCACTTAAGTACCCTGGAAAATCCCAATTAGCATATCACAGCCAAGTGCCACAGATTCTTGTACAAGTCATTCTGAATTGAGAAAGCCAGTCGGATGACTAGCGAAACGTCTTCAAGAACTAAACTTCAAGTCCAGTTGATCTAATTGAATACAACAGATATAATAACCAAAATGTTTTTGGAAATAAAGTTGTGCTACCGATCCAAAAGCCCTTTTGTTAAGTTTTGTGCTAAATTGTAGCGCAAAACTTAACTGGGCTGTGTGTGGCTTTAAAGCCTCTTACCTTAATGCGATTCTGCAATGCAAAACCAGGCATAATCTTGTTTACATCTGGTATTGTATCGCGGGATCGGGCTAAGGTAAGTAACGTGATTAAAGGGACTGTCAACCCCTCTACACAAAAATCTCTACCTGCTACAAACTCCCCAAAAGCAGGACCTCGTTATGTTTAAAATTACCAAATCCGCTCCCAGCCAGAGTTATTATACTTACAAGCTCCTCGTTTCACCACCGCTTCCAGTTTCCTCACTCCCTCTCCACTGCGGCTGCTGTGTTCTTTTTGTGTTCTTGAGCAGCCCGCAGTGGAGACTGCTCCGGGAATGACAGTCAGTGATTGACACTGACTGCCTTACCCGGAAGTGGAGAGCCGCGGCAGTGGAGAGAGGAGGAGCATGTAAGTATAATAGCTCAGTGTGGGAGCTGAATTGGTAATTTTAAACATAAAGAAGTTCTGCTTTTGGGTTTTTTTGTAGCAGGTAAAGATTTGTGTGTGGAGGGGTGGACATTCCTTTTAATTATTATTGAATTTCCCCATAGATTTTTAATATCAAGAGCACCTTCATCAGGAACTGTTATACTATTCAGATGTTACCACTGTGTTTTGTTGCAGTGTCCAGAGATGTCTAGACAAAGCTCGTCTCTTCTTACCCTTATAGAACTACATTCTAGTGTCTAATTCTGCTTCAAATGCCAACCCAAAAATAATTGAATTCCTCTTTGGAACCAATGTTAATTTGCTCATTTCCCATTGTAAAATCTCTCTTTGCCACATTACGGAACGTTAAATTTAAAATTTTAGCTTCAAACACCAATTTTACCTACTTTTAGCAGAAAGCATTGCTGCTACACACTATTTTCTAAACTGCAACCTTTACCAAGACAAAAATATGCAAAAATTGCAAATACATCGCTACACTAATGCTACTTTATAAATATGGACAGAAAATCATCAGTATGATCACAATCTTATATCTCATTTTAAATGATTGTCTAACTTTACATCACTTATTTTTTAAAGGTCATCTATAGTGAAAAAAACACATTGACCCATTGCAAAGTTAAATTCATGTACTCTGTGATGCCTTTATCCTACCTCTGTCTGTGACTTTGTTTTTCCATGGTGTCAGATCTCTGTGCAGCACTCCCCCCTCCTCTCTGTTACCTCCTCCATGTCTCAACTTCAGCTAACCGACAAGCTTATCATGTGCAGTAGGAGTTAAAAGTTCAACATCCTGAAAAACACACCAAGCAGAGTGGCCAATAGAAAGGAAGCTGTCCTGGAGACACGGAAGAGAAGGGAGAACAGTACAGTTACTACTGCAATATGATCTCTCTCTTTGTGACCCATCATCAATCAGTGAAAGATATAAAGAAGGGGGGTCAAGTGCAGCCTTATCTCTGCAGTCAAAGCTACCTCTCTTCCCCTGCTAATGCTGTTATCTCGGCATTTGTGCAAACAAAGCAGGGAGGAGGGAGGGACTTGAGCAGGGAAGAGGGTCATGTCCCAGGATTTTATTGACAGTACAAGTAGGAGTACAGGAATGCAATCAGTATTCTTCTAACTCGTGTATCTCAGTAAAGAGAGGGAAGACACTCTGGGGGTTGGGGAGAATTATAGAAAACACATGGAAGGAAAGGGGGGGGAAAAGTTCATTTTCTCACTATAGATACCCTTTAAGCACAGTACAGTACTTGGGTGTGTAAAACTAGCATTAAAGTGTGCTTTATATATCCACAGCTGGTATTTCTGCATTAGTAAAGCTTTATGTAATGCATTGTTTTACTAATATTCTTCAATGAAAAGTCAGAGGTCTTTCAGTTTACTCATAAATAGAGCTGTTCTGTGGATCAGATGCTTCCAAGTAAGAATATCCCAGATTTGAGATTAGCAGGACTGCAGACACAAATGATTCTGTGAGTTAGTTTTCCTTTGCCTAAGAGGCTACAAAGGCAGCTACATACAGAGAAGATCATTGTGAAACAGCATCTGTCAGGATGGAGAATCACCCTGCAGACTGTACCAGTGAGCAGAGACTAACTGTGTACTGAACCGATAATAGAACTCTGTGACCAAAACCATTTTAAACACATACAGGTTAATTTACAGACAGTCACAACACAAATCAGGGTAACCAATTTAACAAACGTTAGTGCATCTTTAGGAAGGAATTTGGTCGGCTGCTGCACTGATTTAAAATTGATTTTGCTGATTTAAAATTGATTTTGCTTTAACTTTTACAAATAATTTAATATCAGCCACATAGTTAGTGTCAAAGTTTTGCTCAAATGTTAAGCTTTTTAACAAAAACCACAGTCCTTAATTTGGCAGTTGTCAAATTACTGAGTGGTACTAGGCAGGGCCGCCCACTTTCCCTGTACCTCTTCCCTATAGCGAGGTGTTGGCAATTAAAATTTGCACACATCCCTCAATATCTGGATTTAAATTGGGCCACCTTGAGGATTGTATTGGCCTATACGCAGATTACATGGCTTTGCACCTAGAAAGCAAGAACAACCAGTTAATAGTAGCTATGAAAACAATAAATAGATTTGGAACATATTCAGGCCTCACTATAAACAGGCAAAAGGTACTGAGCCCGCTGTACCTACATGTTTCAGAGCAAAATCAAACCTGCCCCCTTTCAGTGACAACTACCTTTAAATACTTAGGATTAATCATTCCAGCAGAACTTGCTTCCTTTTATGATTTAAATATATCCCCCTTACTTGCCTTAACTAAATCAAAGATACAGGTATGGAATTAACTTAATAGGCAGGAGGGATTTAATCAAGATTATACTACAACCTAAATTACTCTACATATTACAACACTCCCTAATGTATATCCCAAAACACTTTTTGAATTCCCTAAATGTCACCAGTTTTCTGTGGGGGGCCAGCAGGACCAGGGTAAAACTGAAGGTACTACAACAACCCAAAGACAATGGGGGACTTACAGTTCCCAATATGTACCTTATTAGCATTCCATACTTAGCATCCCAATTCAGATATATACAAAACTTGGTCCAAGACACTGTTATATTGAGGACATCTGAACATATGTTAATGCAATATATTAAGGGAGACTTTTAATACTAAGATTAGCCGACACAGATTTAAGGAGCTGCCGTAGTGTGTAGAAATACTTTAGACTGATTATTCCAGTGCATCTATGGTTAACTGACAGAAAGAGGGGGACTTTACTTATGTGTTGTTATGTGTGACCTTTCATTCCCACTTTTCTCTGCAATTTCCCTTTATCTTCCTATGTGCTCTCCAGGAGCTTTTGTAGCAAACATGAAGTTATCATATTGTGTCCTGTTTAATGTGTGTGAAGGCAGTCAAGTTACCAAATTCAGTGAAGGATCCTGCTGTCCTTTACCAAACAAACCAGCATGTTTGTTTTCACACTGAGTACCAGAAATGTAAAATAGCCAGAGGTGTTTTGCTCCCTTGTTCATCTAGTACTAGTCTCTCCTACCATGGCACAATAGATAGCCATGTGTATGAGTTTTTTAAAATTAAACTTTATGGGCCTGGTTTACCCACGTGTGCTGTGCTAAAAATAGGGGTTAAACTTGTGCTAACTGATATTGAATAGGTTAGTGCAAGTTTAACTCCATAATTGCACTGGCTGCACCAGTTTCACAAAAGACACCCGTGCAACCGGCGCAATCTATTTAATAAAGGATTTGCACCACTTTTAACTCCACAATTTAAGACCAGCTAATGGCTGGTTTTAAAGTTGCGCTGGGGTAAAATCCCTTTTGGGATTTACCACCAGGTGCAAGTCCAGTATTAAATACCATAAGCCATATTTGTCCAGAGCAATTTGCAGCTCTGGGTAAATGAGTCCCTATGTGTTAAAAACTTAACAATGGAAAGCTACACTTAAGACAGAAAGGGTGTACAAGTGATGAAATGGTTAAAATGCTCAGGAAACTATGCCACCTTAATGTTCTGTTTTTATTTCTTTTAATAAATATAATAACTAGATTGAAAGCTCTACAGATCAGTGACCTTTCCTTATAAATAAAACTATACATACAAATATCTGTTGTATTCAGTTAGATCAACTGGACTTAAGTTTAGTTATTTAAGACGTTTCGCTAGTCATCCCACTGGCTTTCTCAATTCAGAATGACTTGTATAAGAATCTGTAGCAATATAAGCAATATAAATACCCTGGAAAGTCCCAATTACCATATATTTGAATATAAGTCGGCCCGAGTATAAGTCGTGGTACCTATTTTTACCTTCAAAATTGGTAAAAACTGATTGACTTGAGTATCAATAGTATCAATAATTTAAGCCGTACAAGCAACAACAAAAAAATGCTCCTGCCCACCCCTCTAAAAATCCAGTAACCACCAATTCATTGCCACTACAGATGTTTGGAAACTACAACTCCCAGCATGCTTTGATTGCTGGGAGTTGTAGTTTCTATACATTTGGAGTGACAGGTTCAAGCAGCCTTTATAATAACAGAGAACAGAGTAGTATTTCTAGCTTCTGCCCACCTCTAGCAGGAGTTTCTGAGCTCCCTGAAGGCTCCTCCATTGTGCAGAGTAACAGGACGTGAGGTGCTTAAATCTGCCTGCAAAGCTCCAGGTGCGCGTACCTGTGCCTACATGCCCATGCCTGGTCTGGTCTTACTGCTCCCGTGCCTCTGCTCCGGCCTCTGCGTCTGCTCCGGTCTCTGCCTCTGCTTCAGTCCTGCGGCCCCATCTTCAGCTGTAATAAAGCCGGCATGGTAAGGACACTTTCTTAAGCTCCTCTGACCATTTTAAGGCTTCTGACAACCTTCAAATCGAATTGCCTCGAGTATAAGTCGAGGTTGGTTTTTAAGGCACATTTTAAAAACTAAAAACCTTGACTTATACTCGAGTAGATATAGTAGCATATAACGGCCAGGTGTTAGGGACCTTCTAAATGCAAGGTGTGGATGCATTGAGGCTAAGAGGTGTTATCGAAACTGCCCAGGGTAAGGTTGTCAAAACAGCATTGTACATGGCAGACAGTTGGTATTGAAACCCACACACACACACACACACACACACACCTCTATTCAGGCTTGGTTTCTTCATTTTCAAATAATTGGCCTCCTTTACACCTGTCTTGAACTAGTCATGTCCCTTTGCCAAGATGTTGACATTACAATCTTCAAAGGTATGTCCTTTTTCCTTAAGATACAGGTACACGGCTGAGTCCTGACCCAAGGAATTGGATCTTTTGTGCTGGGCAATACGTTGGTGCAGTTGCAGTTTGGTCTCCCCCACATACTAATCAGAGCACTCTTCACTGCACTGCACTGCATATATGATGTCGCTTTTCTTGTGTTTCGGTATTGGGTCTTTTGGATGTACCAATTGCTGCCTCAGTATGTTGTTTTGTTTAAAGCAGACTGGGATACGTTTTTTTTTTTTAATTCTTCTTAATTTCTTGGAGATCTTTGTTACGTATGGGATGACCATATTATTTCTCCTGTCTTGATTTCCCCTTTTACTGTTGGTATTCGTGTTTTTTTCTTTTCTTCTACTTTTTTTGACAAAAGCCCAGTCTGGATATTCACAAGCTTTAAGGGCTCCTCTGAAATGTTCAATTTATTTTGCCTTCGCCTCTGTGCTAGTGGCAATGTCCTTTGCTCTGTGTTGCAGGGTTCTAATGACAGGGTGGTGGGAGTCAAACCTCTACTTCCAGTGTACCATTCTCCCTGACTTCTACCAAGCAGTCCAAGAAGGCCAGTGTGTTGTTTTGTTCCTCTTCTTTTGTGGATTTGATGTTCTGGTCTATGGCATTGATGTGCTCTGTGAAGGCTTGTACTTCCTTTTGGTGAATTTTTAACCCAGGTGTCATTCACGTATCTGAACTAGTGGCTGGGTGCTATGCCCTTAAAGGTATTAAGTGCCTGTGTTTCCACTTCCACAATGTTTGCGACAGTGGGTGAAACTGTAGATCCCATAGCACATCTATGTTTTTGCTTATAGAACTTTAGAAGATCCTTAAAGGACAACAATATAAAAAAAATAACATTATCCCCATTACATGTCCACCCTTTCAGCAGCTGAAATCACTTACTCACATTTACAGCCGTGCTGCCCTCCCTTAGATATCACACAGCAAAGATGAGTGCTAACAGCCTGCCTCCTAGAGGGCCCAGGGCCATCGTTAACATATCACTTGTCATTGGCTGGTGAGAATGTCTGTTACAACCTCTCTCGTCCTCATCTGCCAGTCAAACAAACTGTTCGGTTGCTAGGATGTACAGCCTACAAAATCAAGCTGAACAAGTTTGGATGGAGGAGTGTTTTTTCGCATGCTAGCTTTAAGTGACAGTTACAGGCAGACAGAATCGTTACGCCCCCTTCACAGCATGGCTAATTGAAGGCAGAGAGAGGCTCGAAATCAGGGAAAAAATGTATGAGGAGGGCTGCACACCTTCACTCTTTTTAAAGCAATTTTAAAAAAAATAATGAATTGAGGCAATACAGTTATCCTTTAACACCTGGCTGTCATATGCCAATTGGGACTTTCAAGGGTACTCATATTGCCAACAGATCCTTGTCAAGTCATTTTGAATTGAGAAAGCCTGTTGGATGACTAGCGAAACATTTTTAAGAACTAAACTTTAAGTCCAGTTGATCTAACTGAATACAACAGATATACCACGACCTGGATGAATGAGAACCTTCACAAATATACATACAAATAAAGTTACATGCAGGTGGTTCAGTAAATACATTTCCATTTTATTTAAAAAATAAATTCCAAATGTTCTGTGAATTTAACAGCTGAAAGCTACTTTTAAAGTGTATGTATACTAAAAAAAATTACTTTGCATCATCTTAATCTATAAATAAATAAGTGTAAGTAGCACTTACTCTAAGGTGTGTGTGTTGCTGCATGCCTTCAATAGAGTAGTTGTTTTGCTGAGACTCTGACCACTGAACTGATTATTTTCCCACATTCCAACTGTCACAACTGCATACAGCATACAGCACACCAACTGTCAAATCATTCCAGCAACAGGAAAACTGCTTACAGAAATGCTGAAACATAAGATGTTTCAGATTGGATATCTAAAGAAATAAGGGGCAGATCAACAAAAAAATACAGTGAGAGTTAGGATAAATTATAGTTTACACTAATGGGCAATTTAAAAAACCAGTATACATACCCTTTAAGGTATTTACTGTCTATGTTTAGCTCAATCAATTTTGCCAGTAAATCTATCTGGTTCTTTAAACACTGTTAGAAAAATCTACTAGCCTTTGATGCTGTCGATTTTACATACCCTAGAACATTAGTCAATATAATACAGATTAATGTGTGCTCTACTTGGTGTCAAACTAATGAAAATTGCACATAAATGCTAACACATGGTTCAGGTGCATAAGTGATACAAATAGGAAACAAGGTCCAATGCACTCTTATCCAACCCGTGGTTTCTTACTTCTCTGATATCCAACCCTCTTTGGATAATAGTCCACAGCAGAAGAACAAAGTTGAGGGTCGCACTCCAGAATAAATGAAATCTTTTATTTGGTGACCAACATCAAAAAACACAATATTTCGGGGGGTGATAGGTGCCCCCTTCCAACATCTGAGGAAGGGGGCACCTATCACCCCCCCACCCCCAGTCTCAAGGTAGTAACCCATTAGCAACAACAATAGATGTAAGCTTACCGGGAGTTTCTGTAGGCCCAGGTGCTCAAGCCCCAAGCCTGGCGCTAAGTCCACAACTTCAAAGTATTATACAAAAATAAAAGGCTTGCATGTACCAGGATCCCAGTAAGTAACACTCCAACCACTTGGCTTTATGCAATTAAAAAGTCCTTTATTAAAGACACGCCTTACTCGTTTCAGACCTACAATAGTCCTTAATCATAGGCATTTAATGTTAAAACGAGAACCTGTTTAAATCTGCCTTACAGAGTTACGTCAAAGATCACATGCTCCCTCCTAAAAGGAAAAAAAACACCATACAAAAATTGTTATAAGCAAATCAATGTTCAACAGCTCGTCTTTAACATAACAATCCTATCATTTAAAGTTATATAAACACCTCATAGCAGGAGATCAAATATACAGGGAAAGAATAAAACAGTATAATTTATTAGAAATTAAATAAAAAGATAAAAATTCTTATTCTGATACATGAAATAATTCATAATGTCCCCTAGTATTAACATAAAGGACCCATTGAACCACTCTTTATTAGTATCTAAGCGGTATTAATGTATTACTCTATTATAACATATAACCTAGATTTGATATGGCTTTCTTATTGTTATTTATATATATTTAATTTATATTAGTGCTGAATAGTTAGCCAATGTAACAACTGACATCTCATATGGAATTTATGCCTTTAGGGACTCTAGTGTCCAAATTGAAGATCTGTTTGGTCTCATTTTTAAGAGTTTTTTTTAACAATATCTATATTCCTGGTATCCTTACTGACACCTTGTATCCCATGTACTCATAATGGTTTAATGTCTGAGTTATTACACGTAATGAAATGTCTTGCTATGGGACTATTAGTATCCCTATTAACTTCATTCTGATATGCTTTCTTAATCTCGCTTTCAACACGCGTGTTATACATTCCACGTACTGCAAAGAACATGTTACACATGTCAACAAATATATTACATACGTTGAAGTACAATTTATATATTGCCTAATATCATAATGCTTGCCTGTATAAGAGCTACAGAATGTGCTTGAGCTACAGAAGTCTAAGAAATTGACCAAACGGAATGCCCCGAACTCAATTACAAGAATGATTAGACTGAGCATATAGCACCGTGTCCTTCTGATTCACTTTTCAAGATACTGAAGATATTTCACATACTTGGATACTAATAGAAAGATCAAGATAATGGTCTGGGGAATCCCCATAAGCCCACGTAAAATTAAGGTTCATCTGATTATCATTAAAGTGAATGTATACTGAAAAAATCTTAATCTATAAATAAATACATGTAAGTAGCACTAACTCTCAGGTGTGTGTGTTGCTGCATGCCTTCAATACAATACTTGTTTTGCTCAGGCTCTGACCACTGACCTGACTATTTTCCCACATACTACCGTATATACTCGAGTATAAACCGTCCCGAAAATAAACTGAGGTACATTTTTTAAACTGATAAACTAGGAAAACTGCTTGACTTGAATATAAACCAAGGGTTGACTTTCTCCCATAGGTAGCCCCATAGTTCCATAGACAGCCCCACAGAAAGTCCCATACACAGCCCCATAGAAAGTCCAATACATAGCCCCATAGAAAGTCCCATATACAGCCCCATAGAATGTCCCATACACAGATGTGCCCTGCATACCTTTCTGTGCAGCCAGAACACTTAAAGATCACTTTTTCCTATTCCCTTGCAGTCTGGGCTAATCTGAGTGAGCAGGACAACAATTGCCTAACCCACTGAAATCAAGAGGATTCTCTGTGTTACAGGGTACAGATTTTGTTTTCCCAGGGCTAGGTGATTTTGTCAGCAGCATCCAGACCTGAGTATAAACCGAGGAGAGGCTTTCAGGATGGTTTTAAAGGTAAAATATCTCAGTTTATATGGTAACTGTCAAAACTGCATACAGCATACAGCACACCAACTGTCAAACTATTCCAGCTACAGCAAAACTGCTTACAGAAATGTTAAAATGTAAGATGTTTCAAAAATAAAACAGTGATAGTTGGGATGAATTATAGTTTCCACTAATGGGCAATTAAAAAAAAAACATCTCTACCTCCCCAAACTTATAGGAGATCGTCTATGTATTTCCTATACAGTTTCTGACAAAAGTCTTGTCGTCTGTGTATTTTGCAGTAACTTCTGCTATTAACCTGATTTTTAATTGATCAATTGGTGCTAGAAATAGCTCATATGAAAAGCTAAAGCCCTCCCAAATAATATTAAATGTACTGGTAAAAAACAGTTTTACTGAAAAAAGATTTAGCATTTAATCAAGACAGAAAGGTCAAAATGACGTAGTCACACAAAAGTGTAGTCGCCTATACAGAAACAGCCAATCCAAAAATATGTCAGCAAATTAAGTAGTGGTGCTGTGAGATCCAAATGTAATATCTTGTATGACTTCCATAAGCTTGAAGGACAGCATCCATGCGGTTTGGCAAGGATTTATACAATTTATTGATGAAATCATCAGGAATAGCCAAGAGGTCTTGCATGCCTCAAAGAGTTCATCAATATTCCATGGTTTCGTCTTCCATGCTTCCTCTTTCATTCTGCCCCACATATGCTCAATGATGTTCATGTCAGGTGACTGGGCTGGCCAATCATGGAGCATCTTGATCTTCCTCGCCTTAAGGAACTTTGATGTGGAGATGGAAGTATGCGATGGAGCACCATCCTGCTGCAGAATTTGCCCTTTTTTATGATTGGGAATAAATGAGGTAGCTAAGATTTCTTGGTATTTTACACTATTGATGTTGCGTTACACCCTGCAGATCCCTTGCACACCCCCATACTGGATGTAACCCCAAACCATGATCATGCCTCCACAGTGGAGGCATGATTTTGCCTCCACTGTTTTCTGGTTAAATCTCGGCTCCACGCGGGTTCCAGTAGGTCTCCTACAATATTTGTGGTGACTGTGGTGTAATTCAACAGAATATTCATCTGAAAAATCCACCTTTTGCCACTTTTCCAGGGTCCATCCTTTTAGCAGGCTGTGGGACTTGGCAAATGCCTTTTGTATTTTGTTTAGTGCTTGCTTATGGGCACTGATTCGACCATGGAGGCCATTTCGAGACAGAATCCTACAAACTGTTCTGGTTGACACAGGGATTTCATTTGACCAGGTCTCCTGGAGCTCTGCTGCAGTTGAAAATGGGCTTGCCTTGGATTTTTGAGCCAAGTAACTGTCCTCTCCAGCAGTTGTCTTGTGGGGTCTGCCTGACCTGGGTTTGACTTCTCCAGTCTCTTCAAATCTTTTCTTTATCCTCTGAACTTGACGTTGAGAGACATTGAAGGTGTGCGCCACATCAGCAGTGGATTTGGTCTTGAGCCTCTTGATAATCAACACTTTAGTCTCAGGGTGATTCTTAGGCATGTTTGCAGAGGTCTATTTGCAGTTGATGTGAAGGTATAGTGTACTGGGGTTCTTTTTATACACACCTGACACCTAATTGATCCATATGAAACAAGAAAACGTCCCTATATAATATGAAAAAAGCCTATCCAAATAAATATATTGAAAAACAAACACTAAGACGTGTAGAGGATATCAAAAGGCTAAAACATATATTTATTATCACAATGGTAAAAGATCAACAACTGATCACATAAGTAACCAAAAAACATTATCAGAATGTATAACAATAACAATTATATATAAACATGGTGTTTAGGTAAGTATCTCTGGAAAGCCCCCTATTTATAAACCAACTCCCGACTCAATCAGTAACCTCAAATCAGTACATCAATAGCTTTTTCATGGAGCGCCATTGAAAAAGCTATGAAGCGAAACGCGTTTGGGTGCTAGACACCCCCCTGTTGCTACCCCACTTTTGTTACTGTGATACCTTGTGATAGGAGCTTTTGGATACACAGTCCTTTTGATGTTTGTTCCGTGCACGGACCTATGACTGAGATTTACCGATGTGACTGATAAGTATCGCTCACCTTTCACTGTATTGATTTGAGGTTACTGATTGAGTCGGGGGTTGGTTTATAAATAGGGGGGGCTTTCCAGAGATACTTACCTAAACACCATGTTTATATATAATTGTTATTGTTATACATTCTGATAATGTTATTTGGTTACTTATGTGATCAGTTGTTGATCTTTTACCATTGTGATAATAAATATATGTTTTAGCCTTTTGATATCCTCTACACGTCTTAGTGTTTGTTTTTCAACTTAATTGATCCATTATTAGTCACAGGTGAAGCCCATATGACAAGGCGACAACACTTGTGTCTTTGCAAAAATTGATTCAATGGGCTTTACCAAGCTGTGAATATTAGAATACATTTTGTTTGTTTTGTTTTGCATTGACACATTATTACAAAAGCTGTTTGGGGTAAAATTAACCATTTCTTGAAACAAAATCTGCATTAGAATTATTGTTAAGCGGCAGGTCTATTTGTACACAAGCAACAAGACTTTTGTCAGAAACTGTATGATTTTGTATAAAAGTGTATGATTTTTGTAAAGGGATGTAGTGGGCTATGATTAACAAGATTCAACTCCTCCCACCATCCTAGATACAAGTTGGCATACATGGGGGCAAATATCACCCCCATCGCTGCCCCTACATACATGGGGCAAATATCACCCCCATCGCTGCCCCTAATAGCTTTTAAACTGAAATGATACGATATACTAGAATATAATGAAGATACATCTATAGTGACCAACACATAGTAGGGTAACCACTGGAGAAAATTCAAGAACTGTAATATATGTGTGGTATCCTTTACATTGGAATTTCATTGCAGGTCCAATGGCTGGAGTAATATACCAACAAGCTGGGAAAGTCCCTCGTTGTGTGAACCTATTCCAACCACTATGGGTCTACCTTTAGGAGGGAGGTCTACCTTATGCATTTTAGGGAGGTGGTGAAATATAGGAACAGTTCTTATCAATAATACCAATTGCGGGGCCCTCATCAACTAATATTTTGAACTCTATCTTAAAGGTATCTGTAGGTTCCGATTCAAGGGGTTTATAAGTTTCTTTAGCTCTCAATTGTCTAATTGTTTCATTACAGTAGCAAAGTCTATCCTGGATCACTACGGATCCCCCCTTATCTACAGCCCTTATTAAAATTGTCTTATCCTATTTTAAAGCCTTTAGAACTCTAATATCCCTACCATTGAGATATCCATAATACTTATGAGAATGAGCTTCGGTTTCCAAGGCCCTTAGGTCTGAAGCTATTGATATCTTCCAGGAACTGGTTGAAAAGGACCAATGTAGGTCCAAAACACATAAGACCTGTTCTTAGTAAAGGACTTTTTAATTGCATGAAGCCAGAGTGTTCCTTGCTCGGATTCCTGTACAGGCAAGCCTTTTATTTGTATAATAGCATAGAACATGAGCACTTTAATATGGACATTTGTAGAAACAACATATTTTAGAGCTGCAGGTGGAGGATAATGAAGTGAACCTTGCTTTTACACAGCTCTGTGCAATGCTTTCTCAGTAGTGTACTTATTTAAAGGGGAATGTTAACGTGCGATTCTATAGCAATATAGTAATTGATACTTATCTATAACTGTCCATGTGGCAGTAAATGTATTCCAGGGATATATGAAATCAAATTTAGTGTGCTACTTTAACCAGAGCATGTATTCTATTTGATTTATTTGTGCATATTATTTTAGCCTATGTGTGCAGGTTTCGAAAACATATGTGCACATTAGTGTACAGCTTACAAAGAACAGTGCTTCGGTCTCCACTTGACAATCCAATAAGCTTTTTCCTAAGTCAAAACCCAATTTCCACAAAAATAGCTTAATAGTCCTGTTAATTACTATGCTAAAAATAGAATCAAAGAGGAGATAAAAGAGCATAGGTGACATAAATGTTTCCAAGGGTCTAAATAGGAGACAAGTAGCAGAAGAGACATTAAAAGGTGCACAGTGGGTGCTAAGGTCAAAAGTTAAAGAGCAACTGTGATCTTAAAACAAGTTAGGGTTAAATGAAAGGCTGCAGTATTTCTTTTAAAATGAGGTGAAAATCACATCTCTGGCTGGAGCCTGTGAGACATTGCGTTAGGGTGAGTGTTCAGACTTCCTGCTTCCAGTAGGTTGAATGACATAACTTGACCTCTGCCCCATTGTTCCGCCCTGGGGGAGAAGCATGCTCAGTTAAGACTCAAAGGGTATGTACACTGGAAAAAAAAAATTTTAATTGCCTATTAGTGGAAAATGTAATTCATCCCATCTATCAATGTACCATTTTTTTGTTGATCTGCCCCCTATTTCATTAGATATCCAATCTGAAACATTAAATTTTAGCATTTCTATAAGCAGTTTGCTGTAGCTGGAATGGTTTGACAGTTGATGTGCTGAATGCTGTATTCCCTATTGACAGTTGGTATGTGGGGAAATAGTCAGGTCAGTGGTCAGAGCCTGAGCAAAACAAGTATTGTATTGAAGGCATGCAGCAACACACACACAAGTGCTACTTGCATATATTTATTTAAAGATTAAGTTGATGCAAAGTCATTTTTTCAGTATATATACACTTTAATGCTGGGAATATCAGGAGGTACCTGGGGGAAAAATTGACAGTTGAGAAGGGGAGCCTATTAATGCAGGCTCAGGCTGGTCACATGACTAAAAGCTGGTCACATGGCTGAAAACAGGAAGTGTTCAAGCAGGAAGCAATATTGCTGAACCTTTCCAGCAATGACTACTCACAAATTTTATCTAGAGATGTGATTTAGGTTTTATTTTGTAGGTATGATGGAAGGCTTTTTATATAATTATTACTAGTTTGGAAGAATTCAAAACCACCGTTACCCTTTAACAACAGAATATTAACACAAATATTCCATCCAATTGTAAAATTGTAAGATTTACATATGGATTAATGTGCATGGGGGTTATGTGGATTTGTGGACAGTCTTTATTAATATTACTGTGTATATTGTGATGTATGTTATATATGGGCCCTTATATCCCCCTGTATAGTGAATTAGCCACCAATCTACCTTTCATAATCCCAAGAGAGCACTTTTCAGGAGCAATATAACAAGGTGTGTGAGAGGTAAAATCTAACATACAAGATAAAAGTATTTATCACTTAAGTGGAAAGAAATGCAATTCAGGACAGGCCCACAGTCCCAACAAGATCACAAATCACACCAATAATGCTGTTTGCAAGCTGTATCAGATGGTATGGCATGTGTAAAAAGCACATTTCACGCATGTTATCGTCCATTTCCACTGCACTTCCAGTCATAATCTGTAATCAGAGCACATAAGAATCAAAAAAAATTGGTAAACGAATGTGTTCCGAAAATGTAAAGTAGCGCTGCGCATACAATATGGCCATCCAATATGCTGGCTAACAGATCACAAAACTTGCGTAAAAATGTAGTAGTGTGGCCTAGCCCTAAAGATTTCTGTTCCCAGGTTAATTTCACTGGAAGTTTCTCCATCCATTTTCTTTCTAGACTTCCTCTAAACATAGCAGATCTCACATGATTACACACACCCCCCCCCCGATATAGTAGTTCTACTAACAGAGCCTGGCCTCTCAAACTATACCAACAGGGGAGGACTGGGACCTTTTGGCCTGGAGGGCAAATACAACCATGTGACCCTTTCACGGTAGATTGCAACATTTTTGACCAGGCCCACTTTGCTAAGGTCACACACTATGTTTAAGTTACAACCATTTTTAAGACCACCATTCACATTTTACATTGTTGCAAGTGTAGAACAATTATTGTCCTAAAATCTTCCCCATTTTAGGACCCAGGGTGAGGACCTGAATCAATAAGTCCCCTTCTAAGTCAAGTTTTACTTACCCAAGTTTTCCTTTGTTCCTAATGAATTGGAGAGCTGATCAGTCGGTTTACAAAAAAGCTCTTTTTTTACCCACGATGCGACGGAATTATCGGTTGGTTACGAAAATTAGCTCGTGTGTACCTAGCCTCACACCAACACCAACTAATGGACTGGAGGGCTGGCAAACCCTAAATATTAAACTAGAGGGCTGACTTACACTGGACAACCATCTGAAGGATTGAAAACACTGGCTAATGATCTTGAGGGCTGATGACACTGGCTAAAGAACTGAGGGGCTGACTAACACTGCTAGTGAACTGGAGGGCTGACTGGTAAAAGATGTAAAGGAGTTTCCTTTTCCTTGCCCATGTTAGAGCTAGAGGTGTGCGCTGTGACTTACTGTAACTTACTAATAACTTCTGCGCCAGCCCAAATTTTTTATTGGAGACCAGCATTTGCCCCACAGCCTACTGGGCCAGTCCTCCCCTGCCTAACTGATTTGCTGCTACATAACAAGTGTCCTGTCATACTTATGTCTTATTGTTTGTAGCTTCATACTCAAAATCACTTGTAATTTTCGATTTCGTAAATCACATGTGGAACATTAATACCTTACAGTAGGCAGGGATACTAACCTCTAGCTTGCCTATACCATCCCACTAGGGAGATTTCTCTGCTACAGCTATAAGTAACTTATTTTTACTTTTACAAATATGTATATCAAACATTTTCCTATCCTACATCTATTCCTACTTTTATAATAATCAATACTCGTATCTACAGTACATTATACCAAACTATACACAAAATATCCGCATTCTGCCCTTATATCCCAGCTCCTATAATCTTTTTATATAATAGGAAGGATATTTACATAATTTTATTTTTTCA
Source organism: Hymenochirus boettgeri (assembly GCA_019447015.1). Taxonomy (NCBI): domain Eukaryota; kingdom Metazoa; phylum Chordata; class Amphibia; order Anura; family Pipidae; genus Hymenochirus; species Hymenochirus boettgeri. The sequence goes on from CM033469.1 coordinate 316,866,315, forward strand.
AATTAATTTATTAATTAATAGGCTGTCACTAGTGGTGTTCCAGAATGCCTGCAATCGCTTATCACAGGCCACACCCTTGGGTGGGCTACATAATATGAAATGATATATCTGCTACATACATTAAAGTAAATTTAGCATATAACATATTGAAGGAAAACTGGATGCAAGCAAAAAAACATTGCTGGTTGGTTTTTTTTTAATTGTATTTGTCATTTTGAAATGCAGTCTCTTACAGTACATCTGAAATATACCTACCAACATTCTCAGTTAACATTGAGTAAATGTGGAAATGACAGATATACTTATATATCTTATAAGTTACATTTTGTTCAGCACAGCTAAACATAGCTTTCTATCAAACAGATTACTGTGGGAATGTTTTATTCCACTAAAGGGAATTCCCCCAATTTAAAATCCTCAAAACCACTAACTGTAATCTTGCAAATGTAAGCATGCTATTTTACCAGTTTAAAAACACATGATCCAGACTTTGCAAAACCAAGATCTAGAATGTATGCACTAATATGTAAACATAATGGGGCTCATTTACCCAGAACCGCTATAGCGCTAACTGGTTCGCAACTTTAACTCCATATATTTGCCCAGCGAGTCTGGGTAAATGAGGCCCAATATTTTTATGCTAGAAAAGGAGCCCAGTACTGATTTTTTGCTTATTCAGTTATGTCTTGTATTTTTAAATAAAATATATCATGAATTAAATCATGTATTAAATGGTGCAAAATATTTAACACGCTATTAATCTCATTAACCAATCAATGGTTATCTTACTGCCGTTACCCGGTAAAAAAACATTTGATTGGTTGCCACAAATTAATTGGAGCATACAACTCCCGTCACAGCTTACCTAATGCACTCCCACAGTGCTGTAACTTCCACAAAATGAGTATGGTATTGTGAGCTTATGGTCAAGTAAGCAAAATGTTATTTTAAATAATTTATTATTTTATAGAATTTTGTATTTATTTTTAGAATAAAAGTAACTAATGCTTGAATCCTGAAGAAATGGCTGGGAAAGTTACAACTATACAGATATATCACTCCAAAAAATCCAAACAGGTAATTTGTATAAAGTATGGATAAGTTTACACTAATATTATTTGTGTTGTTAGTTGGAATAAACATGTACCAACTAATAAAACATCAAATAAGGGCTAGGCGTTTTAGAGGTACAACAGTTTGCCTGTGCACTTAATTATGTAGGGCAATAAAAACAAAAGATGATAGTAGTTCTAAACATATTGCCAAACTAAGCAGCAAGGTTGCAGATTTGATTCATTGTTGATAAATGTGCCTGTTGAGCCTGAGGCCACACTGCAACACACAGGAATCGCACACCGGAAATTGCGGGAATTTTCGCGTTTCCGTGATTTCCATTTTAGGGAAAATTGCGGGTGCAATCGCGAGCACAAAACGCAGGTGCAAACTTGCGAAAAACACGCTAATGTGGCCTAGCCCTAACAATCATTGTGCTGGACCTAGTTCTACTAGTGTACCAGCAAATCCTATTGGAATATGTTGGCATACATATGGTGTTTACCGTATACACACCCCGACCGATCCCCCTACACCCACATATGTGGCTGATCGTATCAGCTGCTATAGTACTGACCAATGGAAAGGTTCGTTTTCAGCCCCCACACCTTGCAGATACTCTGCAATTCCCATTGGATCTGATGGGATTTTTTATGTAAATGTAATGTGTATGGGCACTTTTATGCCACCTGGAACTTTCTAGCAAACAGTGACAGGTGGCAACAACCAGAATCAGCAAGATACTGTATAGGGGTATAGATCAGTGGGGGGAAAATAATTATTCTTCCCACAAAATACTGGTAAGGCCTTATGTTAAGTATGCAGTGACATTTTGGAATTCTTTATACAAAAAAAACATCTTGGAGGAGGAGAAGGTTAAGATTAGAAGCTTAGACTAGATAAATTAGTGTTATTTGCAATAGAGAGACTTGAATGGGGAGGTAATCAATGTATAAAAATATATTAAAGAGCATGTCCACCCCCAAAACTTTAATCCACTACTGGCCCCACTATGTAGTGTTAAAAAATCCTTACCTTACTCCTCTGCTACAAATTGTTCTCCTGCAGTGCCTGTTCAAAGTCCCAGAAAGTGAAGAGTAGGAGGTGTCTGTGTGTCATCAGGTCCCTGCTATTTCCTTGTCCTCCAGGAGGACTGTGACATGCGCAGGCAAGCCCTCCCTCTCCCACCCTCTGGATCCCTTCATGCTGCTTTAGCTCCTAGCATTACAAGCCCTTTTCAGTGTGAAGCTTACCCCAGCCCAACCCCAACCACTGACTTAGATTTGTAAACCAAGCCCCAGAAGCATACTTACACTCCTTTCTTCCTAGGGTAGCCTCTCTCTGCTGATTCCGGCAAGCAGAGTGCCGGGAGCAGAGTACTGGAGGAACAAAGGAGTATAAGTATGTTTATGTTTACAAATCTAAATTGGTGGTTGGGGTGGGCTGGGGTACCCTACACCCTACACACAGAAAGAACATTACTTCCAGAAAAATACTTACACTCCTTTGTTCCTTCTAAATAGCCGTAAGCCGCGTCTGTGATTAGCTAACTCTCAGCCAATCACAGATGCAGCTGCCGGTCTGGCCCATCTCTGCTGCTTCCGGCAAGCAGAGAGCCAAGTAGCAGAGCACCGGGGGCATGAAGGAGTATAAGTACTGTATGTTTAAAATCTAAATCGGTGGCTGGGGGTGGGCTGGGGTACCCTACACACAGAAAGAAAATGTTAACTTTTTTATAGGTAGGGGTGGACTTACCCTTTAATAGTCTTTACAAAAAAACTCTCTGATTATTGTTCACCAGTGGATTATGTCAGAGATAACAATGACATCCCATAAGAAGAAAAGTTTCCTCTTCCTGTTCAGAAAGGTAATTTTTTTTACAGTAAGAACTGTCTTTCAGTAGATGTGGTAATGGCAGGTTCCTTGAATAGTTTCAAGAGAGGACTAGATTGAGTTTCTAAAATGAATGAATATTTAAATCACAAAATGAATAGGATAATCTCTAGATAAGAACTGCTGCTTGTTAGGCTGGCCACACACACTACCTATACTCTACCTATACACACTATATTCCGGCCAACCGTCAGGACAGTGTATCAGTCGGTCAGACGTAAATATTCTTTCTCCTTTAAATGCACCTAAAGGTTCATACACACGTGCCATAGCAGGTGACGACCCACGATGCACGATGTGTGCGAATGGCCGTTTCAGCCGATAATCCTCCCATATATGGGCACTTTATCGGCCATAACGGCAGCTCATTCGGGGATCGTTGCCCGATCCGCTGGACAGATCTCCGAACGAGCATCCGTTTCGGGCGACAAAGTGCCCATACACGGGCGGATTATCGGCTGAAACACCCGTTCATACACATCGTGCGTCACGGGTCGGTACCCGCGATTGCATGTGTGTACAAACCTCAACAGCAACCATTCAGCTAAAAACCTTAAGAACAATACAAATCATCAGAGCGGGATATGTCTGTGTGTTGATCTCTTTTTCTGCTATCAAAGTACTTTTTACTGGCCTTTGCATATTGGAACACCATCTGGCATAGATCTCTAGCAGATTTACTTCAACTATATGTATCACATTTTACTGATTAATGAGAGATTTTAGTCCATTGTTTCTAGTTTGCTATCCATATGGCTGTTCTAATTACCAGGGAGATGTAAGTGCTAAGGTGAAATACTTTAAACAAAACTCTTGTCTTACTGTAATGTTGGCCATGCTATAGTGTGGCTTGAATTTTAAACCTCCTGGACTGCAGAAACTGATCTGGAGTGAGTGCTTTTAAATGTGGCTCTGTTTTTAGGTCAAGCCCTGTCTGGGGCCCCCCCAATACATACGTCACTAAGAAGAGTGCAGAGTTTACAAGAAATCCCACTTATATGCTGTTATACATGCAGTGAAGTCACAGAGTACAAACTCCTTTCAGTCACCCATGTGCTCAAATATTTATTAAATTCTCTTTAACATTAGTTAAAGCCATTTTAACTATTGTGTGAATACACCAAATTAACGTTTTTTATTCCCAGCACCCATTCAGATTCTGTTTCCTATCTCCCAATGTTACTCTTGTGCCATTCTGCTCCATTTTCTATTCTTTGTTCTGTTTCCTATCTTCCTATATTACAGTCCCTGCTTCCCCTGTCCCATTTCTACATCTTCTATTTACTGATCACTTTGCCCATTCTGCACCCTTTTTGCTCCTCTCATTACATTCTCCAGCTCCCATTTCCCCCATTTTAGTCCCCATTGATCTGTTCTGTTCCCCTTTTGTTCACCCTTCTCTGGTTTCTTCCCACTTACATTCCCTCTTCTTTTACAATGTTATTTTAGGTTTATACTTTCACACTTTGTAATACAATCAGAAAATTCCCTTGGATGTATTTTAAAAATTACCTTTGTTATTTAGTGATTGGGTGTATATTAAACTGAAAGATCAATTCCTGGGGAGTTACGGTCTACATACACTAGTAAAGCTGGCAGAGATGACAGAGAAAATCTGTAAGAAAGAATCTTTGAAAGATGAGGCTGAAGTATAGGGAGATTGCTTGTGACTGCCTTACGCCTAACAATCGCGGCCGACTCCCTGTGCTTTGGAACAGGGAGCCTATGGCAACCAAAGAAAGTTTTTTGCTCATAACAATGGTTTCTGCTGCTGATGCGGAATGTCTGCATCGGAAACGGTCATTACAAGTATGCACACATTACCAATAAAGGCCCATTCCCACGGCCCTTTATTGGTAATGTGTGTACCCAGGTTAAATTACCAGCGATTTTACCACGACTTCCGGATCCTCTTTATGACCATTGTTAATGGGAACATACAGGTAAGAACTGATGCACATGAAGTTTGTAATACTGATTAGATGTTTTTTTTAAGAACTAATGTCAAATCGAATTTACATCTAAGCATTGCATGGTCAGCTTTAGATCAGGTAAATGTAAATTATAAAGGTGTGTGCCCAGCTTTATAGTGTTGATTCTCCAAATTTAGGCAGATTGTACATACTGTTGGCTGGGCAGACATTGTAAAATGTGGGACAATTCATTTTGTCAGCATTAGCAGCAGTCAATATGGTTAGGACAGGAGCAGGCAGAGCAAGCAGGAAACCTTCAGGAAAAAAATGAAATGTTAACGCTATCTTTGCTGCTATGTTAAATTGTATTTAATTACTTCTAACTGGGGCAGTTCAGCTGCAAAAAGGAAGAGGAAAAAAGCATCCCATATGGGACCCATACACGCAACAATCCCATTTGTACAATATCGTGACAATATCTAGACATTTGTACAGTCATTAGACCATGTGTGACTGATCGTCCAATGAGTGGTCCATTTTCCTTTCAGGCACACTACAAATTTTTCATAAAACCCATAGATCATAAAAGAAGGTAGGCCTGTACTCCTACTTTATACTCAATCACTAGTATGTGCCTTCCCCTAAAAATAAGGGAGGTGCCTAAAGGGAAAATACAATACAAACTAATCCCATAAAGGTACTCACACAAAATGAATTTATAATTTAGAAAAAGGTAGAAAATTCACACCACAAAGAACTTGATTATATACATATTATTATTATTATATACTACTATGCATACACCCCAATAAAACATACAATAATACTGTATATGCAAAAGGCTGTTCAATAGAGGAGGGCTTCCAAATAAGATCTTATACACAGAGTCTCTTTAGAGGACTTTTTTCCTTGCCTATATGTTGATATATAATAGTTTGTCCTATGAATTCATTACTGTATGCCTGCTATGCTTCGGGATGCCTCATGGAAACTGAGCAATTTAGAAACTTGTAGTGAGCCTGTACTGAGCCTGAGCATGCTCAGAAGAGGCAGACAGGGGATTGACATTCAGTCATTGGCTGTGATGTCAACTGTCAGATCCATAACTGACATTTTCTAACTGGAAGAACCAGGAAGCAGAAACAGGGGAAACAGGACAATGTGCAGGATTTCAGGTTAGACTTATATATTTCACATTGCAAACTATTAGCGTTTAGGGTTTGGGGGGGTGATTTACCTGTATGTAAGTTTTCATTTTGGGGCTGGACTTGCCCTTTAAGGAATTACCACCCCATTAGTTACGTTATTAAAATGTGAATTTTAATTGTTTAAAAACAGAAATTACCCAAAACCACAAAGTAAAAACACACAAATGAAATGAAAAACACAATGTAAAAGCTATTTTTAAACATTGTATCTTACTGTCCAGATTGCAGCTGGCTGGGTTTACATGAAACATTCCCAACTTCTTTTTTATTGTACTGATAATTGCAGTTTTGTAAACCAGCTCAGTTTAGGAAGAGTGCAGGACATTGTCTAGGACAAAGGAGCGGGACTGACCTGCAATTGCCATGAGTATCCCAGAAATATATGGCAACAAAAATATGTAGTTGCCATATTGCCAGAAACTCCCCCGATCTTTAATTACCTTCCCTCTATCCTCCACCACACTGCCCAGCCTTCTGCTTGCGTAGAACTGCAAGCAGGGGGCCGGACTGGCAGCCGCGTCTGTGATTGGCAGAGAGGCAGTTCAGAACGGAGGAGGAGAGAGGTAAGGTAAGTAACTATCGGGGGAGTTTCTGGCAATAAGATTATAGTGGTTGGGGCTGGAGTAGCAATACCTATAACATACTGAAAGGGTTTGTAGCTAGGGGAAGGGACACCAAAACGGGAGGGAGAGGGAGGGGGGAGGGCTGCAGTACGCATGCCAAACTTCTCCCAGAGGAGAGACAGGAGTCCTAAATGGACTCTGCTAGGCTCCTGGTGGCCACTTTTTTGGACTTTGGGGGGATTACAGGAGAACCACTTGGAGCTGGGATGTAAGGTGAGGATTTTATTACACTACACAGTGGGGCCAGTAGTGGGGCAAATTATAGTTTTGGGGGTGGACATGGCCTTTAAACACACAAAGAGGAAGGAAATGACATTTGATGAGTCATTTTGTCTTTTAGGTGCTCAATTAACATAGAGAAGCAGTGTGTGGTGAAATTCTGTAAATTGCTAAATACATAGTAATATTACACATGCTCCAGCACAAACAAAATGTGCTTATTAGATACAAATTTTGTCAAGACAAACCCAATACAAACAAGCATCTAAGAATCATATTGATTTAGTAAACAAAAGGACAATCTAAAAACATCGAATAGGAAAAAGTAATGAATTAAAAATTCATTCTGATTTTCCATGATTTAGTGATTTATGTATTTGTAATGATAATGGGGTACAAATCATAAAATGGGGAACAAATCTGAAAAACTCAACCTCCATGTATTCATTTACCATTGTTGGATTCCCGAAGGGTTTTACAAAGATTTTTCTGATCGTAACTAAAGCTGGGTACCAATTTTTAAGATTCTCTCATCTTTGAAAGATTAAGCTCGTGCCATATATTTAATGATAGCGGACGATATTCTTTTGGTTATTACGGACAATACATATCTTATGGCGCCTTTTTATAAAGGAGTGATATTTTCGCCATTTTGCTAAAGCTAGACTTTACTATGAAAAGTCCTCATGTTTTTTCCCGTATTTATAAATGGATCTTTATCATTGTAAAGATTTCACTACAGCGATATGCGGCCTTAATATCGCCATATTCGTTTTGTTAAACCCAGTATCACAGTAAAAAGAGAAACTGCACCATAATGTCTACCCAATACCAGTCCAGGGCTGTAACAAAGAATTAGGCAACCTTACAAGTGGGTCTTAGGCAGAAAAAACACTAATGAATATTTGGAAATAAGCCCTCCATTTAAATATAAAGTGAAATACCTAGTTAAAACTGGAAACTCGAATATAAGCACTTTAAGTACATATATATATTTATATGACATCACACACCAATATATGCAGGTGATATATTTTTTTTACTTTTAAAACATACCATTTGCAGTATGCTATTGTATTATTACTGGGTTTTCAACCAAAATTATTTACATCAATTTTGGCATGTTATAAGCATGGTTTATTTTTTCACTTTTTTCACATATGGCGTTTTCACACATGCAAACTGCAATATTATAATACATTTGCAGTAAAAAAAAATAATAATAACTCTTCATTCTGTTAAGGAAAACCCACAGACATTCAAAAGTTATAAGGAAATGGCTGCCCGGCCTGTTAGGGGCTCTATAAAACCTTAAAGGGCATGTTCACCCTTAAAGGGTATGTCCACCCCCAAAACAAAAAATTTACCTACTAGTGGCCCCACTGTGTAGTTTAAAAAAAAATCCTTACCTTACTTCTCTGCTCCAAATGGTTCTCCTGCAATGCTTGTTCAAAGTCCAGGAATCTGAAAGGTAGTTGCTGTCTTCCTGTGGGTTTCTGCCTGTGTCCCCATTGTCCTCTGAGAGGACAGTGGCATTTTACAGGGAAGCCCTCCAATCCTCCAGACCTTTTTCTATATTGCAGCTCACCCTTTCCCACCCCCAACCACCAGGTTATATTTCTAAAAAAAAAAAAGAATCAGAAACACACATACAGCCCTTTGTTCCCACATAGCAGGCAGCTGCCAGTCCAGTCCCTGTTTACAAGTTACGGCAAACGGAACTGGAGAAGATATCTGCGGAAGCGAGGGGCTGTAAGTATGATTCCAATTCTTTTTTTAGAAATCTAACCCGGCGGTTGGGGGTGGGTAGGGGTGAGCTGCAATATAGGAAAAGGTTATATTTAGGGTGGAGATACCCTTTAAAAAAAGGGTCAATTTTTAGTTACCTGCCCCCAATCCCAACTGATATATTTTACACTAGTAGTGCAAAACTTACCTCTAAATGCATTTCATCAGATATGCTTCTGAACAGTTTTAGAAATGGCTATGGTATGGTAACTTGAATACTAATAAGTATTAACCTACCATGTTTAGTTTCAACTACATAATGTGGCAGGATTGCCTGGGTCTACTCTCAGACTATTGCCTATTTGGTTCCTCTGGAAGCTGGTGACTGCCTGAGTAACAGTTTAAAATATACCTGTGTAAAGATTCTATATCCACACATAGCAAAACATACACACACATAATTTCCATTGTGCACCAACGGGCACACTTTTGCTAGTGTTTATATATATTATATTGGGTTATGTGGGATTTTATGTCATTTAGATGTGTCGCTTTTTTTTTTAACTAAGGTTACTGCTCCTCTTGCATAATCATTGACTCCATTAGCTAAACCCTAGTCCAGCTCTTAGCAAATGAAACTAAAGACAAAGCTATGCATTGTCATGGCAAATACTTTGCACCAATGTGCATAAGGTGACAGAGCACTCTTCTCCCAGTCTACATATATATATAGAAAGCAAATATCTCCTCTGCACCATTGGTAACAAACAAGGAACTCCAGTTGTCGATTTATATAATTAAAAAACACCTTTTTATTTTTAATCTGGATTACAATGGTTTTTAATCTGATGTGTCTCGGCTGTGTTCCCTTTTTCATATACTCAAAAAATGGACTTCCTAAAGAACAGTCCTTAATTAAAATCGATTGCATTTAACCTTTGTATACAATTCACACTTAAAAGGATTATTCCAACATTTTGGTATTTCTAATAGAATTATACATAGTGATCATATTTCGCTAGTATGTCCTTTATAATGCTTTAGTGGAATATAGTCAAATGTTTAAAGGTAAGCCCATGCATTGTCATGGTTTCCACAATCACAGTATATTAAAGGGTTTAAAGTTTAGCACAAATACATATGCTTTTAAGAATAAAACAGTGTTTTCCTGTTCCAATTACCTTAGTCTGCCCATCCAACATTTTTTCTGCGCATAAGTAAATGTTTCCAAGATACTAACTTCCTGTTTGCAGGTCCACTTATATTGTCCATTATGGGCTTGCCCGTGACTCAGTCCCTGGGTTGATTCAGTTGTTCAGTAGAGATCTGAGAATGTTTGACCCATCCAACAGCCAATCAGTAGAAATTACTGTTAGGAACATCTCAAGAAAATGTGCATCTTGGGAAGAAGAAGGACTGTTACAAAACATTAAAGGGCATGTCCACCCTTAAAAATTGTTTTTAATATGATGTTCCCCCATGTCTGGCAGCCCCAACCGCATATATTTTCCAAAAGCCCCCAAACTCTTACTTACCTCCCCTCGTTCCTCCGCCGCACTGCCGGCCCTCTGCTTGCGAGAATGCAAGCAGAGGGGCGGGACCGGCAGTCAATCACCGCTCAGCCAATCACGGACGCAGCTGCCGGTCATTCAGTGCAGCGGAGGAAAGAGGTGAGGTAAGTAAGAGTTTGGGGAGCTTTTGGAAAATACTAACCATGCGGTTGGGGCTACCAGACATGGGGGAGCAGCATATTAAAAGGGTTTTACGCTAGGGGGAGGGATAGTGGAACGGGAGGGAGAGGGAGGGAGAGGGAGGGGGGAGAAGGGCTGCAGTACGCATGGCAAATATCTACCGGAGGCAAGGTAGCAGGCAGAGTCCTGCTAGCCTCCTGGTGGACAGTTTTTGGGACTTTAGGGGGGGGTCTACAGGAGAACCCTATGGAGCTGGGATGTGAGGTAAGGATTACACTACATGGTGGGGCCATTACTGGGGGGGATTATAGTTTTGGGGGTGGACATGCCCTTTAAATGACAGCTCACTACTGACTACAGCAAAGCATACAACATGTATGAAATCAACAGATTTTTCAAAATGGAACAGAATATGTAGAATAACTAGGTACTGTATGTGTAATATAAAGAATTTAAAAAAAAATAACGATATTTTTTACTATCACATCCCAGCATACACAGCTATTAAACATTTGTTTTTATTATACTTCCTGTGAAGGTGCCTTGATGTTTGGGGCAACAGCTCCCAAACCTATTTAAATTGGTTGGCCACAAATTACACCTTATGCTACAAATGTGCATTATCACATTTACCATACAGAACATCCAGCCTTTCATTAGTGAGGAATGTAATGAAAATATGATGCTGTCAATTTTTTTTTATAGGCTTGCAAGTAGATGTGTGCTATCCAGTCTGTATTACTTGCTATAAAATGACCTCGAGCCATGTCATCATAGCTAAGCATTGATTATAATGGATGACATAGCTAAGTACTGTTACACTATTTAAGGTTATAATTTACAGGGTTTTTATGGCTCTCATGAGTAGCAAGATACCCACAGCTAGGTAAAGGCATTAGTTTCTTCAGATACAGTGCCCCTCCTATAAACACCTACAGTGGCAAGCGCAGGATTTTTAAGTGGGGGGGGATTCCTAAGTAGGTTACCACTGAACAAGCCCAGAAGGTGGTTCATGACTGATTACATCCATGTATTCTATTATACATGGATCATATAATAATTATATTCTCTACTTGCCATGATTATAGCAGCGAACGGTCAGGATGAAAAATGTGTCCATGTGTACCCAGCCTAACGTTCTGTTTTACTGAGAAATCCACATTTGCACTTCATTTTCATTAGTGCCTTTCAAAGTAAGATCTGACAGAATTTGCTGAATATTGTTGGTATTAGGGCCTATTGGGCAAGATGGAAAATTTCAATTGCCGGCTCCTTCTACTACAGTAGAGGGAGACGATAATATTGGACTATGTGTCATTTGACAATCATTCTGTATAAAGAATATATGGTGTAATATTGATGATCAGCTATACAACCAACTCAAAGATTTCTTAATGTCCCTCTTTCTGTTCACTAAGCTCCATCACAGTGAGTAGGTACAGTAAGTACTGTATATAAACCCAGTCTCAGCAATCACCTCAGGTAGCTGGAGGGTTAATGTTGATATGGATCTCTATGCTGCTGTCAATCACAGGGCAGACTGGATACATTTGTGTAACAAAAAAATGTATCTTTAAAATTTGGACAGTCAGACATGAAAAAGCAGAGGGGTAAAATGTAACAACTGGTAAATACTGAACATACCAAGGGATGGAAAAAGAAACAAAAATAATAAATCTACCAACTGGTTATACTGTCGCCTCCTAATGTAGGGAGAAGGAAAGCAGTGAATGGACCTGCCTTGTATCTCACTGATACAGCACTTGATGGTGGGGACTTATTTATAACACAAGGACATTACTTGATTTTAATTCAATCCCATATAGTATTTATTTCATTTGGTCTAAACTATAAAAATCCATTTTGTATTAGTATTACGCTTATTTGTTGTTCTAGGGATGCAATGCTCACTGTTTCATGGACACTTATCTGTGTAAAAATGAATAGACAGGGGAAGTGATCCTGATTCCCCCTCACTTTCAAAATGTTACTGGAAAACCCCAGCAGAGTAAAACCTTACGATAAGCTGGGCCTTCAGACATGAGATACCCAATATAAACTGCACTATACAAAAGCCTTAGGTACTTAGAGGGAAATACACTGCTGGCCCCTATGCTAAAAACTAATAATAATAAAGGTTGGCGTGGAGTTTGCGGTGGCCGCACAGGTATCTCAAAATACACAATAACAGAAGCTTTTTAATGCTAGCTAATAGATGGATTTATGGTCAAGCAAAAGTTTTACAGAAAATCACAATGCAGTAAGAACTGCTATCAGCCTATTACATTAGAGGAGTGATTGCCCCCTCACACCATCAGACTGTACTGAGAAAGGGGCAGTGACCAGTGGCAGTCCCACTGAGCAGCCCTACAAACCCAATGATACACCCCCCAGCCTAGGGTTATCAAGCCAGGGATTGGAGGACATTCTTCATACAATGTAATTAGTGCAGCTGAACTGATTTGCATTTTTTAAAAGTCAGCCTTGCTGTATATTTTCAGCTATTTTCATATGAATGGTATGATCCAGGTTTAGTAGCAGTAAAAGGCTATCAGGGAGATTCAATAAAAGTTGTTATTGTTTAAAAAAACAATCAGATCTTATTTAACATTTGAAAGCTATTACCTGATTGGTTGGGGCAAAGGTAGCACCATTTTTAACATTAAGAACTTTTATTGAATCTTTTTGTGTAGTGTTTCGTCAATGGTAACCACCTCAAAAAACACATGGTAAATGCTAAGAAAATGTTACCTGCTCAAAAATATGCTGGCCTAGGGGAGAAAAAAGTACAAATCTGGCCCTGGTAAAGCTATGTATACACAATCAGACCAACCCCATTAAGTGATCTTTCTGGTTGGTTTGTTTAAGGCTGGGTACACACGGAGGGACTTTTTGTCCCGAGCGAGCGCTCGGCCGGGACAAATGTCCGTTGGTCGCGGTAAATTCGGCCGCAAACGAATTTGCAAATGATCGATCGTGCATTCCCATAGGGGCGAAAATATTGGCTGGTGTATATCCCGCCTAAAAATCATCAGGGAGAAATCTTATTGTTCTACCGTGTTGTAGGAGTCTTCCATATCAATCTCCCCTCTCCTTTGGATAAGAACAGGTCAGTGCTAAGCAGTCTGTGTGCACAGAAATCTGCACGTAATCTGTATGTCTGTATATAGCTTTGCAAATGCAAATACCTGTCACAAAGCACCTGTGTTTTTATTGCAGGCAAAGATTCAATATATTCAGTACAAAACTTTATTGCTAATTAGCCACACTGGTGCTTTTTTGCAGCGTTTTGCGATCCATTTGTCCTTTGCGATCTGCAATTACATTTTGTTTATAATTGTGGGAAGTAGGCCCCACTGTGTACACTGAGATGCTTTGCAATTTGCCAATGCATGCGATCACCATTTTTGGTACGATTTTATCAAAATTGCACTTAATACAAGTCTATGGAAGCACATAGAAAAGAGGACACAATCAACATGACATAGGAAAAGGAAGCCCAAATGCATATAAAAGCGGATACAAGTGGACCCAAATGGATGGCAAAAGCAGACAGAAAAGCACATCGCTTTTTTGTGCATTGTAGTGTGGCCTCAGCCTTGTTGGCACCAACTGTGGCACTGCATGACATCTGAGAAACCTGGTCTAGACGTAAGACCTTGGCACTCAAGATGTTTAGAAACTACAATTCCCGGCATGCTGCAACCAGAACATGCTGGAAGTTTCTAAACATCTGGAGTGCCAAGGTTCAACATCACTGAACCTAGACAATAGACTGCCCTAGACTTGTAAAGCTTCATGGCTGAAAAATAACATATCCCATCCAACACTATTTGGTTATAAGAAGCTGTAAACAATAATCGATATTGGCTGATTTTAACCTCCTCCTTTACAAGAAAATACCTTTTTACTGGTCTGCTACAGAAAGAAAGAATTTGTCTGATTGGCTGCTGTAGATTAAGAACACAGGTAAACCTATGCATATTTGTATATTACCAATTCTATTAGAATTTGTAAATGCAGTAAAGCACGCAAATGCTCTCTGGTACAGAATGATAGCAGTTCATGGTACACCACAATCCTGTTTAACTTCTTACAATAAAATGTCAAACAAAAGTTAACACCATCACCTTATTACATTGGTTGAGGCTGCAGCATGAACAACTTTTGCAAAAACCTATGCAGTAAACATTAGTTAGCATAACTTTAACATCATTTTTTTTTAGCTTTGTGCCTCGTGGTGCATCACCCTGTAATTGTTTTTTTAAAGAGCATGTCCACCCCCACCCCAAAATTTTAAGAAAAAATTCAGCCCCCCACCAGGCATAAATCAGTGATTAGCTGTGATGTAAGCGTCATGGCCGACACTGGCACTACAAAAAGAATTGAATGCGGGGGGAGACTAGGGTCTGTAATTAAAGGATAGAAGTAAGCATACCTCAATTTATGCCAGTGGAGGCTGAACATTTTCTTAAAATCATCCATAATAAACTTTAGTTCAATTTTTCATAGCTTGTTAAAGACGGACTCCTAAAAATTGGTTAAAATGATTTGTAACTTGTAAAAAGGGGGAGAAGGGTTTCAATATACTTTAATTTGTAGAGGAAATGAGTCAGGAAAAAAGTGCTGATTGGTTACTGTCAATTAATAGTACAGGAAAAATTTTCCCTCTGCACCTCTTCCTGCATTAGACCAAAAATGGTTTGGAGGAGTAATCTCCTTTTCTTTTCTTAGCTACTGGAGAAGAAATCACAATCACAGCTGATCGTACTGTCTCCTATGGGACCACACAATCACCACATCTACTTTTGCCATGACCCACAATGATTAGGCCTAACCAACTTCTCGATAGTGATGGCTGACCAGGCGGGACCAAGATCTTAACATTTGTACCAATCCTTAAAGGGCAAGTCCAGCCCCAAAATGAAAACTTACATACAGGTAAATCACCCCCCAAAACACGAAATGGTAATAGTTTGAAATGTGAAATATATAAGTCTAACCTGAAATCCTGCACAATGTCCTGTTTCACCTGTTTCTGCTTCCTGGTTCTTCCAGTTAGCAACTGTCAGTTATGGATTTGACAGTTGATATCACAGCCAATGAATGAATGTTAATCCCCTGTCTGCCTCTTCTGAGCATGCCCAGGCTCAGTACAGGCTCAGTACAGGTTTCTAAATTGCTCAGTTTCCACGAGGCATCCAGAAGCATAGCAGGCATAAAGTAATGAATTCATAGGACAAAGTATGATATATCAACATATTTTAAAGAGGCCATTCTTTCTAAAAGATGTTCTTATGAGGGTGGAGTTGTCCTTTAAGCTTAATACACATGTGCGACCCGCGACGCACAATGTGTATGTATGACTATTTCAGCTGAAAATCATGCCGTGTATGGGCACTTTGTCAGCCGAAACAGACATTCAGTCAGTCAGATTTGCTGTGGGACCTTCAACGAGCCCAACTGAACAAAATGCCCATACACAGCATGATTATCGTTGAAACGTCCATGCATACACATCACATCATGATTAAGGCACCAATCCAATGTGGTTAAGGTTAAGACACCAATCCAATGTGCTTATATACCCAATCTCCCTTAAAACATCATTAATATATAAAACCTCAAAAGTTATATATTGCATGCTGTTCATCATGACTGCTATCTTGTGTACCAAAATAAACATAATATTTTCAGCACAAAGGCAAGCCCCCACCCTCTTTGTCAACAGCACTGTGAGGTTAGAAGGCAATAATAATAAAAATCATACATCCTTTCATTATTTAATAAAATAAACAGTTTTGCTATATCTTCATTGTACAGCTGTATTTGTCAGTTCTCAATGGTCTTCTAACATAGTGATGTTTTTCTGGTGATGCCTAAGGCATCCCTATAGACTTTAATGAGGATGTGGTCAGCAAAAATAGAGGAAGGTCATTAGGTATAAGGAAGAGAATCTGCATCCATAATAAGATTGTTTTATAATAGTAGCAAATTTCATAAAGTTTATTCAGATCTTTGTAAGGTAGGGAATAAACCAGTATATTCAACCCTTAGACTGAAAGTAAGTCATTAAGCTTTGAACATTGATCAACCTGATTAAATTATTACATTTCAATGTGTAACTTCAAAATTCTCTAATGGGAGTTCCATAATAGAGTGGTTAAATAAGTAAAAACCTAGAAAACAAATACAGTGTTCTCCCTAGGGTCTTTTAGCCGGGCGGCCCACCCGGCTACTTTTTCATGCCACCCGGCTGGAAAAAATTCTTGCGATACTTGTGATTTAAAAGAATTTAGATGTCGGTTTAATAGGTGTACCAATAGGTCATTAAAAACTCCCGCCAACACTGCCCAGTCCAGACCCATTTTTTACACATGTTAACTAGCTTTTCCAAGATCCCCAAGGCCACAAAATGGTGGCACATGTGCTTGAGCTGCCATGTTACGTCTGGGTTACCTTCAGCTGTTGTAGTACTACAACTCCCTGCAGATGTTGCAGCACTACAACTCCCTGCAGATGTAGCAGCACTACAACTCCCTGCAGATGTTGTAGCACTACAACTCCCTGCACTCTACAAACACGGAATGCTGGGAGTCATAGTTTTCAAACAACTAGTGGGCTGAAAGTTAGACATCCCTGACCTATACAATGAGCATAATACAGTGCACAATTTTCCCCACCACCAAATTTTCCCGTCCCACCCCACCCAGCTACTTTTTCATGCTACCCGGCTGAAATATTAATACTGGCCACATGCCTTAGAACGATTTGTTTTCACTCTACAAGTAACATTAGACTTTTTGCATTAATCTGCCCTGAACGCAAAAGAAATAATTTCTCCCACAATGCATTATACTTTTTAGTCTTGCATTTCCAACTTTCTACCTGTACTGTGTAGAGATATACAACTGGCACAGGGAAGTTTCCTTCTAACCTCTTGTAGACCAAAGCCAATCTAGATTGCTATCGCCCATATATGTTTGTGTTTTTTAATGATTTACCTTTACATATTGCCCCTCTTGATTCTGAAATTAAATGGTAACTGTGGTCTCCAAATTTTTTCAAAAAAGGTAATGTTATATAAAAAGCCATTAATTGTACCTTCAAAACTATTGCTGGAAAGGTTCAGCAATATTCCTTCCTGCTTGCATACTTCTTGTTTTGAGACCAGCCTTGCATGCATTAATAGGGCCCCCATCTTAACTGTCTTTTTTTTTAATGTCTGTGCTGGTCCTTGTTTTTCCCAGCTTTTTCACTGGGGCAGTGGGTAGGAGCAGAGGGTCAGATAATGTCACTAAACCTACTGGAAGCAAGAAATTTGAACATTCGCCACAATATAATTTCTCACATACAGCAGCCATAAATGTGATATAGGCCGAGGCCACACTGCAGCACGTCCTAGCGCGTATTTCTAGTGCACATTATGGTTAGGCAATGTTGTGCAATCAGAGAGCGTTTTCTGCAAAAAATGCAGAAAGCATGCGCTCTGATTAGTGGATTACAGAGGAGCCAACTAGTGTGGGCAGACCAATAGGCCAACAGTAGTGTGTTGTTAAACATGGCAGTGTGGCCACATTTGTCATTCCCGATCGATCGGAGTGCCAACTATGGTCGTTCGTCGGCACTCCGATCGGTCGGGAACAGTCCCTACACACTGACAATAATAGGTAAATCCCGTTGTTCCCCGACCGATTTCAGGAATCAGAAGGCGGATTAGCTACTGTTATTATGCCTTTTTTTCATTGTGCTTGTGAAGGTTCCTTATTCATCCTGGTCATGGTATATCTGTTGTATTCAGTAAGATCAACTGGACTTAAAGTTTAGTTCTTGAAGATGTTTCGCAACTGCATCAACGTATGGCCCAGCACAGAAGAGCCAATTCCTTGGATCAGGACTCAGCCATGTACCTGCATCTTAAGGAAAAAGGACATACCTTTGAAGATTGTAATGTCAACATATTGGCAAAGGAACATGACCGGTTCAAGAGAGGTGTTAAGGAGGCCATTTATGTGAAAATAAAAAAAAACAAGCCTGAAAAGAGGTGGTGGGGGGGTTCGACACCAACTGTCTGCCATGTACAATGCTGTTTTGACACCTTACACTGGGTAGTTCCTGTAACACCTCTTGCCACAATGCAATTGTGCCTTGCATTCAGAAGGTCCTTAACACCTAGCTGTGATGTGCTAATTGGGACTTTCCAGGGTACATAATTGCCAACAGATTCTTGTACAAGTCATTCTGAATTGAGAAAGCTAGTCGGTTTACTAGCGAACTAAGCAAGAACTAAACTTTAAGTCCAGTTGATCTAACTGAATACAACAGATATTATTTTCATTGTCTTATTCAACCAGATAGATATTAAACTGAAGAAGTAGATAAAAAAGCAAATACAGTTAAAAAATGGAATCAAATGTAATAAAAAAAAAGAATATTAAATTATTTTAATTATGATTATCTTCATAATTAAATATCTTTTTGAGCTGCACCTCCAATTTAAACATTGTAATAAAATTGTGAATTCAACATATTTTTGTAGAATTAAGATTTTTCTACTTTACAAGAAGTCTTTTCCAGCATAATGTTCCCAACTAGACTGCAGTTTACTCAGCATACGGGTGCTCTAATTATTTTTTCATGTATTATCTTAAGATGCAGACATGTTGCCAAAAATATGTTAACAATATGCTGGAATAGCAATATCCAGCAAATTAGTGGGTAAGATAGTTTAAGAAGACAGCCAATTATTAATGCCCTGTGTACTTTACATAACTGAGGAAACTCACACCTATCTTAGGCTGAGTAAAATATAACTTTGTTTCTTGAGTAATAAAAATTGCTTAGGAGCATAAGCCAAGAGATCTGAGAGTTTGTATATTCACATGATGAACTGTGCACAGCGTGGCTTTTAAAGGAGATAGATATTTCTGTCTGACACCATCAGATATTTCCGGACGGTCGTTTGGAAATATCTGGTGGTGTGTACCCATCCTAAAACACCTAATCCTTATCTACTGTATGCTTATTTCATCCCACTAATGGGGTCTCAAACTATCAAAGTTACATATTTTAAAAGTCTACAGGACTAAAACAACCCAGTCATGGGTTTATTCAACGTTGCAGAAGAAAATACCCCACCTGTGGCCAGCGTTCAACTGCACAGAAGTAACTGGGGATACTGCATAGAAATTATTGGAGTACCCTACCAGCAGCCAGTGTCCTTCTAATTGGGCATGCTGTCAGGGAGGTGGAACAATGGCAGAGAGAGATTGGTAAATAAGGAGGGACATGATCCACTATTGTTCATTGTTAATCAATTTTAAGGATTTTAAAGTTATGAAAATTAATCAAATCCATAGCTAGAGCTGTTTAAATCAGCTTCATTTAACTAATGCATACCGGTAACTTTCCATTAAATTCCTATATTATAATGAGATTACCCTAAACTAGTCTGAAATAATATAGTGCTAGTAGGAAAGCGTGACTTGTACAGTAAATAAAGAGCAATTGTTTCAATCAATTATGGTCTTTCACTACAGCTCCCAGGTGGGTGGAGGTACCCAGTATAAAGTATTAGTTTTGATCCTTGTGTTCTAGTTCTACATATACTGTGTAAAAATATATAGTTGACTTACAAGTTTACCCAGAGTTACCATGTGACAGAGTACCCCCACTATAATAACTGTGTAAAGACGATTTTTAAACCACAGTACAACAAATAAAAAGATGACATAAAACACAAATATTTTAAAAATAGTATTAGTCAGTTGAAAAGTAAAGGAATAGGGAGAACACATGTCCAATACACATCAGGGAATTTACATCAAGAATAACCTGGCCCAGTTTTGAACAATGTAGACTTTCATAACAGGTAGAACCCCTGATGCAGGGAAGGGTGTGTGTTATTGTGTTACAGATGCATTCGGTTTATTGTAAGAATCACATTTTATTTCTGCTATTAAAGTTATTTTAATCTAATTATCGGCGTGCATGACAAGGGGTTTCTAAACATGATATATTATTAGATCTGACAGTATTTAATACTTGATTATTGAAATTGGTCTCATTTTTAAACATCTGTCTGTAAACATCTGTCTGTTGTACAGTTTTCCAAACTGTACAACAGCCTAGACTCTGCAATACTGAGGTAAGTCTCAGTATATCAGTATATTGAGTGCAGTGGACAGGTGTAAAATGTAACCATCTACCAACTGCCCTAACCCTTTCATTACTTTCATGAACTACCAGACTAGGTCAGTAAGATTGTCACTGATTAGTGACACAACTAGAAATCCCCCCCCAATAAAAAGAAAACTTTGACGGGGGCCCTACATCTGCTTCATGTTTTCTGGGAGGAGGCTATATCTGTCATAGGAAAAATAAGAAGGGCCCCTGTGTTTGCAGGGTCTGCTCCCCTGGTAGTTACATCCCTGCACCTGATCACTGTATTTCTTTCATTGTGAAGCCTGTGGTGGAGGGTGAGCTCAGTCAGGTAGAATGAATACACAGTAATGCTATTCCCTCCATGCCTCTTGTTATTCCCCTTTACCTTTGCTGCAAACTCCCTTTGCCTTGCACCTAGCCCTGCCATAGTGCTGTATGTAATAAAGGCCCTTACACACATTATGGGATTGATAAATATGGCATCTATCTGCAACAGGCAAGCAGTGATCTGTAGAAGGTGTGGGTTGAGGAAGATGAAGGATGATGATGAGGAGGAGGAAAGGAGGGGGAGCACTGCACACAATCTGTCAGGGAGAGAGAGAAGCACCTTTGCGACCACCTGCAGAATGCGCAGGCTCAGTCCAGCTCACTGCAGCTGCTTAATTTATGGCACTGCACACACCAAGCAGGGGATATAAACAAAACCGCTGCCAGTAAGGAAAATGGGGGGATGGGCTGCACAGAGACCGATCAGTAGTAGTAACTCACTCAGCACCTGGAAAGGCCAATACAGAACTAGTGCATGGCAATGGAGGGGGGGGGGGTGTCACAGGTCATCTCCTACCTCCAGAGTCCGGATCTCTTTTTGGGTCAGGTCGTTGGAGGTCGCACACTTGGTCCTGAGCCCCTCCAGGTTGGAGATGCTGATGTCTATCATGTTCTGGACCAGTTCGCACTGCTGCAGGGCTTTCTGCAAAGTCAGGGGCTGATCGTCGCTGCTGCTGGGCACATTGTTATCTTCATCCATTTCTCTCCCTTGATCTGCAGCCCCCCCACCCCCCTTTCTCTTCCCTCCCTCCCCCCTCCCCCCCAAAACACAAGGAGAAATAAGATGTCCCCTGGTCCCTTCCTTAGCCCACCCACCCTGTGTAGCTTCCTTCCAGCGCCCCCCAGTTCTCAGCACAGGTACATGGGCAGAGCAGTCACACTGCACCCTGGGCACCACCGCCGGCTCCTTAGGCTTCCTCCATTGGTGCCTCCTGCGGTGCTGATGTTGCCACCACCGTGTACAGATCTAGCTGGGGGCTGGACGTGGCCAAAAGTGAGTGCCGGTCCTCCTACACCCCCTGCCTGGCTGTCACATCCCGGGCACACTTTGCAGGCTACTTGTCTGGTATTGTGAGGGGCTGTGCAGCTTCTTTCTAGTATTACCAGCGGCACTGTGGGGAGTGGGTGTGCATTGTGTGGCCCTGTGGGAAGTGGGTGTGCATTGTGTGGCCCTGGTGTGATCCTTAGTTAGTGCTGCATAAGTGAGCTGGAGCCGGTGCCTGACGATGCTGACGACTGTGCTGCTGCTGCTGCTGAGTCCCCTCCTGTCTCTCTCTCTGCACCGACATCTTGCCTGTCAATCAAGCGCGTCCTAGAAGCTACTGGGAACAAGAGGGAGGGGATTAGAAACGTGAACGCGCACCTGCCTGGAGAAGTGAGTTGCTGTAGAGGGGGGGGTGAGGGTTTAGGAAGTTAAGGTGGGAGAGCTAAAGCGGTAACATGCACCCCCCCAGATCACCCCATGGTATAAATGGGAAGGCTGTAGTCACGTGATCAAAGGTGACCCAGGGACCAAACCTTTTAACCCTCAAACATTCCATTGTAAATAACACAGGTGTATGGACAGGCTACAGAGTTCATTATTGTGTATTAATAACCTGTGGCCCTCCAGATGGTTATAGGTATTCACAGAGTTAATAGATTCTTACAACTGTTTGAGTGATTTATGAATTTAAAGGATAACTACACTGTAAAAATAAACTTTTTAAAAATGAAAAGTATTATACCTTCCTCCAAATATAATTTCTTTAAAGCGTGTCAAACAGTTTTCATCTCCAGGTTAGTGTCCTGGGCCTTTCGGTATTGCACTGAGGTAGCCTGGCAGAAGCAGTTTCTTTGTGCTGGCACTCCCTACAGAAACAATATAAAACCTAACCCCGTGCCACAGGTAATTGTCTTTATATATATACTAGCAAAAGTGTGCCCATTGGTGCACAGTGGAAATTATGTGTGTGTGTTTTGCTATGTGTAGTTGCAGTGCTCACAGGAACCATCAGGAAACATCCGGGGGGGGCAATAATAAAATTAGTCTGAAGGTCCTAAAAAAAAAAACAAATTATCACATCATATTAAATGAACAAACACACACTTATATCCTCCCTTACTGGCAGACCCACAACTATGGCCTGTGGGTCTGCCAGATGGGTGTGGCAGTCCAGAGGCAAGCCAGAAGGCACATGGTAACTGGCTGGTGTGATGCTAGTACAGCCTCCAGGTTGGGCATGCTGAAAATGTGAATCTCAATTGGGCCATAGGTTGGGCATCAGTGCTTTAGGGATATCAAGACATCAGTGGGTTAAAACAGTGGATTTTAAAGGTAGAATAAACGTGATGTATAATTTTGCATTGGGTTTCCCTCTATCTCTCATTCATTATAGCCTTATGAAGTTGTCCACAGTGTTGGACTGGACTGTTGAGGCCCACCAGGAAATCAATTTTTTGGTTAATTGGGCTGTTGGCCCACCGGGGGATTCCCTTGTAGCCCTGTGGGCCAGTCCGACACTGGTTGTCAATCTGATATTTTATTATTCGTATCTGAGATTTGGAAATCACTTTCCTCTTTATTTTTTTTTTACATTATTTCCTATTTTTTGACATTAGTGTACTGTAGTATCTTAAAGTGTATGTACACTGAAAATATGATCTATAATCTATAAATTAATATGTGTATGTAGCACTTACTATACTCTGAGGTAAGTGTGTTGCTGCATGCCTTCAATATGTCAAAACTGTACACAGCATACAGCACACCAACTGTCAAATCAATCCAGCTACAGCAAAACTGCTTACAGAAGAAAAGTTTGTGACAGTAAGGCAGCTGAAATGTAAGATGCTTCAGATAAATTAAAATTAAATACAATTTCATACATCGGTTAAGAAGACATACATCCCTTGTATTATATAAATAAATTTATAAATTCATGGGGAATACATTAGGTTTTTCGGAGGTGCTATGTTGGTGGGGGTGGGTAAAAGTAATATACATAGGGACAGTGTTTTTGTGTTGTTTAAGCACTAAATAAATAGTTATATCAATATTAACAAATATGTAGTAATAACATTAAAGTATATAGAAATGTAAATAAGGCAAAATATTTAAATAAATAAAAGTCCCCACTCCTGTTTTGTAATGGAATCTTCAAAATGGAGTGTTTAGCCACACCCCAGGAAGTTTTACATGAAGGCAATGTAAGCTTACAAAGGAACATATTTATCACTTCCCTTGTATCCAATGGTGTACTCAATATTAGATTGATAGCAGTGTTAGCCAATCAAAAAAAATTCTGTGTGTTAGTAGGAAGTTGCAAGACTTATATGTCACTTCCTTTGTAAAACATGTGACAGTCTTAGTAAAACATTCTTCTCACTCTCACATAACTCCACCCCACCCCTCCCCTCTCATTAGACAAAAAAGAGAGCTGCTGTTTGCTGGTCAGGAAGGGATATCTATATATCAGGGATAGGCAACCAGTAGATCTCCAGATGTTTGGAAACTACAACTCACAGAATCCCCTTACTACAGAGTGTTTGTAGAGGAATTCTGGGAGATTATTTCTAAAAGAATCTGATTGTAACTAATTCTGATTGGTTACAATTGTGTATTTTCCAATCACAATTGGTTACAGTCAGATTCTTTCAGAAATAATCTGATTGGTTAGTATACCAATCAGAATCTTTCAGAAAGCATACCAATAAGATTATTTCTAAAAGTATCTGATTGTTACCAATTCTGATTAGATACAATCAGATTCTTTCAGGAAGTATCTGACTGCTATACTAACCAATCAGATTCTTTTCAAATCAGAATTGGTTTCAATTAGCTTATTTCAGAAAGAGTCTAATTGGTTAGTATACTAATCAGATCATTACTTATAGAATCTGATTGTAACTAATTCTGATTAATTACAATCAGATTCTTTCAGAAAGTGTACCAATTAGATTCTTTCTGAAAGTATCTGATTGTAACCAATTCTGATTGGATACAATCAGCTTCTTTCAGAAAGAATCTTATTGGTATACTAACCAATCAAATTATTTTCTAAACAGAATTTGTTACATTCAGATTCTTTCAGAAAGAATCTGATTGGTTAGTATACCAATCAGATACTTTCCCAATCACAATTGGTTACAATCTGATTCTTCCAGAAAGCATACCAATAAGATTAATTCTAAAAGTATCTGATTATTACCAATTCTGATTAGATACAATCAGATTCTTTCAGGAAGTATGGTTTCAATTAGCTTATTTCAGAAAGAGTCTAATTGGTTTGTATACTAATCAGATTATTAGTAAAAGAATCTGATTGTAACTAATTCTGATTAGTTACAATCAGATTCTTCCAGAAAGTGTACCAATAAGATTCTTTCTGAAAGTATCTGATTGTAACCAATTCTGATTGGATACAATCAGATTCTTTCAGAAAGAATCTGATTGGTATACTAACCAATCAGATTATTTTCTAAACAGAGTTTGTTACATTCAGATTCTTTCAAAAAGATTCTGATTGGTTAGTATACCAATCAGATTCTTTTCCAATTAGAATTGGTTACAATTACATTCTTTCAGAAAGAATCTGATTGGTTAGTATACCAATCTGTTTCTTTCTGAAAAAAATCTGATTTTAACCAATTCTGATTTGAAAGAATCTGTTCCCCAGACCATTTCCTAGGTCCCAGAGCCATTTACAGTAAGTTACTGTATAATTTTTTTTAAATTTTCCAAAATTTCTTTAAAATTCTAATTTTAAATTTCGGTGACCCTCGAAAAAAGAATGCTTAATCTCGAAAAACAGTTTGAACGTGAGGAAAGTTATTTTTTGTTAAACTTCTGGATGTATGTACATTTTTCCCAGACCATTTTCCAGGTCCACAGGCGGAACGGATTTTAGCAGTTTCGCCCATCTCTCAAAACCCTGGATTTAAATATCTTCCTGTATAGATTTATCAAAACAAATTGATAAACAAAACAGAAAAATGTGATAGTGTTATACAACAAATATAAGATGGATAATGTCTGTCTTATCTAGGTGTTAGGCTGCACTTTATGTATATTTAACATGCATTTCTAAAGCACTGACACTTCCAGTACATTCCAAAAGATGTGTGTATTATATATATGTCCCCTCTAATACCTATTGGGGTACACCCAATAGGTTCCCTTCTGCCTGTGTATATTGTGTAAAATATTAATTTAGGGGATGTGACACTAATAGAACCGGGATTTCATAGGATTGTTTTAATTTTTATTTTTAACATCTTGCCTTTATTTTTTTGTACAAATCCCTAAATTTTATAGTAGTGTGTATAAAGATTTTATATCATCTGTGCACTGTGCACCAACGGGCACACTTTTGCTAGCTGCCTCTCAGCCAATCACAGATGCGGCTGCCGGTTCCGCCCCATGCTTTCAGTTCTGTTTTCCCATTTTGAAAAATCAGTTGATTTTAAAAGTGTAATATAGTTTTAATCAGAGATGGTAAGCGTTTATGGATAGAATAAAGAATCATCTTAAAGGGCATCTATACCGAAAAATATGTTATTTTAAATTGACCATAACTGGAAACTATAATTCTTCCCAACCACCACTGTATATTTTTTTTGTAATCTGACCCATATCTTTAGATATCCAATCTAAAACTTCATAGCTCAGCTGTCAATCAAGTTCCTTGCTCTCAAAAACTATTCTTCTGTGAGTAGTTTTACTGTAGCTGGAATGGTGACAGAGTTTTGACAGTTGGAATGCTGTATGCTTTGTGCAGGCTTGACAGTTGGGTTATGGGAAAAAAGTCAGGTTGGATGGAAGTGGGAGTAGTTAAAGGGACAGTTCAGTGGAAATTATCAATATTTGCTAAATTGTTAGTTTGTGTAATGCCTTCTTAGTTATTCTACATATTCTCTTCCATTTTGATTTCATACCCTTTGCTGTTCCCTGCTATTGACATTAGGGAGCTGACATTTCAGGTTCTAACGGCCCTTCTTTTTCCCAGGATGCACCACATCCTTGGAATGTTCCTAACAGTAATTTCTACTGATTGGCTGTTGGATGGGTCAAACATGCTCATATCTCTACTGAGCAACTGAATCAACCCAGGCGCTGAGTCAAGGACAAGACCATAACGGTCTCTACTAGGGGTCCTGCGAAGTCAGGAAGTCAGTATTTTGGTTGCATTTATTTATACACAGACAAAATGCTGAATTGGCAGATTAAGGTCATTGGGATGGAAAAATACTGCTCTTTTTTCTGAAAAGCATGTGTATTTGCACTGAACTTCCCCTTTAAAAGAGGGAGGGGGGATACTGCTCCTAAACAAAATGTGTGCTGGATTGAAGGCATGCAGCACCACACGCAAATCAGAGTAAATACTACTCAATTATAGATTAAGATGAGGCAAAGTCATTTTTTCAGTATAGTGTCCCTTTAAGGGTCCATGGTTGAGACAGTCTCTGTTCCAGTTTAATGATTGAAAATAATTTTGTGTCAACTAACCAGTACATGAGCCTATGACTAAGGGCAGAGCTTCGCCCGAAACGTGTCAGGCGGTTCACCTTGTAAGCCATTACGGGCTTGTGTACCGTGCCTTTGCAATAAATTTAGTTATTTCTTATTACCTATAAGCGTACGTGTGGATCCTTGTCTGATGGATTGATTGCTCTTCATTTTGTTTTATCATGACTTGTTTGGCCATAGCCGCCAAGTTGAACAGTCATATATGCATACCTCCCAATGCACTGGATAGTTG
Source organism: Hymenochirus boettgeri (assembly GCA_019447015.1). Taxonomy (NCBI): domain Eukaryota; kingdom Metazoa; phylum Chordata; class Amphibia; order Anura; family Pipidae; genus Hymenochirus; species Hymenochirus boettgeri. The sequence continues at coordinate 316,893,874 of CM033469.1, forward strand.
CAATTTTGTTTGCAATAGTCTAGGTTTCCTTCCTGCAAATAGGATGTAGATAAAAGTGGTGTTTAATTTACTTTTGTGGTGAAACAACAATGGGATGGTCTGAACAGAATATAGAAGGTTAGGTTTGATTTTGCATCAATAGCAACCAAGGCACGGTGGTGTGATTGCTGGGCGTCTATAATATAGTCCTGGACCTAGGTCTTTAACATTAGAGAGTCTCTTAATTGAAGTCTTAAGTTCTTCTGGTGTAATTGGGGCATTAGGGGCAGTGAGCTGATCCTGGGATTCACAAGGAAGTTTGATTGCAAAAGACAATGTGTGCGGAGTTCACAGAGGGATATCCAGCAAAGAACAAAGGGGAAAAAATAGGCAAAGGTCTCTGCTATGGGTTGGGGTGTTTTATTTATTTAAAGGACAACTCATAATGATTTATTTAAAGAATGAATCGAGTTTTAAACATTTGGTGAGATACCCTACCTTGTCCTCTGGAATCATTAGATTATGCCTGCTATGCTCCTGGGTGCAATTAGTAAAGGTGACCATACATTAGGCCAATTTTATGTACAATTCGACATACAATCAGACATTTCCATCAATTGGCCGACAAATTGTACATTTTCCCTTTCTTATCATGCGACATAAGTTCGTAATATTGATCGTAATTACGATCGGGAAAGTTGTTTTTTTTTCATGCTTGTGAAGGGGTTCTCATTTCATCAGGTAATGGTATATTGGTATTCAATTAGATCAACTGGACTTAAAGTAGTTCTTGAGTTATGGCTAGTACCGACTGCTTTCTCAATTCAGATGACTTGTACAAGAATCTGTGGCAATTATGTACCCTGGAAAATCCCAATTAGCAATCACAGCAGGTGTTAAGGTGTGATTAGATTAGTGGCAAGAGGTGTTAAGGAACCCCAGGTAAGGTGTTAAAACAGCATTGTCATGGCAGACAGTTGGTGTCGAACCCCCCCACCTCTTTTCAGGCTTGGTTTTTATTTTCACATAAATGGCCTCCTTAACACCTCTCTTGAACCAGTCCATTCTCGCCATATGTTACATTACAATCTTCAAAGGATGTCCTTTTCCTTAAGATGCAGTACAGGCTGAGTCCTGATCCCAGGAATTGGCTCTTCTGTGCTGGGCCATACGTTGATGCAGTTGCTGTTGGTCTACCCCACATACAAAATCAGAGATATCTTCACTGCACTGCACTGCATATATGATGTCGCTTTTCTTGTGTTGTGGTATGGGTCTTTCGGATGTAACCAGATTGCGGCCTCAGTGTATGTAGCAACGGGGTCTCTCGAGAAATTAAAGAAGAATTTTCAAAAAAATTCGTAGCCCTGTCTGCTTTTAAACCGAACAACACGTTTCCCCCCCAGGCTGCAAGGCAGCAATGGTACATCCGAAAGACCCAAAATACACAAAAACACAAGAAACAGCCGACCATTAATATGCAGTGCAGTGCAGTGGAAGAATGCTCTGATTTGTATGGGGGGGGGAGACCAAACAGCACTGCATCAACGTATGGCCCAGCACAGGAAGAGCAAGTCTCGGGTCCGGACTCAAGACGTGTATCTGATCTTCAGGATAAAGGAACATACCTTTGAAGATGTTATGTTAACATTACTGGCGAAGGAACGTGACTGGTTCCAAGAGACGGTGTTGAAAGGGGGCATTTATGTGAAAAAAAAAGAAACCAAGCTAAATAGAGGTGGGGGGGTTCGGACACCAACGTCTGCCATGCTTTACAAGCTGTTTTTACACCTACCTCTGGGCGTCTATAACACCTCGTTAGCCACTACTAATACACCCTTACAACCTGGCTGTGTTGCTCTATGCAATTGGGATTTTCCCGAGGGTACATAATTGCCACAGATTCTTGTACAAGTTCATTTCTGAATTGAGAAAGCCAGGCGGAGATGACTAGCGAATCGTATTCAAAGAACTAAATTTCAAGTCCAGTTGATCTAATTGAATACAACAGATATTGTTTTTTTAATCAATTGGTAAAATGATTGTAGTGTTTCCTTAAGTTCCGGTTAAATTTTTATTAAATGTTACATAACAATAGACGACTCTCTGTCAAAGTATTATGATTGTAATAGTGTATGGCCACCTTAAGTCATTGGCTGTGATGTCAACTGTCAAATGCATAACTGATAGCTAACAGGAATAATCATATTATATTTCAGATTTCTAATTATTACAGTTTTGGAGTTTAGGAGATGATTTACCTATATCCAATTTTTCGTTTATACGGTGGACTTTCCCTTTAATCTTTAAAGGGCATGTCCACCCCTCTTTCAAAAATCTGGTATGTAGAAGAATACCCCGCAAAAGCTGGGTTTTGTTTTACTTACTTGTAACAAAGATGCTCCCAGGCAGTGTAAGGCTTCTTACAATCCCACGCTCCAGCGCCGCGGCTCCCTGATACTTCCGGGTAAGGGCAGTCAGTCACGGCCGTGACAATGACGTCACGGCCAATGGCTGACTGCCATTCCCGAACGAGTCTCTGCTGCTGCTGCTTGGGCACGTAAAGGGCAGGTGCAACAGCAGCAGAGGCATGGACTTAACGGCACTGGAGCGTGGGTTTGTAAGAAGCTTTACACAGCCTGGGAGCATCTTTGTTACAAGTAAGTAAAACGAAACTCAGCTTTTGGGGGGTGTCCCACTACATACTGGATTTTTGAAAGAGGGGTGGACATGCCCTTTAAGATTATCCAAAAGTCTGCCTGATTCGGAACTAAATTTATGTGACTTTAAATAATTAGATTAATGGTTGTTATAGCTTTGTTACCAGAGAACACTTTGTGATTTGGTAGAGTGCCATTGTCACTTGTGTAAAGTGGTAGGCTTATGCTATGCACAGGAGATCATGCCCGTGGAGAGTGGATGACTATTGCCTGTGTGTGCAAAGCTTATATATAGTGTAGGCTTTCTGAAGGTTTTCTCACACTTGTCATTTTTTAGTACATGAATTGACACAGGTGAATCCCAGCCCCTCCTCATTCCGTATATGGTATAAAGCATATGAGTAAAAGTACAAATAAGACATAAAACATTTACAGGGGGATTTACGGGCTGCCACATCACTCTTTTTTAAGGTTAACTGATTAAATATCGGTTAGCGTTACTATACAGCACTAGTAAGGCAGTCCTGATATTATACTAGAGCAGGGATTGTCTAACTATCGCCCTCCAGATGTTTAAAAACTACAACTCCCAGCATTCTCTAGTTTCCCTCTGTATTTGAGGATTGCTTATGTAACCATTTTACTGGGGTTAGCTTGCACATTATTACAAATCTAGTCACTCAAACATCGATTCCTTCCGTTCAAGTGACCTTCCTAACACTGACTCACTCAGTACTGGTGCTCATCAACCGTCTTTCATCAAGCACAATAATCACAGCAATCCTCAGCATCCATACCAGAATAACTCGACTCATAGCTTCTTCTCTCTCACCAACCTTTGTTTTGCCAAACTGTCATTTTACTTGCAGGCTTTGCCACAGTCTAACAATAACTTGATCCATCCTCCATTTTACAATACAAAGATACAAAAGGGCAATGCTCACATTACCCTGCACTTCATCAGTCTGCAGTTTAAGTCAATAGTTGAATAGTTGGTAGGGGTGTCCCTACCATGAAGTAAACTGAAACATTTGCTCAGGACGCAACCCTGCAGAACACTTAAAAGGCAGCAGTAAAAAAAAGTCAGCCCACCACACCCACCTCCATAAGCCACGCCTATGTTCCCTGATGAAGCCATGCCCGCTTCACCCCTCTACCGCATTTAAAAGTTGTTTCGGGTGTCAAAAACCCTAGGAACACGTAGTACGTAAGTTTTAAATTCTTAGCATTTGTTAAGGGGAACCAAATTCACCAGATAACACTGTCCCAATAGAAAGAGCACATTCACAAAGATAAAACTGTGACTCAACTCTCACTTTGCTGTAGCTTTTGGTTGCTTGGGAATAACCTGCGGTTACTATAGGTAAGATCCCATAATCCATCTCTTTGTGTTGCTGAACATGCTCTCTAGTGCAGGGAGACAAAAAAGGGGAAGTAAAAGCAAATAACTGTTTTGTATTGTTTCTGGTAGGCTGCCTGAAATTCAAGCTGGATGTAAAATAAACTGCAGGATAACTATCAAAGCTTTCAAAGTATAATTAGGGATTTCCATATTAATGTGGAAAATGTATAGAAAATGCTCTGTGAATAAAGACAGGAAATACTGGGATCATGGGTTGTGGCCATTAGGTGCATATGATTGCAAGGCTGTGACTGCATAGCTGGTTAGATGTATGGGAATCAAACATAAAATCAGACAGATTGAGAGAGGCAGAGAGGACCAGAGCAGCAAAAGAAAGTTTAGGTAAATAATGCTGGGGTGAGGACATAGTAATTTAGGGCTTCACACCCCAGGCACTGTGTATGTATGGCGCATAGGGGAGATGAGTATAGTTCTTCTTTAATGAGTAGCTAGATGCTAGAGTCAAAACAATTACATTAAATACATATATCAGGAATGGGCTCCTGGTAGGATAATGCAACCAGGTTTTTCAGTGATCCTTACTTCAAAGGAGAAGTGCTAGAGATCTGAGGTTAAGCCCAGGGTTGAGGACCTAGCATTTTCATTGGTTTTGTTGGGAGGGGAGTGGGGGAAAGGCTATAACTGCCCTTTAACTTTTTTCATAATTTTTCTAATTATATGGGAGGTATGTACAGTAGAAGCAGCGCTGTAAGGCTGACTTGTTTCCCTGCTACTACATGTGCAGTAAAGCTTGTATATGCTTGGTATCAAGGATGTAGTGCTCATTTGTGAGCAACCTTCTTTCCTGGCTATGAGTGAACACAAGTTTTAATAGCTCATATCTTTATTTCTATTAATAGACATTGAAACGTCAAGTAAAGTACTGTAACCCATGTCTGTTAATAATAGTAGAGATTAGCTGTGGGCACAGGGTTTTCAGAAACACAAAATTTTATAATGAAAAAAAAACAGGAAAGTGTTCTGGTATTAAGGGATAGGTCCCATTATGCAAAAAAAATGTGCGTTTTTCAAATCGCACCTGCTTAGCGCACCAAATGGTATCCATGCACTACAATCTGCACTGCATACATACAAAGAGAAAAGATACTAATCTGCAACTCTCTATTAGACAAAATAAACAGAGTATCATATATATACAAAACGTCCTTTAATAGCAGCAGGGACTTTAAAAAAATCCCAAGTTACCCCAAAATATCTACATATATGAAGTGCTACAGTCAGTATACTAAGCAGTCAAATAGTCAGCGAGCATCATAGGGGTTCCCCTACTCAGACCCATAACTGAAGACTGGGTGCAGTTGTTACGTACTCTTCAGGATAAGGCCCCTATGAGACCTCCTCTGGATGCAGAGTCTAAGTATCTGCCGGTCTTCACCAGAGCCTCTAATGGTAAGGATGTTTTGCAGCGAGCAGGTACCAGGTCGCGAGAGAACCACAAAGACCAATCCCACAATGTGGAGAGGCAACAGGAGTGGAGATCGGGGGAACGGGGGGGGGGGGGGTAGGAGCTGTAGAAGATATGAAGACTTGGAGATAAGTGCTGTGGTAGATATGCAGACCAGAGGTAACTGGAGGTAGGAGCTATGGTAGATAAGCGGACGGGAGGTAGGAACTGTGGTAGATATGCAGACCGGAGATAACTGGAGGTAGGAGTTGTGGTAGATATGCAGACCGGATGTAGGAGCTGTGGTAGATATGCAGACCAGAGGTAACTGGAGGTAGGAGCTGTGGTAGATATGCAGACCGGAGGTAGGAGCTGTGGTAGATATGAAGACCGGAGATAACTGGAGGTAGGAGCTGTGGTAGATATGCAGACTGGAGGTAGGAGCTGTGGTAGATATGCAGACCGGAGATAACTGGAGGTAGGAGCTGTGGTAGATATGCAGACCAGAGGTAGGAGCTGTGGTAGATATGCAGACCGGAGGTAACTGGAGGTAGGAGCTGTGGTAGAATAATCAGAGGCAAACAAGGAGTCAGGAACAACAGGATACCAGGACAAATGCTAACAGGGAGCTAGAGGTTCAGTAACAAACAGTAACAAACTCTGAACTGGCAGCAAGAGTTAAGCTGCCAGGAGGAGCCAAAACAGGCCCCAGTGATGTCATTGCTGGCCGCCGGCCTGCGTGCACGCCCGAAGATGTCCGAAGGTCGCGCCGCCCTCGTCCTCGCGTCACTGAAGGCGCGCGTACGAGCGGTCCATGTTGGAGGCGCGCCCCTGCGAGTGACTGCCGGTGAAGGACCCTGGGCTCGGGAAAAGGTAAGTACCTGACAGCAGTGGAGGACAACAAGGGCTAAAGTGCAGAGTACTTCGTCCCCTTGGCTCTATCAGCCGGCAGCCGCATCTGATTGGCTGACTCTCAGCCAATGACAGATGCGGTTCCTGGTTCAGCCCCTAATGCTTCTCCGGAAGTAACATTAGAGGCAAAGGACTGGGGATGCATCAGAGAATTTCAGTGCCCTGGAGTGAAGAACGGGATGTAAGACATAGCTCATTTACCTCTTGTTCTTCAGTTAAACAGATAAAAGAAAGTTAAAAAGAAATAGTGGACATACCCTTTAATATTCCTCCCAAAAATGAATTACCACTACTATTCTTTAATTAATGTAAAAAAAAAAGGTGTGTCCATTTTTTTATAATGGGTCAGGAAGTCCTTAGATTTTACAGTAGGAGTGGATCCAGAAACTCCACATTCACAAGTAGATGTAAAACTTGTGTTTGCACTTGTGTTTCCCAGGGTATTGATTTTAAAAAATGCACCATAAAAAATTGATGTGTTTCCATAGACTTGTATGATGTGCAGTTTCTGAGCAGATCCAGATGTTTTGCGTCAGAAAAACACTTCATGTGTTTTGTCAATGGTGACTGCTCAAAAAAGTCTGGTAACTGTTGTGAAAGCACTACCTGAAAGAAAACATTCCACTTGTGTGAGAACAGCCTTAAGCAGGTTAGAACTGGGACCTTTTGGCCTGGGGGGAAAATACAACCAAATGGCCCTTTCACGGTACATCACAAAATGTTTGAGCACGCCCACTTTACCAAGGTCACACACACACTTTGTTTCAGTTGCGCCCATTTTTAAGGCCAGTTTCTCATTTTAGATGCAACATTTTCAAGTGTATGATGTGGTTTAGCCACATCATAACACTGGGCTGACTTAACACTGGGTAATGAACTGGAGAGCTGATAACACTGGCTAATGATCTGGTGGGCTTACAACACTGGGGAATGATCTGGAGGGCTGACAACACAGACTAAGGATCTGGAGGGCTGACTAACAATGAGTAATGATCTTGAGGGCTGACACAACACTGGCTAATGAACTGGAGGACTGACGTAACACTGGCTAATGAACTGGAGAGATGACTAACACTGGCTAATGATCTGGAGGGCTGAGGTAACACTGGCTAATGGACTGGAGGGCTGAGGTAACACTGACTAATGGACTGGAGGGCTGACTAACACTGACTAATGAACTGGGGACCAACTAACACTGGCTAATGATCTGGAGGGGTGACGTTACACTGGCTATTGATCTGGAGGGCTGACGTAATACTGACTAATGAACTGGAGGGCTGACTAACACTGGCTAATGATCTGGAGGGATGACGTAACACTGTCTAATGATCTAGAGGGCTAACGTAACACTGGTTAATGAACTGGAGGGCTGACGTAACACTGGCTAATGATCTGGAGGGCTGACGTAACACTGGCTAATGAACTGGAGGTCTGACTAACAATGCCTAATGAACTGGGGGGTGACTAATACTGCGCTGCTTCTATTAATTTGACAGAGGAGAGGTCTTCTGTTCTTTGCCCATGTTAGAGGTAGAGGCAGGCGCAGTGCCATTTAAGCATGTAACTTAATAAGAGCTTCTGTCGCAGCCCAAATTTTTCTTTGGGGACCAGCCCGGGGTGCATTTGCCCCTCAGCCTACTGGGCCAGTCCTCCCCTGTCGTTAAGGCCTGAGTAGTTGAAATAATTCATAATTATAACCTGTCCTGGTTAAGGCTGCCCACACACTATCAATGCACAGTAATGCTGAAAAGTGAGATTGCAATGCAGCATGTTTCACATGCATTTCCATGCATTTGTGCTGCAATTTTCCCAATAATCTGTTATTGGAGCACATGCGATCTGCACAAAAAATTGTGATTGCAGAAATGGGGCCACACACATAAAAATGCACTGGCATTATGCTACCCATAAGGCCTCAACACTGTCACCTGTACTCCCAGCCATGTGTTGATTACAGGCACACCTCTTTCTTTTAAAACTGAGCACATATTAAATCTACATGTTGCAATGTTAAATATCTATCTAATACCTCTCTTGCTGCTCCCTACCTTTGGAACTCTCTCCCTCTCTCGCTTCGCCTGGTGACATCCATTAATGCTTTCAAATCTAGACTGTTATCCTACCTTTCTGAGCATCAGCAGAACAAATGATTGTTAGCCCTTTTAAGCACTTTGTACCCATCCCCCCACTTGTATCTGTATGTTGTCCCTCCCACTTAAGATTGTAAGCCCTTCGGGGCAGGGATCTCATTCCTACTGTGTCAAGGCATGTTGCAATCGACACATTATATCAATTTATACATAATTTATACATATATGCTTTCTTAACGGATGTATGAAATTGTTTTAAAATTAATTTTTATATATCTGTATAATTGCACTTATCCCCTTGTTTATATACTCTGTAAGGTACAGTGCTGTGTACCCAAGTGGCTCTTTATAAATAAAATTATACATACATACATACATCTATTCATGCTTTTAATGTTAATACATATCATACTTTCTGCATGCTTATTTATGTGTTGAGTTTTAAAAAGTAAAGGTGGTATACACTTAAAGGGGAAGTTTGTGCAAATACATATGCTTTATGGTCTTGTCCTTGACCCAGCACTTGGGTTGGTTCAGTTGCTCAGTAACTAAGATCAGTAACTAAGATCTGAGCATGTTTAACCCATCCAACAGCCAATCAGTAGAAACTAGAAAGGGAAAGTTTAAAGGGTATGTCCACCCTTAAACCTATTTTTTAATATAGCCTTCCCCCTGGTTCCCCAGCCACAACCGCATTTTTTTTATTTTTAGAATGCCCCCCAAACTCTACTTACCTCCCCCTCCGCCGCGCTCCCGGCCCTCTGCTTGCGAGGAAATGCAAGTAGAGGGGCGGGACCGGCAGCCGTGTCTGTGATTGGCTGCCGCTCAGCCAATCACAGACGCGGCTGCCCGCAGCTCACTTCGGCGGAGGAAAGAGGAGAGTTAAGTAAGAGTTTGGGGAGCTTCTAAAAATAAAAATCATGCGGTTGGGGCTGGGACCAGGGGGATTACTATTTAAAGGGGATTAACGCTAGGGGGAGAGAATCCGAGGAGGGAGGGGAGAAGGGCTGCAGTACGCATGCCAAACTTCTCCCGGAGGCCAGTAGGAGGCAGAGTCCTATATGGACTTTGCTAGCCTCCTGGTGGGAAGTTTTTGGGACTTTGGGGGGGGGTACTACAGGAGAACCCTATGGAGCTGAGATGGGGTAAGATTAAACTACACTACATGGTGAGGCCAGTAGTGGTGGGGGGAATATAGTTTTGGGGTGGACATGCCCTTTAAGTATAAACTTTGAATTTGGCTTGAAAGACTGCATTTTGGAAGGGAATTTGTGTGTTTTGTGCTGCAGATTTTAAAACTCAATAATGTCAATGAAGAGGACATGTTGTTGTTTTTTTACTTACCCTTTAAATATGTCCATGCATTAAAGGTAGGTAAGTTGGTGTGTGTGTATTCATATCAGATTGGGGATAAAATACTAACTTTTTTGATGATTGGTCAAAATGAGTTTTTTTTTACTTTAGTTACCCTTTACGTATGGCTGCCATAGTAATGGATAAGTAATAGTAGGTGTGTGTATCCATGTCGGGTTTGAGAGTTAAAAAAAACTTTTTTGATGATTGGTCAAAATTAGTTTTTTTGACTTTAGTTACCCTTTAAGTATGACTGCAACAGTAATGGGGGGTAGTTCAGTAGTGTGTTATACCTGTGTCACGTTGGGGTTAAAAAAAGGTTTTTTGATTATTGATCAAAATTTGCTTTTTTTGACTTTAGTTACCCTTTAAAGTATGGCTTCCACAGTTATGGATAAGTAGATCAGTAGGTGTGTGTACCTGGGTCTGGTTGAGGCGGTAAGTCTTTTTTTGTGTTTACAACCATAAAACTATCTGTTATTGAGGATAAATCTAAATTTGTTTTTTTGACTTTAGTTACCCTTTAAATATGGCTGCCACCGTAATGGATAAGTAGATTAGTAGGTGTGTGTACCTGGGTCTGGTTGAGGGTTATGTCTTTTTTGTGTTTACAACCATAAAACTATCTTTTATTGAGAATAAATCTAAATTAGTTTTTTCTTACTTTAGTTACCCTTTAAGTATGACTGCCACAGTATTGGATAAGTAGATTAGTAGGTGTGTGTACCTGGGTCTGGTTGAGGGGGTATGTCTTTTTTGTGTTTATAACCATAAAACTATCTTTTATTGAGGATAAATCTAAATTAGTTTTTTTGACTTTAGTTACCCTTTAAATATGGCTTCCATGGGAATGGAAAGGTAGGTCAGTAGGTGGGTGTACCTTGGTCTGTGTGAGGGGTTGGGGGTATCACCATTTGTATTTATGACCATGAAAAAAACTGTTTTGAAATATCCACATTTGAGGATTGTTACCATTATAGTCTATGGGAAAAAATGTCTGGAAATTCGCAGATAACGCCGTAACGCTTCTGCGGATTCCTTAGCTAGAAGATAGCACACTTCTCCTATATGCCCCGCACGTCTGTACCGAATTTCATGTCTCTAGCTCAAAAACTGTGGGGAGGAGATACGGTCCAAAAAAGTGGAAGAATAAAACGGAAGAAGAAAAAGAAGAAGAAATAGAAAGAACAGTAATTAATTTGGCTTTTTCAAGCCAAATTAATTACTGTTAGGAACATTCCAAGGTAGTGGTGCATCCTGGGAAGAAGGATCGTTACAGAACCTGAAATATCAGCTCACTAATGTCAACAGCAGGGAACAGCAAAGGGATTTTTCAAAATGCGAAAAAATATGTTGAATAACTAAGGAGGCATTACTCAAACTAACAATTTAACAAATATTGATCATTTCCACGAACTTCCCTTAAAATGTGTGTAATACTCTAAGGCTGGGTACACACAAACTGATGTTTTGCCCTGAGCGACTGTTCGCTACTAGCAATGCAATCAGTGTGATATTTCTGACCGATACCAGCCACTATCGGTCGGTCAGAAGATAATATTGTATAGCGTGGGGATGCTTTGTTATGTCTGACCAATCTGGCATCTGTTGCCTGCAAAAAACAGTAATTTGACAAAACAGAGAAAAAACGTTCATTCGGCCTGATAAATTGCATAGTGTACCGAGCCTTAAACCTTCATGGAAGGCAAGTACCATGGGTATTACCCATAAGTCTCCCCTCATATTACTTACATACACAAATGTTGTTTGCCTTTAATAAAACTTTCTCAGGTCCATGATCCTTTGTCAATAGATTTATAATGTATTGTAATGCAATACACACACGGTATGTATAGGGCCTAGGTAAGTTCTGTGGGGGCTCATGGGGTTCCATTTAGAACGCCAATTCATATTTTAATGATGAACCAGAATTCCCACCTAGTTCCTCCCTCCCACCGATATTGATCTACAGACTAAAAAGCCAGCGTATGGTGAGATCGTAGCTAAAAGCAGCCATCCTAGCAACGAACTAGCTCATAGCAACCGAAGACTACAATTCTCCTTCAGAATATCGCGAGATTTTAATTTAACCCCGGGACCGTAGCTCCGCCCAAGGTAAAATAAAGCGCGCCAGCACACTGGTGGTTAGATCCAGATTAGAACACAGTTCGGTTACTTTATACAGAGCTGTAAAGATCATGGTGTCAGAGAGTAAATTGCCGCCTGGTCCGAGCAGGAATTTGCCATGGTATGACCTGTTACACATGGATTTACTGTATTAGTGTTCAAGTGTTGTGTTTAATAGAAAACGTGGTTGCTCAAAGACACCAAACGGCCAAGAGGTGCAGAAGTGCCAATGCCATTTACTGCAGCCAATAGGAGATTGTTTTCTGATCTGCTGAAGTTAAATGTAGTTTTATTGGTTTCTTCAGATCAGTGGTTTTCTGGGGGAGGCTGTATTTTTGTCATAGGGAAAATAGAGACCTGCAATCGGTCGGGTTACCTGATTTGCTTGTCGGGTTCGTGTAACCCGCATTGAGTTTGAATTTGTGTCGGGTTTGGGTAAAGTATGGGCCTTTTATGTTTCCCTACTACCTACCCATGGGCCCCTGCTGCCCCCAACTTCTACCTACCCATGGGCCCCTGCTTCCCCCAACTTCTACCTACCCATGGCCCCTGCTGCCCCAACTTCTACCTACCCATGGGCCCCTGCTGCCCCCAACTTCTACCTACCCATGGGCCCCTGCTGCCCCCAACTTCTACCTACCCATGGGCCCCTGCTGCCCCCAATCTTCTACCTACCCATGGGCCCCTGCTGCCCCCAACTTCTACCTACCCATGGGCCGGCCTTTGATTTGGGTGACCTGTGCAAGTGCACAGGTTGCATTACCAGGGAGGCACCAGCTGGACTTAGGTCACGGGCCTGTAGGTCAAAGTTGCGTATCAGTGCCACAGTCTACCAGTTACGGTCCTGCAGATCAAATGTGTATCAGCACCACCCTGTGACACAGACAAAGCCCCAACACATGTAAGACTTACTTAAGATGTCTTTATGCTGTTTATGTAGTGTTTTACGTAATGATGTATGCACAATATATACAAGCACACATATACTGAAAGACAGCGCAGGTGGCGGGGGTATATTTTATTTATTTTTTTAATGTGGTGCTAGGCTCCAGTAATAATTGTTGTACAGAGTGCTATTTATCCTAAGGCCTGGCCTGCATGGGCCTCGGCTCATTTTAAAGGATAAGTACACTATAAAAGCATGTTAAATCGGAAGCAGCAGCAATACCCCCCCCCCCCCCACCAAAGGGCTTTAATGTTAGTTTAGGTTTATCTGTTATTTTACCAAAAAGGTGAGGTTAGTGTGAGTTATCAGTAAGAATGTATGCTTCATAATGAATTATAGCTTTTTCTGTATAGTGTGTTTTTGAGTCTAAACTGGAATATGAACTTAAATGTGGATTGTTTATTTAATATTTTATCTATACTTAATAACTAAATCACTTTTTATGCACAAGCACTTTGTTCAGTAATGTAAATCTTATATGATCACTGTTTGACCACTAGATGGCCATCTTAAGCTTTGGCACTTTTGTACTAAGTTTGTCAGAGGAAGGTACCCATGTGTACTGACACATCACAATAAAATTCAATATATTTAAGTCTGCTGGTGTGTGTACTTACAGGTCTATAATTACCAAGTGCTTGCAGTTTTAGGGGATTTTTTTTTTTCTTATTGTCATAGACTCATTGTCTCTAGAGTACTCTATAGGGGCTCATGCACACACCAATCTTCGGTTGGATGATATCCCAATATCCTACCGCTGACAGATTCTCTATGGGAGATCGCCCGATCGTCCGCCAATTGTCGATTAAATGCCCCTGATTGGCATGATGAAGCCATATGGGGCTGCAGATTTGGGGTGTGGGTTCTCCCAATTTGAATTCCTAGGGGTGAGAACCTATCATTTTAGATCCTCACCCTGGGTGCATGGGGGGATAAATTTACCTTTAATAAAATCACTTTTAAATATAACCAAGAAACTACTAAATATAAATTATAAGTGCCCCTGTATTTTACACAATTAGCAGAATGGGAGGAACAATGCATTATTTTCAAATCAATTTAACATTTCATTAAACTATTCACATTTTAACTTTTTACAGGGTTGAGAAATACCGACCACAGACGCTTGATGATCTGATTTCACATCAAGACATACTGAATACAAGTAAGTTGTGCAAAAGAGTACATGTCGGAATACACTTCAAATGTGTGTAGTTCTTAACACAAACCCGTGTCATAGCCTTAAATTAGTGTTGGAATCTACTTTAATGTATATACATATGGTGCCTTGAAACACTTTTCAGTCCTCAAACTTTTTTTTTTCATGAATGATCGCATCAATTTTTTTTTTTAATCATGATCGATTATTTTTTTTCTATCCTGTTCTTGTAGCCTAATTATGTAAAAATGAAACCAATGTTTATTCTTTTAAAAAAAAAAAAAAAAAAAGCTAGCATATCTTTCTACTAACCTCAAAGTTTTCATTTGCTTTGGGTTTTTTTTTGTAAATAGTGGATTTTTAGCACTTTTTCCAGTCCAACTTCATATCGTAAAAAGTCTCCTTCCACTGGATTTCAGTGAGATCTTATGCTAGCTCTCATTCTAGCTAATTCAGTGTGTCAGGGCTTTAATTGGGCAATTAACAAAAATGTGGAGCCGGATTGATCTGTTCAAGGTTGTATTCACATACAGATAGTAAAGTTTTCCTTTACTATTAAAACTATAGAGAAATGCATTGCTCTGTGCTTTAATAAGATCAGGTTCACTTCATTATCCTCCCTTTGCAGTTCTGTACTATGTTGTTTCTATAAGCATAACTATTAAAGGGTATTCAGATGGAATGCAATCTGTGAGACTGGCAGATTAAAAGCAATTTTTGGTAGATTCTGGCAGATTGAAAGCAATATCTAGGATACTGTGTCGGATTAAAAGCTATCTTGTGGAATTGAATTGTGAAAGATTGAGCTTAAACTCTGTAGCAGTATCTGGAAGATGAATGAAACATTGAACAAATCAATTTGGCTCCTCATTTTTGTAAATTGCCCAATTAAGCCATGACACACTAAAGGTGGCCATACATATGAACGATAATGGGTAAAAACAATAGTTACTTTTGTAAAGGGAGCCGAAACGATTGTACCGTGTATGGCTGTACGACCAACCGATCCCCATACCATGTTTGGGGATTGGTCGGGTATGTGTATGCGATTCCCACAGCATGTGTGCCGACAGATACCAATGGGATCTGTCTGTACATGTGCTGTACAAATCGCAGGTGTATGGCCACCTTAACCCAGCTAGTCAGAGCTAGCATGTGATCTCGCTGAAATCCAGTGGGAGGAGACTCTTTACTATATGATGAAGTTAGACTGTAAAAAGTGAAACCTTCTATTTACAAATGATGGGGGGAATATGGTGTACACATCCTTTAATATGAAATTTTTACTTTTAAGTTAACTGTATTTTTTCTTTCCAAAAGTTCAGAGATTTATCAGTGAAGATAAACTACCTCATCTTTTATTCTATGGACCACCTGGGACCGGAAAGACCTCCACAATTCTTGCCTGTGCAAAGCAGCTGTACAAAGACAGAGAGTTCAACTCTATGGTTCTGGAGGTAGTATTTTGCTGTTTTTTTAGTAGTATTGCTAGGTTTAAAGAAATGTGTTTATATAAGTATTGGAGAAATGCTAGTTGAGGGTAACTCTAGAACAGACTTGTGGCTTTGTTAAAATTATGTATGACCTTGCTGCTACAGTGTGAATAAATATATAATTTGTAAACTGATTGCCTTGTGTAATTGTTCAGATATGACAGATTTAAGAACATTTTTTATATATATGCAAAATACTTGGCAAGTTTATAAACTTAGCATGTTCTGAATAGTCTCTTGAGTTTATTTCATAGCCAAAGCAGGTTGCACAATGAGTTAGTCACCCCTGGTTTGAAGGCAGGACTAGAACTACAAATACCGATATTCCTTGACATCTCAGCATCCTCAAAGAGCATCATCTGATGGAGAGTACCCACTTTACATGCAAGTAGGAAGACGTAACAACATTCCTGAAAGCACAATGACTTTATGCGAATCAGGATGTTTGCTTGTGGAAGGCTAACTTTTATGCAAAACAGTTTATATTTCCTCTGGTTAAAGGATAGGTTCACTCAAAATCTGTTTGGTCATTAAAGGAGAACAAACCCCAAATTTTTAATCTAAAAACACCGATAAACTGTTACTCCCACTACAGTAAATAGCATTAAAGTAAATTTAACCCCCTGGATGAAATAACTATGTACAGTGACTGGCCACATCTGTAAAAGGATTGGCTTGAGGCTACTAGTGGGTGTGACCAACTGTTCCTGCAGTATCCATGGGCTGAGCATGTGTATAGAACATAGTAGTTGGTGACCACACTGTGTGATAGTGGAAATAAAACACATGTTAGAAAGGTAATTTCCCGACAACCATATTAAAATGAGGTAAGACCCAGATACTGCTTTTATATATATATACACTCACGCTATACAGAAACCTGGAACACGGGGTGTTGACTAACTTGCATTGCTGAGTCACCTGACCGTTCTGACTGCTTCCAGCTTATTCTTTACTATAGCGCGCATGCTGTGGAGTCGTCAAAGGAGCTTGTTTGTGGGTAAGTTGTCGTGCTGCATACCTGAATCACTATTTATTAATATAATCCAAAGATATAGGTATGTTCCATCATAAAAGTAAAACACATAAAATACAGCAAGTATATATACAATGCTAAAAATGGAAAATGAGCTAAAAAGTCCCACAGAAATGTCAGCATAAAATATAGTCTTAAGTATGCAGAAAAAATTGGCAAGGTTCTACCTGTTCTCACAGCTTATGGAAACCAACACCAGCCATTGACACAGACCCACGTACCCTAGACCGGTAACAAAATCCCTGCTGGGGATGGGCGTCCCTTTCCGATGGAAGGAAGAAGAAAGGTAAATAGATGTATTCCAGATATGGCTCCCAACCTCTGAACTGCCCGGTAAGTTCTGTGTAGTAAGGGGAAACTACAGGTAGCCGCACCACCTCAGCTGATATCTACAATAGCTCCGGACGCCCGTCGCTCACCACCGTTGTCCCTCGCAAGCGGTCCCAGGGTTACGTGGGTCCACACATAGCGCAGTCTTGCACAATCACAGGGGGAGGGTCTGTGGACCTAGGGCTGGCCCCACTCGGCTGCAAGCAGGAAGTAAAAACAAGATCAGATGGCACAATAGGAAGCAATGTAAAAACCAATAATAGGTAACAACGCAGTAAAAGATTACAAAATAGAAGTATAATCTGGGAATCAATCCAGTAATCATAAAAACTTCAACGTGCAATGTGCCTCTTTTCTCTAAAGGAATCTGCTCTGAGCTTATATTGGATCATATTCTTCACAAAATGAAGTGGGTTGTCACATCTGTAAGAGCTTGAATAATGCTTACTGTTCAATTGCTTCCTCCCCAATACATGTTGGTACCTAAAGGTACGAGCCTTTTGCGTTTGGTCGGGGGTCGCATACACACGGATGATTCTTGGCCGAATGACCATTCACCGCATGTAGCAATCGGGGGTCGTTCCTTGCTCGGAAATTGAGCGTGTGTACGTGCCTTAAGTATATCCTTTTTGATTATGTAAGATTCTATTGTTAATTTGGTGAGCCGTCTCTTATCTGTTTTATTGTCTTTGCTTTACTGGTCCTTGATTAGAATAAACAAAGGAGTAAAGATGCAGTGTGCTATTTAATGTTCATGCCCCAGCTCTGAAATAGCAGTGGCTTTAGCCCTTGGTGCATATTGACACAGCTTTATTAAGAAAAAAGTAAATGAATGGTAACCACAATTCAAACTTGTAATAACTAAAAAAGATTAGCATTTTCCCCTTCTAGTTACTACCACAGAGACTTTAACAGGAGGAACACTGCAGGCATAATTTGTCAATATGTCCCAACGGTCATAACCTACCCATAATGCTTTAATTCTTTTCAGTGGTGATTACATGTTTCCCACCATTAGATAAAATTAAACTGTAAATGTAACATTTAGGGAAAATAAAGCTGGGTATACACGATGAGATATTTCGGTCCGATCGACCGATAGTTCAGTGTATCGGTCGATTGGACCGAAATTATCGCATCCGAATGTGCCCATGTCCGATCGTACTTTCGTCCGCATCGGACGAAAGTACGATCGACATGGTGGAAAACCTGTGCGGTCCATAGAGGACGCAGAGGTTTTCCACCATGTCCGATCGTACTTCGTCGCTCGGTCGCGGTAACTATCGGACGTGCTGTTTGCCGCAGCCGACGGTCCTTCCTCCTGGCCGACCGTCGGTCAGGAGGAAAAAGGTAGGTGTGTACCTAGCTTAAGGCAGCAATCAAGCTTGTAAGATATTCTTGCCTTCAAGGTAAGCTGGTGTTTCCCTGTAGATTGGGGAAACTGATTTCACTGATTTTCAACCAGCTTTATCTCCACTGCCACCGATCGCAGCAGACAGAGCTGGAACCCTGAGCATTTGCCAGCTCCTAACAATTGACTTGTGATTAGAGGACCGTGGGACTTTCTCTAAAGCACATTTTGATTTTCATAGTTATGTTAGGTAGACCGTTTAAAGGTTAATCGCTTCAACCTGTTTAAAAAAAAAAAAAACAGGGCACTTAGTAAAAGTTGAGCAATCTTCAGTAAATATATGGCTTTATTTTTTAAAGTTAAACACTTTAATGTTTCTTTGCTTATTTAGCTAAATGCTTCAGATGACCGAGGCATAGATATTGTAAGAGGACCAATTCTAAGCTTCGCCAGTACAAGAACTATTTTTAAGTAAGTTTTTATTTCTAAACAGTTTGTGGCGGTTGCTCCAGAACTCTTTAATTTTAATTCTTTATACGTGTACAATACTGCTGTGATGGAATACAAGTTGCATTGCACCATTAAAGGGACACTATACTGAAAAATTGACTTTGCCTCCTCTTAATCTATAATTAAATACATGTAAGTAGCACTTACTCTGATTTGTGTGTGTTGATGCATTCCTTCAATCCAGCATACATTTAGTTTAGGAGCAGTATTCCCCCCCCCCCCTCTTTTACCCTTACCCACTTCCATCTGACCCGACTTTTTTTCCCCCATAAACCAACTGTCAAGCCTGCATACAGCATTCAAACTGTCAAAACGGTCACCATTCCAGCTACAGTAAAGCTACTCACAGAAGAATAGTTTTTGAGAGCAAGAAACTTGAAAAATTGACAGCTGAAATATAAGAAGTTTTAGATTGGATATCTAAAGAAATAGGGGGCGGATCAACAAAAAAAGAGTGGTGGGTGGGAATAATTATAGTTTCCCGTTATGGCCAATTTAAAATAACCTATTTTTCAGTATAGATGCCCTTTAAAAAAAAAAAGGTAGTGGAGTAAGGGGAACCAAAACAGTCAACCTGAATTAAAACACATTGTACTTGAAAGAAATTAATTAGCTTTTTTTTTTTTTTTTTCTTACATATGCTCTGTTTTTGTGGTGTTGAATCCGTGTTTTATCCCGATAGCCCTACAATTGGAAGTATTACAGTCATGGCAAACAGTTTAGCAAAATTAGCTGCTACAAACTTGCTCAGAGTTAAAGGGCATTCCCACCCCTATTTTTAAAATAAATAATTTAGCATTCAAGAGAACACCCCCCACCCAGGTTAGTTTTACTAACAGTTGGCAAGGCTGTCCACAATCTGTGTAAATCCCACAATCCATCCTTACAACAACCCCCCCCCCCCCCCCCCCCCCCCCCCGTAGCTCCCAGCTACTTCCTGGTAATGGCAGTCACAGCTGTGACTATGACATCACGGCCAATGGCTGGCGACAGTTACCGAATGAGCGTCGCTACACGTGCAGCAGAGAGTGGAGATGGATTGGGGGGAAATGTAAGCCTATTTACTCAGTCTGGGGGCAGCTTTGCTAACTAAGTAAAACAAAACCTGGGTATTGGTGGGGGTGCTGAATTTTTGTAGAAGGGTTGGATAAGCCTTTTAATATTTACAGTACTGACACATTCCATTCTTTTATCATTTCTGCAATTTAAATGCTGGATATCTGCTTCTGGGCCAGATCTCATGATGTTGATCCTTTCTTCCTATGTTAGTGCTTAATCAAGATTTTTGGATATCTGCTTTTATCCAATTTGATAGTTGACCACAGGTTCTCAATATCTGGGGATTTTTCTGGCCTAGTGAAATCTTAATGTTACAATCTCTCAGCCATTAATTCCTTTTGCCATGGTCCTCCAACATGCTGGAAAATAAACAGATCATTGTATCAAGTGCACCTGAATTGTTGGGAAAGACCTATTGATGCCATTCTTTAACCATTGCTAGAATTAAGCCCAGCAACCCCTACACCTGGATTGTCTCCGAATGTCACCTTTTCTTCTCTTAATCAAATTTTCCAGATGTCCTATACAGAAGGAGAATTTACCTGAGAAGAAACTGAACCAGTTATTGCTGTCTAATCCTGGTTCTTGTAAAATCAGCCTTTCCTTTATGATTTTTGGAATAAAGTGACTCCTTTAATGCCATCTTGGGGTGAGGTAGTCTTTTTTTTTTTTTTTTTTCTTGGTGGGTACTCTTGGACATCCTGAAGCCTTCTTCACTGCAGTTGATCCTCTCACTTTGATGTTCTTGATGATCCATATTGGAGTCTTAGACTAAGTTGGTAGTCTTTAACTGCAAATGCTGCAAACTCCATGTCACATGTCTGATATATATCTGTTACGTTTGCGTTATTAAGCATTAGCCATGTACTGAAAAGGATTGCACATGTGCTTTTTATTATCTAGTCCAATTTAATTCTCCAATGGCACAATGTGAAAAGTTCAATGGGACATTTTACTTTACTTCTGATAACACTAGAAAAATCTAGGAGGCGTTACATCCTCGCCATGCCTGCTGCATCTGTGAGCGCACGCTTCGCTGCCAGGTCAGATTTTTGTTTGGGATGTGAGGGTGTTGGCATGTGTAAGCAGTGTCTTCACCCTATCTGCACCTGTCATTGCACACTGCACATTTGTGTACATTTGTGTATAATGGCAGGCATGTTGAAATTATTATTTACCAACGTAATACTGTAAAAAAAAATTCCCTAGATTTTATGCATTATTTATTCATGGAGTTAAATAATGCAAAATGTACTAAAATGGATACTACATATAATGTTTTATATATCTCTCTAATATAAATATATATGCTTCTTTGTTAAAGAAAGGGTTTCAAGCTTGTGATCTTGGATGAAGCAGACGCAATGACTCAGGATGCACAGAATGCTCTGAGAAGAGGTAATTTTGCTACCACTTTCCACACCATATGCCTGGATTCTCTCTACATACTGCCAGATTCTCACTATCCCAGACAGACATAACAATCTGCCATGGCTGTATGTGCAGTAACTATTTATGCAATGTGGCTGTCTTGTGTTTTGCGTCTTACTGGATCTGATGCAAATTATTGGTCCCACACAAATATTTACAGAAGTGATCTGCCAAAGTAAATGCTGTTATAATTTTGCACTGAAATCCTTCATAAATTTAAAAATAAACTGAGTACCTTTTTATCTGTGAGTATTAAAAGGGAATTTAAGAGATTCCGGTTTAACATACAATTTTCTTGATTCTAAAACCTAGCAGCACATTTTAATCTGCACTCATCCCTTTTCCTCCTAACTGGCTGGGTATATTGGTGAGGCCCTCTTTGTGTTTCTGGTGCTCTGCTACTGGGTATATGATTTATTATGATTCTGACCTTTTATTAGGTCTTGTTATATCTATGTGCATTACTAGTATGTTAGTCAGCATTGGTTTATTTATATAGGGGGATTGTCACTTTATCCTACTATATGAATATTTAGCTTCTGAGAAGTATTATGCATATTATTTATGTGATATGTGTGAGAATGTATGGATATGTACCGGTATATTTAGGGGTTGCTTTGAGCTGTTAATTAATTTTTTGCACTTTATTAATTCATTGTATGGGATGCAGTAAATAAAGGATATTTTATCATCTACAGTTGCAAGTAAAAGTATGTGAACCCTTTAGAATTATATGGATTTCTGCACAAATTGGTCATAAAATGTGATCTGATCTTCATCTAAGTAACAGCAATAAACAATGTCTGCTTAAACAAATACCACACAAATAATTAAATGTTTCCATGTTTTTATTGAACACACCATGTTAAAATTCACAGTGCAGGTGGAAAGTATGTGAACCCCCTAGACTAATGTACATGTGGACATGCCCAAGAGCTAATTGGAGTGAGTGGACATGTCCAAGAGCTAATTGGAGTGAGGTGTTGGCCAATTGGATTCCAATCAATGAGATGATATTGGAGGTATTGGTTATAGCTGCCCTGCACTAAAAAAACACTCCAGTTTTTGGTTTGCTTTTCCCAAGAAGCAGTCTGATGTGAATGATGCCTTCCACAAAAGAGCTCTCAAAAGACCTACGATTAAGAATTGTTGACTTTCATAAAGCTGGAAAGGGTTATGAAAGTATCTCCAAAAGCCTTCAGTTCATCAGTCCACCGCAAGACAAATTGTCTATAAATGGAGAAGGTTCAGCACTGCTGCTACTCTCCCTAAGAGTGGCCATCCTGTAAAGATAACTGCAAGAGCTCAATGAAGAATCCTAGAGTGTCTGCTAAAGACTTACAAAAGTGTCTGGCATCTGCCAACATTCCTGTTAGCTCATTTTTGATACGTAAAACACTAAACAAGAATGGTTTTCATGGGAGGATAGCACAGTGGAAGCTGCTGCTGTTCAAAAAAAAAAAAAAACAAAAAACATTGCTGCACGTTTAAAGTTTGCAAAAGAGCATCTGGGTGTTCCACAGAAGTACTAACAAAATATTCTGTTGACAGATGAAACCAGAGTTGAGTTGTTTCGAAGAAACACACGACACTGTGTGGAGAAAGTGGCACAGCACACTGATAACTATATAGTATGTTGAGGCACAAGGACCAATAGTTTGTATAATTAATACTCAAATGAGTTCAGGTGCAGGTACCAGAATCAATAACCATTAAATCAAGAGGCAAAAGAAGGTACCGCACACAGAATATGCAAACTATATACAACCCTTTATTATAGAGAGAGACTGGGGTATAATATGAACAAATCAAGTTAAAAACACTTAAAAAATACACTATACAAATAAATAACCAAAGCACCCTGACTCATAAATACAAAGTGCCTAGTGCAAGTGCAGCCCTCCATCACTGAAAAGCAAGGCATATATTAGCATGTAAGACTCCATATTAGGAATACCATACACTTATCTGGACGATGTAACATTCAAGTCATGGTAGTCAGTCAGTGTAAGAAATGCAGAGACAGCGGTGCACGGTCAGGGAGCAGGGTGGTGACCCAAGAGACGCCGGACGCGTTTCGACCTAAGCAAGGGCTTTCTCAACAGCGTGTGCCAAAAGAGCATCTGGGTGTTCCACAGCAGTACTAACAAAATATTCTGTTGACAGATGAAACCAAAGTTGAGTTGTTTCGAAGAAACACACGACACTGTGTGGAGAAAGTGGCACAGCACAGAACATCAAAACGTCATCTCAACTGTGAAATACGGTGGTGGGGGGCATCATGGTTTGGGGCAGCTCTGCTGCGTAAGGGCCTGGATGGATTGCTATCATTGAAGAAAAAAAATGATGATCAAGATATTTTGCAGGAGAATTTAAGGTCATCTGTCCACCAGCTGAAGCTCAGCAGAAGATGGGTGTTGCAACAGGGCATGACCCAAAGCATAGAAGTAAATCGGCAACCTAATGGCTTAAACGGTAGAAAATACACCTTCTGGAGTGGCCCAGTCAGTCCTGACCTCAACCCGATGAGATGCTGTGGAATGACCTCAAGAAAGGTTGTTACACCAGATATCCCAAGAAATTTGCTGAACTGAAACAATTCTGTAAAGAAGAATGGTCAAGAATTACTCCTGACCGTTGTGCAAGTCTGATCTGCAACTACAGGAAATGTTTGGTTGAGGTTATTGCTGCCAAAGGAGGTTCAACCAGTTATTAAAGGTGAAATTCAGTTTAAATACATATGATTGTAAAAAAGAGCAGAATTTTTCGATCCCAATGACCTTAACCTGCCCATTCAGCATTTGTCTGTAAAAATAAATGCAGCCGAAAACGGACTTCTGTTTGCAGAACCCCTAATAGAGACTTATGGTTTTGCCCTTGGTTCAGTTGCTCAGTAGAGATCTGAGCATGTTTAACCCATTCAACAACCAATTAGTAGAAATTACGGTTAGGAACATTCCAAGGAAGTGGTGCATCCTCGGAAGAAGGACCATTAGAACCTAAAATTGCAACTCTCTAATGTTAGCAGGGAACAGCAAATGGTATAAAGTCAACTGATTTTTTCAGAACAGGAGATATGTAGAATAACTAGGTATGTATAATACAAACTATGAAATTTAACAAATATTGATATTTTCCACTGAACTTTTTCCCTTAAACCCAAGGGTTCACATACTTTTACTTGCAACTGTGTAAGTGTGTGGGTGTGTCTTATATAGTCCACTTCTGTTCTTTTTTGAAAACTTAGTTTCCTGCAGCATTTTATTGCCTTATGCTACACCAGCACAGTGGGTCTCCAAAAGGAAATGGAATAAGGGTAGTTTGCCTAGACATTTAATAAACAGGCACAGTTAAGAACGCTACATGTGGCTGTTTTCTGGCACTAAACATCTGGATCATCTCAAACTGCTCCAATGTTTTTTGCATCTGAAAATAGCCTAAATGGGCTATGTGTCGAATTTTGTTTTTAACAAAACCACACTAGGGAGTGTTTTTGTAAAATATTATTTTCTTTGCTTTCTATATCTTATTTTACAAAAAAAAAATAGTAAAATGCAGAAAAGTTTTTGTTCAAATATATGAACAATGTTTGGTCTGAACTGTGTGATACCATGACATCTTTTCCTTTTTTAATTAGTGATTGAGAAATTTACAGAGAACACCCGATTCTGTCTTATTTGCAATTATCTGTCTAAGATAATACCAGCTTTGCAGTCCAGGTGCACAAGGTTTCGCTTTGGGCCTCTGAGTTCAGAGATGATGATTCCTAGGCTGGAGCATGTAGTAGAAGAAGAATGGTGAGCATTTTTTAAAAAGTTTCTTTAAGAAAAAGTAAGGACACAATATTTTTTATTGAAGAAAATCTATTGGTAAAAAATGTCAAACTCTGTTACTTAAAGGAGAACTAAAGTCTCCAGACAACATTGTCCCAATAGACACAGCACTGTCACAAACTTACAATAAGCTGCGTCCCACCTCCTCTCCCTTTGCTGTTACTGCTGGATAATTGATAAAACTAACCTGTGAGTACTATGGTTCAGCTCCCATAATAGCATTGTGAAGTACACTTCACAATGCTCCTGTCCTTAATAATGATATAATCCTTTGCTTTTCATGCAAAAAAGAAAAGTGATATTTACAGTGTATTTCTTATATAGCATGGAAGCAAGAAACAGAATATTAACATTTTGTTAAGAATTAGAAGGTCTGGGAAATTTAACCTGCAACAAGTGCTCTGTCTTGCTAAAAGCAGAGCTTTTAACCCTAACCCAACAAACATACTATGTGGAACACTTCTACATGTAGAATCATTATCTTTTGCTAGTAACATAATGGAAACAAAAAATAAGTCTGGGAATTTGAACCTGTGACCTTGTAAGCTGTGTGTTTCTAAAAGCAGGTGAGCCACTACAGCACATGCAAAGTAATTCTTGTACATTTAGAATGTCTTTAGAATTTTAAAAGAAAAAAAAAATGTTTGTAAAAAAATCAACAGACTATTTTTTGTTTTGCCCAGCAAGGCTGTATGCAATTCGAGCATCTTTCAAAGCCTTGTCTGGGACCTCCCATATTGGTGTGTAGACATATGTATAGTAAATTAATGCATAGAGACAGTGAATACTGGGGTCAGGGGGTGTGGCTTTTTCAAGGCTACATGAGTTGTGAGTTGTACTGGCAACAACATGGGAGCCTTCTTAGATACAGTGTCTATTACTTAAATGTACTAAATGCAACTTACTAGGGAAGTGCGTATGGTAGGATGGGGGGTTTATGAGCAGTCGCTAAACATTAATAATTTAATGACAAAGCAAGCAGATAAATGAGAGTACTGCCATTTTACGTCTCTCAAATTTTAGTTTCAGATAATGTAAAGTTGTTTGAGTATAGGGACCCTTTAAACTCTGCAGCACTGACCAGGTAAGCAAATTTTATGTCTAGGGATCTCTTTGGTATCACAAAGCTTAAGGTCCCTAAAGGATACTTTATTTTACAAAAATGTAAAAAGTGAGAAGCACAATTTAGTTCAACTTGAAGTAAAAAAGCTAACTGTGCAAGGAAGTCTATAAAGCCTTGTATGAAGTGCAACTTTTTTTTTTTTTTGATTAGCTTCGAACTTATTTATATTTGGGTTAGTCACGAATATGTGTTATTTTCTGTAAAAGATTTTTCTTCTGTTGACAGTGTAGACATCGGTCCTGATGGAATGAAGGCCTTGGTGACTCTGTCCAATGGAGATATGCGTAGGGCACTGAATATCTTGCAGGTTAGATATGCTAAATCTCTTATTAGTATTTTTGACATCCAGTTATTTTGTTCATGTGATTACTCGTATGTCCAGTCACAATGTTTTTTTCCAGAGTACATTGGTAACCTTTTTCCTTGCATCCTTTTATGCTGCATTGTCAAAATCTTAAAGGAATCTATAGTGGGGAAAAAAAAATATTTTTAAATTTTTCTTACTGTATGCATAATTCTATTTATAAAGCGCCACTTGGGTACTCAGCGCTGTACATTATAAAATGCAAAGTATATAAACGGGGATAAGTGCAAGCCACAAGCTTACAATCTAAGTGGGAGAGACAACCTACAGATACAAGTGGGGGGGATAAAAAGAGATAAGGCTGCTCTCAACCCCCCCTTCTTGATAGTTTCCCCTGTTTGATAATGGGTCACAGAGGGAGATTGTTGCAGCAGTAAATGTTACTGTTTTACTTTTTCCATGTCTCCAGGACAGCTTGCTTTCTATTGGAGTGTGGGTGTGTTTTTTTCAGGAGGTCATTAATTAATTAAATAAGATTGGGGGAGAATTGGGCTTTGCAGCTTCCCTTCAGTATATGCAAATAAGGAACAGAGACAGACGTCACTAATGGATTAAATAATATAGGGAGAGAATTAGGCTTTGCAATTCCCCTTTAGTATATGTAAATAAGATACAGGCTTCTGGGTAATTTCCATGGTAGGCATTACAAAATGTTTTACTTAACAGTTTGGGTTTTTTTGTTTTTTTTTTTACATCATTCCACAAGCTAAATGCAAAACCAGAGACCAGAGTTTGCACACGGACTAGTCCATCCCCAGATACTTCACATCACACACCCCCCATTATGTCACTTGACACAAGCCCTAACCATTTCACTCTGTTCCTTTGAAAAAGTCAGACTGCTAAATCAATACACTATCTCGGCTGTCCTCACAAAAGGTTGCTGCCTCTGCCCCCTGCTGCACAAGCTTAAGTATGTGCTGAGAGGCATGTGCACGGCAAAGTCCAGTCAAGGTTTTGCAGAAGACAGTTGAATTCTTATTGCATGCTCCAGAAGTTTTTTTTTTTTTTTTAATGGCCTGAAGTTGAATCTATTGGGGGAAAAAATGGACATGCCCTTTAATGCCTGGAAGGACTAGGTCCCAGTATAGATGGATTACTTCAATTGTAGATTGAGCTTGAGCAAGCGATGTGCCATCCAAGATCAGATGGCTAACAGAGTTGAAGAGTTGACATTGAACTTCATGGATTAGTGCAGGGGTGGATACTGTAAGTAGATAGAGTACAAATAGTGATTCTGCACACTCACAGCTTGAGACATAAGGGCTGGGTGCTACAGCATGTTGGCAAACATATCCATAGGGAAATAGAAAAAAAACAGTGAGCCCCAACCTTAAAGGGCATGTCCACCCCCCCAACTAAAAATTCCCCAACTACTGGCCCCACTGTACAATTAAATTAATCCTTACCTTACATCCCTGCTCCTTATGGTTCTTCTGTAGTGGCTCTATAAAGTCCAGGAAACTGTAGGGTAGGAGTTGTCTTCCTGTCCAAAAGGTCTCTGTCTCTGTGATGCCTCCCGGGGGGGATAGAGACATGTGCAGTGGAGCCCTTTTCCCTCCCCCTCCTGATCCCTCCCTGGCTTCTTATCATCCAGCGTAAAATGCGTTTCACATACTGCAGGGCATGTCCCCCCACCCCAACCACTATATTCTTACACCAAAAAACGCTTCCCTTTACTTAAAGCACCTCGTTCCAGCACCGTTCTCACTGATTACCTCTCAGCCAATCACAGCCGTGGCTGCCGGTCTGGCCCCCTGCTTGCAGTTCCAGCGGGCAGGGGAGTCGGACCAGAACAGTGAAGGAATGAGGTGCTGTAAGTAAAGAAGGGAAGTGTTTTTTGGAGTTAGAATATAGCGGTTGGGGGGACATGCCCTGCAGAAAGTGAAAAGTTGAAAAAGAGGGTTGACATGCCCTTTAATTACAACCGGTGTTTGATACAGGTCAACAAACACTGGTTGCAATTAAGTCTGGTGTGCACCGTTTTATTTCTATTTCCCTATGGATAAGTAGATATATGGAAACCTTTTAAAATCTGTTTTATTTTGATACTGAGAATAGTTGCCTTTTACATTCTACATAAATAATAATGCCACAGTAACAGATTTTTACCCAGTTATGCTGGCCATACACTTTCTTGATGTTGGATCAATTTGACATTTAAACCATTCTTGACTCCTGTTGGATTTAACTCCCAACATTCCCTGTCCTGACTATTTTGCAGTCGAATATAGGTTTTCCAAATGATGCAGGAATGTTTCAGGAGGGTTTGTAGTTGTAATTACATTATCTAATAGTGGGAATTAATCAGTAGTAAAATGTGAGGATGAAATATTTTTAGTAAATACGAATTGTATTTTTAATATCCCAATGTTTGACACAGGGAGTCTGTTATTGCGCAAATATAGTGTACCTTTTGAAGGACTTTAATATAAGATTCCTGAAAGGGGTAATCTGAGCGTATAGAAAGACAAGGGCAGTAATAAATAGATATATTGAATCAACTAGGATTGGAGGGCAATGTCCCCAGCAGCAAGAAGAATAAACGGAGATTAATGGGGAAAATATGTACTGCTGTTACCTGTAAAGGGGGGGTATTTCATTTTGTAGTAGATAATATGGTGTGAACGAGCTTTTGATTATTAGATGAGATTAGCAGAGCTAAAACATTTGTTTTTGGGACAATAACCAATGACCATGGAGAAATGTTGTCATCTTTTGTGTATGTGTATATATACACCATCTAGCAGACAACCTTGTATTCCAATATTATGGAATAGGAACCCTGGTCTATACATCCATAAATATAGAACTTTGTATTTGCAATGTAAAGACATTTAGAAATAAGCATATGATTGATCTTGTTACTACCCTTTACACATGAGTATGGAAGGAGGTTTTAATACAGTTTTAGTTCACTCTGGGCCTATCCAGAAATAGCGGTATTTTAGGGTGCTAACAGTTGTGCCAAGGTTAAGAACACTAAGTTAGGCCACATTAACCAGTTTCTCCCTTGAACTGTTGCAGCAGGAGTCGAAATGACCCCCTTACTATTTGTTTAGATACTGTTGGCTACATCTCTGCTTTAGGACCCAATTTGGATCTATTTATCGCTGTTAAATGATAACTAATGATTTAAAAAAAAGTTAAACTAAAAAGTGCTTGGACAGGGATATAGAATAGGTAATTCCTACCTCCCAATATTGTTTTTGTGAGGAGCACCAGACCAAAAAAATCTTTCTGCCAATCTTCCTCCTGGCTTCAGCACTATCTTTATTACAGGAATAGTCCAGGACTAACCTGGAACACTGCAGGTGCTATTGCTCCTCAATAAAACAATACTGTGAGGTAGGAATAATCAATCCAACCCCCCTGCCCCATATACTTTTCCATTTTTAAAAATGTAATTTCTCTTACAGCCTCAGGGGGACCCAGGTCGACGTAGGGGGGTTAAGCACCCTTTCTCCAGGAGCGGACACTTTAAGAACTGTAAGACTGAGGCTCCAGTGCTCCTCCCCTCAGTACAATACACAGCACCGGAAGCCTCCTCCAGTTTTTAAGTGTCCGCTTCAGGAGTAGGACCTCTCTCCCTACCTTACCTGGATGATGTTGGAGCCGGTGTTTTCAGACTCCCACCGGCTCCCTCCGTGGGATCAGCAGCCAGCAGAGGTCTCCCTCGTGCGACTGCCGCGGGAGGGCGACCCATCATGGCCCGCGGGCCTAAAATGGGCCGATCCCCCCTCCCGCATGTTACGGGCAACCGGCGGTCTCCGCCGCTTCCCGCTCCCTCAGCACTACAGCTACCAGGCTGAGGGAGTTCACTGGACCGGCTGATGGGGGCGGGCTTCCCTTCTCCTGCAGGTCAGCTATTACCGGGCCTTTTTCGGGGGCGGGACTTCCGGTTTTCTCCTTGCCGGGCTTTTTCGGGGGCGGGACTTCCGGTCTTCGGTCTTTTCTGCTGCAGATCAATTACTTACCAGTCCGGAGCCTCCTCCTGCTTGCCTACAATTCCCAACAGATCAGATAAGTCGATCTTTTTCCTGCTCTACTGTGTTTTCCGTTCTTTACCTCTTTTTTTCTTACTATATTCTGCCTTTGGCCAGTCCCTTTTCCTGTGGGGAAAAAAAAAAAAAAATCAAACACATTTATTTTTTCCTGCCTTTTCTTGCCTGCTGTCTTGTCAAAATCCATCATGTCCAACAAGGAGAAGCCCGCTCCCAAATCTAAATCAGCCAAATCGGTCCAAGTGATATCCTATGTCTGCGCATTATGCCAGAATAAGTTGCCTGCCGGCCTATCTGGGCCCCTCTGCGGGTCATGCAACGCAAACCAAGACCCTAGTCAGACTGTTTCGGACAGTCAGGAACCCGAGTGGGCAAAATCCCTTCGGGTTTCCATTGATTCTCTACAGAATCCACCTGCGGGGTCGGCCTTGTCCCGAGTATCTCCAGGGGCCCCCCACCAGGAGTCTGAACCAGCCTGGGCAAAATCATTAGCAGATTCCATGTCGATATTGTCGGCATCCCTTTCGCAGGTTCTGCAGTCAGCTAATTCCTCTGGAACGGAGGCCAGACCATTGCGGGCCACCAGACCATCAGATATCCCAGTAGTCCCTTCAGTGGAAGAGATCTCTGAGGAGGAAAGAGAGGAATCGGAAGAGGGAGAACTAGACTCCTTAACTTCCGAACATGAATTCCAGACCACGTTCTCACCTGAAACTATAGACGATCTTATCAGATCTGTTCTACAGGTGCTTAACATTCGAGATCCGGTCGAACCAACGGATCCATCTAAGACTTTGTTCAGCCGCCCTAAAAAGACGGCGGCAGTTTTTCCATCCTATGATCAATTGGAACAGATCGTGTTAGAAGAGTGGGCGTCTCCGGAAAAGAAATTTCATTTGTCACGAAATTTTCAGACAGTTTCCTTTTCCTAAATCGGATGTGGAAAGGTGGTCTCTACCACCGGCGGTCGACCCACCAGTGGCGAGACTTTCCAGGGCCACAGCCATCCCTTTAGCCGAGGTAGCCACTTTCAAGGACCCCACAGATAGACGACTGGAGGGGTTCCTGAGAACAGCATTCGCAGCAGCTGGCGCAGCTCTGCGCCCTACCTTTGCCTCCGCGTGGGTGGCCAAAGCAATGGAAGCATGGCTAGGACAACTTTACCACTCCGTGGTCAAGGAATCCTCAGATAGCCACCTGGTGGATATCATACAACAGCTATCTGATGCAGCTACTTTTCTTGGGGACGCGGCTTTAGAATCTAGCAGACTTATAGCTAGATCATCAGCGGCCGCAACCGCAGCCAGGCGATCCTTATGGCTAAAAGCCTGGGCGGCAGACCCGGCATCCAAGAAAGCCCTTACCAATCTTCCTTTTTTGGGGCGCCTCTTATTTGGACCCGAACTGGAGAAGATAATCGCTCAAGCTACAGGAGGCAAAAGCACCTTCCTTCCGCAAAACAGGGCTCGCCGTTTTCCGTCTTTTCGGCGCTCTCCTTCCTTTCATTCCTCTAGAGTCTCACGTACACCACACCGTACGCAGACAGAGCCTGGCCCTGCCTTCCCTAACCGCCAGGGACAAAGGCCACTCACCCCCTGGCCCTCTAAACGAGGAGCCTTCAGAACAGGTGGAGATAAGAATAAGCAGGCATGACTATCCTCTGCCTCTACAGGTCGGGGGCCGACTCCGCTTCTTCCTCAGAGAGTGGCAACAGCCGTCCACAGACACCTGGACGTTGAATACCCTGACCAACGGCTACCGATTAGAATTCTCTTCTCCTCCTCCTCCCCGGTTCTTTCCTTCCCGCATTCCGAGATGCCCAAAACGCCAAAAAGGTGTTCGATCAACTGACACAGAGATGGGGGACTCCGGACATCGACCTGATGGCCTCTCGAACCAACCGCAAGGTTCTGACCTTTTGTGCCAAAACAAGAGATCCTCTTGCGGCCTACATAGATGCTCTGGTAGCACCCTGGCATTTTCAGCTGGGCTACATCTTTCCACCAACACCTATGATACCCAGACTTCTAAAAAGGGTCAAACGGGAACGAGCACAGGTGATTTTTATCGCACCGCAGTGGCCAAGGAGGACCTGGTTCTCAGACCTTCTATCCATGACAGTCGGGGAGCCGTGGCCTCTTCCATTACGACCAGACCTTCTGGTACAAGGACCTTTCCAATATCCGGACCTTCAGCGACTTCATTTAACGGCGTGGCGCTTGAGTCCGCCATACTGAGAAGGCGAGGGATACCTGTATCGGCTATACCTACCATGTTAGCGGCTAGAAAACCATCTTCGTCTAAGGTTTACTACAGGATATGGCAGAAGTTTGTAATGTGGAGCTCCTCCAGGGGGTTTCCTCCCTCCAGATTTGTTCTGTCCAGACTTCTTAGTTTTCTCCAAAAAGGCTATGACGGAGGTTTATCGCTCAGCGCTCTCAAGGTTCAAGTTTCCGCCCTCTCGATCTACTTTCATAGAAAACTCGCGAACAGGAAGGATATCCAGACCTTCCTGCAGGGAGTTGCTCACTTGCGACCTCCCATTCGGGCCCCGGTTCAACCCTGGGACCTCTCTTTAGTCCTCAGGGCCCTCAAAAGACCTCCTTTTGAACCCTTACCATCGATTCCTCTATCACTTCTATCCTGGAAGACGGTGTTTCTGCTGGCCATATCGTCCATCAGGAGGGCGTCCGAATTAGCTGCTCTATCTGTGGATCCCTCGTGTCTGTCAATTAACCCGGATAAGGCTATTCTACGACCTCATGTCTCGTTTTTGCCTAAGGTGGTCTCTGCTTTCCATATCAATCAGGAGATCATTGTTCCGACCTTCTTTCCGAATCAGTCTTCTTCCAAAGAGCGCGATTTGCACTGTCTGGACGTAGTGAGAGCCCTGAGGATCTACGTGGCTCGCACAGAAAGTTTCCGTTCTTCCCCGGCTCTGTTCATTCTCCTGGCGGGGCCCCGCCGGGGGTCCAGGGCTTCTCCACAAACTCTGGCTAGGTGGATTAGATCTACTATCGTTCGCTGCTATTTGGCGGTTGGGGCCGTTCCTCCCTTGCGGGTTACGGCCCACTCTACTAGGGCGGTTGGAGCCTCTTGGGCGGCGCGTCATGGTGCTTCGGTGGACCAGATATGCCGAGCAGCAACTTGGTCGTCTATTTCCACTTTTATCAAATTTTATCGCCTCCACGTTTTTGCAGACAAGGATACTGCCTTGGGTTACAGTTCTTAAAGTGTCCGCTCCTGGAGAAAGGGTGCTTAACCCCCCTACGTCGACCTGGGTCCCCCTTACGGCTTAAGAGAAAAGGATTTTACAGGTGAGTCTGACATAAAAATCCTCTTTTAATTTTAGTTATCTTTTAAGAATATTATAGACACCGGGTTCCACTTGCTTCACTACAGGGTAAACTACATTATTATAAAGAAAGCAATTTACAGAAAAATTGTCATACTGCCCTGTGTTTAACTTCAGACTTTTGCTTCAAATGCAGATGGGTGGGGGTTGAATTTTGACATTCGATGTGGAAATGTCCTTTGGCAATTCAAGTTCTGGCATGCTGTGCTTGGCAAGGAACTCCTAGACAGTTGAAAATCCACCTTACTTTGGGAAACCCTTTTTTATGCTAGGAAGGCAAGAATCATTTAGATGGCTGTCCCCTGACCTACCCACCATACTTTAGTGGTTAGCGCTCATTGAGACTGTCAAAGAATAGTGTATAATCATAGAGGATGTCCAAAAAATGTTTCACAAGGATGGGGAATCCTGTGCGACTCAACCTCACAACTGACATCCAGTAGCACACCATGAGTGATTTTACCAAATGCACATATTTGGGTACAGAGGCTTTGCTGTGCCCTTGAATTCCCTATGCCTTAAACCCGCTGTGTAACATTTTAGTGTTTACTTGCTTATCCAATTACACGGTTTATAGAGAAAAGTAATGCTACTGTATATAATTTTAAGTATTCCGATGTCTGTTCATTTAGCCTTTGTGCATTGTGGGTTTTTACTTGTACATGTGTTTGTGGTCATCCAATAAAAAGACGTTTAGAAATAAGAGATACCTTTTGATTCATTGACTGAAAATGCAAGCTTTTCTTCCTGATACAGCACTGAATCTGGCACTAGCACACAATTTAATATACACAAAAAACAAAGGAATACCTCAATAGTACAGGCGTTATCACTAGATACCCTGTTTGTCATAAAGTAAATGGGCCTATGTGGGTATTATCTTATTTTCTCAACAGGCACTGCTCAATATGATTATCCTACAATACTGAATATTGTTGCGTGGGTAGTTCTTTTAAACCCATATACTGTAGATAATGATCAGGGTTCGAGTTAATGGATTAGCAGAGTTCCACTAATATGTACAGTATATAATTTGCCACAGTATTAGCCATTTAAACATCATTACATTATATACATAGAAGCAGCACTCCACCTTTTACTTAAGTGTAATATACAGCTAACAGGGTAGTCCTGAATATCTGACTGAATGGGATTCACCTCCAGCAAGTCTCACAGGAGTAGTGGATTGAACTAGATTACAGGTGAGCAGAAGTCGGCAAGCAAAGTGGGAAAGCTAAGCTTTGCCAATGGCTTAGAAAACTGTGTGATTTAAAGGTATAACTTAGCAATGGACTGAACTTTGATTTAAACTGTACATGTTCTTTTATCCACTGTTATTTTTTACTATACTTTAAAGGGCATGTCCACCCCCAAAACTATAATCCCCCCCTGTGGCACCCCACTTAGCACTTTAGTCCATAATGATGAAGCCCCATTTACAACTACTCTCTGCATCCTATTCATTAACCAGTTTTCTATCCATGTACAAATGTGACTCCCCAGACCAAAAGACCTTAGATACATTAGTCGCCTATGGGGGACTGTATCAAATGTGTATTCAATAACCCTCAAAAGTGGATAGCCATCAAAAGTGATAACACTCAAAAGTAGATAACCATTGAAAGTAGATAACCATTGAAAGTAGATAACCCTCAAAAGTAGGTAACCTCCTAAGGTAGATTCGGTAACCCTCAAAAGTAGTTTCGTATTTTCAAGAAGCCCTCAAAAGTAGATTTGTTAACTCTAAAAAGTAGATTCAATAACCCTCGAAAGTGGATAGCCATCGAAAGTGATAACACTCAAAAGTAGATAAACCTCAAAAGTAGATTTGTTAACTATCGAAAGTAGATAACAATCAAAAATATATAATCCTGGAAAGTGAATCCAGAAGTTCCCAGGATCTGAAAGTGATAATTGGTTCCAAAAGTGATATGGATCTGAGAATTCCATGTAGGAAATTGGTCCAAATCATACCTGTATCCCATCCCTAGTTACAAGGATATGAGAAGTTGAATTCATTCTGATATATATTTGTACCTAATCTCACCTTAATTTCCTTCATTTTCTCTCCTCCAAAAATGGAAGAGGGTGAGAACTAGACAAGGTGACTTCATATGGTTCTATCTAGGACAGGGTGGGTAAGTAATTTCCCCAGCAGAACCTGGACTATTGTGAATGTCCAGAGAAACAGGTTCAACTTAATTCTGCTCAACAATTTTTTTTTAAATATATTTTTATAAGATCTCAATTAACTTTGACATATATTGTTCATTCATATTAGTGACTTGAGAAATTGGGCATAAAAAAGACCAAAAATATAAATTGTAAATAGGACATTATCTTACATACAATAATATGTAACCAATAACACCTGTGGATTTCCTCATGGACCTTTTGAATATGGTCCTTGGGAAGAATTATTTCAGATTTGATAAGGGGCTCTACCAACAGATCTCAGGGACGGCTATGGGTACAAATGTGGGCCCTTCCTTTGCGAACCTATATATGGAGACATTTGAGGAGACTCACATTTACCCCAGGTTCAAGCAGAACCTTATAATGTACAAACGGTACATAGATGATGTGTTTATTATATGGGCAGGGTCAACTGAACAATGCCGGAGTTTTGTTGAATATCTTAACCTACTGGATACACCCATCAAATTCACCATGAATTGTGATGTGGATACAGTAGACTTTCTCGACCTTCGTATAACGACACCCCAAGGATTCCAGACCACGTTGTTTTCTAAGCCCACGGATCGAAACACGATACTGCACGCCAGGAGCCACCACCCTGAACCGCAAAAAAGGGGAATTCTATTTTCACAATTTCTCCGAGTGTACAGGAATAACACAGATGATAATGTAGCTGAGGCACAGGTGTTAAATATGAGTAACAAATTCAAACAACGGGGGTATAATGATGATATAATAACCCAGGAACGCAATAAAGCTAGATCAACGTACTACATGACCCCATACCAGAACAAACATAAGAAAAAGACCCAGACAATCACTTACAGCTTGGACTTTACACCACTCAATGAAGAGATTAAGACGTTGGTGAAACGTAATTGGAATGTATTACAAAGTGATGATACTTTACCTTTCAAAAATACCCAACCACTACTGGCTTATCGCAGAGGAAAAAACCTGAGAAACCTATTAGTGAAAACTGATGTTAGTGTAGGTCCCAATAGGAATCAGGATAGTTGGCTTAATACAGATAAAAAAGGTTGCTTTAGTTGTACAGGATGTCAAACCTGCCGGTATATCATGAGGGGCCAGGACTTCCCACACCCACATAGTGGTAAACATCTAAAAATCAGACACAGACAGCGTGGCCTAACGCAGCATGGTGTAGGACGTGAACTCCACAAGCTCCGTGTTCAATATCCTGCAAATAGCCGAAATAGAGTGGGAAAATAACCAAATTGATTCACAAACCACGGACCTGGACAGCACATTCACCGCCAAAACGATGCCGCCACCAAAAAGAAATCAAGACGCCATAAACAAACTCGGAAGGTTCCGACACCAGGAGGATGAGGGCCTACAGCCTGACCTCGAGCCCCAGGGAGAACCTGCCGACACGTCAGAAAGCACTCCCCCAACCAACACAGACAAAGTGCTGGAGGCTATCGCACTCTGCCAATCCACACTAATGAGCAAGATAGACGAGGTAAAACTGGACGTATCACTGATCCGACAGGACTTGCAAACGCTGCGCGAACGAGTAAAAGAAACAGAACAACGTATAAGCAACGCAGAAGACCAAATCCTCCCGTTACAAAGAACTACCGAGCACAATACAACAACCCTAAAAGCTCTAACAACACGACAAGACGATCTAGAGAACAGATCTCGCCGAAACAATCTCCGATTTGTAGGCATACCGGAAAAGGCAGAGGGGAATGACCCAGCATCGTTTCTGGAGAGGCTACTGCTGGACACTTATGGCTCGGACAAACTCTCAACGGTGTTTACCATCGAACGGGCCCATCGTACTCCTCCAAGACCCCCACCACCTCCCTGCAATTAATCTACAAACCCCCCTTTGGAGCAACACAACAGCAACAGAATTCCTCACTATACCCCAGGCAACAACCTGGTACAATTTAAACATACGCACCTTCTCACACATCGCAGAAGTAGACTCAATGAAATCCTTCGAAAAACTGCAGACAGAATTCCACCTACCAAACAAAATGCTATTCAGATATCTGCAACTCCGTCACGCATACAGTACACAATGCCCCCCAGGCACTGCGACACTACAAAACAATCCCATTATGACAACCATACTATCCCACCATTCCCGAAAACTGATATCTCGTTTGTACTCACAAATGGCAACTCCAGAATCGCACCAACAATCCATGAACAAAAAAACGCACATGGGAAGAAAACCTAGGACCACTTGAGACAGAAGAATGGGAAGAAGCTTTAACAGCTCATAAAACAGTTTCCCCAAAAACATCGGACCAACTGACCCAATTATTTATACTACACAGAACATACTTAACTCCGATCCGCCTCTCAAAATTTAAACCAACCCAAAATCCTCTATGCCCGAAATGCCAAACACAACCGGGCTCATTTTACCACATGATCTGGGCATGTCCACGAATATTAGGATACTGGTCACAAATCCTGACCTTCCTACATGACCATATGGGATCCCCCGTGGGACTAGACCCCAAGCTATGTATACTGGGTATAACAGATCACATACAAACAGACAAATTCCACAAAACCTTCCTAATGGAAACTCTGTTTATAGCAAAAAAAATAATAGCTAAGCTATGGATCCAAACTTCAATCCCTGACATAACAGAATGGAGATCAAGAGTAAACGCAGTACTACCACATAAAAAACTAATCTACCAACAAAGAGGCTGTCCAACAAAATATGGAAAAATATGGAGTAGATGGGAATCCTCCCCACATACATGCAACAACTAATAAAAGGAAAGGAACGAGAGAACTCCATCACTAGTAGGAAGGTCAGATAGAACATAGACCAGAGAGGGAGAGTGGGACGGGCCAACCCCCCTGGAGCAATAAGACAGGGAAATAAATATAAGACAACAGCATAGAACCTTATACGGTAGAATAAATTATTATTAAATACTAGATCGACGAAAATAACCACACTGGACCAGACAACACACAACCTCGAGACCACGAACTGACTGAGAGGGTATTAACGTAATAAGAAACTAAACTGTTAAACAAAATTACACATCCTTTTCTTAATGTATCAACCTGTACCAATGACCAATGCATTGTTGTATTATGTTTTGAAAATAAATAAACAATTCCTCCCTCGGGAGGGGATTTTAAAAAAAAAAGAATATTATAGACACCGGGTTCCACTTGCTTCACTACAGGGTAAACTACATTATTATAAAGAAAGCAATTTACAGAAAAATTGTCATACTGCCCTGTGTTTAACTTCAGACTTTTGCTTCAAATGCAGAAGGGTGGGGGTTGAATTTTGACATTCGATGTGGAAATGTCCTTTGGCAATTCAAGTTCTGGCATGCTGTGCTTGGCAAGGAACTCCTAGACAGTTGAAAATCCACCTTACTTTGGGAAACCCTTTTTTATGCAAGGAAGGCAAGAATCATTTAGATGGCTGTCCCCTGACCTACCCACCATACTTTAGTGGTTAGCGCTCATTGAGACTGTCAAAGAATAGTGTATAATCATAGAGGATGTCCAAAAAATGTTTCACAAGGATGGGGAATCCTGTGCGACTCAACCTCACAACTGACATCCAGTAGCACACCATGAGTGATTTTACCAAATGCACATATTTGGGTACAGAGGCTTTGCTGTGTCCTTGAATTCCCTATGCCTTAAACCCGCTGTTTAACATTTTAGTGTTTACTTGCTTATCCAATTACACGGTTTATAGAGAAAAGTAATGCTACTGTATATTGACTGTCAATAATTTTAAGTATTCCGATGTCTGTTCATTTAGCCTTTGTGCATTGTGGGTTGTTACTTGTACATGTGTTTGTGGTCATCCAATAAAAAGACGTTTAGAAATAAGAGATACCTTTTGATTCATTGACTGAAAATGCAAGCTTTTCTTCCTGATACAGCACTGAATCTGGCACTAGCACACAATTTAATACACACAAAAAACAAAGGAATACCTCAATAGTACAGGCGTTATCACTAGATACCCTGTTTGTCATAAAGTAAATGGGCCTATGTGGGTATTATCTTATTTTCTCAACAGGCACTGCTCAATATGATTATCCTACAATACTGAATATTGTTGCGTGGGTAGTTCTTTTAAACCCATATACTGTAGATAATGATCAGGGTTCGAGTTAATGGATTAGCAGAGTTCCGCTAATATGTACAGTATATAATTTGCCACAGTATTAGCCATTTAAACATCATTACATTATATACATAGAAGCAGCACTCCACCTTTTACTTAAGTGTAATATACAGCTAACAGGGTAGTCCTGAATATCTGACTGAATGGGATTCACCTCCAGCAAGTCTCACAGGAGTAGTGGATTGAACTAGATTACAGGTGAGCAGAAGTCGGCAAGCAAAGTGGGAAAGCTAAGCTTTGCCAATGGCTTAGAAAACTGTGTGATTTAGAGGTACAACTTAGCAATGGACTGAACTTTGATTTAAACTGTACATGTTCTTTTATCCACTGTTATTTTTTACTATACTTTAAAGGGCATGTCCACCCCCAAAACTATTAATAATCCCCCCCCCCCCCCACTAATGGCCCCACCATGTAGTGTAATAAAATCCTTACCTCACATCCCAGCTCCGTTTGGTTCTCCTGTAGTCTTCCCCCCCCCCCCATGTCCCAAAAACTGCCCACCAGGAGGATAGCAGAGTCCATATAGGACTCTGCCTCCGGGAGAAGTTTGGCATGCGTACTGCAGCCCTTCTCCCCCTCCCTCTCCCTCCCGTTTTGCGATCCCTCCCCCTACCATATAAACCCTTGCCCATATAATAGAATATCTTCCCCCAGCCCCAACCGCAAAAAAATAATTTTAAGTCCACAGAACTCTACTTACCTTCCCTCTCTCCTCCGGCATTCTGAGAAACCGGCAGCCGCGTCCGTGATTGGCTACCTCTCAGCCAATCATGGATGCGGCTGCCGGTCCCGCCCCCTGCTTGCAGTGTCTTGCAAGCAGAAGGCCGGGCCGGGCGTCGGAGGAGAGAGGGAAGGTAAGTAAACATCTGGGCACTTTCTTAAAACTATTTTATAGCGGTTGGGGCTGGGGTAAGATATTTTATTATATGGGAACATTTTTTAAAAGGGTGGACATGCCCTTTAATTTTGTAGTATTACATACGAATAAGAGGCTCAGTGGAGAGCGATAGCACCTCTTGGCACATCACGCTGGCCTTGTTGTAAAATTGTTCCCTTTGACTGTACCCTTTGTTTTTAAAATGTACATTATTACATACACAAAAACAGGTGATGAAGACAAACCTATAAAAGGGTAAAGATGGGATAAGGGAATTGCTTTTAAATATATATCTTTATAGCTATTTGTTACAGATACTTTGAGAGTACTATTCTCTTTTAGAGTACTAATATGGCTTATGGAAAAGTAACAGAAGACACTGTATATACCTGTACAGGACATCCACTAAGGTCTGACATCGCCAATATCCTTGACTGGATGCTGAACAAGGATTTTACTTCGGCCTACAAAAGTATCCTTTTGGTACCAAAAGTTAATTTTGGTGGTATATACACTGAGGATCAAGTTTACTTGATTAAGCAATTTTTGTTTATAGTAGTGGAGTAGCATTATAGTAGTAAAATAGCATTTTCTTGAGTGTCCGTCTTTCTACTAAATGAATCTGCAGTTGCAACTTCTCAAACAGTAAAAAAAAAAAAAAAAAAGCAGTTTCCAGTTATTGCTGTGAGTACTACACTGGTGCCAAAACTGTCTTATTACTTAAAGGGCATATCCACCCTAAAAATAATTTTTAAATATATGATAGATACCCCCAACCGCCATGTTATTTCTGTAATAAAATAAAATTAGACCTTGCTTACAGCCCTTCGCTCGCTTGGCGCACTGATCAGGCTCCCTGCTTGCCAGAACTTGCAAGCAGGGAGCTGGACCAGCAGCCGAGTCTGTGATTGGCTGAGACGCAAATGCTGAACAAGGATTTTACTTCGGCCTACAAAAGTATCCTTTGGTTCTATCAGTTAAACTTGGGGCTATATACACTGAGGATCACACTTGTATACACTAAGGAAATGAAAGGTAGGCGTATTATGTCCTTTCTCCCAGCAAATTATAGACTTTTCATTCAGCCTTGGGGGCCAGGCACAGCTGGGGTTAACCAAACTGTCGAGCGGACACTTAAAAGTGAAATATTTACTACCTCACCTCACCTTATCCTCTGC
Source organism: Hymenochirus boettgeri (assembly GCA_019447015.1). Taxonomy (NCBI): domain Eukaryota; kingdom Metazoa; phylum Chordata; class Amphibia; order Anura; family Pipidae; genus Hymenochirus; species Hymenochirus boettgeri. The sequence continues at coordinate 316,936,218 of CM033469.1, forward strand.
AGCACAGGAAGCCTGTCTCAGTTTAAGTGTCCGCTTCAGGAGTTGGACTGAACTCAGCTGTGACCTGCTGAAGAAGACTAGGACTGGACTTGCCTTCCATTTGCTCTATACATGGGAGGCTTGCAGAGTGGACCAACATCCATCTTCTCATGCCAAGCGGAGGGGCCACACATCATGCCTTGAGGGCTAAAATGTAAAACCCTGAGGGCTTCTATTGATTCTATTAAGAATACTTCAGTGGGGTCAGCTTTGCTTACAAGCTCTTAAGGGCCTACTCAGGAGTCGGAGGAAGCGAGGAATTTGGCCCACGCTGGTTCAATGTCCATTTTGTCTGCTTCCATTTCACAGGTCATTCAATCTGAACAACTAACATCTACAGACAGGGGTTCAGACTCTAGGCCTCAGGATCCCTTAACCCAGAGGATGAATCTCCTCGAGGATGATGATCTCCACGAGGAAGGGGAAATTGAGTCTCCTGTTCTGGGAAGTCAGATTCTAACGACTTTCACGGCTGATGCCATTGATGCATTAATAATGTCTGTTCTTAAAGCTCTTAACCTCCAAGACCCAGAGTCCTTGGAGGATCCCTCTAAATCCCTGTTTTCTCTGACCAAAAAGAATTCCGCATCCTTACTGTCCTACGAGCACTGGATAGTTTTGCAGGAATGGTCCTTTTTTTTTTTTCCTAAACCGCATTTAAATCAATCTCGCCAGTTCAACACCATGTTCCCCTTTCCTAAATCAGACATAGACAGTTGGTCAGCCCCCCTATAGTCGATCCTCTGGTGGCCCAACTTTTTAGAGCCACTACCATTCCTCTCTCGGAGGACCAAAATGACCACCATGTGGAGGGCCTTCTGAAAACCTCATTCTCTGCCTCAGGAGCTGCCTTGCGCCCTACATTTGCATCAGCATGGGTAGCAAAAGCTATGGAGGTATGGCTCAACCAGCTGTATAAGGAGGCACTAGCTAATCCGGCAAAAGCTTCCTTGTTGGACAACATACCAGGATCTTTCTGATGCAATATATATTGGAGACGTAGCCCTAAAAAGCTCAATCTTCGGTGGCAGCAATAGCGGCAAGAAGGGCTCTCTGGCTGAAGGCATGAGCGGCAGACCCAGACTCAAAGAGGGCCCTTACCAACCTTCCTTTTACAGGCAGATCTTTATTCGAACCCAAATTATAAAATATGATTTCCCAGGCAGCAGGAGGCAAATGCTCCTTTCTGCCTCAAAACAGGTGGCACAGATTTCCAGCCCTTCACAGAAATGTTTATTTTCAACCCTTTAGAGTTTCTCCCAGTGCAATGCTGAACCCTTCATATCGGTTTCCTCCATCCAACGAGTTCAATCAGCTCGTCCACCTAGGCCCAACAAAGAACCTATCGCCCCTCTGGAACTAGAACAAAATCCACATGACTATCCCACTAACATCGTTTGTTGGAGGACGTCTGTTTTTTTTCAGGAGACATGGCATCATCCTTACACAGATGCCTGGACAAGGCAAGTCATATCCCAAGGATATCGTTTAGAATTTACCTCTCTCCCTCCAAGACGATTCTTCTCGTCCAGACTTCGTCGCAAGGCTCTTCAACTCCCTATGAAATCCTTGCTACAAACCAGGGTCATCTCACCCGTTCCCCTCGACCGAAAATATCTGGGATTTTACATTAAAATTTTTCTGGTGCCGAAGAAGGACCGGATCCTTCTGCTGTACCTAAAGGAACTCAACATGTACGACAAGATGGAATCTTTGCGCTCCGTAATCTTAGCGATCAAACCTGGAGACTTCCTGGCTTCTTTAGATATTGAAGACGCCTACTTACACGTCCCCATCTGGCAGGGCCACCACCGTTTCCTCAGATTCGCTGTAGGACACCTCCACTTCCAGTTCATGGGCCTACCCTTCGGGCTTGCTTCAGTTCCTCGTGTCTTTACCAAGATCATGGCCTGTCCGGCAGCTTTTATTCAGCTACAAGGAATCTTCTTCCTTCTGTATCTGGATGACCACCTAATCAGGGCTCTGTCCGGTTCCCTTGGCCGTTATCAAATCACCTTGTGCTCTCAAATTCTATCCTCCTTTGGCTGGATAATCCAATCCACGCAAATCTCCCATCCCCAGTCACTGCATGCCGTTTCTGCGCATGCTATTTGACACATCTCTTTAAAAAATTTTCCTCCCTCATGACAAGGTAGTAGCTCTGAAACGACTTGCCCTTCAATCGATCTCTACCCCACGGATATCTATACGTCAAACCATGCGAATAGTTGGCATACGGAACTGCCTCGATCACTGAAACCATTTTGCCATGTTCCATCTCCGACCTCTGCAGTGTCATCTGCTAGGAATATGGAACAGGTCTCTAGAGTCCCTTGACTCGATGATTTGCCTGCCTCCTCCTGTCTGACGATCCCTTGACTGGTGGACAAGGGAACCCAGTCTTCAGATAGGATGAATTCTGTTTACCTTTGTGGACTGTAGTGACCACGGACGCAAGTCTGTCGGGATGGGGGGCTGTATACGGCTCCCAGACCAGCCATGGGCACATGGACAAGGGAGGAGCTCTAATTGAGCTCTATCAACATCATAGAGCTCACAGCCATTTTTCTGGCTCTCCCATTGGACCGAACAGTTGACAATCAAGTACATCCGGATCCAATTGGAAAATACCACCACGGTAGCTTACATCAATCGCCAAGGAGGCACATGGCAGACACCTCAAATTCTGTCCTGGGCAGAATTATTTTTACTGGAGATCTCTGCAATTTACATGCCCTGCCTCTTAAATGTAGTGGCAGATTTTCTCAGCCGACACACTCGAGACCCAGGGAAATGATCTCTTCACCCGGAGGTCTTCGAGAGCCTGGTGGGAAACTGTTGAATCATCGGGATTCATCAGGAGTCCCAGTCTGCATGAGAACACACAACCCTCCGGCATCCCTAGTGGATGCTCTAGTAGCACCTTGGCAGTTCACTCTGTTTTTTTGCATTTCCTCCTCTAGCAATGATCCCTTGTGTACTCAAGAAGATCAAACAGGAAAAAGCTCCAACTATCTTCATAGCCCCCGGTGGCCGAGGAGGGCTTGGTTCTCAGACCTCCTAGACATGTCAGTGGAAAAACAGTGGACCCTGCCTCTTCGCCAGGAACTGTTGTCTCAAGGGCCTTTCCTACATCCAGACCCCCTGTTCCCTCAGTGTGCTGGTATATCTCTCGATATACTTTCACTGTCGATTAGCCCTTAGAAGGGATATTCAAACCTTTTTGCAAGGAGTGGCTCACGTGCGCCCCCTCGCAGGCAGACTGTTATGCAGGGTCCTCCCTTCGAACCTCTGTCATCAGCATTGTTGTCTCTGCTGTCATGGAAAATGGTTTTCCTGCTGGCGAACGAGTCCTATTTGAAGGGCTTCCGAATTGGCAGCTCTGTCCATAGAACCCTCTTGTCTGTATTTTCACATCGATAATGCTGTTAGGAGTCAGGAGATCATCGTTCCATCCCTTTATCCCCGGCCGACCCCTCCTAAGGAGAAGAAACTGCAGGCCCTCCTGTACGTAGTCTGAGCCCTCCGGATCTACATTGCAAGAACTGAATGTTTTTGTTCCTCAAAAGCCTTGTTCATTCTCTTAGCAGGTTCTCATAGAGGCTTGAGGGCATCGCCTCAGACCCTAGCTCGATGGATTCGTAATGCCATTCTGTGGTGTTATGCAGAAGTTGGGACTGCTCCTCCCTTGTGGGTTGCAGCCCATTCTACTTGGGCCTTAGATGCCAGATTTGCAGGGCAACAACCTGGTCACCCATTAACACATTCATCAAATTTTATCGTTTCGATGTGTTTGCTTCAGCAGAGGCAACACTTGGTCGTCTGGTGCGGCAAGCAGCAGAGGATTGATTATTCTGCCCACCCTTTAATGTTTGGGACTTTGGGACGTCCCCTGCTGTGCCTGGGACCCCCAAGGCTGAAAGAGAAAAGAGGATTTTGTTACTCTCCGTATATGTTTATTGGGCCTGTTGACCTGGTTACCTGTTTTCTTTACTATTCTTCCTTTTGCTCCCTCTTTGGGACAAAACTGAGGCAGGCTTCCTGTGCTGCAGAGGATACGGTGAAGGGGGAGCACCTGAGCCTGTAAATGTTTCAATTTTTAAGTGCCCGCTCCTGCTTAACCCCTGCTGTGCATGGGTCCCCAAGCTTCAGAGAGAGAGATTGTACAATGAGTAACAAAAACCTCTTTTAATTTTGTAAAATTTTGGGGGGGGCTACAGTGACCCTTTAAACGCAGTCCGTATTGAATAGAAGATGTTACATTTCTTATTTGGAAGGACCCTATGGGTGGAAGTCAATTTGGACTATGTTCATGTTGCATGAATGGCAGGATATAGACCTGACTAGTAGTGGTAATAAAGCACCTCTTAGCAGAAGGGGAGATGGGGCTCTGTTGTTTTTAATGTTTGTGCTCTGCTTCTTTGTGCACTCAGGGCTATGCCATACTAGCTAATTTTTTGTGATTGCACGTGATTTTTAAATTGTATTAAAATTGTGGCAACGCAATTGCGCATTCGTTTGCGATTTGGCAACGCATGCGATTCGCATTATTTTTGGCACAATTGCATGCATTTCCATATCTTAAAGGTAAAATTGCAAGCGCACACGCGTTTGCCTGCGATTGCCTTGCCCTCAGAATAATTGTTCTTTGAGCCCTTGTATGAAGCAATGGTTTATAGTTCTGCTAGAAACAAGCAAATCAGTCTACAGCCAGTTACACAAGGAAATAGTTATTGTATGCTTTGATGCTCTGTGAATGTGTAGTTATTATTATGTATTCATAGCACAAGCATTTTTAGCGTTTATGTAAATTTTTTGTGGAAAGTCTCCTTAATGCTCTGCTTGTGGGTATAATGGAATTGAAGACCCTAAAAGGCCTGGCTCTTCATGATATTCTCACTGAAATCCACCTCTTTGTGCATCGAGGTAAGTTATTTTGCTTTTTACTGGTAGCCCTATTGAATTACTTTTTAGACTTAAGGTTTATGTAAGTTGTTTTATCCAATAGTTATATGAATAACATTTGGAGTTAATAAGAGACTTTAAAAGTTTTAAATCCTCAAACTGTAGACCTTTAGTTTGTGCCTTAGCATACCAACATTTAATTTTCTATAGAAAGGTTGTTTTTTTTGTTTTTTTAACCTGAGGGAGCCGATAGGATCATACTGTATTATTGACGCACGGGCGACTAAAGCACATACAGGTCCGATTATATATACCAGGTTGCCTTTTAAAATGGCAACTGTCTGTCTAAAGTTAATAAGGCAAGTAAAGTCCTTCAGCAGGTGTAGTTCTACAACTTTCTAGTCAAAAAGTTTCACATTTGAATCACAAATACAGCTTTCCAAATACTTCAGTGTAGATGGCCCATTACTGCCCAATAGATCTTTTTGGCTGGAACGCCAACCGTTAATGGCAGTGGTTTATTGGGATCTGAAAGTTATTGTCTATAATCAGACATGTGTATGACCATTTTAAGAAATGCGACCAATATCTGTATGCAAGGTAGCAAAAAGCACTAAGTGACTTAATGCCATAAAATCACAATGTCCATAATAATGCTTTTCTTTTATACTTTAAAAGAGATTAGAATTGAAAGGTCTCTTTATTCCAGGGATGTCAAACCTATTCTGGAGTTGGGCTACAAAGTTTAGCATGCATTTTGTTAGTTGTACAATGGACTACTTACTGTAATGCAGAGCATCGGATCGATTACTGTCAATATAGGGGAAATTAGTATCTGATATCTGTAATTTGAAATATAACTAAATATTAAATGCATTACAGGGTGTGCTTTCCCATGTGACTGTAAATCAGGTATTGTGGTAGACTTCAAGAAAGAAATTAACAGTGGGAAATTATGTGAAAGTAACTATAGGCTGTATTTATAAAGCATAGTTATCTGCAAATAACGGTTATCGTTATTTAACACTGTAGTCATTAACACCATGTGGTCGTTAATTAACTACATTCATAATAGTTAATTAACTATATAGTTAATTAACTAATAGTAACTCTTGGCACCTATATCAGTGATTAGAGACGGTGCCTAAGTTACAACCCAAAGGCCACTTTTTTTATTGCAAATTGCCAACACGACAATTTAACCTGAATACTGAAGTTTTCCTTTAGAAAAAAACATTTCGGACAGATAGATGTATAGACACAATAGATAGTACGGTTTATTTTGGTTAACAAACTTTTGAGGGTTCTACCCTCTTCATCAGGTCAGAGCAGTATTTTGGTTAACAAATCTCAAGTTCCAGATCACAGGAGGGAGCAGATTAGTCTGCATCTCTCTGGCTTTCTGTGTGCCCACAGAGAAGGCCACCATTGACCTATATCATTGCTTAGCAATGTGAACAGCGATATTATTACATCATCAATCTATGTAGTTAAACAGTATTGCAATAGTTTGGCCAGTTTTTTTAAATAATGAATAAAAGACACCATGCATTCATTAATTAATGACCGTACCTATCCATGCTTTAGAAATACGGTCCTTTGAAACTTAATTGTGGAATAATGTTTAATACATAAACTCTCAAATGAAGTATTTCACAGCAATAATAATCCTCATAGATTTATCATCTGAACGCTTTAAACTGTGATTCATAGTAATTGCGCCTATAAATAACCATTGTTTTGTTTTCTTTGCAGTGGATTTCCCACCATCTGTACGAATACATTTGCTAACAAAGATGTCTGATGTAGAGTAAGTTATAATACAATTTAAAGCGCATATCATGAAAAATCAGACTTGCCTCCTCCACCCCATGAAAACCTCAAGAAGCAAAAGTAGCTTGCCTAAATGACATTCTTCAATGTTGTTGAAGTTAATGGGGAACAACATTGTCCAAATAGATAGAGCACATTAACAAAGATACAGCAAACAGTGTCTCACTTTTCCCTTTGCTGTGGCTGTTAGTTGATTCATGAAAATAACCGGTGGGAATTAGTGTTCATCTCCCATAATCCACCTCTTTGTTTTAGTGGAAGCCTACACAATCCACTAGTGCAGGGATTCTCAAATGGTGTGCCTCCAGATGTTTGAAAACTACAACTCCCAGCATGCCTTGCTTTCCCTATGTGGTTGAGGAATGCTCCAAAGTTGTAGTTTTCCATATTTTTAGTCTGCTTGTTTTCAGCCAATTGTTTGTGGTCTTATGCATCATCTGACAAGCTGAACTCCCACCCCTTTAACCTCTGCAGCAATGATGGCCATACTCGTACGTTGATTTGTAAAAGGAAATCTCTGGATAGGACGCTGAGCATGTGCACTCTTCCATATGGACAACCAAAGGAGCAGCCTGTTCTGAGTTAAAGGGCATGTCCACCCTTAAAATAAACTTTTGCCCTATAAAAGATTGCCTTCCCCCAGCCCCAACCGCTATAAAATAATTTTAAGAAAGTGCCCAGATCTTTACTTCCCTCTCTCCTCTGACACCCGGCCCGGCTTTCTGCTTGCAAGACACTGCAAGCAGGGGGCGGGACCAGCAGCTGCCTCTCAGCCAATCACGGATACGGCTGCCGGGTTCTCAGAATGCCGGGGGAGAGAGGGAAGGTAAGTTGAGTTCGGGGGTCTTAAAATTATTTTTTAGCGGTTGGGGCTGGGGGAAGAAATACTATTAAGTGGACAAGGGGTTTTATAGTAGGGGGAGGGATCGCAAAACGGGAGGGGGAGAAGGGCTGCAGTACGCATGCCAAACTTCTCCCGGAGGCGAGACAGGAGGCAGAGTCCTATATGGACTCTGCTATCCTCCTGGTGGGCAGTTTTGGGGATTTGGGGGGGGGGGGGCTACTACACGCAAACCATTTGAAGCTGGGATGTGAGGTAAGGATTTTATTACACTACATGATGGGGCCATTACTGGGGGGGATTATAGTTTTGGGGGTGGACATGCCCTTTAAACCTGTCTTGTTAAACTGCAGTATGGTCTATGGCCACCATGCTGCAGCTCCATTTTAGGGTGTTGGCAATCTTCTTATAGCATAGGCCATGTTTATGTAGAGCAACAATTTTTGTTTTCCCCCAAGATCCTCAGTTTTCTTTACCATAAGATGCCATGTTCAACTATCCGAGAGCGTACACAACACCAAATATAACACGCCTGAAGCCTTGTAACACTAATGTGCCACATGACACTGGGGAGAGAAAATGGTTGGTTGGGCACAATTTGGACATTTTTTTTACTCCGCTGTACTTACATTTATTGCTGAGTATTATTTTGAGGGGACGGCAAATTTACACTGTTATACAAGCTGTGCACTGACTATACATTCTACCAAAGTTTCATATCTTCAGTATTGTCCCATAAAAAGATAAAATATTTAAAAGAATGTCGGGTGTACTCGCTTTTGTGACCTAGTTTATATTGTGTTGTCCAGCTGTAATTCTTGCCATCAATTCTGTGACAATCAATCGCCTCATGCATTGTCAGTCGCCAAATGATACTCCCCTGCTGTTGGCGGAACATATCTAGACATGTGGACTAATGTATGATCAGTGTAACTATTAAAGCTGGCCATACATTTGCAATCTTTATTTATTTTTATTTTTTTTCATACTGTGGGATGGTGCTTCCTACAAGCCTGTGCCATACAGGTATGCAAGTACAATTGAATAATTTGATGGAGTACACTATAGGCAACAATATGCCAACAAACCAAACCCCCACGGTGTTTTGAGGTTCCTTCGCCTTCTTCCTCAGGTGTGATATTACATTTAAGATAGCTGCACACTAGTGCATGATCAAGCTAGGCCACTCTGCACCATCTATCATTCAGCTTGATTGGTTTTGTCATGCATCGTCTGTCTTTCTGATATATTAGAATCAAAAAGAAAAATCAACCATTGTATTCAATGCTTAAGATTTTTTAGCTTCAAGTTCAGCCTGTTTCCTCAAATTCATCCCAATTTATTTTTCTTGTAGGTACAGACTGGCTTCTGGGACAAGTGAAAAAATTCAGTTAAGTTCCTTGATAGCAGCTTTTCAGATAACCAGAGATATGGTTGTGGCTGAAGCTTAATGCCAAAGAGTGGTTGAACTATTATGTTGTCTATTATGTTGACTGAAAATGTATATCTTGCTTTCATCTTGGAACCATACAGTTTTTAAGGAAAGGTAAATGTATCTTAAAGGGTATCTCCACTGGTATTATAATTTTTTGGTATTCAGTTTTATTGAAGAACCGGAGGTAAAGGAGCTGTGTCTTAACCTCCATTATTCAATAAAACGTTCAGGAGCCCGTAACGAAGGTAAGCAACTTACCCAATCTCTTGCTACTCCGTTGCGTCCTCTGATGGGACCTGGCAGAGGACACGGCAGAGGAGCGAGAGATCAGGCAAGTTCCTTTCCTTCATTCCTGGCTCCTGAAAGTTTTATTGAAGAACAGGAGGTAAGACACAGCTCCTTTACCTCCTGTTCTTCAATAAAACTGAATACCAAAAAATTATTTTCAGTGGAGATACCCTTTATGCTCGTAATGTTGGCCCTAATTGTCTATTCTTATCCAAGTTTAAAATACTTAGAGAAGCAGGATTTTTATAAATGTCCTTTTATTTCTCTGGTTTCACATTTTACTCTGATTAGTCAGTTGAGTTTTGTCATTAAAAGTTTTCAATTTGGGCCAGTTTCTTTGTAGAAGTCTAATCCTTGTAGAACACAGGAATTTAATTTGTATATCAACAGCTGTGCTTTTTTCAGAAAACTAAAGTAATTATTGCTTTACAATGTTCCCTTTCTATTCATTCTTGTAAATTGAAATCACCATGCTTAGGGTTTAAATCATGTTATATGATTAATAACAGCTACCTGTAGCACCTAGAAAGTGGTTTATTTTAAAGTCCAGCCCTAAAATGACATTTTATATTCTGATAGAGAAGCCAGCCTCCCAAACTCTTAACATTCTTTTACTTGCACAGTCCAAAAAAAGTATAGAAACTTCCACCAAAGTGGCATCGGGTAACAGTATCTATTGATTGGAGGTTTTACCTTTTTCCTAAAGTTTAAGAAATTTTTCATCTTATGGTTTTAATCTCGAAAATCATTTCATTTCGCCAAAATTTAATTTACACGTGTCAATCCCTGCAGCGCGTCCGCTACACCATCCAGCAGGAACCAAAGCAAAAGCAGGGAGACACAGGCAAAACGGTTTTGCAATAGAGGGTGATTTTTTTTTTTTTTTTATTGCTGCTTAACCAGGGTCAAACATGTTTTCGAACCTGCAAGCGTTCTTTCTCAAGTGTATTCTGATAACACACCCAGTGAACGATTAAATCACTAGTTAACCCCACCCCGCAATCCTGCTTCGTTTAAAGAAATCACTGTGTAAATCCAAAGTCCAGGTAAGTCTGTTCAAGTATTTCCAATCGTAATTCAAATCTGTATATAAAGTGCCAAATTTATTTAACATTGTATATATAAGAAGCCAGTGAGCTACATTGTTTATTGCTATATTGTATGTAAAGAATAGCTTTAGTGTTAGAGATGTAGTAGAGTATAGGATTTTATTGGTTTTAAGATTGTGTGATATGATAGCACTTTAATTTAGCACATTTGCACTTTTAATATAGCACTTTAAAATTTGGCACTTTTTATTTAAAGATTTGAATTACGATTTGAAATACTAACAGATTTACCTGGACTTTGGATTTACACTGTGATGCCTTTAAACGAAGCACCTGTGGGGATTGAGGGGTGGGGTTAACTATTGATTTAACTGGGTGTGTTATACAGTGGTTGGCAAAAGTATTTGGCCCCCTTGAAGTTTTCCACATTTTGTCACAAACATAAATCAATTTTATTGGAATTCCACATGTCCACACTTCTCACGTGTACACCAATACAAAGTGAAACGAAAATCATACATGATTCCAAACATTTTTAACAAATCAATAACTGCAAAGTGGGTTGTGTGTAATTATTCAGCCCCCCTTGGTCTGAGTGCAGTCAGTTGCCCATAGACATTGCCTGATGAGTGCTAATGACTAAATAGAGTGCACCTGTGTGTAATCTAATGTCAGTACAAATACAGCTGCTCTGTGATGGCCTCAGAGGTTGTCTAAAAGAATCTTGGGAGCAACAACACCATGAAGTCCAAACAACACACCAGACAGGTCAGGGATAAAGTTATTGAGAAATTTAAAGCAGGCTTAGGCTACAAAAAGATTTCCAAAGCCTTGAACATCCCACGGAGCACTGTTCAAGCGATCATTCAGAAATGGAAGGAGTATGACACAACTGTAAACCTACCAAGACAAGGCCGTCTACCTAAACTCACAGGCCGAACAAGGAGAGCGCTGATCAGAAACGCAGTCAAGAGGCCCATGGTGACTCTGGACAAGCTGCAGAGATCTACAGCTCAGGAGGGGGAATCTGTCCATAGGACAACTATTAGTCGTGCACTGTACAAAGTTGCCCTTTATGGAAGAGTGGCAAGAAAGCCATCGTTAACAGAAAAGCATAAGAAGTCCCGTTTGCTGTGTCCCCCACATGGCTTGTGGTAAACTGCAAATATGTGGAAGAAGGTGCTCTGGTCAGGTGAGACCAAAATGGAACTTTTTGGGCAAAATGCTATGTGTGGCGAAAAACTAACACTGCACATCACTCAGAACACAGTATTCCCACTGTCAAATGTGGTGACAATATCAAGCTCTGAGGGGCTTCTCTTCAGCAGGGACAGGGAAGCTGGTCAGAGTTGATGGGAAGATGAATGGAGCCAAAAACAGGGCAATCTTGGAAGAAAACCTCTTGGATTCAGCAAAAGACTTGAGACAGGGTGGAGGTTCACCTTTAAAGGGCATGTCCACCCCCAAAACTAACTTTTTATATTTATTTGGCCCAAATAAGTGCTCCAAAACAAACTTTACAGCATGTAAATCGGTCCAGTGGTTCAAAAGTTACAGACCTTTGTAGCTGGCTTAATCCTGCAGCATGGACCAATACAGCGATGAACAGAGACAGGTTACATTACCTTGCCTCTGTTCTTTTCATGTTCTTGAGCATGTCTGTTAACATCCAGCAGTGAGAACAGAGGAAGTTGCATCAGTAATGGTCTGACCCCTGGATCCCACCCTCTTTTCCCTCTCAACCAATCACAGCTGTAAAGTTATGTGTACTGAAGAAATCCAGGATCAACAGCTGCAACCAGCCAGCCCAGAGAGAGAGAGAGACACACACACACACACACACACAGGCAAGAAATTTTTTTTTTCTAAGCTGCAGCTCGGGGTCATCTAAAGAGGAAGTGCAGCCTGATATATATCTCAAATATCGGGCAAGGCAAATGATTTTTAGAAAAATTAACATGGCGTTTGAGGTTGGTGCTATTATATAAAGAACATATAAAAAGTTTATTTTTGGGTGGACATACCCTTTAAGCAGGACAGCAACCCTAAATATAAAGCCAGGGCAACAATGGAATGGTTTAAAACAAAACATATCCATGTGTTAGAATGGCTCAGTCAAAGTCCAGATCTAAATCCAATCGAGAATCTGTGGCAAGATTTGAAAACTGCTGTTCACAAACGCTGTCCATCTAATCTGACTGAGCTGGAGCTGTTTTGCAAAGAAGAATGGGCAAGGATTTCAGTCTCTAGATGTGCAAAGCTGGTAGAGACATACCCTAAAAGACTGGCAGCTGTAATTGCAGCAAAAGGTGGTTCTGCAAAGTATTGACTCGGGTCTGAATAATTACGCACACCCCACTTTGCAGTTATTGATTTGTTAAAAATGTTTGGAATCATGTATGATTTTCGTTCCACTTCTCACGTGTACACCACTTTTTTTTCATGTGGAATTCCAACAAAATTGATTCATGTTTGTAGCAGTAATGTGACAAAATGTGGAAAACTTCAAGGGGGCCGAATACTTTTGCCAACCACTGTATCCGTTGTATTCAGTTAGATCAACTGGACTTAAAAAACTTGCAGAGAGATTCAATAAAAGTTCTATAGCCTCATTTACTGAGGAGCGCAGCGGGTACGCAGAGCTCCTTTCAGCCCTTAAATATTAGCGTTAAATACTTACGTGTGAGTGAGATTGACCCAGAGTCGCACAGCCTTTGGTAAATCAACTACAGGAGATTTGCCCAGAGAGCTTGCGCCTCTGGGTGAATCCCCCTACTTATTGTTTAAAATGGTGCTAATTTTGCCCCAACCAATGAGCACAGCCTCAGACTCCCTCTGTGAGGGAGACAGGAAGTCCCTCCCCCTCCCTGCTCTGTGAAGGGCCTGCAGCTGCAGAAAAGGTAATGGAATCTACAGTCCTTCTCTCTCACTATTTGAAAACAGCCTTTTCAGGCAGAGTTCTCACTCTGTGTGTGTGGGGTCTGAGTGGCCCACGGCACCTGCAAGTGGGCGGGGCCACATGGGGGCTGTAAGAGAATGGGCCAAGGGGGGCCTGCAACTGGAGGGACCGTGGGGTCCATGAGTGGGAGGGACCAGAGGAGCTGCAAAGGGGAAGAGGAGACACGGGGCAGATTGACTGACATGGTTTCAGAGCAGGAAGCAGGAAGTGCAGAGGACCTGGTGATGCTGCGGTCATATCACACACAAAAATTTTAATATCTTCAAAACTATGCAAAATAAACAATGAAAATATGTCATTTTTGGACCACAGTTCCCCTTTCAGAACAAGATTGCTGTTCCTGTTGTGTACTTTGCTGCTTCTGTGTTGCTGTCTATTGCTGTTTAGTATGGACAGTTTTGTTGGGACCATGCAATGGTCGCATGTATGGGATCTTGGAGCAGCCTCACTAAGGGACCTATGTATGTGCCAGATGTGAGTGGGTTGCCCATTTTGAATCTGAGGTGCAGAATCTAAATGGGAAATGTGTAGCATTGCAGAGCTTGACAAGCCTAAGGGATATGCAGGTACTGGCAGGGGCCAGTAAACTGGAGGGTGTAAATGTGACAGAAAAGGTGGTAAAGGAGGATAGATTTGTATGGGTCACCAGGGGAGGGAAAAGTAGGGTCGCTTCTTCCCAGCTAGTCTATCCCAACATATTTGCAGTGTTAGATGAAGATGTGGAGGACGATGGCTCAGAAGTAGCATGTATGGAGTGGGCAATTCCCTTGAGCACCCAGGGGATGGCCATCTCTCTAATAGCCCCCAGTTCTTCCTCCCCTCTAACAAGGATAGGCGTGTGGTAGAGGACTCCATTATTAGAAAGGTAGATAGTGTAATCTGCCGCCAAGATTCTACGTGTTGAACAGTGAGTTGCCTGCCAGGTGCAAGTAGGAGTGACCCGGCGGTCTTGGTTTATGTTGGTGACAATAACAAAGATGGAGGTGAGGTCCTTTAAAAATGATTTCCAAGATTTAGGTGCCAAGTTAAAAGTAAGGACCTCAAGGGTAGTGTTTTCAGAAATACTAGAGCAGCCACATGCTACGCTAGGGAGACAATGGGAGCTTAGGAGTATAAATGCGTGGCTAAGAGTGTGGCGTAAGGAAATGAGGTTTGGGTTTTTAGAGAACCGGGCTGACTTTTCTGTTGGCTACAGGTTCTTTAGTAGAGCTGGACTGCACCTTAATGATAGCACAGTTGTTTTGAAGGAGAAGATGGCTAGAGGGTTGGAGATTTTAAACTAGGTACGGGGGGGTACATTCTACTACACAGGGGTAGATAGAGGGAATAGGGATCAGAGGGGTTAATAAGATAATGGGGGAGGGGGAATCAGAGGATAAGGAGGCATGGATGTCCAAGTTTGGAAGTAAATTGAATGAAAATCTAAAATGTATGCAAGAAGTCTGTCTGGATAAACTTGAGAACTAGAACTAATAGCTTTAAATGAAAGTTATGATGTGATTGGAATAGCAGAAACATGGTCATGTCTAAATAATGAATAGCCTTTAATATTTACGGTCTAGTCATGTATGTATGTTAAACAAGAATTGAAGCCAAATTTAAAAGATGAGATGGATGGGGGTATAGACAATAAGGCAGAAGCAATCAATATAGTTGGAGCTGTGTACAGGAAGCAAGAAGGTGGGTAAATGAATTGTTGCCAGTGAGGAGGTAGAAATTCTTCATATGCATTTGGTGAAGGCTGCTAGTATGGGGCATAAATCTTTTTTTTGAGCATTTTCTTTTTACAGATGGTAGAAGTTCCTACTAAACAGGATCTGTTGTTGGATCTGGTGATATCTAATAACCCAGAGCTCATTTTGGAGATGAAGGTAATGGGAAGCTTAGGGAATAGTGATTATGATATAGTGTAATTTAATATAGGTTGCAATAAAACAAATTGGACTGGGTTAACAAACGTTTAACTTTAGGAAATCTAATTTTATGTTTAAAGGCATCACTCCTGCTCTTAGACTGGGGGGATTTTTTCCTAGGTAAAGATATTGAGCAGAAGTGGGCTGCTTTTGAAGGGATATTAAACTTACATTTCTAAATTTATACCTTTTTTAGGTAAAAAGTGTAAAAAAAAATTAGTCCCTCTCCTGCCTGGCTTAATGCCCAGGTTAAAAAGGAAATGGGGGGGAGGCTTTTGAAATTTTGAACTCTCTGAGGAAACCGAACAGGCTTACAGGGAGTATAAAAGCTGTTAGGAGTACAAAAACTAGCTTAAAAAAATGAAATACAGATAGCAGAACAAATCAAGTATAATGGGTACCTTCAAAATAAAACCTAAATCTCATCTCTAGATCACATTTGTGAGGAGTTATTGCTGGAAAGGTTTGGCAATGTTACTTCCTGTTTTGTCACGTGACCTGCCTCAGCCTGCATTAATAGACTCACCTTTTCAACTGTCAATTTTTCCCTAGGTATTTCCTGATTTTCCTAGCATTGTCTTAACTGATCATGAGGTCAGGTAGAGGTCAGGTGATGTCATTCAACCTACTGGAAGCAGGTGGTTAAAACATTCACCCCAATGTAATTTCTCACAGTTGTTTAGAGACCACAGTTGCCCTTTAACCCCATTTTTTTTTTTTTTTTTTAATGTATTGATAGAGAAAAGATGAGGACAGAGAATGTGGGACCATTAAATAATGGTGCTGAAATGGTTATAGAGGATGCCAAAAAAGCTGTTATAAATTATGGTTGCAGCACACCACATAGTATGATGCACAGACCCAAATTACCCAGAAAAATCAAATTTGGTAGAGTAAATGATACTAAATTAAGCAGTTAAGCAATTTATTCACACATGTTGTGTGAATAAATTGCTTAATTGAGATATTCAAGGAGTCTCTTTGTTCTGGAACTGCCTCTATTACCATTTACTCTACTGAATGTAGAGGAATGTCACAGAAATGCAGTTCCTGCTTGGATGAGCTGAGGGAGGATGAAGGCTGCGCGGGAACGGAAAAGGCACAGATGTGAGATGATGTCAGGATCTTAGATTTACAGTGAGATGGTCCTGGTCTGCAAAAAGAGTGGTGGAAAAATCTTAAAATTGGCTGAATGGATTTTAATGGGGTTTGTTTTAGAGCTAGGATAATGGGGGGTGGACATTCACTTTAAAACCCCAAGGAAATAATGAAGAGCTAGACTTCACTATCTATATTTAAATAGAGGTAGCCCCCTCACTACTATATTAGTGTATAAGGTCCAGTCCCTATGTGAAATTCAGTTGGCGAAAAACTTCCTCCTATCATGTATTAGGTCTTCATAAATAATGACGAAAAACAGCGTTTTCCATTATTTCTTATATGCATATGGTTGATTTGTTTATTGTACATGCAGAGTGTCTTTTTGTAAAGCACCTTATTTGCTAGTTTGCACTTTATTATGCTACCTATAGATTGTCAGATGAAGTAGTTCAGGGGGAGTGGCTTTACAACTCTGAGCTATTTGTAAGTATGGATTAGTTTCTATAGTGAAACCCGTAACTCTGGCGTCAGAAGTAATTGACGCTTAGTCGCGTTTTTAATGACCGAACATGGGTGATGTCATCAGAAGCTGCTGTAAGAAGCCTAGTGTTTGGCGAAGAGTGCCCTGCTTTTTCTGCTATGGCATCCTCCACCTCCATTCACTTTGTTTTTAATCATGTCAGATGCTTCATCCTCTAACCCCCATGACTGTATTACTAACTGACTGGGTGACTTCTATGATGGATAAGTATTTACTTGATTATTGTTTTATTTTAGGGTATTTAGGGTTGATAGTCTATATAAGGTTTTTAACTGATTCACTGTGTTCCAATAAAAATGTCGTTTTTGCATGGACCTAGAGTGCTAATGTTTTGTTAATCTATTTCTTTACCATTTTTTAGAAAAGGCTAATGTGAATAGTCAAAAAAATTGTTCAGCACACTAGAGAATCCTAGTCCTTATATCAGTGACTGTAATAATATGAAGGGTATGAATGTCAGGCAAAGTTAATATCAATAAAGCCCCAGAACCAGATGGAATACATCCTCGGATCTTAAAGGAACTGTCCACCCCTGTGGGGAAAAACGAGTATGTTGTGCAAAAACCTACAAAACCTGGACTTTGTTTGGTTTGCAATCATTAATTACTTGGCTTTTATGAAATAAGAATTTAGATTCTGGCATAGCAGTAGATGTATTATACTTGGATTTTGTTAAAGCTTTTGATACTGTGCCACATAGGCAACTAATGTATAAATTGAGGACTGAGGACTGGCCTAGAAAAAAAACATTTGTACCTGGATAGAGAATTGGTTATTGGATCGAGAGTGGTGGTCAATAGAGCTACTTCTATATGGGCTGAAGTGGAGTCTGTACTGGGGCCACTTCTTTTTAATATGTTTATAAATTACTTAGAAGGGGACATTGAGAGTAAGGTCTTTGCTGATAAACCTAAACTAGGCAGAGCTCTGGAAACCCTGAAATGATATAAAATTGCTGCAAGCCATCCTAGATTACCAAACTGGGCAGCAGAATGACAGATGAGATTCAATATTGATAAATGTAAGGTGGTGCATTTGGGGTTTATCATTTCTGGTGCCAACTACACCATAAATAACTATGTGCTAAGTGAATCTTTAATGGAAAAAGATTTGAGGGTTCTGGTAGATAACAGACTTGGCTGTAGCAAACAATGCCAGATGGAAATGGCTAGAGCTAGCAAGATATGCTTGTGAAGGTTCTCATTCATCCAGCTAGCAAGATATTGTCTTGTATAAAGTGGGGAATAGATTCAAGAGAAAAAAAAATTATTCTCCCTCTACAAGGCACTGGTAAGGCCTCATTTGGATTATGCGGTGCAGTTTTGGAATCCCATATACCAAAGGGACATCTTGGAAATAGAAGCAGTGCAGAGAAGGACTAAAATAATAAAGGGAATGGAGAGGCTTGACTATGCAGGCAGATTAGACAAGTTAGGGCTGTTTACATTAGAGAAGCGACATTTGCGAGGGGATATGATCACTTTATACAAATATATTAATTGGCCATACAATAAACTCTGGTGTATTGTTTACTAATCGGTCATATCAGAGGACACATGGACATCCTTAATATTAGAAGAAAAAAGTTTCATCTACAGGTTAGGAAAGGTTTCTTTATAGTAAACAGTGAAACTGTCTTCCAGCAGATGTGGCAATGGCAAGTTCAATGAATAGCTTTAAAAGTGGGCTAGATAAGTTTCTAAAACTAAAAAATATTCAGAATTACTGGTATCAATATATATACTGCAATTAACCTCAATTCAATGTATCTCCAGTGCACACTGTTATTGTGAAAGAAAAAAAAGGGGGGGGGGAGCCGTGTGGCCTGGATATATCAAGTATACTGGATGAGTGCAGCTGTTTTTCAACATATTATATACTGCAGTTATTAATACGTATACCTCTATTACTATGTTACTTGACAGAATTCCTACTGCTTCCCAAATGAATGGAAAACAGTATGATTAAAGGTCAACTGTGGTCTCCAAACAAGTTTGGGTTAAATGAAAGCCTGCAGTATTTCCTTTATAATGAGCCGACAATCACATCTCTGGTTTCACCCTGTGAGAAATGATATTGTGGTGAATGTTCAAACTTCCTGCTTCCAGTAGGTTGAATGACATCACCTTACCTCTGCTAGTCCCTCTGCCCTGGGGGAGAAGCATGCTCAGTAAAGACTTAATGCTGGGAAAATCAGGAAGTACCTGGGGGGGAAATTGTCAGTTAAGAGCCTATTAATGCAGACAGGCTGGTCACGTGGCTGAAAACAGGAATAGTTCAAGCAGGAAGTAATATTGCTGAACCTTTCCAGCAATAACTTCTAACAGATTTTATCTAGAGATGTGATTTAGGTTTTATTTTGAAGGTGTGATGAAAGGCTTTTCATATAATTCTTACTACTTTGGAAGAATTAGAGACCACCGTTACCCTTTGATACAAAATATGTATTGGCGCTTAACTTAAAAGCTCTTAAACTAGTGACACTGGCCTTAAACTAGATAGATTTTCTAAAAACACTAGTGGTTATACTGCCTGAATTCACTACTGTCTTTTTTTGCAATCAAATGATATTGGTACAGGTTGTCTAAACCTCACATGGCATAGGGTTATTACATACGCCCACTTTTTGCTTGACGGGTGTTCCAAAGAGAACTTTATCAACATGAAAGGATCATTATACTTGCCTATTCCCTGTTCTGTAGCTGCATAGTACCGAGGGTGTAGGGCCTAAAACGTTAAGTCCCCCACCCCTGGGTACTTTTATCCCCTCCTGTTTACCTAACCGCTCCTCCCTTCTGCTATGATCAGTGACAGTACCCAAAGCCAATGGGAAGACTCACTTCTTTGCAGAGAATGTCTTCCTATTGGCTACAATGCAGATGATGACCGGAATGCTGAGGGAAACTGTGTTCAGCTGTTAGGCAGAGAACCCCTGGGTTTTAGGTCATCACCCTGGGTACTACTAATAGAAGGAAGTAACTGAGCAAGGGTCAAGTAAGTATAATTGTCCTTTAACTCTGCAGCTGCCTAAGGTGATTAAGCCAATATTGTTTGCCGCACAAGGTTAGGGCAGAAGTGTAGTAGTCAAGATTGGTTATACACAGGAGCAATTGTTAAAGGATAAGTGCACTGTAAAATCAAGTTATGTTCATTTGGAAGCTGCAACTTTAAAAATACTGTTGCCATATTTTTTTACCTATACCCCTCCAGAGCCTAGCTTTGTGCCTTGAAAGTTGCTGACATCTTGTTACTGGTTTGCTGAATGTTAAGCCCCGCCCCTCAGAGATTTCCTCTGCTTTCGCCTGCTTGAGCCTCAAATGCCAGTAATGCCTGTGAGTTCCGTGCACTCTCCTGCTTGAGCCTCAAACAGAAATGCCTGTGAGTTCTGTGCATACGCACGTGCACAGAACTCACAGGCATTACTGTTTGAGGCTCAAGCAAGAGAAAGCAGAGGAAATCTCAGAGGGGCGGAGCTTAACATTCAGCAAATCATTAACAAGATGTCAGTGACTTTCAAGGCACAAAGCTAGGATCCGGAGTGGCATAGGTAAAAAAAATAAATATGGCAACGGCATTTTTAAAGCTGCAGCTTCCAAATGAACATAACTTGATTTTATAGTGCACTTATCCTTTAAGTATATTCTTTATACAGAACGATTGTTTGTGCTTATACACAGTATGATCTGCTTCCTCTAATGTAATAAAGGGAGCTCGTGATGAAAATGTATGTCTTACCCAAAAACAACGGAGGTAGTTTGTTTACATCAGAGCCTATCTATACACATGAATAACGAATGGCAAGGGTGGCACTCCAAATAATAACTTTATTGATAGACCACACGACATCTCACAACGTTTCGGGGGGCACATTTTTTACCCCCCAAAACATTGAGATGTTGTGTGGTCTGTATCAATAATGTTATTATTTGGAGTGCCACCCTTGCCATTCGTTATTCCTGTATAATATGTCCATTAAGGGTTGGATTACTTTGAGGAGTGAGCACCTATACTTGGTGCGAGTGCAGAAGACTCTGTATTATTGTGTGGCCTATCTATACACATTCATATTTCAAGCAAATCCTTGCAGAACTGCTGACAGTGTCACAGCATTGATTGTGAAACACTAATGATAATGAAGCACAAATGTTAAAGGTAGATTTCTCATTATGGAAAGTAAAAGAACAAAAGTGAAGTAAAGATGATTTCTGTATTTGCTAACTAATGATAATCATGGCAAATAGGGAATATAGAATATTATATGATCCATATATAATAGAATATATTGATGTATTTGGTCATGAACTTTCTATTGTGCTTGTTGCAACCCATTCATGAACCCTGCAAACCCCCCCCCCCCCCCCCCCCATCTCAGTAATCCTGCGCTTGCCCCTGCCACCCTAACCTGTACTTTCCTCCAAAAGTACACCTCTAATTACCAAAATAAAATGATCTGGATAATTTGCCACTTAAGATATTTCATCACTTCAATAATATAAAAAAAAAATAAAGGAATAGTTCACTTAAAGTGAACTATTGCTTTAATATATTGATCGAAGCCTGGGAGGTTAAGGAGCTATGCCTTACCTCCCCATTCTTCAATCGAGCAGGAGCCAGGGACGAAGGTAAGTATATTACCTTTCATGCGATCCACCGCTGCAGAGATGAAAATCTCCAACCACATCCTGATTCTAATCCACTATAGTGCACATGTAGTGGATTAGAACCAGGAAGCGGTTGGAGATTTTCATCTCTGTTGCGGTGGATCGCGCAAAAGGTGAATTTTTTTCCAGTGAACTATTCCTTTAAGATCATTGTCATAAAACATTTGCATAGTATACAGTTTCTGGACATAAAGAAAAAAAAATAACTCATGTTATATATTCCCAGTACTTCATATTAAAGCTCACATTGTACAAACATTTCTGTTTGTACAATCTACAAACCTGCCTTTTAGTGTTTTCCTTTTTACAACAAATATATCGATGTAGCACTTAACATTAATGATCATATTAACAGCGATTAAATATTGCATCAACATTCTACAAATACACATATTGGCATTTTGATACAGAGCTTAATTTCACCTGTTCACTGGGGGGAAATGTAGGTACCACTGGTATATAGTTTTGTGGGGTTTTTTTTTTTTTACATTTATCAATAGTCACTAAATGAGAGCTTTCAGTTCAGCCTTATGAATGTCAAAAAGGAGTATCAAAAATACTTTAAGGCTGCTTATAGGTCCATTATGGCTTCTTCGAAAACAAGGTTATAGGTGAGTCCGATATGTTAGAAAATCCTTCATTTTCCTCGGAATAGGCAAAGCAAGCACCTGGTAAGTGGTAAGGAAGCATCGTATTGTCTTGCGACACAAGTGTCTGAGAGATGAAAGGACCTTTGGGGATGTCCAGAACTGTACATGTCCATCTCGATTTCTGAAATACAATATTAAATTACAAGAGGAATATAATTTGATGTAAACTGGATAAGAAATCAAGTGCAATAATTTATACATGGATCAGAAACACCAGTTCTGAGGCTGAAAATACCAGTCTTGTAGCAATAATAACTTCATAAGTTTATCAATGAAAGTTTCTTGTGCAACAAATCGAATTTTTTAAGTAGTAACAGGCTTGGAATATTCAAAGGTAATCTCAAAGTAATAGTTCGACATGAGAGCCTACGTAGTTACTACTCATGTAGTAACCAACAATTTCTGTCTTTAAGGGACCCTAAACCCATATTTTCAACCAAGTGGGCAGGGAAGCATAGGGCCATATTTCTAATGCCTTTATATCGCTTTTTAGCGATGCCGCATGTTAGTTACTTTTACGGTCGCAAATGTACGATCGCACATTTACGACCGAACGTTTGTTAATTAACGAATGTTTGATGGTAGAATACGGATTATGTAGAATTTTCAATTCTATGGGGATCATAAACCTACGATTTAGTTATAGATTTACGATCATCGGTATCGTAAATTTATGATCGTTAAACCAATCGTTAATCTCTGATTGGTTTAACTATTGAAATTTATGATACCGATCGTTACCGAAATTTATGATACTGAAGGCACGGTATCGCTAAAAAGTGATACCACGGCTTTAGAAATATGGCCCATAGTCCTACTTCCTTGCATGCACTCAGTGTGGTATTGCATTACAGTTGCAAAAGCAATACAAGAGATACAGAATTAGCGAAGTTGCTAGTGAGTCAATTTATTGGAGCCCATTTCGAAACATAGATTGTACTTCATCAGGTGATAATTTGCAATTTATGAAGAACCATGAAAGTTTCGATGCATGTTGTGCTTTGCTTCAATAAATTGACTCAGGCACAATTTGAGTCCCGAGAGAGAACCTATGTTGTCTGCTGCTCAAGGTACATCTATTTGCTGCTGTTAACGTCATGCAATGCCATATCTTTCAAGCACCTGGCATTAATGTCTCAATGGGTTGAGATAGATTTAGAACACTGAGAGCCAACTGGTCTATTGCAGTTGGAAAACATTTAATAGCATTTGATTAATTGCTGTAGATTAAGATCACAGGTAAAATATTGCATCTTTTATTTAATAAACCAATAGTTTTTGTATATCTGTTGTATTCAATTAGATCAACCGGACTTGAAATTTTAGTTCTTGAAGACGTTTCGCTAGTCATCCGACTGGCTTTCTCAATTCAGAATGACTTGTACAAGAATCTGTGGCAATTATGTACCCTGGAAAATCCCAATTAGCATATCACAGCCAGGTGACTAAACTTCAAGTCCGGTTGATCTAATTGAATACAACAGATATACCATGACCTGGATGAATGAGAACCTTCACTAGCAATAGTTTTTGTACTTTTAACAAATGTTTTCTTTTTTTGCATAGTATATGCAAATAAAATAGATTAGAATGCTGCAAACCCATTTTGTTCTTACCCTGTTGCAAGAATTCCCCCATGTGGAAAAAATGCACAGCACAAGCCATTTGTTACTGGCGCAACAGACACAGGATCTTGAAGCTCTAAAGACCATATTCTCAGAAATCTGTGGGTGCATAATATAAACAAATATACAGCGGAAAACCGATCATAACAAATAAAACATTAAATTCTAAAGCAGTTATTGTTTGTATAATCTACCTGTCTTGTTCATAAGGTGTAAAGTTTGTGGTGAAATAACTTATTCTACAACAATACTAAGGCAAAATTGCTGATTTTACAAATGTCTCAGGGCATTATTATTTACATTTGTAGGATTTCGGGCAATATTTTTAGGTGAACAATGCCTCGAATTGCTGAAAATATCCAAGAAACTGCATAAAAAAAGGCCGGGAGATGTAATATGGGGTAAAATAGAGTTAAACACGCACTTCCAGATGTAATATCAGGTTAGCATAGGTTTGACTCCATTTTCCTACAGCCTGCACAGTTTTGTATTAATGGCACAGACACCCAATGTAAAATCTATGGCATTCTTTTTTGAATACTTAGTTCAAAAATGAACACCTGTTATCATCTGCGCACCTTACCTTTCAGGTTCCCGCGATGCAGTAACTCAGTGATTACTGCATCATGGGAACCTGGAAGGAAGAGTAGCTCAGAGGGTAAATATTACATTTCTATTACATAGTCTATTATGAAGGATACTTACAATATAGTATATAGGAATACATTCCATCATACTGTCCAAATGAAATTGATAATTTATTCCCACCTCTTTTTTTTCAAACAGTTCTATAATTCAGTGGAGCACTTGATCCTTTCTCCCATGTTCTGTTAAAAGCCATGATCAGAGTTATCTTAAAATTGAAAATCTTAAATCTCTAAAAAATATGTGCCAGAGGCATGGCCAGGAGGGGAGATCATGCAGCTGCACTAAAGCTAGCCATACATGAGACCATTTTTCTTTCCGATTGTTTAGTGAATTCAATTCTTTAAATCAGTCACTTTTAAAATTGATTCCTTTTTTTGCATTAGATCAACCAAAAGTGACATATCTAGTGTAGAATAGATCGAATTTTAATCGGTCAGGTGGAAAAATTTATGTTCGATCGCATTAAAAAGCATCCAAACTTGTTGAAATATCCGTTATAAATTACATAAGTAAAAAATCGCATTAATAAAGGAATCACATTAATAAAGAAATCATAGTAAAGAATCACATATGAAGAGAATCCTATTTAGAAAAGAATTGTATTTGTAAAGGAATCTCATTTAAAAAGGAATCGAAAATAGTGTGTGGTTCTGTTCAATTCAATTTCAATTAACGGTCAATCATTTTATCTAACAAGTTGATTGAAATTAAAACGATCTAAGACAAATTGATGTATGGAAAGCTTTATAATACGCTGATCTTGGCTTATAAAGCTAGCCATGTATGGTTTTTGTCTATTGAATTTTTTATAGTTTCTGCCATTTAAAAATTCCCCCTTGACAATCTTCTGTAGATTTCATCTTAAAATCTGCAGAAGATGAGCTTGACAGAAAAGTTTTATCCTGGCACAATAAGAGCAAATGCTCCTATATATCTGAATTATAAAACTTAATAAAAATATTAGTTTGGCAGAGTTTAGTGTCCCTTTTAAAAACAACAATTATAGCACAGGATGGTATATTACCTTACCTGTCATCTGCCAAGCTAGCCAAAAACAATCCCTCTGGTGAAAAACAGACAGACCTTAATGCACTTAACTGAGGTTCAGTTGTGCTGTATTCCAGATCAGGTTGTAGACAAACATGCCTGTAGTACAAAAGTACAAGTTCAATATAAAGCACCCTCTACATGGGCTCAACAAATGGAGCGTTTTCTATCGAATCACTCAAAAATGTTGAAACTCGTTTTCCGATCGACCGCTTGTCGACTTGTCGACAAGTTTATCAAAAACAAAAACAGATTGGGCCAGGCAGAATTTTTTCCGCTACCCCATCTTCTGTCCCAATCTCTTTGCAGATTTCAAGCTGGAATGTGCAGAAAGATCGAGGCCTCAAGGAACTTAAAGCTGTTCTTCCAATCGGATTTCTGATCGTTGCCCTCCATCGGAAAGTCTGCCTGTGTATAGCTAGCTTAATACACATTTTTATGCTATTCCTAACTAAAGATATACCTTTTTGAGTTGAACAGAATTTTACTTTTATCTTCCCTATTAATACACTATACCTTAATGTTTATTAAGCAATGCAGTACTCCTTATTTTTATGCCTTGAAATTGATCCGCTTCAAAATCTGTGAATTACTGAAAAAACACGCTGTTAGTCTTCCTGTACCACCTTTTTGATCACGTATTTCCCAACCAGTGATACTAAAACTAACTACATCCACAATAACGGAGCAAAATGTTTATGTTAAAAAAATACTCACAGAAATTCTCGTAGTTTTTCTCCAGTGTAAGGGTCCCACATAATCACTGTAGTGTCATAGGAGGCTGTTACCAAAAGAGCAGAGTCAGGAGAGAAATCACATGACACCACACTATTTTGGTGACCCTCTAACTTCCGTATTAGTGTATAGGAGTGCATACTCCATAACTTGACCTAAATTAGAAACACGGTACAATTAAGTTTGAACAAGTATATCTAACATTTTAGCATCACATTCTTCTTTAACATTTACCAAAGCAATAGGTTAATCAAATTAACTATTGCAAATATTTGCCTGGTTACAATCTACCAGAAGTATTTCATATGTCGCATTTAAACAAATCACGTGAAATTGGATAAATTAGTCAACAAACCAAAAGATCAAACTGGTTACAGATTTTAAGAGTAACTGCTAAGAATTACACACACAAAAGGGCCTAGATCTGTCTCATACATTAAAACCCACATTTTCTACATATTTTCTTAAAAACTTAAAGGGTAGGTACACTGTAAATCCAACTTAGTATTACTACATAGCTTAGGCTTTAAATGTAGTGGGGGTTTTTTCTAGCACCCTCCTGTACCCTACCTTTACACATTGAAAGGTTCTTTCTTCGTCCTGTCTCCTGTTTTCAGCTCCACCCCCACGAGAATGGCCAAATCGTGAGCATGCCCACATGTGCCGTCATCATGCCGCGACCAAGCACATTGGGGGAAGAGACAGAAAGAGGAAGACAAAACCTTTTAATGAGTAAAGGTAGGGTATAGTTGCTAGAAAAAAAACTTCACATTTAAAGCCTACATTATATAGTAATAGTAAGTTGGATTTACAGTGTACATACCTTTTAACATAGTTTTCTTACCGAATTCTCTCCTGCTGCAGAGCACAACATGCTACAGTCTGGGGAAATGGCACAGCAATATACCCACTGGATGTGTCCAGATAACACCTGTATCAGTTTCCCTATATAAAACAGAGAACATAAAAGGCTGTTACAATTAATGTCCACCCCGGAAAGAATGAGTATAGGCATCTCCCCCCCCAAACCACAATACTTTTAAATTTCATACCTTTACCACTTGTATGCAGCCTACTCCTGGTTTTGCTGACTCCAATGCATGGCCAGTGAATAACTGCTGACTCCTTGTAAAGGCCTTGTACATCTTTAAAGGCATCATATATGGCATCAATATTCTGATCAATTCAGAATATTGAGGACATTTTTCTGTTTTTGATAGGATGAATGGTAATATCAGTCGATCTATCAAAAAAAACAGCCTTGCCAGATCAATCTTCTGTAGTTTTCAAGCTGAAATCTAGTGAAGATCGGTGGCACAAGGTGGGAAATTGCAATAGGTTCTTCCAATCAGACCGTGTATGGCTAGCTTAGGAGGCTGCACACCAGGTATGTGATAGGTAAAAGGTAAGAGTATTGTGGCTCGGATTTTTTGGGGGTGGTAGGAGTTGCTTCTAAACAAATTTTTGTTTGGTGGGTTAAAAATGTTTGGAATCATGTATGATTATCGTTCCACTTCTCACGTGTACACCACTTTGTATTAGTCTTTCATGTGGAATTCCATAAAAATTGATTCATGTTTGTGGAAGTAATGTGACAAAATGTGGAAAACTTCAAGGGGGCAGAATACTTTTGCCAACCACTGTATATATATATATATATATTTTTTTTTTTCCCTCTCCATTTTTCAGAGATCCTTGATTATATTTAATGTGTAAGCTGCTATTGCTTTTGTGTTGCTCTGTTTTTTAGGGTCTGTCCTCAATCTGTTTTGAATATTTGAATTATTACATTAGCGATCACAGTCCTACCATCTTTTTTCAGGTCCCAGATGCGCAGGGTCTTATCTCTAGATGCAGTCACAAGAATTAGATTGTTATTACTGGAAAAGCTTAAATCCCTCACAACGTCCTGGTGACCCGATAGATTGAAGAGAATGCGGCCTGAGTTAATAAATGAATATTTTTAGCAAAATATTGAATTGGGAGAAAAACACATGTAGCTAACTGGAACATTATTAATTACATCAATCAAACATATTCCTAGACCAAGAACACATATAGGTACATTAACCTGGATACACTCTTGGATTTTTATCTCACACCTCTAAATCCAGGATTGTGCAGAAATTGCGTAGGCTTTCTGTGTTGAGGGTTTTGACCCTCATAGATGAGATACACATTTGTACATGCTCAGCTTGTCTTTTAGCTCTCCTTATTTCCCACCTTGACAGTTCCTTGATTAAGGCTGAGCAGATAAATAAAAGCATAAAAACTGCTGCTGATTTGCCGAATAGAGTGACAAAGAGTTAAAAATTTCAGAATCTCTAGAGTTCACATAAGCAAATGCAGCAAAATGCATTCAACTTATATGCAACGGAAACGCATTGTTTTTCCACATTGAAATGCACGCAGCATTGTGCTTTAAAAACACACCACACTGCACTAGTGGAAAAACCAGTGAAATCAATATGACAAAAAGGTCTGATTTATGTAACACATGCGTTCAAGAAAAAAACAGAAACGTTTGCTAGTGTGAGCAAAGTTTGATGCTCATTGATGTATTTTAGCTTTTTGATTTCTCTTTAACAAACCTGACATGTCTCGCTGGATTTGGAAAAGACACTGAATTCTCATGCCTATGAATATTGTGTATAATATAATTATTGTTTATATTTATAATAGTTAAACTACACTTTAAGGTGTGCATCATAAAAAAGAAAGCGTAAATGGCTTTAAGGCCACCCATTTTTACAGCATTCCACAGCTTTTAGAGATGGTTTATAGAATACAATCAATGCTGGTCTATAAGCAGCACGTTTACTTCCTGAATTCCTCTTATTTTATCACAAAAAGTGTTTACCAAGTATCTGTATATTTTAAAAAAACACATCTTAACTGCCTAAAATATATGTAAGGTGAGTAGAAATGTTTTCCGTAAGGTAAACACATTGCTATATTTTTATCGAAATTTTGCACAAAAAGTATTTTATTTAGTATGGTAATTACATTATCTTGCCCATCTGTATGCACAGAAAAAAAATTTCCACCAAATTTGCTTCACAAGCCAACATCCTCTTTAATACTCAATTCACTTTACCTGTATGAACATCCCAAACTTTAACATGGCCATTATTCAGTCCCGTTGCTAAAAGCTGATAGGTTCTGTTATTTTCTGAAGCTTTTAATCTACTGCTTGGCCAAAGCTTCCAACCAACTGGTGAGGAAGAACAACCAAAAGCCAATGCCCATACTATCTGACCACAGTCCAATATCTTTTCCTTAGGACTTCCTTGTTCTTTAACATCCGTAATCTTGAAACAATGGTTCTTGGCTTTCAAGGCTTGAGGCTTCCTACAGAAAAACATCTGAAAATAATTGCCGGCCCAAATGGATGTTAATAGATATCATGCCTCGCGGGTCGGCACCCGCGATCGCATGTGTGTACAAATCTTAACAATATGAAATACTTACAAATGTTCTTTGTCCAGTGGCCACGGAAGAAGTTTTACAATGCCATGTCCCTGGGACCAAGCAAACCATTTTCCATCAGGAGAAAATGCAACACTCCAGGTTTCACAACTAGACTTCCAGTCATATGGCTGTTCTCTTCCAGGACGTAGTTCTGCCAACAGAACAGGAATGTCTGGAGAAAAATACAAGATCAACAGGGTGGCACATGCAATAGGCAGCTAAGAAGCGTAAAAATAGCATCTGACCAAAATGCTTCTCTGTCTCAACCTTTTATTTTAAAAAAAGTGTTGATAGCGCTGGAGTAAATTTTATTTTATTGGTCAACATATATACATCATTTGTTTCTATATAAGGTGAGCACATGTGTATAAGGTACAAGCAGTCTATCATTGCCAATATACTGGAGAATACTGAACCTAGTTGAGATACTAAAGATCTAAAAGGGCATCTATAGTGAAAAAAACACATTGCCCCTTTGCAAAGTTAAATTCATGCACTCTGTGCTGCCTTAATCCTATCTGTCAGTTACTTTGTTTAACCATGGTGTCAGATCACTGTGCAGCACTCCCCCCTTCCCCCTCCCCTCTGCCACCTCCATATCTCAACTCCGGCTAACCGACAAGCTTATCATGTGCAGTAGGAGTTAAAAGTTCAACATCCTGAAAAACGTACCCACGCACAATGGCCAATAGAAAGCAAGCTGTCCTGGAGACACGGAATAAGGAGATCAGTACAGTTTACGATCTCTCTCTTTGTGACCCATCATCAATCAGTGAAAGCTATTAAGAAGGGGGGTCAAGTGCAGCCTTATAGCTACCATCAAAGC
Source organism: Hymenochirus boettgeri (assembly GCA_019447015.1). Taxonomy (NCBI): domain Eukaryota; kingdom Metazoa; phylum Chordata; class Amphibia; order Anura; family Pipidae; genus Hymenochirus; species Hymenochirus boettgeri. The sequence goes on from CM033469.1 coordinate 316,966,785, forward strand.
TACCTCTCCCCCCTGCTAATGCTGTTATCTCTATGTTTATTACAGAGCAGGGAGGGGGGATAACGTCACAGGGATTTGATTGACAGTCCAAGTAGGATTAGAGGAATGCAATCACTATTTTTCTAAAGCTAGGTACACACCTAGCAATTTTTCCTCCTGACCGACCGCTCAATACTGTCGACCGGTCAGCCAGGAGGAAGGACTGTCGGTCACGGCAAAAGCAGCCGCATCGACAGTTACCACGACCGATCGTGTGGTCCATAGAGGACCGCACGATCAGACAAGGTTTTCTACCATGTCCTTTCGTCTGATTCGGACGAACGGTCGGTCGGACATGGCCGCATTCGGATACACTGAACTATCGGTCGATCGGACCGAAATATCTCATCGTGTGTACCCAGCTTTACTGGTGTATCTCAGGACAGAGAGGGAATCTGAAAAAAAGTGAAGACACTCTGGGGGTTGGGGAGAATTATAGAACACATGGAAAGAAAGAATATAAAGTTAATTTTCCCACTATAGATGCCCTTTAAACTATTGAACACATACAATTGCGGATTCATTTTTCCAGTAGTTTGTGTATGCAAAAGTAGAAAAGTGGTGACATTCAAAGTGAAGGAAAAAAACTAAATTTCCACAACTATACACAGCATTTCTAAATTCATTATTTAGTCATGGAGAATATGATCAAGGAGGTTAATTAGGCTCCCCCTACCATTAAATTTACTACTGAATCCTCTTCTATTTCTTAAAGGACATTTAAACTGAGGTAAATCTTTTTTTTAACTAATAACACAGTAATTAGGATTAATTACCAACAATCTTAAATCTGCTTTTTATTTTTCTTCTCTGACCTTCCTATCCCTTGTTTTTTTTAGCTCTGGGAATTTTACTTTTTAAAGAGGGCGGGGCACAGCTAGTCAGTAAAGAACTATCAATCACCCAGCCCCTCCCCCTGGTACACTACATGTAGAAACTCTCCATTCTATAAAAGTAAAGCTTATTTCTTTATCACTGCATGGCTAATTGATTCAGCATTAAGATCAGGAAAGGTAATAAGCATTGTCTGTTTCTCTGTGCTCTTTCTGTGCAGATAAACCTGCAGTTAGCTGTTCTGTGTTAGTTAAGTCCCAACTTAGCAGTGTAGCTAAAGAAATCAATTACAAAGTTTAATCAATTACAATTAAAAGAAAATCTTACATGATTCAAGCAGTGATTATGACGTACAAAATCCATCAATAATTGGGTCCCGTCCGTATTATCAGTACAACCAACACAGTGGGACAATCGAATGAGTTATTAGATTAATCGCCTATACTATGCCATGTGGTTTATTTTTTGAAATGCCCCTGTGGCATTGGTTACGTGGGGCAAGACCAGTTGAGTGGTCAAAGAACACAAGAGAAATTAGGAATTTTAAATCAAGCAGCCTCTGTATCTAGGCATTTATTATGTAACAACAATACCCCATATACAAAGAGATGAATGATGCAGGGTCATTTAAATGTTTTCTACTGACCAGTTTGTACTATAGATATATTCTTCATTGTCTTTCCCCTGGATTATACTTACCCTTGTTAATGCTACCATTGCAGACATATTACTGATATAATAGATATTTCCTTTTCATTATTTCTGGGTAGGCCACTAGGTTCCCTTTGGATATATGTATTCTCATGTTTTAAATATGAAGCTCACAATATATAGGTCTGTTGGCCTTGAAAAAAACATTTGAACATGGATAGAGAATTGGTTGTTAGATTGCATACAGAGAATAGTTGTCAACTGAGCTTCATCTATGTGGGCTGTCAGGGTTATGAACTGGTACCATTTAATCAGTTTATAAATAACTTAGAAGTGGATTTTCAGAGTAAGGTCTCTGCTGAAGACACAAAACTATGCAGAGCATTAAAAAAATTCAAATGATCTGAAATTGCTGCAGGCAGACATTGATAGTTTGTCAAAATGGGCAGCAGAATGGCAGATGATTAATGAATTAATAATTGTATGGTGATATATTTGGGTGTTAAAGGCTATGTCCACCCCTAAAATAGAATTTTAATATTCTGCTCCCCCATGTCCCCCAGCCCCAACCGCATATTTTTTTTTTTCAGAAAGCCCCCCAAACTCTACTTACCTCCCCTCGATCCTCCGCCGCACTGCCGACCCTCTGCTTGCGAGAATGCAAGCAGAGGGGCGGACCGGCAGTCGCGTCTGTGATTGGCTGAGTGGCAGCCAATCACGGACGCGGCTGCCGGTCATTCAGTGCAGCGGAGGAAAGCGAGAGGTAAGTAAGAGTTTGGGGAGCTTTTTAAAAAAAAAACTGCGGTTGGGCTTGGGGGACATGGGGGAGCAGAATATTAAGGGGGTTTAATGCTAGGGGGAGGGATAGTAGAACGGGAGGGAGAGGGAGGGGGAGGGAGGGGGAGAAGGGCTGCAGCACGCATGGCAGGAATCTCCGGGAGGCCAGGTAGCAGGCAGTGTCCTATATGGACCTGCTAGCCTCCTGGTGGGCAGTTTTTGGAACTTTGGGGGGGGACTACAGGAGAACCAGATGGAGTTGGGATGTGAGGTAAGGATTAAACTACACTACATGGTGGGGCCAGTAGTTGGGGGGATTATAGTTTTGGGGGTGGACATGCCCTTTAACTATCCCTGTGCCACCTACACCATAATGGCTCTGTATCAAGTGAATCTAGACAGACTTAGTTGTAGCAAGACAACAGCTAGAGCTAACAAGATATTTTCTTTTATGAAGAGGAGTATAGATTAAAGGGAGAAAAATATTATTTTCCCTCTTTACAAAGCACTGCTAAGGCCACATTCAGAATATGTGGTGCTGTTTTGGGATGCTGTGTATAAAAGGGACATCCTTTCAGAAAAACAGCAACTTAATTAGCAGAATAGAGAGGCTGGACTATGGAGACAAATTATAGATATGATATGATCACTTTATTATATAAATACATTATTGGTTCATACAATAAATTGTCTGGTGCATTTTACACAAATTTTAGAGGACATGCAGACATCCTTTATGATTAGAAGTTTCATCTTCAAATTAGGAAATGTTTCTTTACAGTGAGAACGGTAAAACTGGAGCTGTCATCCAGCAGATATGGTAATGGCAAGTTCATTAAATAGCTTTAATAGTGGGCTTGAAAAGTTTCTAAAATTAAACAATATTGAAAATTACTGGTATTAATACATACACAAAAGGGTGGGGCTGTGGGAGCACTTCAATAGCAAAATTACTGTAACATAGTGGATGTATTAATTATCTGACCAAAACATTAGAACTAGAAAAGAGATGATCAATGCACACCCTTGGGCCCAATTTAATATCAGAATATCTGTGCTAGTGCCAACAGTAAAAACATGGGGGTTTTAGTTACAATTTTATGCATAAAAATGAAAAGCCTTCCAACCATGTCAAGGTAACCCCAGTATGATAGGTCCTAACAAATTACCTTGGGTCATTTATCTGGTCTGACGCGCCTTCTTGGTTGCATTTTCTTGGGAATGTTGTCTCCCTGACCTTGCATTGGATTAGTATTAAAGGGCATGTCCACCCCCAAAACTAAAATTCAACCCTATACTGGCCCAACTGTCTAGTGTTAAAAAAAACCCTTACCTTACATCTCTGCTCCTTGTGGTTCTTCTGCAGTGCCTATTCAAAATCGGAAAAACTGAAGAGTAGGAGCTGTCAGTGAGTCATTCGGTCCCTGCTGCTTTCTTAAAGGAATAGCTCACTTGAAAAGGTAACTATTTCTTTAATGTATTGATTGTAGTCCAGGAAGTTAAGGAGCTATGCCTTATCTCCCGTTCTTCAATTGAGCAGGAGCCAGGGACGAAGGTAAGTATATTAACCTTTCATCCGATTGGTTGGAGCAAAATTAGCACCCTTAGAAACCCGATCAAAAGTGCACTGGTGCATGTGACCTAGCTTACATGTATTCATTTATAAATTAAGATGAGGAAAGGTCATTTTGTTGCAGTTTACATACCCTTAAAATACATGCTATATGGCAACACTGAAACCATTGCAGTCATGCTGATCTTATCATTTTTTGGTCTAAGAGGACAGAAGAGATGCGAGCCCTACACAGTCCTCATGTGACATTAAACAGATTTACTGAAAGGGGGTGTTCCATGCAGGGAGATAGAGAAATCATTTTATAATCAATAACATGTTTGTTGAACTCTTATCGTTTCCACACCAATATCTACTGCTATGGGATGAGTCTCACCTTCCATTGTCTGTGACATCTTTACACCGTCCCTGCAAAGCACAAACCAGGGTGCAGAGAGAACCAATAGGAACCGTCAGTGACAGGGAGGATGTCCAGCCTTTACCTGCTATAGCCAGGCTTGCAGGGTTACCAGCTGGAAGGCAGCAGGTTTAGACTGGTTACCGAACAATCCCAGATCAGGCAAAGGAACCCGGGGAGGGACCGTGGGAGTGAATGGTTGGTTTAGCGGTGACACTTCCTGCTCTGTTATCCCTTAGTGACAGTGTTGTCATTCTATAAAATAAAGGATCAGTGCTGCTCCCACGGCCCAGGGCAGGTTCCTGTGTTTATTACATTTCGCACAGTGCATTGAAGGGCGGGGGTCGGGTGACTTACAATCTATAGGGTAAAAGACCCGTCACAGTTACTGTCTCCCATTAACGTAGGATTCAAGGATCTGTCTGGGCTCATATCAATACAAACCCACTTCCGGGCTCCGACAGCCCCACTGAAGACGCCTGAGACACACCACGTGAGAGGAAGTAGGAAGTCTGGCCTCGTGTAGGAAATTAAAGGAGAGTTGAACGTGGGCAGGTATAAGAGTGTGGTGAAAGCTATTTCCCAGTTGCCGAAAGGAGGGGCGGAGCATTCTAGACATGTGATCAGTCAAATGAAGGGGCGGAGTTCAGCTGTTCTAAATCACCAGGAGGAGATAGCTGTGGTGTTTCTGTCTGTTTTCCCTGGTCCTCCAAGCGGCAGTGGTTAACATTGGGTTAATCCCCCTCTGACTTGATTGACACAGGTGCTCCCCCCTCTACTTCCCGTCGCAGGTCTCAGCCTCTCTTTCCGCAGCCGCACCTAAGTGCTCGCGCAAAGTGCGGAACAGGGACAGGACTTAGAGCACGTGACCGCTCATGTGACCACATCGCATGACGTCACAGCCCTGCAACACGATTTTCGTGGGTAATTCAAATACCGGCGTTCTACCGGCAGTTTCCCATCCTGCTTCCTTTGCTTTTGGCTGTACAGGAGTTGTGTGCTTTAGCTGTTCCTGCTGTTGCCATTCTTGTAAGTATGGCAACTCTGTGTTCCACACCTGCCTCTGGGCTTGCTGTGGTTTTATTTGTATCCTAATAACAATCTTGTTTGTTTTATTAGGTACCTCATCGTGAGCTCCCACAAAAGGAGTTCGGATTCCAGGGGGTGAGCAATTCTTTCAAAGAGAGTGCCTTTATTGTTAGCTTATTATTTTATTATTTATTGTATTTTTATTTTTTTTTTTGTCTTTGTATCTCAGTAGTTCATCCAGATACAGAGACGAAGGAGAACATGCCTACCACAAGGAGTGCAGAGTTGACTGTGCCATGTATGACAAACCAGCCGATCATCACAAGAAACTTTGTAAAGACTGTGCTAATTTCAGAATCAACTCCTCACAAGATAAATTGCTTTCCTCAGTACAAACAATGATGGATTTCTCCCTCTCCAAATTTTCAGAATCCACGATGACGCAAGTTTCAGCCATGTTAAACCGACATCCTTCTTCTCCACATCAAGTTGAACCAATTCCAGCTTCAACTCTTGAGCTAGGAGAAGTTATGGACAGAGAATCAGATGATGAAGGTCCTAGGAAAGATCTATCTCTTACACATGAATCTCTTTCAGGTCTGATCAAAAGAATGAAGAAATCGCTTCGAATTTCGGACCCCCCACCCTCTGAATATTCAGATCTCATGTTTACCAAGAAGGATCAAGACTCGGGCTCCTTTCACATACACAAGCAAATTCAAGAAGTAATCCGAAAAGAATGGGAAACCCCAGACAAAAAGTTCTCTATTTCCCAAAACTTCCTCAAAACATATCCTATCTATCCATCAGATTCAAGCCTCTGGGATGAATGCCCTAAAGTTGATACGGCAATCGTTAAAACTAACAGGAAAACGGCTCTTGCTACAGATGATACCCTCAGGGACCCGATGGATAGAAAAGAAGATTCTCTCCTTAAAAGAACCTATCTCCTTGCTGGAGCTTCAATTCGGCCTTCCTTAGCAATCACAAGTTTTGCTAGAGCCAACAAAGTTTGGATATCCGAATTGGAAGAAGCCATAAACAACGGCACTCCAAGAAGAAATTACTGAAGAGCCTGTCGGATATTAAGCTCTCCAATGAATTTATGTACGAGGCTTCTATGGACTCTATCAAATTATCTTCCAAGATCATGGGTTCCTCGGTTGTGGCCAGGCGCGCATTGTGGATAAAGCAATGGAGGGCCGATGCCCATTCTAAACAGAGCCTGACAAGTATTCCATTTGAGGGCAACCTCCTTTTTGGACCCAAGTTAGAAGAACTCATTGAGAGAAATTCTAACAAGAAAAGCCTTCCCCAGACCAGAAGTTTCTTGGCCCCTGTTGCCTCCTCCTCAGGTGCCATTCATCCATCCTTCAGAGATCAGAAACAGTTCAAAAATATCAGAGCTCTCCCCCAAAGAGGATCCTGGAGGCCTTTCCAGCAACAGCCCTTTCGTGGCAAATCAAATCCTTCCAAGTCTAGACCCTTATGAAGGTGCGAGAGCCCAAACCCCAAAAGTGGGAGGCAGACTCTCCCTTTTTCCAGAGGTTTGGGCACACTCCACATTGGATTCCTGGGGCCAGAAGACAATCCTTCAGGGATACAAACTGGAATTCAGTTCCTACCCGACTGTAAACAGATTCATCCAGTCAAAAATTCCCACATCAAATCTGATCAAGCAAGATCTTCTCCAAGTACTTCTACTTCTTGTAAAAAACAATATCATCGAGGAAGTACCAGCCCCAGAAATGGGATTTGGAATCTACTCCCCTATCTTCCTAAAAAGGAAAAAAACGGGAGAATTCAGGCCAATATTAAACATAAAATACCTGAACCAGTTCCTCAACATTCGCAGATTCAAAATGGAATCCCTCAAGTCCGTTACCATCCAACTCCAACAGGACGATTGGTTGGCCAAAATAGACATAAAAGATGCCTATCTCCACATCCCCATTCATCAAGCAAACAGAAAATTCTTAAGATTTCACATCATGGGAAATCATTACCAATACAGATGCCTACCATTTGGACTAGCCACTGCTAGTCCAAATGGTAGGCACTAGCAGTTTTCACGAAAGTCCTGATTCCCATCATAGCCTACCTCAGATCACAGGGCCTACAGATATTCACTTATCTAGACGACATATTGATCAAAGCTCAGGACTCAACCACTCTCCAAAATCACATTCAGAAAACACTAGCCTGTCTACAAAGTCATGGGTGGATCATCAATTGGGAGAAGTCCAGTCTAAATCCGTCAAATCATATTCAATTCCTGGGAAATACCATCAATTCACAATCAATGATGGTATCTCTTCCCCTGGAACGTCATCTGGACATCATCAAGTCAGTCAAGAATTTCCTGTCTCACCCAGCATCCACTGCATGGTTCTGTCAACACATCCTGGGGAAACTCATCTCCACTCTAGAGTCTGTTCGATGGGCCATGAACCACATCAGAACATTCCAAATATCATATTTGAACCAATTTCACTCAAAAAATCAAAATCGACTAATCTTTCTAACCTCAGAGGTCAAGAAAGACTTGAAATGGTGGACAAAGAAAGAGAATTTTCTTCCCATTTCCTTGGCAACCAGGCATTGGATCTCTGTCACCACAGACGCCAGCCCCTCGGGTTGGGGTGTGACTTTTGGGAAACATGTGGCTCAGGGGAAGTGGAGCAAGAAATTGAAATTGGCACCACAGAATCACAGAGAGATGATGGCAGTACTTCTAGCCATCAACATATTTCAGCTTCTGATGACAGGGAAATCCATCATGGTACGATCCGACAATATTACAGTATTACTCTCGGAAAGAGAGGTGGCATCCGCAGTCCAACAATGTGGAACATAGCCAAACAAATTCTAACTTGGGCGGAACCTCCAAGACTTCTCGGCATCTCACATTCCAGGAGCAAACAACATGGATGCAGATTACCTCAGCAGGAACACTCTCCTCCCAGGAGAATGGCGCCTCAATCCCCAAGTATTCCAATCAATATGCGATACTTGGGGGACTCCACTCTTAGACCTTATGGCCAACAGAAAGAATGCTCAACTGGAGAAATTCATATCCAGGTTACCAGACAGCCAGGCAATAGCCACCAACGCTCTATCAATTCCCTGGGGTCATCAGATGTTCTACATCTTTCCCCCCATTCCTCTCATCCCCAGAGTTCTCAAGAAAATCAGGGAGGAGAAGGCCAACATTATTGCAATTCTTCCCTGGTGGCCTCGGAGACCATGGTTCCCCTGGGCCCTTCAAATGTCCATCCGTCCGGTAATCAGATTATCAATGAGGGAAGACCTCCTTCTCCAGGGACCAGTCTACCACTCAGGACTGAAGACACTATGCCTAGCGGCCTGGAGATTGAGACCAGATCAATGAGAAATAGAGGATTCTCTAGTCAGGTCATACAAACACTTCTAGCATCCAGGAAAGGTTCAACTTCCACAAGATATTATAAGATCTGGGAAGCATTCACCGCATGGAACAAGGCAAAACGTTTTTCCCCTCTCTCCACCTCAGTTGAAATTATAATAGAGTTTCTCCAAGACAGGCTCAACAAAAATCTTTCCTTATCATCCCTCAAGTCACAGGTATCCGCTCTCTCAGCTTTAACAAACACAAGATGGGCCCTAGATCCGACAATAATCCGGTTCATTCATATCATTCTTAAATGACAGAGTCATCCTCAGAACAGATCCATCCTTCCTACCAAAGGTTGTCACATTATTCCACATCAGCGAAGATATCATCCTTCCAACCTTAACATCCTCAGAGGATTCCGAAACTACCAGAAAATTCTTATCCGCTAGATGTAGGCAGATGTCTAAAAATCTACTTGGAAAGGTCAGCCGATTTTAGAATAGCAGATTCTCTGTTTATTCTTCACACAGACAGCAAAAAAGGTCTTCAGCCTTCTTTGTCCACAATCTCGGCATGGATTAAAACCTGCATCACGCAGGCATATACAACTATGGCAACAGCTCCACCTGATAAGGTAAGAGCACACTCAACCAGGTCAGTGGCAGCGTCTTGGGCCTTCTCTGCCCGAGCATCAGCAGAAGAAATCTGTAAAGCAGCCACCTGGACCTCCATGAGCACTTTCATCAAGCACTATAATTTAGATGTGTTCACTTCTTCTCAAGCAGATTTTGGTAAAAAAAAAGTCCTATTTGCTTCTCGCTAAATAAATTTCTTTTTGTTAGCAACATTTCATGTCTCCCTCCCTTTTTTTTTTACATATGAAGCTTATCAAATCTCAATGTTAACCACTGCCGTTTGGAGGACCAGGGAATACAGAAAATTTATTTGCAGTAATTTTCTTTTCCTGGTTCCGAGAAACGGCAGTGGTTCCTTCCCTCCCATTATATTTTTCAGATACATATTCGTACAGTCGGCAAAAGACAAGTAAGCGGTAAGCCCGTCAGGATTTATCAAAAATAGGAGGGACCAGCCTGTCAATCAAGTCAGAGGGGGATTAACCCAATGTTAACCACTGCCATTTCTCAGAACCAGGAAAAGAAAATTACTGCAAGTAAGTAAAATTTTCTGTGTATAAAGCAGGGAAGCACATGGTGTTGGCTATGGGGGTTCATGTGTGTGAGGCTCAGGGAAGCACATGGTGTTGGCTATGTGGGTTCAGGTGTGTGAGGCTCAGGGAAGCACATGGTGTTGGCTATGTGGGTTCAGGTGTGTGAGGCTCAGGGAAGCACATGGTATTGGCAATGGGGTTCAGGTGTGAGGCTCAGGGAAGCACAGGGTGTTGGCTATGTGGGTTCAGGTGTGTGAGGCTCAGGGAAGCACATGGTGATGGCTATGTGGGTTCAGGTGTGAGGGACTCTGGGAAGCACACAGTGTTGGCACTCAAGCACGTGATGTTTGGTATGGGGATTTAGGTGTGTGAGGCACAGGGAAGCACATGGTGTTGTCTAAGGGTTCAGGTGTGGGAAGCTTAGGGAAGTAAGTGGTGTTGGCTATGAGGGTTCAGGGGTATGAGGCACAGGGAAGCACATGGTGTTGGATATGGAGGTTTAGGTGTGAGGCAAATGGTGTTAGCTATAGGGGTTCTGGTATGTGAGGAACAGGGAAGCACATGGTTTTGGCAATGGTGGTTCAGGTGTGTGAGGCTCAGGGATGTGCTTCTCTGTGCCCCACACACCTAAAAACCCCATTGCCAACACTATGCGCTTCTATGAGCCCCACACTCCTGAACCCCCATAGCTAACACTGTGTGCTTCCTTTAGCCTCACACACCTGGACCCCCATTGCCAACACCATGCGCTTCCCTGTGCCCTACAAACACCTGAACGTAGCCAACAGCGTTTGCTGCCCTGAGCCTCACACACCTGAACCCCTTATTGCCAATACCATGTGCTTCCCAGAGACCCCACATCCTGAACCCCATAGCCAACACTTTATGCTTCCCTGTGCTCCACACATCTGAAGCCCCATAGCCAACACAGTGTGCTTCCCTTGGCCTTACACACCTGGACTCCCATAGCCAATTCTATGCGCTTCCCTGAGACCCACACTCCTGAACCCCCATAGCCAACACCTTGTGCTTCCCTGTGCCCCACACCATGCGCTGCCCTGAGCCTCACACATCTGAACTACTTTTTGCCAATACCATGTGCTTCCCTGAGCCTCACACTCCTGAACCCCCATTGCCAATACCATGTGCTTTACTGAGACCCACACTCCTGAACCCCCATAGCCAACACCTTGTGCCTCCCTGTGCCCCACACCATGCGCTGCTCTGAGCCTCACACGCCTTATTGCCAATACCTTATGCTTCCCTGAACCCCCATAGCCAACACAGTGTTCTTCCATGAGCATCACACTCCTAAACACCCATAGCCAACACCGTGTGCTTCCTTTAGCCTCCCACCTGGAGCCCCATTGCCAACACCATGAGCTTTTCTGTGCCCCATACACACCTGACCCACCGTAGCCAACAGCGGTTGCTGCCCTGATCCTCACACTCCTTAACCCCCCATATTCAACACCTTGTGCTTCCCTGTGCCCCACACACCTCAATCCACATAGCCAATACAGTGTTCTTTCATGAGCATCACACTCTTAGCCCCACACACACCTGACCCACCGTAGCCAACATCGTTTTCTGCCCTGATCCTGACACTCCTGAATCCCCCCATAGCCAACACCATGCGCTTCCCTGAGCCTCACACACCTGAACCCCAATTGACAATACCATGCACTTCCCTGAGGCCCATACTTCTGAAACCCCATAGCCAACACAACGTGCTTCCCTGTGGCCCACACACCTGAACCCCCATGTCCAACACAGTGTGCTTCCCTTTCGTGAGAGCATGTGAATCTCAGGAAAGCACACTGTGTTGGGTGAAGCCTTACACAAAGGTGAACCTGAATAGCTAGCACTATTTGCTTCTTTATGCATGGGTTAAGCATCATCCTCCAGAAGTGGACACTGAAGAGTTAGGCTATGGTATTTGTCTACTTGCAGAAGCCCCCTTTTATTTTTGATGGAAGGAAGTGCCTGGATTCTCCTGGCAGCTTTAAATTGTAACAAATTGCAAGGGGTCCCAGGCACAGCAGGGGTTATCCCAAATGCCCACGGGGCTCTTAACGCCAGAGTACAATGGGCTGAATGGGAGAGGCCACTGCATAACAGTGCTTGATGGCTGAAGGAATCCACTGAACAAGTCTGAAGCAAAGTCCAAGGATCTCAACAAGAACACGCCCCAAGGATGAGCAAAGCCTTCAAAGAATGGAAACCCTTAGGATGAGCAATGTAAATCTGGAGAGCCCAAATAACCAGGGAATGCTCCTTGGGAGAGGGCAAAGGGGGATAGAAAAAAGGAGCAGTGATCCTACAGGTGAATAAAAAGGAAACCACCTCCAGAAGATGGATGAAAATGATGGATAGCTTTATGCTTGTGAAGGTTCTCATTCATCCAGGTCATGGTATATCTGTTGTATTCAATTAGATCAACTGGACTTGAAGTTTAGTTCTTGAAGACGTTTTGCTAGTCATCCGACTGGCTTTCTCAATTCAGAATGACTTGCACAAGAATCTGTGGCAATTATGTACACTGGAAAATCCCAATTAGCATATCACAGCCAAGTGTTAAGGGCGGGATTGCATAGTGGCTAAGAGGTGTTATTGCCACAGATTCTTGTACAAGTCATTCTGAATTGAGAAAGCCAGTCGGATGACTAGCCAAACGTCTTTAAGAACTAAACTTCAAGTCCAGTTGAATTGAATACAACAGATATAGATGGATAGCTTTGTTCCCAAGCAGAAAGGTTCAACAGACAAGGCAGCCAGCTCCAAAGGCCTACAAATCGGTGCAATGGCTGGAAGAAAAAAAACATTCTTCCAAGAGGGGAGGGACAAGGGAACCAAAGAGAGAGATTCAAAAGCGTGACCTTGATCATACGCCAACTGCTGAGAGGGGGGGGGCAGACATGAGCCACCCCCTGCAAAAAGCTTGCATATACCTTCTGTGAGCTAGCTGATAATGTAAACACTGTAAAAAAAAAATGTATCAATATTTTAATGAAAATCATGGCCATGTACAAGTACAAATAGCATTTTATAGTGCTGGCATCAAGGATCTGCAGGATCCATGCTCTCATCCTTTCACACTTGGACTATTGTAACCATCTGCTTTCTGGTGCTTCCCATCTTTCTCCCCTTCAGTCGATACTATACTCTGCCACACGCATTGACTCGCTCTCTACAAAATTAGGAAATTAAATCTCTGCTGCACATCTACCTGGCTCCCCATTAAAGAACGCATTATCTACAAAGCCCTTCTCTTAAAATTTAATTGCATTCGTTCTGCTGCTTCTTATATTTCTTCTCTTGTGTCCTCATATGTCCCTGCCCGTACCCTCCTGTCATCACAGAACCATCAATTATAAAGATCCCCCACTCACACTGCCTCCTCTTGCCTTAAACCATTTTTTCTCTTGTGGCACCCATCATCTGGAATTCTATTCCCCTCTCTCTTTGTCAAGAAACCTAACCTCTCATCCATAGGAGTGTTGACGCTGCACCAGTTATTACTATGTCACTTCTACCCTTCCCTATGTATCTGTATGTTGCCTACCTAATTAGATTGTAAGCTCTAGGTGGCAGGGACCTCTTTCCTCATGTTGTATGTACTTGTATATTTCATGATGCATATTCTTTTTTATGTATTGTCCCCCTTGTACAGCATTTTGGAATCCTAATATTGTACAGTGCTGTGTCCCCAAGTAGTGCTATATAAATAAACAAATACATACATCTCTTGAGAGAGCAGGTCTTGAGGAAAAGGAATAATCCAAGGTTCCCCGACCATCATACCAGAAGGGTTGAGGACCATGCCTGCCTCGGCCACTGAGGGGCTTTAAAGGACATGTAAACTGGCCTCAGGCACATTTTCATGTAAACCAACTAATTAAAGTACATTTTGATCTGTCTTCAATCCTACCTTTTTTTCTTCTGTATGTGCCTCCGTTCCTTAGAATTTTTGATTTTAAAAAACGCTCGTTTTTTTCTGCAGAGTGCGCGGCTCATTGCTAGTCTGCCACTCAAAACGATTTGCATTTCCTCTACTCCCCCTGACCTGCTGTGCGTAGCACGTCATCAAGCCCAAAACACTAAATTACTCCGCGCGGTGCTGCACATTGACGCGGGGTCATACCATCCCGACCAACGCTGGATGGACTGCGCATGTGTCCTCGCTGTGGTCGATCGGGACATGCCCACAGAGGAGGATGTAACTGACCGGGGAGTGAATAATTAATTTGTGATCGGAGGCTTGGAGCAGAATAAGTAGAGAGCGCTGGAGGGTGAAACACTGAGGTATGTGTTAGCCTTCAATTATTTGTATCCTCCAGCTTTTGTGATTTCTGCCAGTTTAGTGTTCCTTTAAAGAAGCGGAAACAGGAAGGGGTTCTATGGGTAACTATGGTCTCCATACCAGTGGCCTTTATTATAAAAAGCTTACTTCTAAATTATAAATGACTCCAGCAGTATAAAGGGTGTTTTTTCCTGCTAGCACTGGTAGATGTGACCTCGCCAGCACTATTTCTCTGACCCCAAGTCTTAGGTTTGAACATGCTCCCTCGCATCTTATTGCTGGCACAGAGCATCATTAGCTGCAAACATTTTAATCGCCTTTTTTGGGTGGGGATTTTACACAGATCATCATGTGCCTGTCACAGAGACTCGGCAGTCTGCAGTTTAACTTTACAAGTCTATAACTGGGGTCTCCCAGATGTTAATATCATGGCATCCAGAGCCAACCGACAGGTGCCAAAACCGGAGACCGTTTTGCATTAGGGTTGGGTACCCTAGTGCTACCCTGGCGATTTAGTCTGGTGTATGCCTTCCCGCTGATTGCCATGTTCTCCAGCCTACTAAAGAAGGTCAAGTTGAAGGAAGGCCCAGCAGAGCCTGGCACTCAGACCTCCTCACCTCTACATGGCAACGGACAGCCTTCAGCTTCTCGAGATACCCAACCTTCTGTCGTGTGGTCCCTTGCTTCACCCGACTGTCTATGCATCTATGCGTTACAGCATGGAGACTGAATTTGCAATCCTGAGGCTGCGGGACATTCCCACTGCAGTTATCCCTACCATGCTGGTGGCCATAAAACCCTCCTCTGCAAAAACCTCCAATAGGGTATGGCAACACTACGCCTCTTGGTGCAGGGAAAGAGACCTCTCAAGATCATTCGTACTCTCCTTCAGTCCGGGCCTCGACAAGGGTCACTTTCTCTGTCACCCCAGTGGCAGCACTTCACCAGACTGGGATATCCCTGGCTCACAGGAAACGCATGGTATAAAAGTCCCTCACACAATCCACTCCTTGTCTTTTTGCGTTTCCTGTGGCTAGTAAAGCATGGTGTAGTGCTGACACTCAGGGCTTACCTGCCATTGCGGCGTGGCCAGTGCAGTTCTCTCTCTCTGCATCTGAAGCCTTCCCTTGTTGTTGCAACAGGATTGCCAGGGAAGGGCCTTGTGACCGGGGCTGTATTGGTGTGTTCGGGTTCGGTGTCCATTCCATTTAACTTGGCAGCATGTTTTTCGGACATATTTCTTTCTGCTTCGCTCACGCTTTAGGCTCCTGGTTTCCCATGGCGTACGCGCTCGTTCCCGGAGCGTGCATGGCTTGATGCGGTGGGCCTGGAAGTACCGGTGCGCACGTTGTCTTCCTGGTTGTGCGGCCGCCGGTGACGTCATTCTCGTGTCTCGCGAGACCTTCTAAAGGCCCTGGGAAACCCTCTCTTCCGGTTTCTGGCCCCGAAAGAGCCTGTATACCGTGTGTGGAGCCTGGATTTGTGTCTTCTGGATGTATTTCAGCTCTTCTTACTTATTATACATTGTGGATTGGACTGCTTTTTTTTCCTGGGGAACATTAGAGGAGCCTCCATGTAAGTACTTCAACACATTTGTGTATGTACTGCGTATTTTTTTTCGCTGCCACCCACTCTGTTTGAGGTATTTTATTTAGAATTATTTCTAAATCTATTCTATTCTTGTATAGAGATTTCCTCACTATGGAGCCTAAGTCAGTGAGTGATGGTCACCAACAGTGTGGAACTAGGTAAGCCCCAGGTAGGTTGTCTTAAAAGAGATGATTTTAGGTTTTTTTTTTAGTTTGGTTAGGGGACCTTCAACATGCAATTGATTCTAATGTTAGGAGGTCTAAACATACTGGTATGGTCCAGGAGTGTATTTTCGTAACGGAATTTATTTCAGAAGCTTCTGTGGATTTAGTTAAACTTTCAGCCAGGTCCATGGCTCTGTCAGTAGCGGCCAGAAGGGCTCTTTGGTTGAAGAATTGGTTGGCAGATGTCAATTCAAAATATAATCTGCCAGCTTCCGTTTGATGGGAAAATGCTGTTTGGGGAAAAGCTCGATGATCTCATCAAGCGTTCTTCAGGGGGAAAGAGTATATTTCTTCCACAGGAGAGAAGGTTTAAGAATGTCCGTACGGACACTTTTTCTCAGAGGGGACGTAAGAAATTTTTTCGTTCCTCTAGACAGGCCAGAGGAAATATAGATGCCTTTCGGCAGTCAAATTGGAGAGGAAGGCAGGGAATGCAGTCCAATAGGAGGCCGGTGGGCTTATTCCCAAGCACATCTAATCAACAATGACGGGGAGCAGGTTCCACCTCTGTGCATAGGAGGCGGATTAAAACATTTTGCACAGAGGTGGGCCGATTTCCTTCCCGATTCTTGGGTAGTAGAATCTATCCAAGAGGGATACAAATAGAATTTCTAAATATGCCTCATTCTCATAATTTTTCCCAGCAAATGAACCCTGGGATGCTCAAGAAAAAGAAGTCATTTCCAATTATATAGATCAATTGATGTCTTTGGATGCAGTCCAAGAAGTTCCAAAGTGACAGAGGGAGAGGATTTTATTCCCCTCTATTTATGGTTCCGAAGGCCTCAGGAGATTTAAGACCGGTATTAAATCTTAAAAGGTTAAACAAATTCTTAAGACTCAGAAAATTCAAAATGGAATCATTGCAAACTATAATTCAGGCCATAAGCATAGATGTATGGATGGTAAGCATCGATTTAAAGGATGCTTTTTTTCATGTCCCTATTCACCAAGATCATTGGAAGTTTCCAAGATTCGTCGCAAACGGGATTCACCTACAGTTCAAGTGTCTACCTTTTGGCCTAAACCAATCCCCGAGGGTATTTACAAAGATTCTAGTATCCTTAATAACCTAGATAAGGAAGCAAGGGATACAAATTTTCCATTATCTCGACGACATACTGTTGGTGGCAGAAACCAAGGAATTAGCTGTTTTTCACACCTCCAAGGTAATAAACATCTTAACAAGAAAAAGAAAAAAAGCTATCTGACTCCTTCGCAAAACATGTTTTTTTTGGGAGCACTCTTTTCGACCGCAAAGAATTTAATTTTGTTACCAAAAGAAAAGGTAAATTCAGTAACGCGAAAGGTGTCGAACTTTTTAAAAATAAAGAGGATTACAGTGAGGCATTGTATGGTAATTATAGGTCTAATGGCCTCTTGTATTCCAATGTTGGAATGGGCGAGATGGAATATGAGATTACAAAACCACCTGTTATCATCGGTCAAGGATCCTCAACTCAGCCTTTCAAGATTAATTTTAATTCCAGAAAGGGTAAGACAATCTCTAGTATGGTGGACCACTCCGGAAAATCTTCAAAGTGGAAGACTAATAAAGGAGCCATTGAGAATAGCAATTACTACAGATGCGTCCAAAACTGGATGGGGCGCTCACTGTCAAACGGGATTTGCTCAAGGAAATTGGAATTACTGAGAAAATCTGACATCAAATGTATTAGAGCTAAGAGCGGTTGGAAAGGCAATACATTTCTTCGCTCAGCAAATCGTAGGAAAACATTTAAAAATTTCTGACAACGCTACAGTTGTAGCTTACATAAAAAAGCAAGGTGGAACAAGAAGAAACTCTTTAATGAGGGAAGTAGCTCCCATTCTCGAATAGCATATCTGCAGTGTAGTTACCTGGTCCTCAAAACGAGTTAGCGGACTTCCTGAGCAGAAACTCTGTTCATCCAGGAGAATGGAGCCTTCACGACAATCTGTTTCAGACGATTTGCCGAAAGTAGGGGACTCCTACGATAGACCTCATGGCCTCGTCAAACACAAAATGTCGAAAAAATTTTTTCAAGGGTTCTGAACTTTCAGGTGGCAGGTACGGATGCTCTTGCTCAAGATTGGTCCGAAGGGCTCTTGTATATCTTCCCTCCGATTCCGATGATCTGGAAGGTTCTCCAAAAAATAAAAAGGGAAGGAGCATTAGTCCAAGCGATTATTCCCTTTTGGCCAAGGAGGCCTTGGTTCCCACTCCTAAATTCCCTCGCTGTGGAGAAACCTTGGAAAATTCTGATCTTTCCAGGGTGGTTGAGTCAGGGACCAGTAAAGTATCAGGAAGACAACAACCTGAATTTGATGTTAAAAGGAGTAGGTTATTGTCACTAGGCTTGCAGGATCAAGTTGTACAGTTATTGTTGAAATCGAGAAAAGGTTCCATTTCAAAGCAGTACTATAGAGTCTGGGACCAATTTGTAAAATTAGACAAGCATTTTAATCTTAATCCCTTAGAGGCTAATTCTTCTTTAATTGTGAAGTTTTTTTGCAGGCTACAATATAGGATTGTAACCGCACTCTGAAAGGGCAAATATCCGCTCTCTCTGCAATTTTGGATTATTCTTGGGCCACAAATCTTTTTTTTTGATAGTGCTCTAGTCAGGGTAAGACCTCCATCAAAGAAGACATGTCCGGTTTGGAGCCTACCAACGGTTCTTAAAGCACTTACTATGTCACCTTTTGAATCTATAGAACAAAGCTCAGACTGGATTCTGACACTGAAAACAGTTCTTCTTGTCGCCATTACATCAGCTTGTAGAGTGTCAGAGTTAGCGACTTTTTCTTCAAAACAGCCAGACACTACTGTTTTTCACGACAGAGTCGGGATTAAGCCTGCTTTTGACTTTTTGCCCAAAGTAGACATTTAGACATGGAAATCAATTTGCCAGTTTATTGTCCAAATCCCAGAACGGAGAAAGCACAAAAGTTTCATTGGATTTAGTAAGACTTTTGACTCATTACTTGAAAAGAACTGAATCTTGGCTCACTCACGCCATAGCAAAGGCCTATCAAGTAAGAGGTGAGGCAGTTCCAGCTGGTTTAAAAGCTCACTCAACCAGGGCAGTTTCTACCTCATGGGCCCTCGATTCTAAGGTCTCCTTGGAAAATATTTGTGAAGCTGCTAAGTGGTCATCTTGGAAAACCTTTATTCGACATTATCGCCTAGACATTTCGGCAACCGATAAGACTAAGTTCGGTCAGAGGGTATTAGAAGCTGTGATTTAACAGTAAAAAAAAAAGTATGTTATTATTCCCCTCCCTAGATTCAGCTTGTCTATGTCCAAGTCTGGTGAAGTGCTGCCACTGGGGTGACAGAGAAAACACTAAATTGTTTACAACATACCGTAATTTCTGTTTCTTGTCACCTTCCATGGCAGCAATCACCAGGGGAATTCCCTCCCTTCTTTTCTGTTTGTTATTAATATTTCTATGATTGTTTCCTATGACAGCTTTATAATAAAGAAAAGGAGTGGATTGTGGGAGGGACTTTTATACCGTGCGTTTCCTGTGAGCCAGGGATATCCCAGTCTGGTAAATGCTGCCATGGAAGGTGACAAGAAACAGAAACCAAAGGAGGTTTAACCAGTTATCAAATCCAAGGGTTCACATACTTTTTCCACCTGCACTGTGAATGTTTACATGGTGTATTCAATGAAAACATGGAAACCTTTAATTATTTGTGTGGTATTAGTTTAAGCAGACCGTGATTGTCTATTGTTGTGACTTAGATGAAAATCAGACCACATTTTATGACCAACTTTTTCAGAAATCCATATAATTCAAAGGGTTCACATACTTCTTGCAACTGTATTAAAAGTTTTTTAGGGTGGAAATACCCTTTAATATACTGTAGGGGCTCCCTTATCCCACCCCCAACTGCAATGTTTGTTTTTGAAAAAAAGTCTTGAACGGAAATTGTATGACTTCATTCTCCCGGCGCTCTGATCTGTGCCCTCTGCCTGCCCGAACTGTGAGGATTTACCTGATTCCGTGGCGTGACCAGGGTTTCACCAGAGCCCCTTATGGTGGGGATGTTGCGCTGCTGAGTCGCACAGGTTGCAGCCAGTACCTGCAAGCGAGGAATAAACGGACGGTAGGCACAAACATCCAGTCTTCTGTCTTCACTGGCTTTTAAACTCTGGCACCAGGCCGGCATGCACACATCCACTTCTGGCTGTACTGGTGTCAGACAGCGAGGAAGATTCCTTGCAGGTTCCACAAGTTTTCTTCAGTTTCAAAATCCTTCCATTTAATGAGAAACTGCAGACCTCTTCCTCTACGGTGCACATCCAGGATCGACTCCATTTCATATTTCTCCTGACCATCTTTGACTAGAGATCCCACTGGAGGATGTTGAACCCCAGATGGGGTGGGTTTGAAGAGAGAAACATGAAAGACAGGATGAATTCTGAAGGTAGGGGGCAATTTAAGCTTGTAAGCAACTTCGTTAATTTTCTTAATGATGGAGAATGGACCAATGAATTTGGGTGCCAATTTCTTAGAGGGACAGTGTAGTCTTAAGTTAGCTGTGGAAAGGTATACAAGATGTCCAATAAAATAAGTAGGAGGCCTAGCCCTCCTGCCATCAGAAATACTTTTTTGAGTCTGCTGAGATTCCTATAAATCTGATCTTGTCAATGATTGATCTGTTCCACCAATTTTTAGACTGCAGGAATGGAGGAAGATGATTTGGTTGAATCCGGAATAAAACTGGGATGGAAACCATCATTTACTTGTAAAGGAGAAAACAGAGTAGATGAATGGACAGACTTGTTATAGGCAAACTCCGCTATTTGGAGGAGAGAAGGCCAATTATATTGTGCCACTGTCAAGAAATATGATTTACTGTTCCGAGGTCTGGTTCGTCCTCTCAGCTTGGCCATTTGCTTGACCGTTTTATTTGAAGGTTCTTAAAAAGGTTAGTCCAAAACCTTGAGGTAAACGGATACCTGAGGTCAGATGTTCTCATCGGGGATCCCATGAAGTCTAATAACCCCTTTGATATAAAGACTGATGACAATTTAGAGGAAGATGGAAGAGGAATGAATTGCGCCATCTTTGAATGTCTGTCAACCACCACTAGAATTCTTGCACTGGAGGGAGTTCAACAATAAAATCTACAGAAATATGACTCCACAGGTGCCCAGGAAAGGAAGAAGTAACCCGGCATGTTTGCTGTGAAGGGACTTATTCTGTAGGCAAGTGTCACAGGTAAGAACACTATTTCTGTGGTCCTTGTGCAAGTTTGGCCACCAGAACGGACGGGATGTAAGTTCCAGAGTGTTTAAAGAAAAAGTAACCCACAAGAGGATGCTTATCTAGCACCTGTTGACGAATGTTTTCAGGGACAAAAATCTTGTCTTTATAGAATAAAAGGCCATCTCGGACCATTAGTCCCAAAGGCAATCTGAATCAAAGGAGAAACGCTACTAGAGAGGAAGCGAAAAAGGATTTCAGATTCCATAAGACGGAAATGGTCCTGGTTGAGAATAGTTTTAGGAGTATGGTATCTACAAGAAGATCAGGAGAAAAAAAACAGTAGAGAGCAATCAGGCTTACATTTTTTTTTTGTGTGACCCAGGGTGGTATGTTATGTGAAAATTAAAACGAGCAAAGAATAGGGCCCATCTAGCTTGCCTAGATCTCAATCCTTGAGCTGTTCTAAGGTGCTCAAGGTTTTAATGATCCGTATATACCAAAATTGGATGAATTTCCCCCTCCAGGAGGAAACTCCATTCTTCAAATGCAGCTTTAATGCTTACTGAGGTGAATTTTTGTTTAAGAGGGTCAAAGGCATCTTGGGCTTCTGGAGTGCATTGACATTTGATTGTTTTCTTGGTAAAGTTTGTAATAGGAAGAACCGTTTTGGAAAAGTTCTTGATAAACTTCCATAAATTTGCGAACCCTCTTTTCTACAGGAAGGGGCTTAGCGGTATCCATAGAAATACCTTCCAGAGAGATGACAAGGCCAAGAAACTCAACAGTCGTTGCTTCAAAAATGAATTTTTCAAGCTTGGCATAAAGTCGGTGCTCACAGAGATGAAGCATTTTAGAGTCATTGAGGCGATGAATGGAAGGATCAGAAGAGAAGATTGAAATATCATCGGAATACACAATTACAAAGTTGTCAAGGAAGTCTTGAAAGATTGGCAAAGTGCTGGAAGGTTGCTTGAGCATTGCACAATCGGAAGGACATGACCAGGTACTTGAAATGCCCATAACGAGATCGAAAAGCCGTCTTCCACTCATCCCCCTCCCTGATTCAAATAAGGTTTGGAAAAGTTCAGGGATGAGATGTAGTGGGTAACTGTTCTTAACCCATACCATATTTAAAGGGCATGTCTACCCCATGTAAATACTTTTGATATATAGTAGCTTTCCTTCCCCCAGCCTTAACCGCTATAATATATTTTACAGAAAGACCCCGAACTTCCCTCTCTCCTCCGCCGCACTGCCCGGCCTTCTGCTTGCACGAAACTGCAAGCAGGGGGCTGGACCGGCAGCCGCGTCCCTGATTAGAGGCAGCCAATCACAGACGCGGCTGCCAGCAGTTCAGAATGCCGAAGGGGAGAGGGAAGGTAAGTAGAGATCAGGCGACTTTCTGACAAATATAGTGGTTGGAGCTGGGGGAAGGAGAGCTACTATATGCCTAAGGGGTTTTACACTAGAGGGAGTGGGGAGGGAGTGAAGGGCTGCTCTGAGCAAGGCAAAAACCTTTGAGAGGACATCTCTGAGGTGGAAACAATTTCCCTGGTGGCCAAGTTTTTTAACTTTGGGGGGACATTACAGGAGAACCATTTGGAGGTAAGGTAAGGATTTTTAAACACTACATAGTGGGGCCAATAGTGGGTTAAATTATAGTTTTGGGAGTGGACATGCCCTTTAATTCCCCAGTAGCCGATACATAGCCTGAGACCTCCATCCTTCTCGACAAACAATATTGCTGCACCAGCGGGTGAGGTGGATTAGCGGATAGTTATGTTCTGATCAATATATTCTCAAAGAGCTGTGAGTTCAGATTCAGACAGAGGAAAAACTCTTCCAAAAGGAATAGGTGCACCAGGGAGCAAATCAATTGGACAGTCATAAGGCTTATGGGGAAGCAGAATCTGCTCTTTTCTTGTCAAACCTGTCGGCAAAAGCGATCTAAGGAAAGGGTATTGATGGTTTATTGAAAGGGGTAGAGCAAAGTGATAGACTACGGACTGGGCTAAGACAGTGTTTGCTGAAATTAATAGAAGAAAATATGATTCCGGTAGACCATGTGATTTCTGGAGAGTGTAGCTTAAGGCAGGGTAATGACTGAGAAGAAAAGTGAGGATAATACATAACATTTTATTTGTTCATGGTGGTGGCCATTAATCACAACTTCCAGGGGAATTGTTTCATAAAGAATTGTGCCTGAAGCAATTAGAGAGACATCTGCCAAATACAGTGGGAGTGGAGACAATCTTTCTTGGGATGGAATGGACAGCTCCTTGATAAAATGGGCATCAATGAAATTCTCACAAGCCCTAGAGTCCAGGGTTGCATCAACTTTGACTTGTCTTCAAAAAAATAGGCATGGAGAAGCGAGAACTTTGGGAAAGAGAGGAAATTACTCTGGCCCTTATAATGCAAACAAAGATACCCGCTTATTCCTGGGATGAATAGGACAGGATTTCAAAAGATGAACGGTCTCCCCGCAGTAATGGCACAACCCCAACCTCCTTCTTCGGGACCTTTCCTCCTCACTGAAAGAGGGGAGCGAATTGCCCCAATCTGTATTGTTCAACTATATCACAGCTAGATGAAACTTCAACTGGAACTGTAACCCCACAGGATGCGAGTAGAAATTGGAGAGGATCGTTGTGGGGCTGAGACGACGGTCATCTTTACTGTTGATGGACTAGTTCTTCCAAGGAAGATGAAACCCCAACAAAGTCAATCTCATCCTTAACTGCATCAGAGAGCCCCATTTAAACTAGTGTTAAGGGCAGCATCATTCCAGCAAAAACATTAGATGTTAGCTTACAAAAGGTAAATAAGATCTGATTGGTTGGGGCAAAATTAGCACCATTTAAACGATAAGAACTTTTATTGAATCTCCCTGATAGTCTTCTACCAGTCTATTGCCTTGTCTATAGATGGCTGACTCAGCAAACGGGTCCTGGTCGATCATACAGGGCTGCCAATGCTTTGAAAAAAGAATCCAGCTAGCTCACCAATGGACTTTGCTGTTTCAACAAGGGATGAGCCCAGGATTGAGGTGCTCCTTGTAGAAGAGAGATAACTAGCATAACTGACGGAAAGCCCGGAAACCTGCACGGTCGCCACGGAACCTGTTGGGTAGAGGAAAACTGGGTTTGTTGTGGGACTGCCAGAGGTGGAGACACACTGCTAGATGGCTGATCAGAAGGAAGTGGAGTTTGACTAGCCTGGACAGCATCCATACAGGTTGTGAGTTACTGCAGACCCATTTGGAGAGTCCGACAGCCCTGAAATTCCAGGTAATTGTTGACCCAACGTAGGAAGTACTTCATCTCACTGGAATCCATGACTGGATGTAATGTTAAGATTTACCTGATTCCGTAGCGGAGACCTACTCGTACCCACAGGCACTGAGGCGTAGTGTCTAAGCGTGAACAGGTTTTCCCCCAAGACCCTAATAATGGGGATGTTGCATTGCTGAGTCAGGTTGCAGCCGCCAGTACCTGCAAGTGAGGAGTAAACAGATGGTAGAGCCGCAGAGGAACAGGAGTCGAGGAACAGAAACAAGTCAGGACCTAGGAACAGGGATAATCAGTAAGCCGTGTGGGAACAGACATCCACACCGGTCTTCTCTCTTCAATGGCTTTTAAACTCTAGCGCCATGCGGCGTGTGGCGCAAGACAACCCACGCATATGCCCACAGGACGGCATGCGGGCTGCGCTCCAAGAAGAAAACCATCCGCTGAGGGATCCCAGGCAGGTAAGGAACTATTGTGACAGATTGGCAGAGAGGCAGCCAATCATAGACGCAGTTGCCGTCAATGGAGAGCGCCACGGGAATGAGGTCTGTAAGTAACGTTCTGAAATAACTCGGTGGTTTGGGGTGGGCAGGGGGCCTCCAAAATATACCTAAAGAGTTTCATGTTAGGTGCAATGGAAGCAAAGGATGGATCCTGAGGGGATGGGGGCTGCCCAGCGCATGTCACTGTCCTTACTGAGGTTAAGGAAGCAGCGCATCCAATGACACATTCCTACTCTTTACTTTCTGGAACCTTGGACACGCTACAGGAGAACCAATAGGACAGAGACGAAAGGTAAGATTTTTTAACATTCCACACTGGGGCCAGATAGTATAGTATTTACTGTGGGTTAATTTTAGTTTTGGGGGTAGACATGCCTTTTAAGTCACTAAATCTGTATCTATTATTCCAGGGAGGTGAGAACGCTTTTTCCTACTTCCCTGTGAATGAAGAATGCCCAGGGAACAGTTTGGACACTACTGGTGTGCTCCTCCTCAACTGACAGGCGCGCTCTCCCAATCACACGCCTATCTTTTGTATTGATGCGCATGCACTGAAGATAGGCACTCGGTCGGGACAGTGCGTCTGTCAGCTGAGAAGGAGCCGCAAGTGAAGTGCCGATAAGGTAAGTGTATCACTGTAACCTGGGCGTTCTATTATTTACAGGGAGGTGGGAATAAGCATTCTCCTGACCCTGTGAATAAAGAAGTACATAAAATCTGTTTAGTGTCTCTTAAATGGGATCCTCACTGAAAAAGGGAACACTAAGAGCAAACTGCTATCCTCCTTTTACCCACTACACTTTATTGTTCCTTACTTTGTGTAGATTAAGAATTATTATATTAAGGGGCAGATATATTTTTAATAACGCCGAACATCGCCGCAATAACACCGCGTTTTGGAACTTCTTTTTGCAGCATTTATAAAAAAGTGGGAAAAAAGTACTTCGCGTCTGAAAAATGCGAACAGGTGCGATAAAGAGCGAAAAGTATCGCAGCGAAACATGCATTCGAAAGGCGATCGCATTAGCAAGACGAACGTGCATTAGGAAGGCGAACGCAATTTCAAAAGGCGATTGCGCATTAGCAAGACGAACATGCATTAGGAAGGCAAACTGACAGAATGAGTTGTTTAAAGTGTGAGGCCACACTAGCGCGTTTTTTTTATTGCGTTTGCACTCGCAATTGTGTGCGTGATTCTTGTGCGTTTTGCGTTAGCGCGTGCATTTTTGTTGTGTAGCATTATGGATACGCATGCGTTAATGCACGAAAAATGTTGAACGCATGCGTTAACAAAACGGGAACAGATGTGCAATCACATGCACGTCGGATATCGAGGGAATATTTGCTTTCCTACGATTTCCATTTTGTAAAAAATCGCAGGAGCAATCGCCAACGCAAAACGCAGGCGCAAACACAATAAAAACGCGCTAGTGTAGCCTCACCCTAAATGAAAAAAGGAGCCTACATTGCAAACACTAAAACGCAACAAGAAATAAGGGGGTGAGGTTGCTTTCACGAGAAAGACAAAATAGCAGACCTCATTTAAAGTCCAAGCTAAAAATATTTATAAAAATAAATACAAAAATCCAAATTGAAAAAAAAACCTGTAAACCCCCCCCCCAAAAAACACAAAATAAATCCAAAAAAATAAAAATAATAAAAAGCCAAAAATGGTGTTCCAAAAACATGTAAGACAATTTGTATGAATTCCTTTTGTGTTTTTTGTGCATTAAAAATCAGGAACAAATCCAAAATCCCAACACAAATGATAAAAAGATGCCTTTTCGTCACCTTCAAGGTCACGCTAATATTCCGCGCTATTTAATACGAAAAACCCTTTTTGCTTTTTTATAAATTGCGTTATGCCTTTTCGCTCAAATTACCGGTGCGATGTATGGCGAAAGGGGTGTTAGCAAAACGTCATGGAAACGTTTTCGCGGCTCGTTATCGACACCTTTATAAATAGCGTTAACTTTTTTTGGGGCGAAAAACCATGCGGAAATCAAAAGCGAAAAGTTTTCGCAACTTTCCGCTCTTTTATAAATATGCCCCTAAGTCTGGTGTACTCTGGTAGATCAGATTTATCAACTTGTTTAAATAAATCTAATTAGTTGATTCAGATTCCCCATTCTGTCTGAAAGACTGCTTGCTGATATTAACAAATTATTGTACAGCAGGTGATTTGACCTTTTATAGGACTTCTGTATGGCAATTAGAATGAAAACATAAACATGAAAAAAGAAAAAAAATGCTGGTTAAATGCAAGGCAATCCCATAATGCTAAGAATACATTCAGTGGCTACTTGCCATCTGTGTCATTGGGGGTTGACTAAGAGCAGTAGTCTTATGGTCAGGGCTGGGGAAAAAATCAATAGCATGTGTTTTTTCTCAAACACCAACTGAAATTTACAGACTTGCCAAACAACTAAAAACCTAAAACTGCACCAGATGGTCAATCAGGATAAAATATTAGCCCATGTATACCTCTTAACATTACATCTTTTAACCAACCACTTTCCCTGTAAAGATAAAAGTAGGTAGTGCTTCTCTCCACTATCCTATTAGCATTATACACTCTGCAGGTAGTAACCTCGTTTAACCAACTTTGTGCAAGTTAGGGAGCCTGCCTTCACTATCCCACTTGAAACTAGCTTATTCCCATAGAAGTGGCTAGATGACACCCTGAGCAAGGACCTACTTTAACCCACTCCATTTAATGAGAATATGTTAGGTAGTGCTGCTCTCCACAATCCCACTAGGAACTAGCATATTCCCATTTAAATGGATAGATTCCGCACTCTACTGGGAGGACCTCCGCTATCCTACTCCATGTAAAGAATATGTTAGGTAGTGCTGCCCTCCCCTATCCCACTAGGAACTAGCATATTCCCATTGAAATGGATAGATTCCACACTTTGCAGGGAGAACCTCCGCTATCCCACTCCATATAAAGTGAATATGTTAGGTAGTGCTGCCCTCCGCTATCCCACTAGGAACTAGCATATTCCTATTGAAATGGCTAGATTCCGCACTCTGCAGGGAGGACCTCTGCTATCCCACTCCATATGAAGTGAATATTTTAGGTAGTGCTGCCCTCCACTATCCCACTAGGAACTAGCATATTCCCATTGAAATGGCTAGATTCCGCACTCTGCAGGGAGGACCTCCGCTATCCCACTCCATATAAAGTGAATATGTTAGGTAGTGCTACCCTCCGCTATCCCACTAGGAACTAGCATATTCCTATTAAAATGGCTAGATTCCGCACTCTGCAGGGAGGACCTCCTTTATGCCACTCCATATAAAGTGAATGTTAGGTAGTGCTGCCCTCCGCTATCCCACTAGGAACTAGCATATTCCCATTGAAATGGCTAGATTCCGAACTCTGCGGGACGGCCTCCGCTATCCCACTAGGAACTAGCATATTCCCATTGAAATGGCTAGATTCCGCACTCTGCAGGGAGGACCTCCGCTATCCCACTCCATATAAAGTGAATATGTTAGGTAGTGCTGCCCTCCGCTATCCCACTAGGAACTAGCATATTCCCATTGAAATGGCTAGATTCCGAACTCTGCAGGGAGGACCTCCGCTATCCCACTAGGAACTAGCATATTCCCATTGAAATGGCTAGATTCCGCACTCTGCAGGGAGGACCTCCGCTATCCCATTAGGAACTAGCATATTCACTTTGAAATGGCTAGATTCCACACTCTGCAGGGAGGACCTCCTTTATCCCACTACATATAAAGTGAATATGTTAGGTAGGGCTGACCTCCGCTATCCCACTAGGAACTAGCATATTCCTATTGAAATGGCTAGATTCTGCACTCTGCAGGGAGGACCTCCGCTATCGCACTCCATATAAAGTGAATATGTTAGGTAGTGCTGACCTCCGCTATCCCACTAGGAACTAGCATATTCCCATTGAAATGGCTAGATTCCGAACTCTGCAGGGAGGACCTCCGCTATCCCACTCCATGTAAAAAATATGTTAGGTAGTGCTGTCCACCGCTATCCCACTAGGAACTAGCATATTCCCCATTGAAATGGCTAGATTCCGCACTCTGCAGGGAGGACCTCCGCTATCCCACTAGGAACTAGCATATTCCCATTGAAATGGCTAGATTCCGCACTCTGCAGGGAGGACCTCCGCTATCCCACTAGGAACTAGCATATTCCCATTGAAATGGCTAGATTCCGCACTCTGCAGGGAGGACCTCCACTATCCCATTAGGAACTAGCATATTCACTTTGAAATGGCTAGATTCCGCACTCTGCAGGGAGGACCTCCGCTATCCCATTAGGGACTAGCATATTCCCATTGAAATGGCTAGATTATGCACTCTGCAGGGAGGACCTCCTTTATCCCACTACATATAGAGTGAATATGTTAGGTAGTGCTGACCTCCGCTATCCCACTAGGAACTAGCATATTCCTATTGAAATGGCTAGATTCCGCACTCTGCAGGGAGGACCTCCGCTATCGCACTCCATATAAAGTGAATATGTTAGGTAGTGCTGACCTCCGCTATCCCACTAGGAACTAGCATATTCCCATTGAAATGGCTAGATTCCGAACTCTGCAGGGAGGACCTCCGCTATCCTACTCCATGTAAAAAATATGTTAGGTAGTGCTGTCCACCGCTATCCCACTAGGAACTAGCATATTCCCCATTGAAATGGCTAGATTCCGCACTCTGCAGGGAGGACCTCCGCTATCCCACTAGGAACTAGCATATTCCCATTGAAATGGCTAGATTCCGCACTCTGCAGGGAGGACCTCCGCTATCCCACTCCAAATAAAGTGAATATGTTAGGTAGTGCTGCCCTCCGCTATCCCACTAGGAACTAGCATATTCCCATTGAAATGGCTAGATTCCGCACTCTGCAGGGAGGACCTCCGCTATCGCACTCCATATAAAGTGAATATGTTAGGTAGTGCTGCCCTCTGCTATCCCACTAGGAACTAGCATATTCCCATTGAAATGGCTAGATTCCGCACTCTGCAGGGAGAACCTCCTTTATCCCACTCCATAAAAAGTGAATATGTTAGGTAGTGCTGACCTCCGCTATCCCACTAGGAACTAGCATATTCCCATTGAAATGGCTAGATTCCGCACTCTGCAGGGAGGACCTCCGCTATCCCACTCCATATAAAGAGAATATGTTAGGTAGTGCTGCCCTCCGCTATCCCACTAGCAACTAGCATATTCCCATTGAAATGGCTAGATTCCACACTCTGCAGGGAGGACCTCCGCTATCGCACTCCATATAAAGTGAATATGTGGTAGTGCGCCTCTGCTATCCCACTAGGAACTAGCATATTCCCATTGAAATGGCTAGATTCCGCACTCTGCAGGGAGAACCTCCTTTATCCCACTCCATAAAAAGTGAATATGTTAGGTAGTGCTGACCTCCGCTATCCCACTAGAAACTAGCATATTCCCATTGAAATGGCTAGATTCCGCACTCTGCAGGGAGGACCTCCTTTATGCCATCCCATATTAAAGTGAATATGTAGGTAGTGCTGACCTCCGCGATATCCCACTAGGAACTAGCATATTCCATTGAAATGGCTAGATTCCGCACTCTGCAGGGAGGACCTCCGCTATCCCACTAGGAAATAGATATTCCATTGAAATGGTAGATTCGCATCTGGCAGGGAGGACCTCGCTATTTCCCCCCCCCCCCCAAAACTCATTATAAATTGTGAATATGTTAGGTAGTGCTGCCCTCCGCTATCCCACTAGGAACTAGCATATTCCCTTTGAAATGGCTAGATTCCGCACTCTGCAGCAGCAGCAGAACGCCGAAAGGGCAAATACCGCACAGACTCTCGCATAGCGACAGTCACGGGTGACTTCGGGTCGGAAGAGTGATCGGAAACCCTCGCACGCCATCGTTAGTGTTCTGCAATGAGGAACGAATCGGTCAGGGAAACGCGTAGTCGCCACATTCCAAAAAAAAAGAGCGTGTCCGTGGGTAGCGTGGGAGCCCTCCCTCCAACGCGGGCGAGCAGCTGTCGAGTATCACCATATTGCTAGCAACGTCACGGTTGTGCGAGTCGCGGGAAGGCGTAGAACGAATGAAGGGCCAGAGAGCAGCCGAGGAATCGGCATCACTTGAGAAACGTGCATCATCTTGGTGCCCATTGCATCACGGGACTCACGGAAGGGTCATAGGTTGGCACGGCCGCGTTGTATGGGACAGAGAGAGTTGAGCGTCCCACACCCAGGCAAAACGCACGACAGTTTTCACGGGCCAGACCCTACTGGTGCTGCCGGTGTCGCTTGCAGTGTATTCGCGCGGACCCACACACACTAGTCGGGCTAAAAAATGAGCCTTGCGTTTCGACTTTTTGCCCTCACAGATACTTCGTTAATTGGCCGAATCACATCTCGGTGACTCTGCAAGACAAGCAGGTTGGCCAGGTTTTAGCGGCGCTATCACCCCCAATCCCCGGCAACGGCCGACAAGCACAAAAGTTTGCTTCATTTGATGTGAGTAAACGTTTTACTCATTACCTGAAAAGAACTGAATCAGGCTCGTGCTTTGACGTCGGCCGTATCGGTATCTGGTGCAGGGGTAATGCTGTGCTCAGGGGCAGTGCGGAGCGAGGTCAAGCAGGGGGAATATGGATATTTTACTCGCTCCGGTAAAAAAGAACTTTAGCTTCTGGCTCACTCAGGCCATAGCAAAGCCTATCAAGTAAGAGGTGAGGCAGTTCCAGCTGGTTTAAAAGCTCACTCAACCAGGGCGTTTCTACCTCATGGGCCCTCGTTAAGTCTAGCTCTTCCGGAAATATTTGTGAAGGATCTAGTGGTCATCTTGAAAAACCTTTATTCGCCATTATCGCCAGACATTTCGGCAACCGATAAGACTAAGTTCGGTCAGAGTGTGATTAGAAGCTGTGATTTAACAGTAAAAAAAAATTATTTTTATTATCCCTCCCTATTGTCAGCTTTGTCTATGTCCAAGTCTGGTGAAGTGCTGCCACGGGGTGACAGAGAAACACTAAATGTTTACAAACATACCGTAATTTCTGTTTCTTGTCACCTTCCATGGCAGCAATCACCAGGGAATCCCTCCCTTCTTTTCTGTTTGTTATTAATATTTCTATGATTGTTTCCTATGACACGCTTTAATAAAGAAAAGGAGTGGATTGTGGGAGGACTTTTATACCGTGCGTTTTCCTGTGAGCCAGGGATATCCCAGTCTGGTAAATGCTGCCGAAGAGTTACAGAGAAACAGAAACCAAAGGAGGTTTCCACAGTTTGCCAAATCCAAGGGTTCACATACTTTTTCCCACCGCCACTGTGAATGTTTACATGGGTGTATTCATGAAAACAGGAAACCTTTAAGTTGGTAATAGTAGCGGATGTTGTTGGTATTAGTGTACGATTAGGTGTGACTAGATGAAACAGACCACATTTTATGACCAACTTTTCAGAAATCTATATAATTCAAAGGGTTCACATACTTCTTGCAACGGTATTAAAAGTTTTTTAGGGTGGAAATACCCTTTAATATACTGTAGGGGCTCCCTTATCCCACCCCCAACTGCAATGTTTGTTTTTGAAAAAAAGTCTTGAACGGAAATTGTATGACTTCATTCTCCCGGCGCTCTGATCTGTGCCCTCTGCCTGCCCGAACTGTGAGGATTTACCTGATTCCGTGGCTGACCAGGGTTTCACCAGAGCCCCTTATGGTGGGGATGTTGCGCTGCTGAGTCGCACAGGTTGCGGGCCAGTACCCCTGCAAGCGAGGAATAAACTAGACGGTAGGCACAAACATCCATCTTCTGTCTTCACTGGCTTTAAACTCTGGCACCAGGCCGGCATGCACACATCCACTTCTGGCTGTACTGGTGTCAGACAGCGAGGAAGATTCTTGCAGGTTCCACAAGTTTTCTTCTCATTCAAAAATCCTTCCATTTAATGAGAAACTGCAGACTCTTCC
The DNA here is from genome assembly GCA_019447015.1 of Hymenochirus boettgeri. Taxonomy (NCBI): domain Eukaryota; kingdom Metazoa; phylum Chordata; class Amphibia; order Anura; family Pipidae; genus Hymenochirus; species Hymenochirus boettgeri. Next base: position 316,999,701 of record CM033469.1, read on the forward strand.
TCTACGGTGCACATCCCAGGATCGACCCCATTTCATATTTCTCCTGACCATCTTTGACTAGAGATCCCTGGAGGATTTTGAACCCAGATGGGTGGGTTTGAAGAGACAGATGAATTCTGAAGGTAGGGGGCAATTTAAGCTTGTAAGCAACTTCGTTAATTTTCTTAATGATGGGGAATGGACCAATGATTTGGGTGCCAATTTCTTAGAGGGACAGTGTAGTCTTAGTTAGCTGTGGAAAGGTATACAAGATGTCCAATAAAATAAGTTAGGGAGGCCTAGCCCTCCTGCCATCAGAAATACTTTTTTGAGTCTGCTGAGATTCCTATAAATCTGATCTTGTCAATGATTGATCTTTTCCACCAATTTTTAGACTGCAGGAATGGAGGAATATGATTTGGTTGAATCCGGAATAAAACTGGGATGGAAACCATCCATTTACTTGTAAAGGAGAAACAGATTAGATGAATGGACAGAATTGTTAAGGCAAACTCCGCTATTGGGAGGAGAGAAGGACAATTATATTGTGCCACTGTCAAGAAATATGATTTACTGTTTCCGAGGTCTCTGGTTCGTCCTCTCAGCTTGGCCATTTGCTGACCGTTTTATTTGAAGGTTCTTAAAAAGGTTAGTCCAAAACCTTGGGTAAACGGATACCTGAGGTCAGATGTTCTCATCGGGGATCCCATGTCTAATAACCCCTTATATAAAGACTGATGACAATTTGAGGAAGATGGAAGAGGAATGAATTGCGCCATCTTTGAATGTCTGTCAACCACCACTAGAATTCTTGCACTGGGGAGTTCAACAATAAAATCTAACAAATATGACTCCACAGGTGCCCAGAAAGGAAGAATAACCCGGCAAGTTTGCTGTGAAGGGACTATTCTGTAGGCAAGTGTCCAGGTAAAACACCATTTCTGTGGTCCTTGTGCAAGTTTGGCCACCAGAACGACGGGATGTAAGTCCCGAGTGTTTTAAAGAAAAGTAACCCACAAGAGGATGCTTATCTAACACCTGTTGACGAATGTTTTCAGGGACAAAATCTTGTCTTTATAGAATAAAAGGCCATCTCGGACCATTAGTCCCAAAGGCAATCTGAATCAAAGGAAACGCTACTAGAGAGGAAGCGAAAAAGGATTTCAGATTCCATAAGACGGAAATGGTCCTGGTTTAGAAGGTTTTAGGAGTATGGTATCTACAAGAAGATCAGGAGAAAAAAACAAGTAGAGAGCAATCAGGCTTACATTTTTTTTTGTGTGACCCAGGGTGGTATGTTATGTGAAAATTAAAACGAGCAAAAAGGCCCATCTTAGCTTGCCTAGATCTAATCCTTGAGCTGTTCTAAGGTGCCAAGGTTTTAATGATCCGTATATACCAAAATTGGATGAATTTCCCCTCCAGAGGAAACTCCATTCTTCAAATGCAGCTTTAATGCTTACTGAGGTGAATTTTGTTTAAGGGTCCAAAGGCTCTTTGGCTTCTGGAGTGCATTGACATTTGATTGTTTTCTGGTAAAGTTTGTAATAGGAAGACCGTTTTGGAAAAGTTCTTGATAAACTTCCATAAATTTGCGAACCCCTTTTCTACGGAAGGGGCTTAGCGGTATCCATAGAATACCTTCCAGAGAGATGACAAGGCCAAGAAACTCAACAGTCGTTGCTTCAAAAATGAATTTTTCAAGCTTGGCATAAAGTCGGTGCTCCAGAGATGAAGCATTTTTTAGAGTCCATTGGAGGCGATGAATGGAAGTGATCAGAAGAGAAGATTGAAATATCACGGAATACCAATTACAAAGTTTGCAAGGAAGTCTTGAAAGATTGGCAAAGTGCTCTGGAAGGTTGCTTGAGCATTGCACACATCGGAAGGACATGACCAGGTACTTTGAAATGCCCATAACGAGATCGAAAAGCCGTCTTCCACTCATCCCCCCTCCCTGATTAAAATAAGGTTTGGAAAAGTTCAGGGATGAGATGTAGTGGGTAACTGTTCTTAACCCCATACCATAGTTAAAGGGCATGTCTACCCCATGTAAATACTTTTGATATATAGTAGCTTTCCTTCCCCCAGCCTTAACCCGCTATAATATATTTTACAGAAAGACCCCGACCTTCCCTCTCTCCTCCACCCCGCACGCCCGGCCTTCTGCTTGCACGAAACTGCAAGCAGGGGCTGGACCGGCAGCCGCGTCTCCCTGATAGAGGCAGCCAACATCACAGACGCGGCTGCCAGCAGTTCAGAATGCCGAAGGGGAAGGGAAGGTAAGTAGAGATCAGGGGACTTTCTGACAAATATAGGTTTTGGAGCTGGGGGAGGAGAGCTACTATATGCCTAAGGGGTTTTACACTAGAGGGAGGGGGGAGGGAGTGAAGGGCTGCTCTGAGCAAGGCAAAAACCTTTGAGAAGGACATCTCTGAGGTGGAAACAATTTCCCTGGTGGCCAGTTTTTTAACTTTGGGGGGACATTACAGGAGAACCATTTGGAGGTAAGGTGTTTTAAAACACTACATAGTGGGGCCAATAGTGGGTTAAATTAAGTTTTGGGAGTGGACATGCCCTTTATTCCCCCAGTAGCCGTACATACCTAGAACCTCCATCCCTTCTCGACAAAACTATTGCTGCACAGCGGGTGAGTGGATTAGCGGATAGTTATGTTCTGATCAATATTTCTCAAAGAGCTGTGAGTTCAGATTCAGACAGAGGAAAAACTCTTCCAAAAGGAATAGGTGCACCAGGGAGCAAATCAATTGGACAGTCGTAAGGCTTATGGGGAAGCAGAGTCTGCTCTTTTCTTGTCAAGCCTGTCAGCAAAAGCGATATAAGGAAAGGATATTGATGGTTTATTAAAAGGGGTAGAGCAAAGTGATAGACTACGGACTGGGCTAAGACAGTGTTTGCTGAATTAATAGAATAAAAGACCAGGTGATTTATGGAGAGTGTAGCTTAAGGCAGGGTAACCCCAAAATGACCGAGAAGAAAAGGGAGGATAATACATAACATTTTATTTGTTCATGGTGGTGGCCATTAATCACAACTTCCAGGGGAATTGTTTCATAAAGAATTGTGCCTGAAGCATTTAGAGAACATCTGCCAAATACAGTGGGAGTGGAGACAATCTTTCTTGGGATGGAATGGACAGCTCCCTGTATCTCCTCACAAGCCCTAGATCCAGGGTTGCCTACAATTTGACTTGTCTTCAAAAAAATGGCATGAGAAGCGAAACTTTGGGAAAGAGAGGAAAAACCCGCCTTTATCGTCCCGGGGATGAATACAGATTCAAAGAGACCGGTCTGAGATAATGTGCACAACCCCAACCTCCTTCTTCGGGACCTTTCCTCCACTGAAAGAGGGGAGCGAATTGCCCCCAATCTGTATTGTTCAACTATAATCCGAAGCATTGCGCATTGACCCAGTTTAGAACTCCGACTCCTGGCTTAAATATGAAATCTAGTGGCTGATAGGAAGAAGACCCCAGTAGTACGCCAATTTCCTCGTAACTCGCGTTAGATACCACAGTCAGCGATTCCCTATTATGGTTATTGGCCTTATAAGCAATGACATCCCAGGCTTAACATTGAGAGGATTTCGAATTAGGACAGATTCAAGATGAAGTTCCGCCTGAGTAGCAAACCAACCTCCTCTTCAGGATCCTACAACTGGCGGAAAGAGGGGGGTATGCGGGTCCCAATCTGATTGTTCAAATATCTCAATACGCTACTCGTCGTACTGGCGTACCCAAATCAGAGCCGTGAAAGATGGCGGAGGAAGGTTGTGGGGGAGCGCGGCATTCTACTTGTGGACTAGTTAGAAAGAGATAACCCGAGTGCAAGGAAGTAGGTGCACACTCACGGTTTACTGATCAGATGATACTCTCCTGAATGTGCGCTCAGAGACGTCATGTTGGGGCACGCATAATGGCCGAGTGTCGGTCAAGCGCACAAGCTGCTGGATGTTGCTTACAACCGTTAAGATTGATGGTGGGAACGAATGCCACTAAGACGATCAGAATTTGAGTCGAGATGAGGTCGCTAAGGTCAACTCTACCGTCATGCCTTGCTTATATCGAGGCGATCAGAGATAGGCGGGCATGAGTCTGATATTAAGCGGAGCCTGGTTGAAAAAAAGCATCCAGCTAGCTGCACCAATGGGCAGTCAAAGATGAGCCAGGTTGAAGGGTGCGTCCTTGAGGCCCCAAAGAGGGAGGAGCTAGAGGCTGCGTAATGAACGGGAAATCCCGGAACCTTGCAACGGTCGCCACGGAACCTTGGGTAGAGGAAAACTGGGTTTGGGTTGTGGGACTGCCAGAGGTGGAGACACACTGCTAGATGGCGATCAGAAGGTGGAGTTTGACTAGCCTGGACAGCATCCATACAGGTTGTGAGTTACTGCAGACCCATTTGGAGAGTCCGAACAGCCTCTGAAATTCCAGGTAATTGTTGACCCAACGTAGGAAGTACTTCATCTCACTGGAATCCATGACTGGATGTAATGTTAAGATTTACCTGATTCCGTAGCGGAGACCTACTCGTACCCACAGCACTGAGGCGTAGTGTCTAAGCGTGATCAGGTTTTCCCCCAAGACCCTAATAATGGGGATGTTGCATTGCTGAGTCAGGTTGCAGCCGCCAGTACCTGCAAGTGAGGAGTAAACAGATGGTAGAGCCGCAGAGGAACAGGAGTCGAGGAACAGAAACAAGTCAGGAGCCTAGGAACAGGGATAATCAGTAAGCCGGTGTGGGAACAGACATCCAGCACCGGTCTTCTCTCTTCAATGGCTTTTAAACTCTAGCGCCACGCCGGCGTGTGCGCAAGAACACCCACGCATATGCCCACAGGACGGCATGCGGGCGTGCGCTCCAAGAAGAAAACCATCCGCTGAGGGATCCCAGGCAGGTAAGGAACTATTGTGACAGATTGGCAGAGAGGCAGCCAATCATAGACGCGGTTGCCGTCAATGGAGAGCGCCACGGGAATGAAGGTCTGTAAGTAACGTTCTGAAATAACTCGGTGGTTTGGGGTGGGCAGGGGGCCTCCAAAATATACCTAAAGAGTTTCATGTTAGCTGCAATGGAAGCAAAGGATGGATCCTGAGGGGATGGGGGCTGCCCAGCGCATGTCACTGTCCTTACTGAGGTTAAGGAAGCAGCAGGCATCCAGATGACACATTCCTACTCTTTACTTTCTGGAACCTTGGACACGCTACAGGAGAACCATAAGGAGCAGAGACGAAAGGTAAGGATTTTTTAACATTACACACTGGGGCCAGATAGTATAGTATTTACTGTGGGTTAAGTTTTAGTTTTGGTAGACATGCCTTTAGTACACTAATCTGTATCTATTATTCCAGGGAGGTGAGAACGCTTTTTCCTACTCCTGTAATGATAGAATGCCCAGGAACAGTTTGACACTTAGGTGCTCCTCCTAACGACAGCGCGCCTCCAATCACACGCCTATCTTTTGTATTGCACGCATGCACTGAATAGGCACTCGGGTCGGTGACAGTGCGTCTGTGCTCTTGTAGGACCGAGGTGAGCCGGCAGTGAAGTGTAGCGAGTGAAGTGTATCACTGTACTGGGCGTTCTATTATTTACAGGGAGGTGGGAATAAGTCTTCTCTGACCCTGTGAATAAAGAAGTACATAAAATCTGTTTAGTGTCTCTTAAATGGGATCCTCACTGAAAAAGGGAAACACTAAGAGCAAACTGCTATCCTCCTTTTCCCACTACACTTTATTGTTCCTTACTTTGTGTAGATTAAGAATTATTATATAAGGGGCAGATATATTTTTTAACGCCGAACATCGCCGCAATAAAACACCGCGTTTTGGAACTTCTTTTTGCAGCATTTATAAAAATGGGAAAAAAGTACTTCGCGTCTGAAAAATGCGAACAGGTGCGATAAAGAGCGAAAAGTATCGCAGCGAAACATGCATTCGAAAGGCGATCGCATTAGCAAGACGAACGTGCATTAGGAAGGCGAACGCAATTTCAAAAGGCGTTGCGCATAGCAAGACGAACATGCATTAGGAAGGCAAACTGACAGAATGAGTTGTTTAAAGTGTGAGGCCACACTAGCGCGTTTTTTTATTGCGTTTGCACTCGCAATTGTGTGTGATTCTTGTGCGTTTTGCGTTAGGCGCGTGCATTTTTTGTTTGTAGCATTATGGATACGCATGCGTTAATGCACGAAAAATGTTGAACGCATGCGTTAACAAAACGGGAACAGATGTGCAATCACTGCACGTCGGATAATCGAGGGAATATTTGCTTTCCTACGATTTCCATTTTGTAAAAAATCGCAGGAGCAATCGCCAACGCAAAACGCAGGCGCAAACACAATAAAAACGCGCTAGTGTAGCCTCACCCTAAATGAAAAAGGAGCCTACATTGCAACACTAAAACGCAACAAGAAATAAGGGGTGAGGTTGCTTTCACGAAGAAAGACAAATACGACCTCATTTAAAGTCCAAGCTAAAAATATTTATAAAAATAAATACAAAAATCCAAATTGAAAAAAAAACCTGTAAACCCCCCCCCCCAAAAAACACAAAATAAATCCAAAAAATAAAATATAAAAAGCCAAAATGGTGTTCCAAAACATGTAAGACAATTTGTATGAATCCTTTGTGTTTTTTGTTGTGCATTAAAAATCAGAACAAATCCAAAATCCCCAACACAAAGGATAAAAAGCTGCTTTTCGTCACCTTCAAGTCACGCTAATATTCCGCCGCCTATTTAATACGAAAAAACCCTTTTTGCTTTTTTTAAATTGCGTTATGCCTTTTCGCTCAAATTACCGGTGCGATGTATGGCGAAAGGGGTGTTAGCAAAACGTCATGGAAACGTTTTCGCGGTCGTTATCGACACCTTTATCAATAGCGTTAACTTTTTTTTGGGGCGAAAAACCATGCGGAAATCAAAAGCGAAAGTTTTCGCAACTTCCGCTCTTTATAAAAATGCCCTAAGTCTGGTGTACTCTGGTAGATCAGATTTATCAACTTGTTTAAATAAATCTAATTAGTTGATTCAGATTCCCATTACTGTCTGAAAGACTGCTTGCTGATATTAACAAATTATTGTACAGCAGGTGATTTGACCTTTTATAGGACTTCTGTATGGCAATTAGAATGAAAACATAAACATGAAAAAAGAAAAAAATGCTGGTTAAATGCAAGGCAATCCCATATGCTAAGAATACATTCAGTGGCTACTTGCCCTGTTTCATTGGGGGTTGACTAAGAGCAGTAGTCTTATGGTCAGGGGCTGGGGAAAAAAATCAATAGCATGTGTTTTTTCTCAAACACCAACTGAAATTTACAGACTTGCCAAACAACTAAAAACCTAAAACTGCACCAGATGGTCAATCAGGATAAAATATTAGCCCATGTATACCTCTTAACATTACATCTTTTAAACCAACCACTTTCCCTGTAAATAAAAGTAGGTAGTGCTTCTCTCCACTATCCTATTAGCATTATACACTCTGCAGGTAGTAACCTCGTTTAACCAACTTTGTGCAAGTTAGGGAGCCTGCCTTCACTATCCCACTTGAAACTAGCTTATTCCCATAGAAGTGGCTAGATGACACCCTGACAAGGACCTACTTTAACCCACTCCACTTCATTAATAGAGAATATGTTAGGTAGTGCTGCTTCTCCACAATCCCCTAGGAACTAGCATATTCCATTTAAATGGATAGATTCCGCACTCTACTGGAGGACCTCCGCTATCCTACTCCTGTAAAGAATATGTTAGGTAGTGCTGCCCTCCCCTACCCACTAGGAACTAGCATATTCCCATTGAAATGGATAGATTCCACACTTTGCAGGGAGAACCTCCGCTATCCCACTCCTATAAAGTGAATATGTTAGGTAGTGCTGACCTCCGCTATCCCACTAGGAACTAGCATATTCCTATTGAAATGGCTAGATTCCGCACTCTGCAGGGAGGACCTCTGCTATCCCACTCCATATGAAGTGAATATTTTAGGTAGTGCTGCCCTCCACTACCCACTAGGAACTAGCATATTCCCATGAAATGGCTAGATTCCGCACTCTGCAGGGAGGACCTCCGCTATCCCACTCCATATAAAGTGAATATGTTAGGTAGTGCTACCCCGCTATCCCACTAGAACTAGCATATTCCTATTAAAATGGCTAGATTCCGCACTCTGCAGGGAGGACCTCCTTTATGCCACTCCATATAAAGTGAATGTTAGGTAGTGCTGCCCTCCGCTATCCCACTAGGAACTAGCATATTCCCATTGAAATGGCTAGATTCCGAACTCTGCAGGGAGGACCTCCGCTATCCCACTAGGAACTAGCATATCCCTTGAAATGGCTAGATTCCGCACTCTGCAGGGAGGACCTCCGCTATCCCATTAGGAACTAGCATATTCACTTTGAAATGGCTAGATTCCACCTCTGCAGGGAGGACCTCCTTTATCCCACTACATATAAAGTGAATATGTTAGTAGGGCTGACCTCCGCTATCCCACTAGGAACTAGCATATTCCTATTGAAATGGCTAGATTCTGCACTCTGCAGGGAGGACCTCCGCTATCGCACTCCATATAAAGTGAATATGTAGGTAGTGCTGACCTCCGCTATCCCACTAGGAACTAGCATATTCCCATTGAAATGGCTAGATTCCGAACTCTGCAGGGAGGACCTCCGCTATCCCACTCCATGTAAAAAATATGTTAGGTAGTGCTGTCCACCGCTATCCCACTAGGAACTAGCATATTCCCCATTGAAATGGCTAGATTCCGCCACTGCAGGGAGGAACCTCCGCTATCCCACTAGGAATAGCATATTCCCATTGAAATGGCTAGATTCCGACTCTGCAGGGAGGACCTCCGCTATCCCACTCCAAATAAAGTGAATATGTAGGTAGTGCTGCCCTCCCGCTATCCCACTAGGAACTAGCATATTCCCATTGAAATGGATAGATTCCGCACTTTGCAGGGAGGACCTCCGCTATCCCACTAGGAACTAGCATATTCCCATTGAAATGGCTAGATTCTGCACTCTGCAGGGAGAACCTCCTTTATCCCACTCCATAAAAAGTGAATATGTTAGGTAGTGCTGACCTCCGCTATCCCACTAGGAACTAGCAATATTCCCATTGAAATGGCTAGATTCGCACTCTGCAGGGGGACCTCTGCTATCCCACTCCATATAAAGTGAATATGTTAGGTAGTGCTACCCTCCGCTATCCCACTAGGAACTAGCATATTCCTATTAAAATGGCTAGATTCCGCACTCTGCAGGGAGGACTTCCTTTATGCCACTCCATATAAGTGAATATGTTAGGTAGTGCTGCCCTCCGCTATCCCACTAGGAAACTAGCATATTCCCATTGAAATGGCTAGATTCCGAACTCTGCAGGGAGGACCCTCCGCTATCCCACTAGGAACTAGCATATTCCCATTGAAATGGCTAGATTCCGCACTCTGCAGGGAGGACCTCCACTATCCCATTAGGAACTAGCATATTCACTTTGAAATGGCTAGATTCCGACCTCTGCAGGGAGGACCTCCGCTATCCCATTAGGGACTAGCATATTCCCATTGAAATGGCTAGATTATGCACTCTGCAGGGAGGACCTCCTTTATCCCACTACATATAGAGATGATATGTTAGGTAGTGCGACCTCCGCTATCCCACTAGGAACTAGCATATTCCTATTGAAATGGCTAGATTCCGCACTCTGCAGGGAGGACCTCCGCTATCGCACTCCATATAAAGTGAATATGTTAGGTAGTGCTGACCTCCGCTATCCCACTAGGAACTAGCATATTCCCATTGAAATGGCTAGATTCCGAACTCTGCAGGGAGGACCTCCGCTATCCTACTCCATGTAAAAAATATGTTAGGTAGTGCTGTCCACCGCTATCCCACTAGGAACTAGCATATTCCCATTGAAATGGCTAGATTCCGCACTCTCGCAGGGAGGACCTCCGCTATCCCACTAGGAACTAGCATATTCCCATTGAAATGGCTAGATTCCGCACTCTGCAGGGAGGACCTCCGCTATCCCACTCCAATAAAGTGAATAGTTAGGTAGTTGCTGCCCTCCGCTATCCCCTAGGAACTAGCATATTCCCATTGAAATGCTAGATTCCGCACTCTGCAGGGAGACCTCCGCTATCGCACTCCATATAAGTGAATATGGTTAGGTAGTGTGCCCTCTGCTATCCCACTAGGAACTAGCATATTCCCATTAAATGGCTAGATTCCGCACTCAGCAGGGAGAACCTCCTTATCCCACTCCTAAAAATGAATATGTTAGGTAGTGCTGACCTCCGCTATCCCACTAGGAACTAGCATATTCCCATTGAAGGCTAGATTCCGCACTACTGCAAGGAGACCTCCGCTATCCCACTCCATATAAAGAGAATATGTTAGGTAGTGCTGCCCTCCGCTATCCCACTAGCGACTAGCATATTCCCATTGAAATGGCTAGATTCCCACTCTGCAGGGAGGACCTCCCTATCCACTCCATATAAAGTGAATATGTAGGTAGTGCTGCCCTCTGCTATCCCCTAGGAACTAGCATATCCCATTGAAATGGCTAGATTCCGCACTCTGCAGGGAGAACCTCCTTTATCCCATCCATAAAAAGTGAATATGTTAGGTAGTGCTGCCCTCCGCTATCCCCTAGAAACTAGCATATTCCCCATTGAAATGGCTAGATTCCGCACTCTGCAGGGAGGCCCTCCGCTATCCTCCCACTCCATATAAAGTGAATATTTTAGGTAGTGCTGCCCCTCCGCTATCCCACTAGGACTAGCATATTCCCATTGAAATGGCTAGATTCCGCACTCTGCAGGGAGGACTCTGCTATCCCACTCCATATAAAGTGAATATGTTAGGTAGTGCTGCCTCCGCTATCCCACTAGGAGGAACTAGCATATTCCCTTTGAAATGGCTAGATTCCGCACTCTGCAGGGAGGACCTCTGCTATCCCACTCCATATAAAGTGAATATGTTAGGTAGTGCTGCCCTCCGCTATCCCACTAGGAACTAGCATATTCCCTTTGAAATGGCTAGATTCCGCACTCTGCAGATCTAGTCACGACTATAAGAGTATCATGTGACAATACATCACAGTTTATTCTTTATGTTTGGCTTGCAAATTGTTATCCAATACAACACAAACCGTGTATGCATGCAATATTATAAGCAAATAAGGAACAAAGACTTCTGGGTAATTACTATGTTTCCATAGAAGCTTTTAGGAAAGCTATATCTTTAAAAAGACTTTTACAGCATTCCACAAGCTAAATGCAAAACCAGAGCGCCAACTACAGACCGTTTTTTCTTTATTGAGCCATCATCAGTGTAGTGCAGTCCTCTGCTTTTCCAGTGTGAAGTGCCTATAGACCTATGTCACCAATAAATTAAATAGGATAGGGGGAGAATAAATATAATAAGGATATTTATTATGTAATAATATCCTTCATAATAATCCTATAATAAAAATGTTATGTAATATTATAAGGAATGGGCTTGTGTCCTAAGGTTTGCCTGTGCTGTTAATTGCCAGCAACCAACCAAATGTAGCTTTTCAATGATCTATTGCAGTTACTAAAGATTTGATTGGTTATTGCAGATGACTAGCGCAGGCAAACCTATTTCCTACAACCAACATTTTTCTTACAATTTTTTTGTCCACATTGGACACAATAGGATCGGGCATGTCAGTAAATATTGTCTGTATGGGCCTTTTACTTGGCTTGCTGAACTTTCAGTAAAAGTAAATACATTTCAAAGAAAGTTGCTTCCCAAAAATAGTTACAATAGCGTTACAGATCAGGTAAATAAGGCAGAAAATAAACATTCCCGACCTGTTATAATATTTTTCTTGTAAGGCAATAAAACTTATATTAAAGGGCATGTCCTACCCTCCCCCCTCCAAATTTTCCCCACTGTTTAGCGTTAAATGATCCTCACCTTTCTCTTTTGCTCCTTATGGTTGTCCTGCAAGGCATGATAAAAGAATAGAAAAATGAAGAGTAGGAGCCTCTCTGTGTAATTCATAGCTGCCTCTTCCGACTGGCATGTGCAGTAGAGCTCTCCTCTGAGCATGTAAAAGCTTGTAAGGAGGCCAAAAATGAAGGCAGGGGGAAAGCATCATTTTGCTGCATAACAGATTATCCCTCCATCTGTCAGATTTCAAAACTATTAAAGTTTTGGGATTTGGGGAGGATTTAATATATTTATTTAAAGGGCATGTCCACCCTTGAAATTTTTTTTTGATATAGCATTCCCCGTCCCCCCAGCCCCAACCTGGGGGGACAGGGGGAATGTTATATCACAGGGGGGGACAGTGCCCCAAACTTTACTTACCTTCCCTCTTTCCTCCACCACACTGCCAGGCCCTCTGGTTGCGAGAAAATGCAAGCAGAGGGACGGGACCGGCAGTCGCATCTGTGATTGGCTGAGCGGCAGCCAATCAGGGGTGCGGCTGCCGGGAGTTCAGTGCGGCAGAGGGAAGGTAAGTAATGTTGCCACCCCCAAAGACCCAAGTCAAACCAATTTCCTCACAACTGTAGAGTTGCATAGTTATAAGTGATCCAATGTGCATGATTTTAATTTATTTTTTTTGAAAGCCAAAAGAATTCTTTTTTTAAAGTCCGGTGAGTGATATATATATTATATGGTGACAGACCTTGCTAATAATAGTTTTATATATTTTATGAGTAAATTTTGGCCTTTAACTTTATAAAAGGGATTTGTATGGGTGTTGAGTGCTTTAAGGGAATGGTTTAAAGGTCTATAACCCTTAGTCATTTTGTTGTAAACATTTCCTGTTAACTTTCTTCAGTCACTCTTTATTATTTTAAAGGGTAAAACACCATCTATTTGTTATGAGCTGTGCTCGACCACTCCCAAGTTTGACAAGGTAAAGGGTGGGTACACATGGGCAGATTTTTCGGCCCAACTGACAGATATTTCCGTGTATCGTTTGGTTGGGACAAAAATCTGTGCTTTCGTCCGTAGCTCTGACCGATGTCAGTCGCCTGTTCATCCTATTGGGACATGTCTGTAAATCACAGCTGAAATGGTGGCTCGCATCCTTTCCCGATCATGCTCCCCTCGTCTTGCGGTCCTCTCACACTTCCAGTCTGGCGTGCTCGCGGATCAGAGGGTCTCTCCTCTGCCTACAATGGAAACAAAAACAGAACAAAGCATCCGCTGCACCGCTCCTCTCTGGAATATCGCCGCAGAGTCCAATTGATGTTAGTATAAAAACCTCCTTTATTTTATCACCATTTAAAATCAGGCTAGCAGCCTGGGGACAAGTGTACACGGGGACAAGCAAAGTTCGCTAACATCACATCAAGGTCTGTGCTTCCCCTCTCACAGCAGTGCAGATATACTCTGTTGATTCTAAATTATATGAAAGAAACAACAGTGCATGCCTACAAAACATGAAGCTTAATGAGGGGAAATGATCAATACTGGATAGCTTTTAGGGCGCAGTGAAATGTGTTGTTTAACACAGCCAAAAATTTACACAGCGGCTGGAATCTACTTACCAGCCCTCATTCCCTCGGGCTGGACCGGCAGCTGTGCCTATGATTGACTGAGTCTGTCCTTACCCTTCTGCAGCTTCCATGACGGAAAAGGCACAGAAGCTAGACAGAAGGCAGCCAAAGGAACGAGGGCTGGTAAGTAGATTTAGGAGCACATTTCAGCATTGTGAACCTCACGGGATTGAGGTTTTGGGGGGCAATAAGGATAAATTCAAAGATTGTTTGGGTGGACATACCCTTTAAACAGATTGTGATTATATAAAATTATAATGTGAGCAACAGTAAGTCACTTTAAAAATTAGTAAGAAGTAATTTCTAGCTGATGGCAATTGTATTTTTATTAAATTTTCCAAAACAACAACAGACAACATAAGGGAAAGGTCACATCAGTAAGGGATTATAACTGTTTTCTAAAGTTTAGCATTTAAAAAGTATGTAAATGTTTAATTATATATGGTAATATTTTAAAAAAAAATAAAAAACACAATTCCTACCCCCTCCTCCATGCAGAAATAATGCAACCCCTTTCAAAGTAGGATTTTTAATCACCTCTAAAACTTAAAACCCCTCAGTCACCTTATACCCATATATTACATTGTAAGGGGCACATATTAGTCACTTCACTATGCAGCTAAGATAGATATAAAACCTAAATACACTGTTGCTCCCTAAAAAGGATCTAGCCTGCCACTCCCTTGTGCAAACATTTAACATTCCTCCTGGCTGTTTAAGAGGAAGTTCAGTGGAAATACATATACTTCTAAGAAAAAAGAGCAGTATTTTTCCATCCCAATGACCTTAACCGCCCATTCAGCATTTTGTCTGTGTATAAATAAATAAATAACTTCCTGTTTGTAGGACCCCTAATAGAGATTGTTATGGCTTTGCCCTTGACCCAGTGCCTGGGTTGATTCACTTGCTTAGTAGAGATCTGAGAATGTTTGACCCATCACCAACAGCCAATCAGTAGAAATTACTGTTAGGAACATTCCAAGGAAGTGGTGCATCCTGGGAAGAAGGACCGTTAGAACCTGAAATGGCAGCTCACTAATGTCAACAGCAGGGAATAGCAAGGGGTAGAAATTCAACTGATTTTTAAATGGGAGAGAATATCTAGAATAACTAGGTATGTATAATATAAACAAATACTTTTTAAAATATTGATATTTTCCACTGAACATTCTCTTTAAGTCATCCAGCTAACCATCGTAAAGTGTGTAGGCCTGAAGCACAATGATGTTCTCTGGAGAGGTAGAGTCTGGTCCAAGACTAGCTGTATGTAATGAAATATAAAAAAGGAAGGAGTCACTTTTCAAAATACTTCCTAGAATCCCATCTTCAGCCTTTCACTACATTAAAGACATTATAAGAAAATTCTTAATAAGTGGCAACTTATGCCTCTAGGTGCTGATTACTGTAACTGCTCACCATTTGAGGCGGACAGGAGGGGCCCATGATTTCAGAGGTCCCTTGATAGTTGGAGGGGATCATGACTTTTAGTTATGTCACTGTTTCAAGGAAATAGTATCCAAAAATGAACACATGCACCAGAGGATCAATGCAAGGGTTTGTCTAAACAAGGCTTTTCCCTGAAGAGAAGTGGATTCCATGCAATGGCTGAATACAATTTTACTGATCCTCTGGGTGCATTTTTACTGGACATTATATAAAAATGTGTTTTAATAATTTCACCCGCACATCAAAAAAAATAAAAAAAATAAAAAATTAACATAAATCCCCAAACCTAAAAATAATCCAAAAAATAAATAAATAAAATATATATTATAAGAAATAATGTTTCCCGTATAATATTAGGATCTATTATACCTGTATAAAATCATGAGACCTGTAGCCTCATGCATTTACAGTATATTGTAAGGGAACTCTTCTGTGACTGTAATTTATTACAGTGTAATGGGCACATTATTATATATTCAACCCAATTAATTTTTTAACGAAAAAATTACTTTTTAATCAATAATTATATACATATATCTGTATGTGATAGGGGGAAATTTACAAAGAGCTGCAAATGGGCAATGTACTGCAATGCAATACTGCCCCATATTAAATACCGTTTGTGTGAAAAGGTAACACCAGCTAGTGTTTAAAAATATTACCACAAAACCCATCCTATCCCATCTTAAAGGGTTATTAAAAAAATTTTAACAATTTTTTAAATTCCTACTGAGGTAGGAGTGATTACTTCTACCTTATGTTCGTACTTCATTTATAGGATATCAGCATTTGAAAATGGCACTTGCTGCGTGGCCGACAACTCCTCCCTTCCTTTTCCCACTGACAGTCCCGTGCCTGTGACGCACCTACCTATCTGTAATACACATGTGCTATTTTGTGGCCAATGCAGATGACACATGTGTACTCGGCTTTAGGGGAGGTGGCTAAAGGAGAGCCATTTTTTAATAAATAGGTCTTCTAAAGTGAGTACAAATATGAAAAGAATTAATAATTGAAAGTGTCATCCCTACTTTACTTTTCCTTTAAATAATACTATAGTCCCTTACATTGTGCCACAAATTCCATCTTTAACACTCACTACTCACAAACTGTTAGAATATTTCTGCAGTTGCAGCTCTTAGTACATTTCCCCAGAAATAAATATACAGTACATCACTAAAGCAAAATTATCAAACATACATAACGGACCTTTTTCAAAGATTCAAAAAGGGCAGATATTTAGTCATTCATCTAATATATTGTTTTAATCATGAAAATATATTGATGACCAAGATAAAACAATTTTGTTCTTAACTAAAATTCTACCAACTTTGTCACCAAAATGCCTTCTTAGTACAGATACAGAGAATTATAACAAAAGCTGACTTGTACCTTAAACAAACTTCTAAATGGTAATTTTATTAAACATATACAGAAAAGGCATAAGAAATACAAACCTAAATATTTCATTTACCATGCTGTATTGCTTTACCTTTTCTTTCTGTGGGGTATGAGGAAGCTCATTTAAATTAGATTGTGTTGTTCTATTTTTGGATGAGTGATGTTTCTAGGATATTTATTTTAAGGCTTATCTCACATCTGCCTTGATAATTATATAGTCAAATAAAAGCAAAAAAACTCTCCTATAGATTACAATGACCAGAAACAGCAACTAGAACATAGTGAATACCAACATACCTATAGTAACTGCACACACCTGTGGTGTAACTTTTGGCAGAAATCCCATTAGTCAATAAATGAGATTTCTTCTCTGGGAGTCAGTCCTACTGTGGTCAAATAAATGACTACAGTATCCATGGGGCTTATAATTAAAATGTTAAAATGAAGTAGATCCAAAATAAGAAATAACATTTCCGACTACCAGTAAATATACCATAGGCCCAAAAATATTACCATAACTGGTTTCTTTTCAAATGCTAGATTGACACAGGTTGGATATAACTGGAATAAGAAAAACAAGAAATACTCTTTGCCTTAATTGTGAAACAGAGGTAAAAGCACAGCTTCAAGGCAGGAACCACATTAAATTTAGATATTTCCTTCAACAAGAGGAAACAATCCTCCTTAGGAGGAATTTAAAAGAATAATTTGTGTGACAGTAGTATACTGAGCCAGTTGTAGCAAGTTGTAGACCATAATAGCTGGAAGATGCAGCTTTATGCTGTGCGGTTTGCTCCAGTAACAAATATATGTTTAATTCTCCTCAACATTGTCTTCTGAAAACTTGCTGAAAGATTCATCACTTGGACCTGAAAATCAGCATATAAGTATAATCATTATATATCAGATTACATTTGCCGTGAAAGAAAAATTATTTGGTAACATTAAGTCTAAATTAAGTCTAAGCCAGACACAAATAAAAAATACTATAGGAATAAGTATTTTTCGCATCTGAAAATTATCTAGGATAAATGTGGTCACAAACTAGGATTTGGAGATACTGTGATGTTTGACTTAAATTGAGACAACAACTTGGCCTAAAAATCCATGTAGAAGTCAAAAAAGTTTAGTAGTTCTGCATTAAAATTTTGTTGGACGTTTTGACCAACAAGATGGCAGAACTAGTAGTTTTGAACCATAACCTGTAGCTTGCAATCGAACAGTCATTAACCTGTAGTTACAGAATGGACTGAAAGAGGTTGTGGGTGCTGGATCATGTTAGGTGCAGAATATGGTTGGTTTACATATGGGTGATTGAGCCTAGTGTAGGATTAGGTTATATTCTTGCAAAACATCACAAGATGTGGTGGTGCTCAGGAGTGAAAGGGTCAAAGAGAAGTTCTTTTCATCAAAAACTTCAGAGCTGTTAAAACAATTGTGTCCTAGTTTGGCCAGTAAGTGTGCCTGGTAAGTTATTTTGGGATAAAATAGCCAAATATTTATAAAGGCTGCTCGGGAATGAGAAATCTCTCCACTCTGCATATTAACCCTTTCCTTGCCCCCTCCCCCTTTATTCAGAGCCTGCCTGTGATCACTGCTTATAGGGTCAGAAAAACTGTAACTTGCCTTTAAAAGTCTGCCAACCAGTGTCTATTAGCCTGCAACAATCTGATAAGATTATACTCAAAGTGAAATGCAACCGACAGGCTCCGTTGCTCTTATTAATTACCCACCACGATCTGCTATGCTAAACAAGGCTTGAAACATGCTCTTAGTGGGAGGGAGAATGCAGAGAGACAGAAGATGAAATGTGCAATCCAAGAAAGCTAACCATTGGCTAACTCAAGGGGTCTGTACATCCTCACATCTCATACACAGAAAAGGAATAAAGTAGGAAAGAGAATGCTTTTGTCTAGAACAAAAAGGTCGGCTTCGCTGAGTACTACAGATCATTTATACAAACAATGTCCTTCTATTGTATGTATTTATTAGGAAGCGTAGTCAAGCTTCTATGGAAGTAGCACCCTCCAACCCAGCCCTTTAACTGGAGGTCCTATGTCTTTCATACAAAACATTGAATGGACAGTCTCTTTCCTCACTATAAAAAGCCAGTGGGCAGGGGGGTAGTGAGAGCCTGCTATATTAATCCAGTGATTAAAGGGGAACTGTGGTCTCCAAACAAGTTGAAGGCCAGTTTTCTACCTTTCAAACGAGCCATCAACCACCTCTCTACGTGCTCCACAGCCCAATATATAAAGAAATGACTGACCAGAAAGTTAATGGGTGGGAGGCTGACATGTGACATTCCTAAGGCTTCTCCTGCACAGTGCCGCTGGCGAGCACAGCCTCAGACTCCCTCAGTGTGTGAGGGAGACAGGAAGTCCCTCCTCCTCCCCTCAGAGTGGCCCACAGCACCTGTGAGTGGGTGGCGCTTAGGTACCCGCGAGTGGGCGAGGCTTAGGCACCCATGAGTGGGCGGGGCCACGGCACCCGCGAGTGGGCGGGGCCACATGGGGCTGTAAGGGAATGGGCCAAGGGGGCCTGCAACTGGAGGGACCATGGGGTCCATGAGTGGGAGGGACCAGGGGGGCTGCAAAGGGGAGGAGACACAGGGCAGATTGACTGACAGGTTTCAGAGCAGGAAGTGCAGGGGACCTGGTGATGCTGCTGCCATATCACACACAAAAATGTAAATATCTTCAAAACTATGTAAAATAAACAATGGAAATAAATTGCAAAAACTCTCAGGAGAGCAATTCCTATCAATTTACGTAAAGTCATTTTTGGACCACAGTTCCTCTTTAAGTATGAGAAAATCAAAAGTTTGCTTAAAGTAATTAATGTAAAAAAAAGTTTGGACCTTCCAGACTTTGGAGCAAAGGAGCATAAGTATATTTCTGCTATTTGTTTTATAAAATAAACTCGGTGGTTGGTAGTGGGCTACACTACAGCAAAAGCTTTTATAGGTAGGGGGTGAAGAAACCAAGATGGATCCGGATGGAGGAACGGGGTTTGAGGGAAGGGCTCCTCTGCACATGCCAGAAACCTCAACAAGGACGAAGCAGGCATCTAGATGACTCACAGACAACTCCTACTCTTTACTTTCTGGAACGTTGAACAGGCACTGCAGGAGGACCATTTGGAGCAGAGTTGTAAGGTAAGGATTTTTCAAAACTACGCAGTTTTAGTTTTGGGGTGGGCATGCCCTTTAAGGTCATTAGGATGGAAAAATACTGCGCTGAACTTCCCCTTTAAGGTAAAAAAAAATGTTAAAAGTTGGAACCTTCCAGAATGGTGTTAACTTGATGCGGTTGGAAGGCTTTTCATTTATGGAATCACAGTAATGTATACTAAAACCCCTTTGTTTATAATGTATGCAAGTACGCAGATAATGATATTGTATTGGGCCTAGAAATGTGCATTGATTATCTTTTCTATGTTTAAAGACAAGTGGCAATTTAGTATGGTGCCTTTCACCACAAATATATACATACTTTCATGTGGGTGACGGAAGATAACCTGATGCTTGCTTATATGTCCATTTCCAGAGGGAGGATCGCTAATAGCAGTGTCCTGGATCCTTTCAACAGAATCAAACATTTCATCATTTTCTTCTTCTTCAGATTCCACTAAAACCAAGACATCAGTAGCTTTTGACCTAGAAATAATTAACCAAATAATTATCTACTAATCAAGGGGACAAATAACTCTTGTAACATAAGAATGCATGTATGTTATAAAGACAGATATATCTGGATGCATTAGTTGGGCCAAAAGGAGGATGTTTGTATGTCTTTGGTAGTGAGGTAAATTACCTTTTAACTTTAATTAATTCTGAGATTCTGATTAAGAATACAAATCTTAGAACATTAGGATTCTAGTATGTAAATATGTCCAAACATTAGTCCACATGCTTTCCGGTATCCCTACGACCTTCTAAAAACTGTCCGGCCCAATTATTTTGTGATTGATATTACGAGCGTACAGAAACATTGCTGGGACATTGAAAGGAAAAACTTCCACACTGGTCAATTTTTTTAAACTCATGGGTTAAGTTTACTTTACCATATGTTTCATACCTACATGTATAAAAGTATGGTTAAAGATAATAGTTAAATATGCATTTGCACTTATGCTCACCTGAAGGGATTAGCTGTCATTTTTATTCCAGCAAGGCACAAAAAACAAAAAGAAAAAAGAATAGTAAGAAAACTTTGTATTGCTACAATTATGACTAGTGCCAATTTATACTACAATTCTATGGATGGTAGAGCCCACCTAATGTGCATTCATGCTTTACTGTGCATGCACAAAAAGGAAAACAATGAATTATGACTTTAACATAAAATACACTTGATGCATTTTAATTACATAAAATAAAGTTAATCAAATATTCTACAATATTTTTCACAGAGGTCAGACCTCTTTACCTCAATATATATTGGAGGTGATATATATTATATGGCCACTTACAGTAGGACATTACCAGAAAAAGAGGACATAATACTTACACCGCTTTTTTATTGTATTTAATTTTGTGGACTTTTCTAACCTGGGAATAGGTTCTTTTTATTAATGGATGGTGGCATTTAAATGACTATTGTGCAAAATTTGCCATGATGTGTTCCCCAACGTTACTGCAGATAAGTGTCGTTAGAATGGCATATCCTCCATTCTTTTACATAACTTTGTTGACAAATCACCAGGGAGGTGTTAGATTATTTAACATAAGTATAGAAATGACTCCTGAGTGTATTTACATAAATAAAGAATTACCCTGTTGTGTTACCTACATACTAATAGCATGCCATGATTCGGTTTTAGGAAACCTTCTAAATTTGCTTTGCTTGTTTATTTTGATAATTTTGCCTGATGTTTCACGTTTTAGAAAGTTTAACTGCTCTGAAAATAACCCATCACAATTTTTCTACTTTAAAATGGCAAATTTAATTTTTATTTTTTTACAAAAACAGCAATAGCACTCCTTTAAAGGGCATCTCCCCCTTCTATAAAATTTTGATATACTGAAGTCCACCCAAAAACCCATTTACGCTATACTTACATTTAGAAGAGATGCTCCCAGAGTTAGATATTCACCTTACAATCCTGCCTCCTCGTCCGGTAATGGCTGTCAGCCATTGGTTGTGACGTCACCGTCACAGCCATGACTGACAGACGTTACCAGGAAGTAGCAGGGAGCCGTGCCGGTGGATCAGTGATTTGTAAGGTGAATAGCTAAGCTGGAAGTATCTTCTAAATGTAAGTATAGTGTAAATGGGGTTTTGGGGGGTGGACTACATCTCTAATAAAAAAAGTACAACAGAAGGGCAATATAGCATCTGCTTACCAGAACCCTTGGTGCTTTTATGTGCCAGGGTGCAATCAAAGAACTTTACTTAGTTTATTCATCAAAATAATCTCACAAGCTTGTGTTTTTCTTACAAAAAAATGTATTAAGTGTATTAATTTAAAGAGTGCAAAAACTTTCCCATACCTTTTAAATAGACCTGGGGGTCACAGTACAAAACCGTGGCTGTGATTATGGCCACCACAAGCAAAAACAGGATCACTAGAACAGTTACCATTCCCAAAATATTATGCGGCTCTAGAGAAATGAAAAACAGCTTTATAAACTATTATAAACTAAAGTACTGATGGTGCTTACTTTAGCACATTTTTAAGATTCAACAAATCTTCTAGTGAGGTATATCAGAGAGAAAAAAGCAACAATACTTACTATTTACTGTTAGCCATATATTGATCTCTCTTATGCCCAAAACATTCTCTGCCTTGCACATGTAGTACCCTTCATCTTCTTCATGGGTACAATTCAATATGGTAAGGTAAGATATAAAGCCATTCTGTGAGATATGATATTTTTTGCCAGGCAGAATTATATAATTAGGGTTGCTAAGGTTATGCAGCCAAGTGACAATAGCAGGTGGATTGGCACCAGATACAGAGCAGGACAAAGTCACATTTTCCCCTGAAAAACAAGTTCGCATGGGCTGGGTCTCCAGCAAAGGAAAATCTGTAAGAAATAATTAAATAGATTTTTTTTTATGTTGGAAAATATTAATTAATGACTAGGCTATCCATTCTCATTGAAGTTACTAAAATATGAAACACAAGTACAATAAAAATGTTACATGTTGTGCAACTATAACAGTATACTAATTCAGTAGTAAAGACACAAGCCAAATAATTACCTCCAGTAATAATATTTATAAAAACTGTACACATATCCACATAAAATACCCCCCCCTTACACAACTCCAAACATTTCTGCTCACATGTAAATATCTTTAGAAATGGTGTTATATGATGTCCCATATATATTAGAGGGTGCCAAGTTCAGTAATATTGTGCACACTAATGTAACCAAGAATTCTAGGATTTCTTTTAGACTTTTTTGTACAGATGGTGATTTAACAATATAGGCAATAATACCTTTATTCTTTATTATTATAAAACAGTATTTATATCCACTGTACTGACATCCCACCCTAGCAATTTTGATTTCCTGGGTAACCCTCCTGGACCCCTACCCACCCCATTCCCCCAGCAGCCACATTACGCTCCAAGCCAATGGGCAAATCTAGGCATGTTTATAATCTCTGGAACATTTAGGGTAACTTGTTGTTAAAAAGAATGTACAGGTTAAATCAAAGTTCAGAGCATTGCAAAAGCTGTACCTTTAAAAAAATTTAAAGTGGAAGTTAAAGGGCATGTCCACCCCCCAAAACTATAATCCCCCCCACTACTGGCCCCATCATGTAGTGTAGTTTAATCCTTACCTCACATCCCAGCTCCATAAGGTTCTCCTGTAGTCCCCCCCCCCAAAGTCCCCAAAACTGCCCACCAGGAGGATAGCAGAGTCCATATAGGACTCTGCCTCCTACCTGGCCTCCAGGAGAAGTTTGGCATGCGTACTGCAGCCCTTCTCCCCCTCCCTCTCCTTCCCATTTTGCTATCCCTCCCCCTACCATAAAACCCTTTATATGTAATAATCCCTCCGTCCCCCCAGCCCCAACCGCTCTATTTTTAATTTTAGAAAGTGGCCCAAACTTGACTTACCTTCCCTCTTTCCCCCGCCGCAATGTACTCCCGGCAGCCGCGTCCGTGATTGGCTGCCGCTCAGCCAATCACAGACGCGACTGCCGGTCCCACCCCTCTGCTTGCATTTTCTTGCAAGCAGAGGGCCTGGCAGTGCGGCGGAGGAAAGAGGGGAGGTAAGTAAAGTTTGGGGAACTTTCTAAGAATAAAAATAGAGCGGTTGGGGCTGGGGGGACAGGGGGAATCATATATGGAAAAATGTTTTTAAGGGTGGACATACCCTTTAATGATACACTTTAACATTAAAAGGTACCGTAAGCTAAGATACACTATCATATTAACCTGCCCTTTAACAATTGGGTACAACATCTTCTCACATTAAATTATTTTTAGGGTAAACGCCCCAAAAGTTGGACATTTTGCAATATCTCCTTAATAGTGACTATGTTGCACAACAATAACCCCTACATTTAAAAGTACTGCAATAGACCAAAATGAATTATTGACACATAATATAATTCAAATGCCACACTCACGTAAAATGTATGCTAGACACATGGAAAAGAAAAAAAACTTGTTTTGAACTGTGCAAGGAGTTCACAGGAACATTTCAAAAGATTAACCACATATAAACACATATTGATAGAAGAGTGCTGCTCAATGCCCCAAATATTAATTTGCCACAGTGTTAGCCCTTTAAACATCATTGCATTATGTATATAGAAGCAGCACTGTGGATCTAGTCTGTTCCAGTCCATGTTTTACTTTATGTGCAATGTACATTTATAGCAGGGCTGTCTTGACTGACTGACTGGTTGAGATTCCCGTCCATCAAGTCTCACAGAGGCAGTGGATTAAATGAGATTACAATGGAGGAGTGAGGGGAAGCAAGAAAATTGGGACAGGTAAGCTTTGCCAATGGCTTACCATAGTGTGTGATTTACAGCTTTGCAATGGACTGATCTTTGATTTAACCTGTACATTCCCTTTAAGGGTAACGCCCCTTCAGTTAGCAATACCAGCAAATGGGCATTAAGACATTTTTAAAAAGCAATTAACAACATACACATCATACCTATTTGAAGGTGACATGTCTTCAGTCCCTTATCTTCACTTATCAAGTGGTTGCCGCTGCACTGAAATATCTGTTTAGCACTCAGTTGGGTGCGGTTAACAGACACCACCAAAGTGTCCATGCTGTTTCTTTCCGAACTGTTATTTGATATTAGTTTACCATTTTGTTTCCACTGAAGAGATGGATTTGGGTATCCTCCTGACCAACTGCATGAGAGAAGCAGTTCAGAGAAGTCCATGGAATTATTTACTTGACATGTGATGGGAGAACTAGGAGGATCTGTTTGAGAAGAACAAACTTTTTTAGTTGTCAAATTAAACTAATTTATATCATTAAAAAACAGATAACCATAACAAATTTTAAAAGTTTGCTTTGTAAGTCATGCTTTTATATATTATATTTTTTATATTCTATATTTTATATAATCTATATACATTCTATGGAAGGTCAAATCCCATGACAAATCCTATGAGCTAGGTAGCTAATGCTAACATTTCAATGCTTTTTTTCTATTGATATCTATCATACTATCTACATTTAAAAGCAGATTGACTCCTAAAGATGTCTGGATGTCAAAAGTTACCAATGGGGTAACCAATATTCCTAGACACTTAACCTGCCAACAAACTTTGTTTAAAAATGTTTGATGTACCATTGCTCTTTGAGAACAAAGGAAACTGGAACTTTTTGGAGAACAAAGGAAACTGGATGAATGTACCTGTTCAGACAGCCCTAATGCTGTTACCGTTACATCTGTTGCTTTGCCAGTAAAACTAGTATAAGCCCTGCTTTTTATGTTATGAAGTGCTGCCTTTTACCTTAAAAGCATCCTTTGTCTAATGGCAACAATTTGGCCCCATCTGCTCTTATACAAGGTACTGGATTGGGGTTTATATCTTCTTTACTGTTTAGCTGTAAAGGTAAAAATAACAGTGCTAGGACTATCTGACCTGGTACCCTTTTTTGGGAACACTAATTTTAAGGAGGTTATTGATGCTTCTATGTCATTTTCTATGTATTGTATAGATATAAAAGACTTCATATAAACACCTAAAATGTGCATGAAAATGTAATCGACTTACAGTAAACCAGAAGTTCAAGGGTGGAAGATTTATTTTGTCCAGTGAGTGGGTTCTCTGCTGAGCAGGAATAGTTTCCCTGATAGTCAGTAACCACGTTCTTCAAGGTGAAGTTAAGAAAAGGTTCTCTTTCTACAGAATGAAACAATTCCGGGGATGTATTTATTCTGTACAACCAATACTTTAAGTTTGGAGCAGGGTGAGAATTACTGTTACATTTGTAAGAGAGGTCAGAACCTTTGGAGGTGTAAAGTGTTCCATTTGGTAGAATTTTGGTGGGAGAAATTTCAGAAAGTACATCATGTGGACCAACTGTAATTTCAGAGATTTAAAAGAATGGTAAATAAATAATTTGAACATGAATAGGAATTATTAACAAGCATAAAGTACAATCCTTCCAGTAATAATCTCATCAAAATGTATTTGTGGTTTAAAGGGCATGTCCATCCATAAAATAAAATTAAAAACAAAAAACGGGTAACCTGTCAGTTATTTGCCCACAACCCACACTGTTATTTTGCCTAGTTTATTACATGAATTTGAAACCAGAAATTTTATGATCAATACTATTCCCTTCTGGCAAAGGTATCTGCCTCCCTCTGCTCAAAGATCTTTTTATAAGCTTGAGCATGTGCATAGGAGGCAGCAGGTGAAATAGCAGTCAATCCTTGGCTGTGATGTCAGTTGTCACAGCCTTGATTGACTGCATGAAGGGAGGGCTTACTCTGCCAGAATGGGGACAAAAGAAGTCCTTAAATATCTGGTTAGTAATGCAGGTAATAAAGTGCTGAATAAATCAGTTGCAGTTGGGGCAGGTAACTGACAATTGACCGTTTTTTTGTTTTAAGGGTGAACATGCCCTTTAAAGGATATGTACACTGTAAAAAAAACTTTAGGTTAGGGGAAAGCTGTGGCTTTAAAACTTATGTTGCCTAATTTTTTTGGTTTAAACCTCCCCCCAGAGCCTACCTTTACTGCTTGAATCTTCCTGGCTTTCTCCTCCTGTATAATGGCATCTAGAGGTCCACCCCCACAAGATCTACTGCTCCCTCCAGCTTCCTTGGTCCCAAAAGGTAAGTTCCGGATGTCCCAAGCGTACAGGCGATCTCACTGCGTGCATGTGAAGTCAGTGTGCATGACGGCAATGCACATTCGTCTCTGCCACAAACGTGCGTGCGTGACATCATCTCACATGACCAAGCATGGTGTGGTGACGTCACACACGCACACGTTCACAGCAGCGGTGTGTGCGTGCATTGCCGCCATGTCGCGTGCGCGCGACATCCGGAACTTACCTTTTGGGACCAAGGAAGCTGGAGGGAGCAGTAGATCTCGTGAGGGCAGAGCTCAAGATGCCATTATACAGGAAGAGGAAGCCAGCAAGATCTAAGCAGTAAAGGTAGGCTCGGGGGGGGGGGAATCGAACAACAACAAAAAAAAAAAAAAATAGGCAACTTTAGTTTTAAAGCCACAGCTTTCCACTAACCTATTTATTTTTTTTTACAGTGTACATTTCCTTTGAATCTATAAAAGGGGGCTTGTGTCATCATAAATTAAAGAGCCACTAAATTTGAAAATAAACTTGAAGGTGTATAGTGTTCCATTTGATAGAAATCTCAGAAAGTACATTATGTGGACCAACTGTAATTTTAGAGATTTAAAAGAATGGTAAAAATAATTTTAACATAAATAAGATTAACAAGCATAAAGTGAAATTCCTAGTCATCTTTAAAGATGACTGCTGCTGTGGCTATGTAACTGTTCAGTTTAGTGTTCCCTTAAATAAAACTTTACAAAGCCACCTAAACAGGTAAAAGACCAGGCTTGCTGCAATTTATATTTATTGAGTCAACAATAAATACAACCTTCAGAAAGTCCAGAATACTCTATTCTAATCACCCAACCTATAAAGCATTACAGCCTTTCGATAACTATAAGGCTGAGGCCACACTACAATGCATCAAGCGTGCACACTTTCTGTGCGTTATCGCGCGTTTTCGCGCTCGTGTTTTTCGCTAACTTTAAAGCGAAAACGCATGCATTTGCGCAAAAAATGCTCACCGCAAAACGCGAACGGACACGCAATCGCATTGGAAATCACAGGAACGTTCGCGTTCCCGCGATTTCCATGATAGAAAAAATCGTGGGCGCGAAAAACTCGCTAGTGTGGCCTAGCCCTTACACCTAGCTTATAGTCACTGTAGCATGTAGCACACAAATTATGTCTACTCCTCATACCTTTCTTGTGCCCTTAATGTAGTAATCACTTTATGACAATTACTGCATTGCAGGAGTGAGGAAGGTATGGTACACTGGCCTAATTTATTACGTTTCAAAGTTAGAAACAGCGCAGGCCCACTGTAAGAAAAGACATAAGCTATTTCATAATAAAACAAAGTAAACAGGTTAGCATAGAGGGTTTTTTTTAAAGAAATTGCACTGTATTGAATCTCCCCTCAAAAAAGATCAGCGTCTGCACAGATGTTAAAGGGCATGTCCACCCTTAAAAAAGAATTTTGATATGCTGCTCCCCCATGTATGGGAGCCCCAACCGCATGATAGTATTTCAAAAGCTCCCCAAACTCTTACTTACCTCCCCTCGTTCCTCCGCTGCATGCCGGCCTCTGCTTGCGAGAATGCAAGCAGAGGGGCGGGACGGCAGTCGCGTCTGTGATTGGCTGAGCGGCAGCCAATCACGGACGCGGCTGCCGGTCATTCAGTGCAGCGGAGGAAAGAGGAGAGGTAAGTAAGAGTTGGGGAGCTTTTGAAAATACTAAACATGCGTTGGGGCTACCATACATGGGGGAGCAGCATATTAAAATGGTTTTACGCTAGGGGGAGGGATAGTGGAACGGGAGGGAGAGGGAGGGGGGGAGGGAGGGGGGAGAAGGGCTGCAGTACGCATGACAAATATCTACCGGAGGCAAGGTAGCAGGAGAGCCCTGCTAGCCTCCTGGTGGACAGTTTTGGGACTTTAGGGGGGGTACAGGAGAACCCTATGGAGCGGGATGTGAGGTAAGGATTACACTACACTACATGGTGGGGCCATTACTGGGGGGGATTATAGTTTTGGGGGTGGACATGCCCTTTAAAGGACAACTCCACCCTCCTAAGAACATAGTTTGTCCTATGAATTCATTACTGTATGCCTGCTATGCTTCTGGAGGCCTCATGGAAACTAAGCAATTTAGAAACCTGTACGGAGCCTGTACTGAGCCTGGGCATGCTCAGAAGAGGCAGACAGGGGATTAACATTCAGTCATTGGCTGTGATGTCAATTGTCAAATCCATAACTGACAGTTGTTAACTGGAAGAACCAGGAAGCAGAAACAGGACATTGTGCAGGATTTCAGGTTAGACTTAAATATTTCAGATTTTAAACTATTACCGTTAATGGTTTTGGAGGGTGATTTACCTGTAAGGTAAGTTTTCATTTTGGGTCTGGACTTGTCCTTTAAATATTGGCGTCAAAAAGACAATAATAATTTAGAGGCAACATTTTTTTAAGTGAGAGCATTTTTAAATGTAAAAATGTAGCACTTCACATCCTCTTACATGTGGAGAAATGTGAATTATTAATAGGTTTTAGATCTTTTTTAAGCCACAACATCAGATCTAGAAATCAAGGGGCTTGATAAAACTACACTTACAAGAGACACAGAGCTGTATGTAATCTTCAGCTGCACCCTTAGAACATTTACTGCATATGTAGTTGCCTTCATCTTGTATTGTCACATTCCTGATTTCAAGCGCAGTTCCATTAACTCTAAAGAAGTGGCCATCTGATGAGTTCTGAAAGCCACATGCTAGTACTGGTTCTGAGGTGTTGGCTTTCATCCATGTGGTTTGTTCCGTGACATTGGTACAGGGTAACACGATTCTTTCATTCACCTTTCCAGTGAAGATTCTGTAATAACCTGCTAAAAAACAACAATCTATTATAAAGAATTTCATTACCATACAGAAGCATGAAACCACAGGACAAGACTTTTATTCAGATTAGGGAACTAAATGTGACCTTATAAAGGATCAATATTGGAAATGTTAGATAAGAATGCTTTATAACAGTGCCAATATCGGTATTGTTTTCGGTTGCAGTTTTGCTTTTCAACCAGGCAAAAATTATCAGTATCACCCCATTGTGTGATTTATACTAACAAATCAATTCTCTAATTTCTACATGCTAAAAGAATTACCGAGTCCTGTAATTTAATATACTCAGTTTATTATACACAGTTCAAAGGGTGTTGCTAGGTTTTCAAAGGAATAGGGAAGGAGATGCTGTTTTTTGCAGTGGCCTCCCTGCCTTATGACAAATCCACAATTACTAGAGTTCAAGGTTTGAGTTGTAGCAATGTTAAAAGTAGTATTTATGAAAAGTTTAGTGACCTACTTTTAAATGCCAAACATCTGTAAAGAGAGGGTGAGAAAGTTTTGCCATGATAAACCAGATAACCCACATTCCACTGCATACTGTATCATACTTCTTTTTTTCAAGTACAAAGCACATAAAAATTGTCAGAGGAAGCTAAGAAAAAGGGTGTTTGTACAGTATGTAGTAGTTTAAAACTGGCCATCTTTTTTTACCATCAAACTTTTCTGAGAGTTACAATTGCGGAACATTGAAGGAACCACGGGAGGTAAAACCATTGAAAAGGTAAACTAACGTAAAGGGTAATTATTTTCCCAAGTGCCCCTCCCCAAAAAATAATACCCAAGATGAATACTTAAACCATGGTGTCATCATCCCTGGGTCTTACCTCAATCCTAAAAATGAGCCCTGCAAAATCAGTTTGTGAGCCACTTGCAGGATTCCCTGCCATAGTCCGGGGCTATGGCATGGCTGATCAATGAGTATCCAGGTCCAGTAATGAGGTGGGAGCAGCGTAAAGTGCCCCAGGTAAGCACAACCTTCTTTCTACATGTCTTTTCTTTGTATTGCAGGTAAACCCAGGGGACAAAACCACTAGATCTTCCCCTCTGGGTTTACCTGGGTACGAATGGGGGTAATGTTTGTACAGTTGTCCTTTAAGCAATCCAGAAAAAACAGTAAAGCAGGGATCCTCAAACTACGGCTCTCCAGGTGTTTGAAAACTACAACTCCCAGCATTCCTAGGGTTCCCTCTGTAGTATATTGGAGGAATGCTGAGAGTTGTAGTTTTTAAACATATGGAGAGCCGTAGTTTGAGGATCACCACGGTAAAGTAGCAAAATAACAGTTTTGTAGATGTTATATGACACGTACACACCCTTCCTGAGAATAAATAGCTTTGCACGGTTTTTTTTAACTACAGCAAAGCAGTAGCTTCAGATGAAATTTTTTTTCAAAAAATGTGCAAATAAATATTGTCTTAAAATAACTTTGTATCATACTGAAGGTTAAAAGTGGGTCGTAGTGCACCTAGTGTGGCCAGGCCAATTGCCCAACGCTAGCGTGTACTTTTTAACTCGCGTGTGGCCTTGCCCATAGAACATGTTGGTTGAGTATCTGATGTTGGTTGAGTATCTGACACTTTTCTTCTTTTTATTAGCAGTTTATACATCCTCTGATGCTGAAGGTAATGCAAGCAAATTGTTGTTAATAATTTAACACTGTAGTTCTCCTACCATTACAGCTACCACTGAAGAAGGTACTGCATTGAAGCCATCCCTTGAAATCCTAGGTAAATATATCTCTGTTAATTCCAATGACAATTGAGGACTTGAAGGCAAAATGGGTGCAAACCACAAGCCACATCAACCTCCAATATTCTGTTTTGGAACGCAAGAGATCTGCAGAAAAAATTATCACATGCGTTCTGATAAGGGATCAAAACAGGGATCAAAGAGTGTGGTCTAATATTTCAATGCACTGGCCTGCTTATTCATATTTTGGAGAGCCCTTTTGAAAATTTATTTGGAATATATTGAGGGAGATTCAATAAAAGTTCTTATCGTTTAAAATGGTGCTAATTTTGCCGCAACCAATCAGATGTTAGCTTTGTTGGGGCAAAATTAGCACCATTTTAAACGATAAGAACTTTTATTGAATAACCCTGATTGTCTGGACTGAAGAGCAGTACATTCTGCAGCAGGGCAATCCCAGGAGGCGTGTGTTCAACAAGTGTGAGTGAAAGCACTGGCATGCAAATAGAATCAGTGTGGCCTAGCCCTTTAAGGGTATGTCCACTCTAAAAATCATATTTTAATATAAGATAGATGGACGTGGGCTAAAAGAGCTTAGAATTACATAGAGATGCCCCTGGTCTGCAAACAGAAAGTAGTAAAAATGTATGCATCTTAAAATTGGCTGAATGGATTTTAATGATTTTTGGCTTGTTTAAAGCTAGAATAATGTCCAATAATATATTAAATTATTGTTTTGGAGGTGAACATTCGATTTAATATACATAATATTTTTGCTGACATGGGGGCATATTTTTAGAGGAATGCTAAAATTTACATTTTATTACTGCTGGACCTTGCAGTGGTGAATAGTTATTTTCACTGTATTTATAAAACTGGCAATATACATTGGTAATATCACTTCATTCATTTACTAATAAAGAAATACCGGTAGTGAAATATCACCAGAACGTCTACCAATACCAGACCAGGGCTGTAACCAGGCAGCCCTATTTTGGATGGCATTGTCCCAACTGCAGGGACAAACTCCAGAGTCACAGTTCTGTCAGGGCTCAAGTCCCATCCTAGGAATGGCCTGATAATTAGGCAACACAGTCTTTAGCTGTTAAAACACCCAGGGGACAATACGAGAGTACAAAAAAAGGAAATAAGACCTCCAGTCGAATTTATTGCAACATAGTGAAAATAAGAAATGTGAAAATTGACTGGCGTTTTTCAGTAAATGAACAAATTTGTATTTGGAAGAACACTATTACAACTAGTAATTTGGGGACAGACTGGGGGTATTTTAAAGCTTAGGCGCCACTATACTAAATATTTGTGCAATTTAATCGGTTTGCATCCTACTGCTCCAAAATTATGTTGCGATTTTTTATGTGATAGGATGCACGTAAGCCTAACACTTATTTAATGCCAAAAAAACCCGCTTTAAATATCTATAAATACTATCAATCGGTTTTCACCGTGATGTATGGCGATATGTGCCGGTGAGGACGGTGTTCAGAAATAATAATAGTGCCATAAATGTGCATATTATTATGGCCTTTTAAAGGGGGAAATAAACCGATAATTATTCATCTTTACCCAAAATAAAGCAGAAATGCTGGGCCCTTAATGTTGAATCAGTAGACAGGTCTGTGTGTAGAGGGAATCCTGTACCTGTACTTCCATTCATATTATTACCTCTCATAACATGTCTACTGCCACACAGGACACAACCAGGGACAGGTGTCTGTAGGTGACAGAGCCCTATGGCAGTGCTGGGACAGGAAGTAGAACTTGTCAATACCATCTATAACCCAGAACCACTACAATATCATTATCTACATCCGACAGTCACCACAGGGGAACCTACCTCCTGCCGCCAACCAGAGCCGGACAGAGAAGACAAGGATGAGCCTCCTCCCGACAGCCCCGCTCGGCCACATTCCGCACGTCCTTTTTGTAATAGTAACAGGAAGGTTAAGGTGTGCGGGGGGTTAGTACAAGGGAGTCTCCGTGGTTTTAGTACATGACAACAGCGACGGGACCCTAGAGAGTAACTACGTAGAAACGGATAATATCACCGGTCACCCAACACTTTCCTTCCAAAGACAACAACTAATTCACTGTCCCTTCCGGGTTTCCCAGCGCAACCCAAGGATAAGCCCCACCCACCGGTGTCCAGGTAAGGAAAGTGACAGGGACAGGACAGCGCGTGGCTCCCTATGCAGGGAGGGGGTCTGGTGACTGCACAGCTTCCACCGTAGTGTAGATCAGAATCCCCTGCACTGTCTGTGGCCCCTCACTGTACTAGTAGCATACAGTGCTTCTCAACACTTCCTTAAAGGAACTGTAAATCCATGTAATTAAATATTTGCAGTCTTTGCCCTCCGTTTGTATTATTCACAGGGAGGTGAGAACGCTTATTCTCACCTCCCTGTGAATAATATTTTGCTCAGGGGAGCGGGAACTTACCTTCGCTCCGCTCCACTCGCAGCCGCTTCTTCACTGACAGCCGCTCTGTCCCGACCGCGTGCCCTCCAAGTACAAAGATTACAGCACTTTAAATAAATACATTGTGTAATATTAACTCTATAGCAATGTAAGCCATAGGTGCCCGGAGCCACCGTGATCAGAAGGTACTAACAAAGAAATTCAATAGTGTCCATCACTGTATCATATATAACAATATTATTATTATACTAAGATACCATTATATAATAAATACTATATTATACTAAGACACTGATAAATATATATATATATATAATATATATATATATATACTATATATATAGATAACAAACAGTGGTTTGCAAAAGTATTCGGCCACCTTGAAGTTTTCCACATTTTGTCACATTACTGCCACAAACATGAATCAATGTTATTGGAATTCCATGTGAAAGACCAATACAAAGTGGTGTACATGATTCCAAACATTTTTAACAAATCAATAACTGCAAAGTGGGGTGTGCGTAATTATTCAGCCCCCCTTGGTCTGAGTGCAGTCAGTTGCCCATAGACATTGCCTGATGAGTGCTAATGACTAAATAGAGTGCACCTGTGTGTAATCTAATGTCAGTACAAATACAGCTGCCCTGTGATGGCCTCAGAGGTTGTCTAAAAGAATCTTGGGAGCAACAACACCATGAAGTCCAAAGAACACACCAGACAGGCCAGGGATAAAGTTATTGAGAAATTTAAAGCAGGCTTAGGCTACAAAAAGATTTCCAAAGCCTTGAACATTCCACGGAGCATCCCACTGTTCAACAACACCGACCCTAAACATAAAGCCAGAGCAACAATGGAATGGTTTAAAACAAAACATATCCATGTGTTAGAATGGCCCAGTCAAAGTCCAGATCTAAATCCAATCGAGAGTCTGTGGCAAGATCTGAAAACTGCTGTTCACAAACACTGCCCATGTAATCTGACTGAGCTGGAGCTGTTTTGCAAAGAAGAATGGGCAAGGATTTCAGTCTCTAGATATGCAAAGCTGGTAGAGACATACCCTAAAAGACTGGCAGCTGTAATTGCAGCAAAGGTAGGGGCACCCCTGCCTATAAAGAACCCAGACTATCCTGTCATTTTTCAATCTTATTACATTTTATCAGTTCAGGACACAGATTCACAGGCATCCCACCAATCTCTGAAGTTCAGGGAGTCTCCCTGATTTTAATGGCAGATCCCTGACTCCCTGAAATAGTATACAATCTCCCTAAAATGTGTTGTTTTGAATTAGAGTGAGGGAGCACAATGATGTCAGTCTTTTAGTGGTTAACAAGTGACAAAAACACTTAATAGTGACATGACTTGTTGTATGCATGTGTGTCTGGCTGTTTTCATGAGTGTGTCTGTTGAGATGCATGTGTTTGTATGCAAGAGTGTCTGACTATATACATGTGTGTGTCTGTATGCATGGATTATGCGTTAATCTTGGGGTGGGGCTTTAGGGGATGGGTATCCTCCCTGAAATGTGTGGGTACCCTCCCTGAAATGAGTTTTGGCAGGGTGGGATGTCATGGCTTCTATGGGGTCTATTGCTTAAATAATGTAATAAACCATTAACAAACTTCATTGTCTCAGAGAAATGGGCATGGAGATGTTTTCCTTTTAGTCCCCCTATCACATATAGCAGGGATAAGCAACCAGTAGATCTCCAGATGTTTGAAAACTACAACTCCATTCCTCTACAAGCACTCTGGACTCTCCACATCTGGAGATCTACATCCTGTCCAGCAAACAGAATCTCTCCTTTGTTTCTATTGAGAGGGGAGGGGTGGGGTGAGAGACTGTCACATGTTTTACAAAGGATGTGACATATAAGTCTTGCAACTTCCTACTAACACTCAGAAAATGTTTTGATTGGCTAACACTACTGTCAATCTAATATTAAGCACATCATTGGATACAACACTAAAAGGGAAATGAGAAATATGTTCCTTTGTAAGCTTCCATTGCCTCCCTGTAAAACTTCCTGGGGTGTGAAGATACCATTACAAAACAGGAGTGTGGACTGTGCAAGTACTTTTATTTATTTATAGATTTTGCCTTATTTACATTTCTATATACTTTAATGTCATTACTACATATTTGTTAATATTGATATAACTATTTATTTAGTGCTTTAAAAACACATAAACACTGTCACTATGTATATTATTTTTACCCACCCCCACCAACATAGTACCTCCGAAAAAAACCCAATGTATTCCCCATGAAATTATAAATTTATTTATATAATATATAAGGGATACTATACTAAGATACAAATAAAATATAGGCGATCAGCACTCATATCCCGTAGCAATCGCCCGGGTGCACCTCGAGGAGGATAATACATGGACGGAGACAGAGGGCACTCTCGGGACTGAATAAAACGTAACTTTTATTATAACATGATATAAATCGTATATCTACGCGTTTCGGCAAAACAACAAGCCGTTGTTATCCTGAAGACGGCTGTTGTTTTTGCCGAAACGCGTAGATATACGATTTATATCATGTTATAATAAAGTTACGTTTTATTGACGAAAAATACACTTGTTGGATTTTTTTGCTAAGACCTTGGAGTGCTTCTATTTTCTGTGGATTTTGATGCAATTGGGACAGCACCCAGGCGAGTAACCAATATGATGGAGTGCAATCGAGTTTTGATTATAGCTATATATATATATATATATATATATATATATAATACTTATATACTAAGATACCGTTTTATATAATATATATATATATATATATATATATATATTATTATATATATATACACAAATCCAAGAATATGCAGCTCAAACCTTATTTTAAATTAATTCAGGTGCGGTGCAAAAGAGACGGCCATTTATACATTACACAAAAGTCTCCAGCACTCAACTATACATATAAGCATAAATTAATTAGATATCACAATCAAACAAATATGCAAGCAACGAACGTATTATATATATATATAATACTATATTACTATATTATACTAAGATACCGTTTTATATCCCTTATCCCTTATATTATATAAATATATTTATATCTCCATAGGAGATTTGCATTGAGTTTTTAGGAGCTACCAATGTGGTGGGGCGTATAGGAAACAACACATAGGAAAGGTGTATATGTATGTGTGTACTATCTCACTGTTACCATTTAAATGACCATCAGTAAATGTATATAACATTTAGCAATGACTTATATTAGATACAACACAAAATATACAAAATACATAAACTTACTTACAGAGCTGAGATCCCTATTTTAAAATGGAATGGTCAAATGGCAGCTTAAACCACACCCGTGTCTGCTCCATATGAAAGGAAGTATTATCCAAAAAAAAGTTTGTCTGCTACACAGGATATGATGTGTATTGTAATGAACATATACACCAAGGCTCCTTGTATACCACCTCCAGCCTGCAGGTGGTGTCAGTGAGTAATAAAATGCAAGACATCCCTGCTCTCTATGGTAGGAGGAAAGAGAGTGAAAGTGGATTGTGGTGTGTGCTTTGGAGTGAT
Organism: Hymenochirus boettgeri; assembly: GCA_019447015.1. Lineage (NCBI taxonomy): Eukaryota > Metazoa > Chordata > Amphibia > Anura > Pipidae > Hymenochirus > Hymenochirus boettgeri. The sequence goes on from CM033469.1 coordinate 317,036,927, forward strand.
ATTGACTGAAACACAAGATCCTGTGTATTAGACCCTGTGTGTAAGACCCTGTGTAAGACCCCTGTAGTTTTCATACATCCTGGAATAAAGAAATTTTCCTGACTTACAGACATTAAAAGCCCACTTTCGTGCTTTAATGTTTCCTACCCAAGGGTTTGAACATGCAAGTGATTCATCTGCCCTTCCCTTACATCCATAGCTATTAGCTGGCGTTAAATACTTTTGTGTTGGGTGAGATTCACCCAAAATCGCACAGCCTTTGGTAAATCCCGTACGGGTGATTTGCTCAGAGAGATTGTGCCTTGGGGTGAATTTCCCTGTTAGAGTCCTAAACCTTACCATATCTGCCCTCACTTCCAAATACCACCTTCCTGGCAGTTATTATCCATGACGTCTAAAGGTTCGTACACACGTGCGATCGTGGGTGCCGGACGCACAACGTGTACGAACGGCTGTTTCGGACGATAATCGTGCTGTGTAATGACAGAACGGCCATTTCGGTGGATAAAGTGCCCATACATGGCACGATTATCGGCCGATCGTACACATCGTGCGTCATGATGTTGTGGGGGGGGGGCAGACACAACCAAGTTCAGTTGCCCGTATCAGACAAACGGGTCAGTTAGTAAATCACGGCTGATCATGCAGTTCCCTATGGGACCACATGATCAGTCTGTCACTGCTGGCTGCAGCCACTGTTACTGTGACCAACAGCCATTTGTCCATGGGACACATTATAGTGATATATGTATCCAGCCCAAATGGTATTCACCTGCAGATCTGAAAATTGATCCAGGAAATCCTGCCACAATGTGCAATTCAATCTGAACAGCACCATTGTACATCCAGAGACCCTATACAGGATCCGGAATAACATGCTAGGTTCATACTTATTGGTATTTACCACAGCCAATTCCTAATTTTAATCATTTACAGACATCACTTCCTGTGTAGAAAACAGAAACTGGTTTGTCTCATTACTTTCTATGGAGAGGGGAGGGGGGAGTAAATGTGAGAGTCTGAAGAATTTTCTAATTGGCTAAGACTGTCACATGTTTTACAAACAGCACATAACTGAGTGTAATACAGGAACTTCCTTACACTTCCTGTCTTGTCATGCACAATGCCTAAGAGAATTTTTTGATTTGCTAACAGTGTAAGATCAGAACCTCTCATTGGATGTTAGTAAAATTCCATTCCTTTTCCATGGAGACCCTGTAGAAATCCTAGAGGTGTGGCTAGACCTACCATTTTGAGTTTTCCATTCTAACTTAGGGGTGTCTAGTAAAGTAAGTTTACTTTATTAATTGTATATCATTTGTTTTGTAATTCAGTAGTAGGTAGTAGTACTACTTTGTATAGTGTTATTTGTTATGGTGATTTTAATGAATAGTGATAATTACACAAATAAATATAGACCTTTCCTATGTGTAATAGTGTTATATACCCCCACCTTATTAGTTGCTCCTAAAAACTCAATGCAATCTCCATAAAATGATAGTAGTATAGTATAGTATTTGAGGTTGAATAAAGACATACGTCCATCCAGTCCAACCCATCTAGCAATATCCAATTTATTTATATAATATAAAGGATATTATATTAAGATACTGTTATATATATATAACAATATTATACTAAGATACAGATAGAATAGATAGATTAAATAGATGAACGTAGTCGCACACCTCCAATTGTATTTCGCGGTGCCCAGGAGCCGTAGGGTGTACTGTATGACCCAAAATCAGTAATAGTTGTAGATAACTCCGGCCCACGCTGTATCTTGTTCAAAGTCACTCTTTATTATTATTCAAAGAAAACAGATATGGTGACAACGTTTCGGAAACACGTGTTCCCTTTCTCAAGTCAAACAGTCTCTGTTCATTTATCTTACACACTATATGTGATCAAACAGGAAATAACTTCCTAACTTCCTGTTTCAACCCCTAATAAAGGGAACAATGTATATATTAGGCATCAACCTCATACTCAAAACAAACATGTTACAAAAACAGAAAGAAATCAAAATATCTATTCAGGCCATTTGGAAACAAGGTTTGTAGCACATGTACCCACTTAGTCTGCTGTTGTTTACATTTCAGAGTCCTATCTCCGCCCCTAAAGGGCCTACCTACTGACTCTAAGACCATATATCTTAGCTGAGATTCATGGTGGGCTGTCTCCACAAAATGTTTAGCTACCGGGGGAGTTTTACATCTTTAAGTCTTACTGACAACCTGTGTTGCAAAATTCTTGATTTCACAGCTTGTGAGGTCTCCCCCACATATAATAATTTACATGGGCACCACAACACATATATTGCTGATTGGGTATTACATGTGTAGTGGTCCCCAATAGTATATGTTTTCTGAGTAATTGGATAAATAAACGTGTCCCCTTTGTGTACACACTGACACTGACCACATCCTAAGCAGGGAAACATCCCCGTCCTCTTGGGTCCCAGGAAGCTTTGTAAGACACGTTTGGGAGACTGGTAAAATGACCGAGTTAGGCTGGATCCTAATGTCCTGCCCCTTCTATAGATAGGTGGTTCTTTAAAATCGTCTAGATCTGGATACGCATTACGTACTATATGCCAATTCCTGATCAGAGTATTTTTAATTACCACACTGCCAATCTGCCAATACCATAATTGGTGATGAAAGGAATGCGTTTATTTTTATGCTGCCTATTTCGTTTCTGCGTATTTTTTTTCATACATCTCATATGAGATTTGTCTAATATAAATATATATATAGAGAGAGAGGCCTATTAAGGAAGCACTCATGGGACTTGTATCCGTGCAAAAGTGTTTATTATACATCTATGCGTTTCGGCGAACATTTACGCGTCCTCAGGATGGCGTAAATCTTCGCCAATGATGCAATCAATCCTCAGCATTTTAGAATTGAGGCAAGTGAGCTGAGGAGAATGGGGAGAGAGAGTGGGGGATAAAGGGGGAGAGAGAGAGAGTGGGAGAGAAGATGTGGAGAGAGAGAGGTAGAGAGAGAGTGGGGGAGAAAGAGGGGGTGAGCGAGAGGATGGGGGCGACAGGATTTGCAAGAATCGTGGGTTTGCTAATATTACACTAAGATACTGTTTTATATATATTACAATATTATACTAAGATACTGATATTTATATATCAAAAAAGGTAATATATAGCTTAGGGCAAAAAGTGTGGGTACTCCCGAGTCTCCTACTCAGGTATGGAGCAAAAAACTCAAAAGAGAAAATCACTCCTAAGCAATATAAATGGAGCAGTACCCCGCTGGTGGAAAAACAGTAAAACTCAACAGAGAATAAAGATAAAACATATATTTATACAGATAATACATAAAACATCTAGATACAATATAATAACAAGCTGGCCAGCTCAAACAAGATACAATGGGGGGATTATAGTTTTGGGGGTGGACATGCCCTTTAAATGTTTGTCTGAGGAAGGAACCAGTTCGGTTCCGAAACGTTACTTGAATAAAGCAGTTTGTATCAAGACTGGTGTGCCCGGCTATATCTCTGAAGATTATACTTGTACTGCTGGCTGCAGCACCCAGCATTTGCTGATTGCTGTTTTTGTTTAGGTGTGCAGGATCCTACCCCATTGCTTGGATATTACTGGATAGAGAATTGGTTATTGGATTGCGTACAGAGAGTAGTGGTCATTGGAGCTACATCTATGTGGTCTGAAGTGGAGTGCCTCAGGGTAACGTACTGAGGCCACTGTTTAGAATTGAGGCTTTAGCTGTAGCAAGCAGTGCCAAACAGAAACAGCTTGAGCTAACAAGATATTGTTTTGTATAGAGGGAAATAAATTCAAGGGAGAAACATTTTTATTCTCCCCCTTTACAAGGCACTGGTAAGGCCTCATATTTTTAATATGCGGTGCAGTTTTGGAATCCCATATACAAAAGGGACATCTTGAAAATGGAAGGAGTTCAGAGAAAATTAATAAATGGAATGTAGGGGCTTGACTATGCAGGCAGATTAGACAAGTTATGTCTGTTTATTTTAGAGAAGTGTGGGCCATTTAATAAACTCTGGTGCATTGTTCACAATAGGTAATTTCAGAGGACATGTGGGCATCCTTTAAAGGGCATGTCCACCCCCAAAACGATAAGTTAACCCACTACTGGCCCCACTTTGTAGTTTAAAAAAATCCTTACCTTACATCTCTGCTCCTTATGGTTCTCCAGCAGTGCCTTATCAAAGTCCAGAAAAGTGAAGAGTCCAAGCTGTCAGTGAGGCATCCGGTCCTTGCTACTTTCTCGTCCTCAACAAGGGCTGTAACATGTGCAGTCCCCCCAACCCCCCCCCCACTACCATGGGGATCCATCCTCAGCCACAGTTGCACCTAGTGTGAAAATCTTTGGGGGTAAGGTAGGTAACCCCTGCCACTATAGAGCCTTCACTCCCGCCGCATTTCCATAGACACGGTTGATGGCCCATCCAACCCTGCATGCAAGCAGGCAGCCAGATCGGATCACTGCGGAGAGAAGGCTCTATAAGTAGAAATCTGTGGATTTTTTCAAAAAGAAATATTGCGATGGTTGGGGGTGGGTAGGGGTTACCTACCTTACCTACAACGTTTGTTTTGGGGGTGTACATGCCCTTTAAGATCATAAAAAAAGAAGTTTAATCTTTAGTTTAGGAAAAGTTTTTTTACAGTGAATAAGGTGAAGCAGTGGAACGGTCTTCCATAATAAATTAACTTATCGTGGCTTTTCAGACTAATTTTTCAAAATTCTCTCTACTGCTTGGGTAGAACATCATCAGTTGCATCATAAGTCCTGCCTTCAAACTTCTAAAAAAAGTATTGAAATATTGAAATATAAACATGATTATCCCATATACATTAATCTTTAAAGTGTATCTCCACCCCAAATATACATTTTCCCAACCCAAAATGCAAGGGTTTTAACTTTAAAAAGTACCCAGAAATAGACTTACCTGCCCACGTTACCTCAGCCTCTGCCTCTACTGCTACATCTGGGATCAGAGTAGTAATAGGGGCCTGACCAGCAACAGCGTCTGTGATTGGCTGAGAGTCAGACAATCACAGATGGCTATTGAGAGAGCCGAGGGAACAAGTTCAGATAGGTCTATTTCAGCGTACTTTTAAAGTTAAAACCCAAGTGTTTAGGGTTGCATACACAACAGCAAAGTACAGCCCAGAGGGATGGAGGGGAGAGAGATCCTCTGTGTGATTACACACAGAGAAGCTCCTACTCTTGAGTTTCCTGGACTTTTAGCAGGCACTGCAGGACAACCTCAAGGAGCAGAATATAAAGGTAAGGAATTTTTTTTACACTACACAGTGGGGCAAATTTTAGTTGGGGTTAGGGGGTGGGCATGTCTTCAAATAAAAATAGAAATGATTATCACCAAATACATTCACTTTACAATCCTTGGCTAACCAGCCTTCAACCTTATAAAAACTATAAATATATATAAAAAGCTGAAATCCAACTTCCGGATATGTATGCAGCTATTGGAAACCTTTATTGGAATTAGAATATTCAAAAAGTGGATCAAGGGGATACCTATGTATTGTTATATCCCTGTCGAGATCATTGTAAATCTATTCAGTCTTAATGAATCACTTGTGCCTCTATGGGCCCTATTTATAAAAGATCGGTATCGTTATCGTAAAATACCGATCGTTATCGTAAAATAACGACCGGGTTTTTACTGATAACGACCGTTATTTACCGGTAAAATGTAAAATCCTAAGGATATTTCTGAATTTCACAGGGTGAGATTAAACTGTAAACTACCCAACTTCCATTTTTTTCTTTTATTTTTTTTTCTTACTTATAGTTGAATGTTATCTATATCATGATAATGTACATGTATACTTGTGATTTTTGAAAAATATTATAAACTTAATAAAAATGAAAAAAAAAAACCTCACTGTTCTGACATTCTCTCCCTTTATATCACTCAGGGTCTTCTTTGTTCTTCTCCGTTTCTTTATATAGTTCCTGATCTTACTGTGTCTGCTCGGTTTTTACAATAGCTCGCCTCAAAGCCATGCCCCCAACTCCTATAATCGTGTACATATTTATTTAATGATTAATTTATATGGGATCATGTTTAATTATTTTATGATAATATATATCTCTTAAGAGATGTTAAAGGGCATGTCCACCTGCCTGAGAGGCAGCCAATCACAGATGTGACTGCCATCAATGGAGAAGCCACGGGAACGAAGGTCTGCAAGTAGCAAAGTGTGTGTGACCTTAGTATAGTGGGTGTGGACAAATATTTTGTGATCTACCATGAAAGGGCCACTTGGTTGTACTTGCCCCCCACGCTAAAAGGTCCCAGTCCTCCCCTGGGATGGTGAGAGGCAGAGGTAAAGTGCTCCCCTGCGCTTGCCACTGTCTTCTTAGATGACAGGGAGGAGGCGGAAACCTTTTGGACAGGAAGACAGCTACTACTCGGTTTCCTGGACAAGCACTTCAGGACAACCATAAGGAGCAGAGATGTAAGGTAAGGATTTATTAAACTACACAGTGGAGCCAGTAGTAGGTTGAATTTTAGTTTGGAAGGTGGACATGCCCTAGGTCTGTAACTAACTTCAGAAAAGATCAATATTTGGGGGACTTATGACAGCTTATAACACAGGGTAATCTGGAAAGTGTAATTTTATAAGCCTATAACATAAGATCCAGATAAGCTAGATACATCATCCTGGGCTTGTTTGAAAGGTATGAGAGAGTCTTGCATGGAGACTGGAGTTACCCTTTAATGAACAAGGACATATTTTTATATATTGTTTATAATGAGGCCATAAATTACTGCATACAAAAATTAGACACCTAATGCACTACCAATTAAACTGCTTACATTTTGTTAATATTGTATTGTGACTTTAAAGCCCTGCCCTTCTCTCTGGATTAATCAAAGCAATTAGTTCAATAACTTGACCAAATTATTTTAAACACAGCAACCACTTCAAGGTTTGCTTTATTCTCCTGGGTCCTAACTTTTAACCTTTTTTTTTTTAAACCTTTTTACCTTTTAGGAGACATAGGACCCTATTTATAAAAGATCGTTATAGTTATCGAAAAAATAACGATCGTTATTTTCGGATAACGACCGGTATTTTCAGATATCTGGAAATACCAGGCGTTATCAGAAAATACCGGTCGTTATTTTACGATAGCGATTGTTATTTTTTCAATAACGATCTTTTACAAATAGGGCCCATATTTCTCAAACTTTTTCTTTCTTTCAGCACTTGCCTTTTATCAGATGAAAGTCCCTGCTGCTCTTTCGCTTGTTTCCTTGGGACTTGCTCTCCAGCTCCAAGTACTTGAACACATGCAATGGCCAGACCCCTGCAGTTACGCCCCTGACCACATGACCCACTTTGAGTGGAGTACACATTTCCAAGAGGCTTGGTCAAACCCCCAATACAACAAGCAAAATATATATAGAATAGGAAACATCCACACAGAGTGCAACTAATGAACAAATTTATTCTATACATACAAAAAAATAGAAGCCTATTTCACATCCAATTAAATTGCTTCCATTTTATTTTACCATTGTATTGCAACTTAAAATGCTTGCTCTTCTTTCTGGATAAATCAAAGCAATTAATTCAATAACTTGGTCAAATTATTTTAAGCCCAGCAACCACAGGTTTGTTTTATTCTGCTGAGTCCTAACTTTTAAACTTTTTTACCTTATTAATTTTTTACCTTCTTAGGAGACATATTTCTTAAGCCTTTTCTTTCTATCAGTACTTGCCTTTATGATATGAAAGTCCCTGCTGCGCTTGCTTTCTTGGGACTAGCTCTCCTGATATAAGTACTTGAACATAAGACCCACTTTGGGTGGAGTACACATTTTCAGAAAAAATTGATTTTTTGATACAGCTTGTAACACCTGCCTGTCACAGAGACAGGGCAGTCTGGAAAGTGTAACTTTACAAGCCTATAACATAAAATCCAGCTAGATACATCATCCTAGGCTTGTTTGAAAGGTATGAGAGAGTCTTGCATGGAGACTGGAGTTACCCTTTTCAAAAACAAGGAAACATTTTTATATATTGTTTTAATGAGGTCATTAATTACTGACCAGTATCAAAATGTTACTACCATGTGATAAATTACATATGCAATCAGACATAACTTGATGGTAGCGCGCTGTATTAGTATAGGTTTCTAGTGAAAGGGCATGTCCACCTTCAGAATAAAAATGTAGCCACTTAATAAGCAACCCCCATACCCACTTTTTGCTAAACTTACCTTTCCTAAACATGCTTCTAACATTACTTACACAGCTCAATCCCTTGCCACAGCTCAGCTTTCTCCTCTGCAGCATCTGGGTCAGGCAGTCAGTCAAAGCTATGATGCTTTCATCATGGCCAATCGCTGATGGCCATTCTCGAAGCTGCAGAGACGTAAATTAGTAAAGTAAAGTAGAGTACAGCAAGGAAGTGTCTTCTAGCCAGTAAGGTGTGCTGTGTAAGTAATGTGGTGTCTTTGGTAAAAGTAAGTATAGCGAAAAGTGGGTATGAAGGGGTGCTTAATGCTGATTTCTACACAAATTTAAAAAAAAAAAATTAGGACATTTTAAGATATACTAATAGGTTGTATGGGTCAAATAAATGTGCTTAGAGTGTAAGCTCTTCAGGGTAGGGCCTGATGTAAATGAATACATGTAATTATAAAGTGCTATGGAAGATACATAAATCAGCAATAATAATAGATCAGTTCTGTTCATTTACAACTCTGCTAGTATTAAATTTTAACTCAAACAATTCAGACATGACAAGTGCACATTCTAGACTTAAGTTAGTTAGTTTCACCATGTAGAAATTACAAAAATGTTTATACACTGAGCCTTTATTTTATGCCACCATAATACTTGGTTACAGTTTTTAGATTGCCGTTGTCTCTGTGACAGGCATGTGTTATAAGCTGTCATAAGCCCCACTCCTAAAAAAATCTATTTTTTGGGAGTGAATGTTGAAGGAACTTGGAGATGAACGTTAAAGGCACAGTATCACAAAAGAGTAATATTGTGCATTTATAAAAACAGTCCATAGCATGGAGAACACAAATATGTCACAGATCAAATTTTATTGTAAAGAAAACTGTATTTATCACTTTAACAGGAAACTGCAAAAAAAACATGACTTTTGGCATGACTGTGGTTTGTCTTTCTCAAAGATCCCTTAAAAAATATTTATACACATGCGGTATCACAATTTCACAATACTTTGCATTTAAAGGGCATGTCCACCCCCAAAACTAACTTTTTATATTTATTTGGCCCAAATAAGTGCTCCAAAACAAACTTTACAGCATGTAAATCGGTCCAGTGGTTCAAAAGTTACAGACCTTTGTAGCTGGCTTAATCCTGCAGCATGGACCAATACAGCGATGAACAGAGACAGGTTACATTACCTTGCCTCTGTTCTTTTCATGTTCTTGAGCATGTCTGTTAGCATCCAGCAGTGAGAACAGAGGAAGTTGCATCAGTAATGGTCTGACCCCTGGATCCCTGGATTTTCCCTCTCAACCAATCACAGCTGTAAAGTTATGTGTACTGAAGAAATCCAGGATCAACAGCTGCAGCCAGCCAGCCCAGAGAGAGAGATAGAGAGAGACACACACAAACACAGGCAAGAATTTTTTTTTTTTTCTAAGCTGCAGCTCGGGGTCATCTAAAGTGGAAGTGGAGAGGAAGTGCAGCCTGATATATATCTCATTAAATATCGGGCAAAGAAAATGATTTTGAGAAAAATGAACATGGCGTTTGAGGTTGGTGCTATTATATAAAGAACATATAAAAAGTTTATTTTTGGGTGGACATACCCTTTAATGCTTGTGAAGGTTCTCATTCATCCAGGTCATGGTATATCTGTTGTATTCAATTAGATCAACTGGACTTGAAGTTTAGTTCTTGAAGACGTTTCGCTAGTCATCCGACTGGCTTTCTCAATTCAGAATGACTTGTACAAGAATCTGTGGCAATTATGTACCCTGGAAAATCCCAATTAGCATATCACAGCCAGGTGTTAAGGGTGTGTTTGCATAGTGGCTAAGAGGTGTTAAAGGAACGCCCAGGGTAAGGTGTCAAAACAGCATTGTACATGGCACACAGTTGGTGTCGAACCCCCCCACCTCTATTCAGGCTTGGTTTCTTTATTTTCACATAAATGGCCTCCATGACACCTCTCTTGAACCAGTCACGTTCCTTTGCCAATATGTTAACATTATAATCTTCAAAGGTATGTCCTTTATCCTTAAAATGTAGGTACATGGCCCACATACATATCAGAGCATTCTTCACTGCACTGCGTATATGATGTCGCTTATCTTGTGTTTCGGTATTGGGTCTTTCGGATGTACCAATTGCTGCCTCAGTGTGTTGTTTGGTTTAAAGCAGACAGGGAAACAGTGTTTTTTGAAAATTCTTCTTAATTTCTCGGAGACCCCTGCTACATATGGGATGACCATGTTCTTTCTCCTGTCTTGCTTTTCCCCTTCACTGTTGGTATACCTGTTCTTTTCTTTCCTTCTACTTCTTTTGTCAAAGGCCCAGTCTGGATATCCACAAGTTTTAAGGGCTCCTCTGAGATGTTTCATTTCTTTAGCCTTCGCCTCTGTGCGTTCTTAGCTCTGTGTTGCAGGGTTCTGATGACACCCAGCTTGTGATCTAAAGGGTGGTGGGAGTCAAACATCAAATACTGATCTGTGTGTGTTGGTTTTCTGTGAACCTCTACTTCCAGTTTACCATTCTCCCTGACTTCTACCAAGCAGTCCATGAGGCTGTGAGGTCTGTTATAAGAAGGCTCTATTTCATTTTATACTCTGTGGGGAGCTTTAACTCACCCCACCTTAATCTATAAAGCTAATCTGTATCCTGTGCTACCAAGACGTAACATAAGCAGCTATAAATGTGGCACTTGCCATGGTGAATACAAATAAGTATGAACATAGCATGTTTAGTTTGAACCACACAGTTTGGCAAGATTGCCTGGGGCTATTCTCAAACCTGCAGGATTATCCTATTTGGTTCCCCTGGATGCTGGTGACTGAGTAACAGTTTAAAATATACCTGTGTAAAGATTCCATATCCATTGTATCCACACATATCAAAACAAACACACATCATTTCTACTGTGCACCAACAGTCACACTTTTGCTAGTATATATATATATATATATATATATATATATATATATATATATATATATATAAAACAATATTGTACTAAAGTACTGTTATACTAAGATAAAATACCCTTACATCACAAAACTTATCTATAAGAATCATTGTATGAATAGAATTAACAAAGAGATCCCCCTACCTAATATCATAGACAAACAGTAATAAAATGGTGACAGCGGCAGAAATGTTGGAGACTAAGGCGGTACACACCAGCAGATATTTTCGGGCAATTGACCGATTCACAGCACTTTCGGTCGGTCGGCCAAAAATATCTGCTGGTGTGGGGCGACCGACCTTGATCGTTCGTTCATCGGGATCAGACTAACGAACAATCGGACATGTCGGTAAGTTCCCTACGGAACCGCACGATCGATCATTCGCACTTACGGCCATGGCCGAATTTGCCGCGACCGACGGACATTTGTCCTGGCCGAGCGCTCGCTCGGGACAAATAATCTGTTAGTTTGTACCCAGCCTTATATATAAGTAAATAAAATGATCCGTATACTGGACTATGACACCTATTAAACAAGTCATTAAAGGATAAGTGCACTATAAAAACAAGGATAGTTTAATTGTAAGAGACAGGTTTTAAAAATTCTTCCCAACCTTTTTTTCCCCCTAGGTCCCTCCTGAGCCTACCTGTGTGTGTGTAAAGTTGCTGACATCATAGATAACGAAGGTAAGGCTGTAGAGCTCCTCCCTCTAAGAGTTGGCTCATTGCACTCTCACTTTAGCCCCAAAATCAGTGCTTGTGGCGTCCGTGCTCGCGCTTGCACGGACACTCATGGCCTGCATGCTGCACTTGCGTGGCGCGGCGCGATGACTTGTATTTGACACATACAACTTATCAGTATGTCTTTATGATTGTGGGGAAAACCGGAGTGCCTGGAAGAAACCCACACAATCACGGGGAGAATATACAAACTCCTTGCAGATGTGTCCAAGGGTGGAATCGAACTCAGGTCTTCAGCGCTGCAAGGCATCAGTGCTAACCACATACATCCATCCAGTTCAACCTACTCTGCAATACCCACATTTTCTGCCTAACTGTTGATCCAGAAGAAGGCGAAAAAACCTCATCAGAATTATGAAGGGGGAAAATATTCCTTCCTAAATCCAAGTGGCAATCGGAAATATCCCTGGATCAATTCTGCTTTATGTATCAATACCAGTAACCTGCAGCATTCCTTGTTTTCAGAAACTCTTACAGCTTTTTTTTTAAACTGACCAATGAACCTGCTATAACAACGTCCACTGGAAGACCGTTCCATAGCTTTACCGTTCTCACAGTAAAAAAAACCTTTCTGCGTGTCCTCTGACATGTTCTTTTGGTAAACAATGCACCCTTCTCTGAGCCCTTTCCATTTCAAAGAGGTTCTTTTTGGACACAGGATTCCAAAACTGCACAGCATATTCCAAATGAGGCCTTACCAATGCTTTGTACAGAGGGAGAATAAGATTTTTATCCCTTGAATCCATACCTCTCCTTACACAAGACAATATCTTGCTGGCTCTGGCTGTTGCTGTCTGGCACTGCTTGCTACCTTTAAGTTTGTTATCCACCAAAACTAATTTTCCAACAGGGATTCACTTAACACAGGGCCATTTATAGTATAAGCAGCACAAGGATTTTTAAGTCCAAAATGCATCACCTTACATTTATCAACATTGAATCTCATCTACTACTAGCATCCCAATGTGACAATTTATCTAGATCCACCTGTAACGATTGCACATCCTCTGAAGTTTTTAATGGTCGAAAAAGTTTTGTGTAATCAGAAAACACAGAAAACTTGCTGACAATACCCATTAAAAGCGGCCCCAACACAGAATCCTGTGGCACCCCACTTAAAACTTTAGTCCATACTGATGAAGCACCATTAACAACTACTCTATGCATGCTATGCTTCAACCAACTTTCGATCTATGTACAAATATGCTACCCCAGCCCAACAGACCTTAGCTTATACATTAGTTGCCTATGGGGGACTGTATCAAAAGCCTTAGAAAAAGCCAAGTATACTACATCTACTGCTATGTCAGAGTCTAAATTCCTATTCGCTCAAGTCAAGTCAAGTTAGTTTGACAAGATCTATTCCTCCTAAATCCATGTTGATTATACCTTATAAGGTATCAAGTATCAAACTTTCCAGTATCTTTTCCACCACTAAATATAAACTTACAGGACTGTTATTTCCTGGTTGTGAACTACTACCCTTTTCAAATATTGGGATTACATCAGCAAAAATAAGAAACAATGGCCTAGATAAAAACTGAACTAAGCTCCCAAGGATGTATTTTATTCGGTCCAAGGGATTTATTAAAGGGCAAGTCCAGCCTAAAAATAAGTAGCTTTTAAAATGCTTATTACACCCCCAAAACCTCCCTTTTGCAAGGTTCCTATAGTTGAAAGATCCCCCAGAACTTACCTGACCCAGACCCTCGCCATCTAGTCCCCGCCCACTGCTCCTGTTTCGAGCTTGTTGCGAGCAAAAACAGGAGCAGGGGAATTCTGCGCTAACATACGCTTCTCTTCCTGGTCACTGCTGTCAGGCGAATGGGCGTGACGTCACGTTGCGCCTTAACTGACAGCCGCAACCAAGAATTGGAGCGGCTGTCAGCACCAGCCGCGGAGTAGAAGTGGCGAGGGTCCGAGTCAGGTAAGTAAGCTCTGGGGGATCTTTTGGTTTTGGGGGGTAATAAGCATTTTAAAAGCTACTTATTTTTAGGCTAGACATTCTCTTTCATATTAATCTTTTTAGTTGTTTCTGCACTATATGCTTGGTTAACCAAAGTGCACTTGCATCTTTTACACCATTATTGCTACTATACTCTATGCTATATGTACTTCGATCTTCTATGTTCAAGACATTGGCTTTATCGCCATCCTCCGTAACCAACTTATCCCTATTAAAATGGTGCCAAAATTTCAGTCTTCATCTTCTTACTATTAATGTACTTTCTAAAGGCCCTTTCCTTTCCCTCTAACTTAAAGGTTTTAAATGCCTTTTTCTTCTTTTTCATTTCCCTCTTTACATCAGAATTAAGCCATATGGATGCAGACTTATTTTTTTTTTTACATTTATTTTCCAAGGGTATAAATTAAGATGTGAAGGGGCTTAAAATCCCCTTAAAACAGTACACTTCTGTTCAGTACCTTTACCTGATAATATATCTCCCAGTTGACATGCTGAAGAACTATTTTTAACCTGGGGAAAATTTGCTTTCCTAAAATCAAAAGTCTTTGTTAACACAATGCATTTTTCCTTGATAACATGTTAAACAACTCTATTTCATGACTATTCCCTAAGCCTCCAGCTTCCTTCATATCTATGATACACTCCAAGATGTCAGATATTACTAGATCCAACAGAGCTCCTTTTCTAGTAGGAACTACATGTGAGAGAAAATTATCTTGCAGCAAATTCAGGAACTCATCGCCTTTTTCTGCGTTGGCAGTTCCACTACACCAATCAATGTCAGGGTAATTGCTAGCATTTGGCAGCTTATAGCAGACACCAACAATGAAATTACCCCCTTTCCTGTTGCTACCCATATTGCCTCCACTTTAAAGGGCATGTCCACCCTTATAATAAAGTTTTAGCATATAATAGAATAACTTCCCCCAGCCCCAACCACTATAAAATAAATTTAAGAAATTGCCCCAATGTTTACATACCTTCCCTCTCTCCTCCGACGCCCGGCCTTCTGCTTGCAAGACACTGCAAGCAGAGGGTGGGACCGGCTGCCGCGTCCGTGATTGGCTGAGAGGCAGCCAATAACGGATGCGGCTGCCAGCTTCTCAGAATGCCGGGGGAGAAAGGGAAGGTAAGTAGAGTTCGGGAGTCTTTCTTAAAATTATTTTTTTTGCGGTTGGGGCTGGGGGAAGATATACTAATATATGGGCAAGGGTTTTTATGGTAGGGGGAAGGATCGCAAAACGGGAGGGGGAGAAGGGCTGCAGTACGCATGCCAAACTTCTCCCGGAGGCCAGATAGGAGGCAGAGTCCTATATGGACTCTGCTATCCTCCTGGTGGGCAGCTTTTGGGACTTTGGGGGGGAACCAAATGGGGCTGGGATGTGAGGTAAGGATTAAACTACACTACGTGGTGGGGCCATTAGTGGGGGGGATTATAGTTTTGGGGGTGGACATGCCCTTTAACATCCATATTGCCAGTTATCTCTTCTTTTAAATTTGGCTTCAACTCTTGTTTAACATATACACATACTGCTCCCCCTTTTCTATTTTCTCTATCCTCTTATATCTTTTAACATAGTTTCTAGTACATACTGTAATGTGATCATTTTAAAGGAGAACATCAAAAATATCTTTGTGACATATTACTTTATGTTTTAATATATTGGTGAACCTGCATATTCATTGCCCTTACTACTCTTTTTGTTAGAGAAACCCCATTTACTATGACTATGTATGAATAATTGGGGATCAGGACTCTGACTGCTGTTGTCTCTATTCTACTTACATTAGTAAAGAGATTATTTTCTGCTACATCTGCAAATGTACACATTATTTTTTATCTAACTCAGAGGTAAAACTAGAGAGGGTCCAAGTCTCCGGGACTGGACAAGAAACAAACTGAGAACCCAGTTTTTAGTTACAACCATCCAGGGGAAAGTCAATGGGGCATACTATGGGTTAGCATAAAAGTACAGCTGCAGCCATTCTGACGAAGTCGGTACGCCCATAAAGGAGACTACCCCCATGTATGTATATCCTGTGTGTGGCTTTTAAATGAAGAAATAAACTATTAACTTTTTATGATGTACACGTGAGTAGCGCTATCCATTAATTGCTGATTTGAAATAGTACCAGGAGCTGGGAGGTATCCTAGGATAAGTCGGCACCTCGTGTACAGTGCCTCCATGGTTGGTGTGCCGCCACTGTATCCAGTTTTCCTTTATAATATTCTGCTCTGTATATAACTGTTACTTTATGTCATGGGAAGACATTTGTAAGCCTTGAAAATAACATCTTCATTTAAAATTGAACAGATAATAAACATACAAGATAATATCAGAACAGATAGTAAACACACAAGATAATACCAGAACAGATAAGTAACATAGAAATAATACCAGAAAAGCTAATAAACATACAAGATAACAACAGAACATATAGTAAACATATAAGTTAATAAAGGAACAGATACTAAACAGAAAAAAACATAAGGACAGAACACTGCTGATCTCCAATTTATTCTAAGGGGATTGTGAACACTACACAGGAGAACCACAAGAGGGCTTTGTTTCACAATTTGTTTCTGCTAATTTCAGACTGCAAATACTATGCTTACCCAGTTGGTACAGTAGAGGTTAGGCCACACTGACACATTTCCAGTCCATTACAATGTGGGTGGCCACATTTTATGCACTACGCTCCATTTTCAGAGCGCATGCGTTTGCCATTTTTTGAGCTGTTTTCATTCGCTCCAATAACGCAATACTAGAAATGTTAAAGCGCAAACGGACTGTTACGCACACAAAATGCACTACAAAAAAAACTAGTCTAGAGTAGGAAAAATATTCTTCCTGATTCCAAATGCCAAGAATCGCAGGACCTACAAGAACTTTGGGGCATATTTATTAATCCACGGTATTGTAAAACAATGTTGCCTCATGCTTTCATGTGCAAATGTAAATAACGTATAATGCAATTCTAAAATAGTGGCCATTATCATTATTTTATGCTGTAAAAGAACAACTGGTATTGTTAAATAATGTCCATTAGTGTACAATAACAACGGTAGTACAAAATTACACCCAGTAAAGTAAAATAACAACGATAGTGCAGGTAGTGTAAAATAATGCACGGTAATGTAAAATGATGACTGTAGTGCAGGCAGTGTAAAATAACACCTGGTAATATAAAATAACGACTGTCATGCAGGCAGTGTAAAATAACACCTGGTAATATAAAATAACGACTGTCATGCAGGCAGTGTAAAATAACACCTGGTAATATAGAATAACGACTGTAATGCAGGTAGTGTAAAATAACACTGGTATAAAAATAACGACTGTCATCAGGCAGTGTAAAATAACACACCTGGTAATATAATAACGACTGTAGCAGGTAGTGAAAATAACACCTGTAATTATAAAATACTACTGTCTGCAGCAGTGAAAATAACACCTGGTAATATAGAATAACGACTGTAAGGCAGGTATGTAAAATAACACCTGGTAATATAAAACACGACTGCATGCAGTCTGTAAAATACACCTGTATATAGAAACGACTGTAAAAACCATGCAGTAGTGTAAAATACACCCGGTAATAAAATAACGACTGTCATGCAGGCAGTGTAAAAATACACCTGGTAATCTAAATAACGACTGTAATGCAGGTAGTGTAAAATAACACCTGGTAAATATAGAATAACGACTGTAATGCAGGTATGTGAAAATAACACCTGGAATATAAAATAAACGACTGTCATGCAGGCAGTGTAAAATCCACCGGTAATATAGAATAACGACTGTAATGCGGTAGTGTAAAATAACACCCTGGTAATATAAAATAACACTGTCCATGCGGCAGTGTAAAAACCCTGGTAATATAGAATAACGACTGTAATGCAGGTAGTGTAAAATAACACCCGTAATTATAAACTAACGACTGTCATGCAGTGCAGTGTAAAATAACCCTGGTAATAGAATACGATCTGTAATGCAGGTAGTGTAAAATAACACCTGGTAATATAAATAACGACTGTCATGCAGGCAGTGTAAATAACACCTGGTAATATAAATAACGACTGTCATGCAGGCGTGTAAAAACACACCCGGTATATAAAATAACGACTGTCATGCAGGCAGTGTAAATAACACCTGGTAATATAAATAACGACTGTCATGCAGGCAGTGTAAAATAACACTGGTAATATGAATAACGACTGTATGCAGGTAGTGTAAAATAACACCTGTATTATAAATACCTGTAAGGGCAGGTATGTAAAATAACACCCGGTAATATAAAATACGACTGTCATGCAGGCAGTGTAAAATACACCTGGTAATATAGAATAACGACTGTCATGCAGGCAGTGTAAAATACACCCGGTAATATAGAATAGACGACTGTCATGCAGTAGTGTAAAATAACACCCGTTAATATAAAATAACGACTGTCATGCAGGCAGTGTAAATAACACCTGGTAATATAAAATAACGACTGTAATGCAGGTAGTGTAAATAACAACCGGTAATATAAAATAACGACTGTCATGCAGGCAGTGTAAATAACACCTGGTAATATAGATAACGACTGTAATGCAGGCAGTGTAAAATAACACCCGGTAATATAAAATAACGACTGTCATGCAGGCAGTGTAAGATAACACCTGGTAATATAAAATAACGACTGTCATGCAGGCAGTGTAAAATAACACCGTGTAATATAGAATAACGACTGTAATGCAGGTAGTGTAAAATAACACCTGGTAATATAAAATAACGACTGAATGAGCAGGTGTGTAAATAACACCCGGTATATAGAATAACAACTGTAGTGCAGGTAGTGTAAAAAACACACAGTAATGTAAAATGATGACTATAGTGCAGATAGCGTAAAATAACACCCGGTAATATAAAATAACAACTGTCATGCAGGCAGTGTAAAATAACACCCGGTTTAGATAGGACTGTAGTGCAGATAGTGTAAAAAAACACACAGTAATGTAAAACGATGACTATAGTGTAGATAGTGTAAATAACACCCCGTAATAAAGTAACAACTGTAGTGCGGTAGTGTAAAAAAAACAACCCAGTAATGTAACGATGACTATAGTGCAGATAGTGTAAAAATAACACCCAGTAATATAAAGTAAAACTGTATTGCAGGTAGTATAAAATAACACCCTGTAATGTAAATTTGTTGTGTTCTTAGCGTTTTTGTGTGTGCTGGTTGTTTGCCTGGTTACGTAAAGTAATGATGGTAGTGTAAAATAATGGCTGTAGTGCAAGTAGTGTACAAATAATGCCCATAATGTAAGTAATTATGGTAATGTAAATAATAACAGTAGTGCAATTAGTGTAAATAATGCCCATAATGTAAAGTATTACGGTAGTGTAAATAATGGCTGTAGTGTAATGTAAAACAATGCCCGATAATGTAAAGTAATACGGTATGTAAAATCATGAGTATTGCAAGTGTGTAAATAATGCCCGTAATGTAAGAATACGGTATGTGTAAAATAATGGGCTGTAGTGCAATATTGTAAAATAATGCCGATATGTAAAGTAATTACGGTATGTAAAATAATGCCCGATAATGTAAGTAATTACGGTAGTGTAAAAAATGACAGTAGTGCAAGTAGTGTAAAATAATGCCCGATAATGTAAAGTAATTACGGTAGTGTAAAATAATGACAGTAGTGCAAGTATGTTAAATAATTGCCCGATAATTAAAAGGTACTTATGGTAGTGTAAAATAATGGTATAGTGGCAAGTAGTGTAAAATAATGCCCGAATGTAAGTATTAAAATTTAAAGACGCATTTAATGGCACGCTTTTGAAGTAAAAGTATACACAGGGAAAGGTGGTGTACCTGTAAGCAGTCAAAATGTTTACAGTGTAACCCTTTTGAAATAAAAAATTAACAAAAGTGGTATAAAGTGATACCTTTATTGGCTAACTAGATAATCATAGCAAGCTTTCAGAACATTCTAGTTCCTTTTTCAAGCTGCTTACAATAAAGCTGTGGTGCTCTCTGATATATATATATATATATACAACATTCAGCTCATAGATCAAATAACCAAAAAAGGGATACACAGTGTGGAAGGTGGCTGTATGAATGTTTTTGATCCAAAATAATGCCCGATAATGTAAAGTAATTACGGTAGTGTAAAATAATGGGTGTAGTGCAAGTAGTGTAAAATAATTCCCGATAATGTAAAGTAATTATGGTAGTGTAAAATAATGGGTGTAGTGCAAGTAGTGTAAAATAATGCCCGATAATGTAAAGTAATTACGGTAGTGTAAAATAATGGGTGTAGTGCAAGTAGTGTAAAATAATTCCCGATAATGTAAAGTAATTATGGTAGTGTAAAATAATGGGTGTAGTGCAAGTAGTGTAAAATAATGCCCGATAATGTAAAGTAATTATGTAGTGCAAGTAGTGTAAAATAATGCCCGATAATGTAAAGTAATTAACAATTTAAGCGCATTTAATGGCACGCTTTTGAAGTAAAAGTATACGCAGGGAAAGGTGGTGTACCGTGTAAGCCAGTCAAAATGTTTACAGTGTAACCCTTTTGAAATAAAAAAAATTAACAAAAGTGGTATAAAGGTGATACCTTTATTGGCTAACTAAGATAATCATAGCAAGCTTTCAGAACATTCTAGTTCCTTTTTCAAGCTGCTTACAATAAAGCTGTGGTGCTCTCTGATATATATATATATATATACAACATTCAGCTCATAGATCAAATAACCAGAAAAAAGGGATATCAGTGTGGAAGGTGGCTGTATGAATGTTTTGATCCACAATCCTTGGGTTGTAGCCCCTGTTAATGAAGTCCACTCTGACCACACTATCGCCACTGGTAAATAAGACTTTTTTCCTTTTCCCACCAGTTTAGATTCAATTAGTTAGTAAGGAGCTTTGTCTTAACTTCCCATTCTTCAATTAACATCAGAAGCAGCAAGGAAGTTAGACTACTTCTCGTCTGCCCTCCGCATTTCCTTCCTCCGACCGATCCAGACGAACCTTTGCAAATGTATGCTTACAAGGTGCGTTGAGTTTGTTCAGAGGAACATGTGGAGGAGCGCCATGCCATGATTATCAAGTGTTCCCCTGCCTGATCCTTTTATTGAAACCTGGAGTAAACAAGCTTCTTACCTCCCGTCTTCAATTAATTGAAAACAAGTCTAAATTAACCAGTGGAGATACCCTTTAAGTTAAGGCAATTTGGTTTCAGGCGCCAGGTAAAAGGCTTCTCCACCCAAAATAAGTTATGCTGATTAGCCCTACTTACCCCCCAAAAGCGACTTGTGTTTTAAAACCTTACGGGTACTGTGGTCTCGACTTCTTCCAAATAGTAAAGGATTATAGAAAAATCCTTCCATCACAACCTTTAAATAAAACCTAAATCCCATCTCTAGATCAAATTTGTAGATTTCATTGCTGGAATGTACAGCAAATATTACCTACTGTCTTGACCTTCCTGTTTCCAGCCATGTGACCTCTTGTAAATGATGTGACCAGCCTGGCCCTGCATTAATGGCTCCCCTTCTCAACTTGTCATTTTTTCCCCAAGTCTTCCTGATTTCCCTACTTTAAGTCTTAACGAGCAGGCTTTTCGTCTCCGGGGAGAGGGTCTAGCAAGATCAGGTATGTCACCAACCGACTGGAGATCAGGAAGTTTGAAACATTCACCCCAAGGTAATTCTCACAAAATGCTCGAGCCATGCTTTCTTTACCTAACTTGGTTTTGAGACCACAGTGCCCTTTACTTGCCCGACACTTCCATGCTGAGATATCCGTACTGTTACTTCAGCAGCCGATCCCTGTGCCATAAAGTCCCTCCTACAGACATTCTGTTTCAAATATGGTTTTAGCACAGCAAGAGCAAGCACGCCCGTACCGGCTTTTCCAAGTATGGCTGTAACCATTGGCTGTGGCATCACCCCGTCACTGCCCATGACGGTAAGGACCTACCAGGAAGAGCCGATTGCGGATCCTGCACGTCCGCTCTCAACGGTTTTAAAACGATAAAGTGCAATTAGTCTAGGCCACGGTAATATAAAATTACAGTGGGATAGTTGAAAGCTAAATTGTAACCAGTTTGCTTAAGTGTGTAGTAGGCATATAATAGATAGCACATAAGAGTACAACCAACCAAGGTTTTGGTGAAAAGCCTCTGCCGAAAAGCCATACCCGCGAATGCGTCCCAGCTGTTTTGTGCTCCTCTGCCTGCCAGCCCGATCATATCATACCACTCCTATACCTCCTATTATATGCTGACTATATACTGACTATGGCATAATAAGTATAATATACTTGTGTTGTACTTTATCATTAGTAAATTGAGATTTTGACTGACAAATGGGTTATTTAATGGCAGGTTTTAAAGGACTTGATATATTTACACTGTTGTTAATGCTTTTTTATCACTAATGCAAATTATTTACTGTGGAGTTACCTGTTATTGCCATTAACGGGATTTTTATAAATCTTTTTCACCAAACCTTGATGCTTGGTGTTTTCCTCTTCTTTGCTAATAGGTTTTGAAACAGAAGTCAGTAGGAGAAGTAAAAGTAAGTATAGTCCCTCCTTACTACATCTGTTTCAAGAGTTTTTGAGCACGCAGAGCAGAGAAGTCCACTTTTAGTGGTTTTAATTAGGTTAAACAGCATTCGTATTTTATTGGGCGGACAAATGCCTACCATCCAAGATACCTTTAAATATGCTGAAATATCTGTAGCCCTGTTATAAGTTAATTTAAAACTCTTTTAAGTGGGTATTTCAGGATAGGCTAATGCGAACCGCACAGTCTTGTTTCGTTTTTAGGGGGAGTTAATTGTATGTGTCGGGCGTATGATAAACTACCGTATGTCAGGTCAATGTCAATATATGCTGCACATATTTAAGACACATACTCACCTTACCCCACGCCCCCTCAGAAAAACTGCTGGGTTTCTTTCTCTCTTCGATCTCGCAAAATGCAGATCTCATACTCTTCTATTTGGTTGGATCGAGCACAACACAGGGCAGCCTACGCCTATGTGGTCCGACACCAATGGCCAACAATAGTGTACAGTTTTTAACGCGTGATTGGATTTCTTAAAAAACTGGCATGTTGGCCTAGCCCTAAAGGCTAGTCCCCATATTTGCGTTTCTGGCCTCTTGCGTTTTCAGATCTGCAATGTACACTTTATTTTTAAATTGGAATCCATGAACCAGTTCCACTATGTGTGTTGCGTTCTGAACATTTTATCATTGCATGCGTGCACAACTTTTGGTACATTTGTTTCCATTCCTGTCTGTTTTTGTGCAATTTAGACAGATCCAACGAAAAACGTGCAGACATCGTAAATAAATGCACTACTAATGAGTTTGTTAACCCACAGTAGTGATTAGAAAATACAATACCTGACATCAGCGAACACAAATGCAAACACAAGCTCACTGCGCTCTCCATCCGCTACAGTGGGACCTGCCTAAGTAGAGAAAATATTGTGGATTCAAATCCTAGAACCTTTGAAACGGACCAGAGAAACCAACACCAGTCATTTGTTGAATTAA
This sequence comes from Hymenochirus boettgeri, assembly GCA_019447015.1. NCBI lineage: Eukaryota > Metazoa > Chordata > Amphibia > Anura > Pipidae > Hymenochirus > Hymenochirus boettgeri. Next base: position 317,060,398 of record CM033469.1, read on the forward strand.
TCAATTTGCGTTGAGTTGAAACCAATGCAGTCGCAGCATGCATTAAAATAACAAGGTGGGTAAGGATTGAAAATGTCACCGGCCCTAAGGAACAAGCACCATGGGCAATTCAATTTCCGAGCAAGTTTATACGCTGACAAATGGGGCACCCCAACTGTTTAACTTCAAACTTCGGATGGATATAGTGTCGACATGAAGCTACTGATGAATCTAGTAAGTGTAATGTGTTAAGTCAGCATTTCTAGCCTTCAGTCAAAAAGTGATTCCTTCCACTGAAGTTCCCTTTTAAGTGACCTAGGTGTTTCAATAATTATTACCACAGAATTAAGGTCAGGTAGATCATTGTCACACAATGTGCCCACAATCGTTTCAGCAAACTGTCTTGTTATAACACTAGTTTCTACGACGCCAGTCAAACATCCATATAGTGGATAGTGTTCAGTGATAAAGGTGTTACGTGAGTCGTTCAGATTATTGCATGATCTTGAACTTTGCACAGTGCATTTCATTCATATTACATCAATAGTCTACCGATAACGGCCATTATGTACAAACTCCTACACAATTGGAAGAATTACTCCGCCAGGCTGATCTTTGGAAAAAGCACAGAAAAGTCATGATCCGTTGAAGCTTTATTTTTGCACGAATGTCCCGCGATGGGTCATTTATCGGGCTAAGGGGGTGGGTACAAAGCTTATATGCCAGTTACCCATTGACACGAATTCTGAGGGATGCATATTTTCGGGACCATGATTTCTCTGTCACCTATTATATGCTACTATGTTTTTGTAATTACTTTCATGAAATAATTAAGCACAAAATGTAAATTCATTAGGAGAAAAATTTGTGTTTAATATTGTTTTGATTTTAATTTGCATTTCCTTGTTAGCTCACTTTCTACTAAAAAAAACCAAACATTCAGCAAGTGTTTAAGTAAAAGCTTAAGTACAAACCACATTACACAGTTACATAATGTGTAAGCTACCATACATTACTTCTCATTTATGGATTTACATCTGGGCACTCCCATTTGTTTGTATGGTTGTGGGACACGAGTCATCCCATTTTGCGCATAAAACAGGCACCAGCTATGGAATTTTTACGATTGTAACTTCTACGAAACAGTGCACCATACTTTAAAAACACCCTATGTTCAGCAGAGGATTGCCAAAATTTCTTTCATTACAGTCAAAGGTCCAGGCTGTTGCATACACCACCAGATTACCTGTGTAGTCTCATGAAAAGCCAAGGAAAATAAGTTCAAAGTATGTGCAATGTTTAAAAACAATCAAAACTAGAGTATGCAACAATGTCAAGCAGAAGCCTTGAGTAAAAAGCAAGCAGTATAAGGCCAGGCCACACCACGCGTTTCTAACATGAACATAATCTCGTTTTGCTAACCGTGCGTTAGCAAATGCCGATGATACAATGGTGGCCAAGCAAGATGTGTTGCCTGCAATCACCATTTTTGGCAAATCGCATGCACTTCGGTAACAGATAACTGGTTGGACTGGAGATTGTGTGTTTAGCTGCAGCCACACTACATGTGGCGTACCCATGATGCAAGGGCACTCATCTTTGGTAAAATCATCGTCAACAATTCTATATCATTTTTTGTTAATCAACACTGAAAATGTCCTTTTTCTTTTTCTTACACATCATTGACCTTTAGAATTAACCTGTATCCAGCTTTTCATCACCCAGCAACATGATTTAATTACATGCCGCGATCATGTTATAAACTCACCTACATAATGAATTATATAGGTATTCCCTCCCAAAATCAAAACTACAATAGTTTCGAAACTGACGACGTAGGGCTTTCTGGTGCTCAGGCAAAATCGGAGCGCCCATTGGGGGTCTAGCACCGGGAGTCAATATTGGCCTTTGGTGGTGCCATTTCCTTCATAGATGTCAATGGTGATTTTCTATTAGGGGATCACCATGCCCTGAGCGCGATTTTCAACCGCTTTATTGGTGCTACCTCTGCACAGTTTGAGTATTGTGCAGCACAACTAAGGTAAAACTTTTGCCCTCAAAAACACTTTTGAGAAATCTCTATCCCTGGGAAGTAGAAATCCTCATGGTTTTGGTTGCCTCATGTATAGTGATGATCTGTCAAGTACTACTGTGCTGGGGCAGACAGCTCACTTCTTTTTTAGTCACAAACTTTCCTCCCTAGTGTGACTGAGCCATATTTAAGAGATGGTATTGCTCTTTTGCATACACATCTTTAACCACATCACTAAAATACCACTTCTGTGCTTTACCATCACAATGTATTTTATTGCTTATTTTACAAACACTAATTAAAGAAATACCGTCATACAAACAATTGCGTTTAAAATAATTTATGCACCTAAACAGAATGAAATCTTCTAGGTAAAGAGGAAAAGTAACTGCAAATCAGGTGTAGAGAATGTCTCAACAGGAAATTATCCAGAGGATGACAATAACTCTTACCATTTTACCTAAACTACAAATTCATAAAAAACAATTATTTTAAAAGACATTCAGTCCAGCTTGTGACTGTTTTCCCTTTGGCATCCTGAGTCTAATGATGTACGTAATGATCACCGGCATGGAAGCCTAGCGTTTCTAGAATTTTTTGGGCCGCGAAACAACATTTAAATGGGTAGCCCACCGCCCCCCCAAGACAAAGAAAACCAGAAAAATGGCACCTGAGTTTATATGTTATTACTTTACTGGGCAGTCTGATCCCCCTTCAAGTACCATGGCAACTGCCCGCCGCCCTGACATCAAATATTTTCACTACCACCCTGACCATGCCAATGACTGAGAGCAAAAGATTCACACGAAGGAAATGGGGGACTGCTGGGGTTGTTCCGGAGCCACATTTGTGTCAACAGCCCAATGACTACCTGTTCTTTAGCCAGAGGCACACCAACGTAGGCGTAAAACACACAGTTATCTCAAGATCTTTCCTTCACATGCTCTACCAGATAATGATGCCATTCTCTGGTAAAAAAAAAAAAAGAAGAAGAAAAAAAAAGAGTAAATTATTAATAACATGAAATAGTGCACAAGCAAATGTGATCTTTCCATCCGTTGTACTGAGCTACAATGGGGCGTAAAATACTTCTAGGACCTCAAGAAGTTTCTCATGTTTAAGTTGTCTCTCAATTTTTAGGGGACGATGCGCCATTTATGGTTAGTATTTTTGTGTTGTATCCTAAATTACAAGAATTACAGACACCCACAATTTTGCAAGAAAGTACAACATTTATAATGATCAAAAACATAACTTAGACCAAGCACAACTAATATACATATACACATCCCTTGTTTTAAATCATCTTTAACTCTCTCTAAGTGAGGGCTTCTAGCATTTCCTGGAGAGAAAGGTAGGTTCCTCCCAAATGGCGATGATATAGTCATGTTCTAATGGGGCAAAGCTAGTTAGGTTTATGCTACTGTATAGTGAGGGGCACAGAGAGATTATCTCTCCTGTGTGTTGTTGACAAAGCAAGCCTTAACTACCCTATGAATAAAGGATCGTTACCATAACATCTTTTTCTTTCGTGTTAGAGAGTCAAACAAACCGCACTCTGAGAGCTGGGTCATATAATTTGTGTGTCACGGCTCACTGGTGGCAACTCTGAGCATATCCGTATAAAATTCATTCGTCCATCTGTGAAGCCGTATACTATCTTCGGAAAGGCTTTGTTTTGATCCTCCCCTGTAAAAAGTAAATTACTAACCCAAATTTTTGTGACTCTGAGCCTTTAAGATGGGCAGTAATAAAGTGCTACATGTTGCCCCAGACTGGAATACACGTGAGAGCAAGAGCATGTGTTTCACAGAAGTCCAACCATGGAGATGCCCATGTGCAGGAAGCTAAGATCCTGGACATCCAGCCAGTATAAGAAAGCAGCCCTGCATGCGGAACTAGGAGAGAATGCTTGGATTGCAAAGCAGGTATGTGAACCCTAATCTATACACCAAAACTGCAAACCTTCAGTATTTATAGGAATCTCTATAAAATAATGAATATATTGATTTGTAAGGGAACAAATACTTAACATTAAGGTAATTTACCTTGTATTAAATAATGTTTATCTATCAAGATTTGGTATAGAATGGAAAAACATTTTTCTACTGCTCATGCAAAAAAGAAGAAAATCTTTATACAGTTTGGGTATCCTTATTCACATAATTGGTATGTTATTCATTGTTTGTTTTTAGCTATTTTGGTTTGCTCTTGTAGCAATAGGGCCGATATTCATCTGTAAGTTCCTTAGTAACTATCTGTAGATATTGAAGTACGATCACATTGGGAGTTTATGTTTGAAGACTTCTTTCATTCAGCTGTTCTAATCATGATGACAAATGCAATTAATTACTGAAATCTGCAGATGGTAACATACAACAGCCCAGTGCCTTAAGGAACGTGATATAGGAATCTATTGGTTGGACTAGGTATGGGCTTAAGATGAATTGAAATGCTGAAGTCAACTTTCCGAATCGAAGATTGATACTAGTCAAGTCTTTTTCAAGAAACTAAACTCAAGTCGTTCGGAGTCTATTTGACCTTCACAATAACATACCTATGAAGGAGACATTGCTTCCACAGATTGTTGTTGTTCAAAATCTAGTTTATCTAATATAGTGTGCACATATCCAGTGTCAGATGTGTTACGGCTTGGGTCTTAAAAATTTTGGGATGATCCTAAATAGTTTTTATTAGTACCTGAGGAGGTACAACGATGGAGGTAGCTGTGTGTTACTTCAACTCTTGGCTCTATCAACTGCTTTCATCAACCTGGAGTGCTATTAGGCATACTACTATCTGCTAATCTAGGGTCTACTATATGAAGCTGCGTCTTTCCTTTAATTAGCTACAAATCTATCTTCTCTGACCTGGCCTGAGACATCTAACTCGAATATTTCCTCATTAAACTCGCTACTATCACCCGCTTCTTCATAACGCTTCTATCTACCTTGCTACAGCTCCCTATAGGCTACTCTATCAGACTGATAATCTTTCTACTAGCTCTATTACTCTGCTCACTTTAAACCCTTGTATTTCTATTATCCGAATGTATACAACGTATACACTGCCTTCTAATTATCTATCTGTATGCTATCTATCACTGGCTATCTATTCTCTATTATTACTTGTCATTCGATAACTCGCTATAATCATCTATACTGCTCACTTCTACTGCTTCTCTACTGAGCTTTCTACTTTATACTTTTCTCTATCCTCCTGTATCTATCTCTACCACTGTACTTATCATTCTATCGCTATAGAATCTCACTCGCTATACTTCTAACTCTATCTATATATCATCTATGCTACTTATCGCTTCTATATTAATTTTCTATACCTCTATCTTCATCTATATTGCTTGAGCTCTACTTACTAACCTGCTAATTACGAGACCGCATCACATCGTATCTAACGTGCTGCTTCTTCTCCTCTGTCAGACTCTGCGGCTAATATCTGATCTGTCTATCTATCTTCGAACTCGCTTTTCTTCGGTATCCTTAAGCTCGCAACGATGCCGTATCTATCACAGCATAACGCCAATAACTCTTAATCCATGTATCGACCGGACGTCAAACTTGCGCTAGTTCTACCAGCGAACTCAGTGTAGCTCAGTCCGATCTATGGTACTCTACTCTAACTCTTCTTGCTATCCTCTCGCTCGCTTCTATATCCGCATCCAATTAGAATGAAGCTTAACCAGGGTAACATTTCAGTTCTGAACTGGTATCGTGTACCATTATCGGGCTAATTACTCTATCCTTCGGCTATCGATCTGTCCTCACTTGACATCTACTACTACTGCTCTTCATAATTAACTCTCTATATCATCTATGACATCTACTCTGTAATCTCCTTATTACCGATTTCTAATTATCCCGGGCTATTATCTCTAGCTTGACTATCTATCTACGCTCACTACTTGTATCTATCGATTAACGCTCACTTATGCATCTAATAACTGGCTATCCTACGACTGGCTCTAACCGGCTATCTATTGAAGTGCTTCTTCTCCTATCGCTACTACGTATCATCGTCGGTCTGCTACACATATAGCTTTATCACGGCTTCATCACCCTGTTCTCTTACTTCCCTGCCATTCTAGCGCTACTACACTAACCTGTACTAATCTATTAATCTGGCAAAATACGATTCTACAGACAATATCACATCTAACTAGCACCACTCCCGATTGCTATCACACTAACTCGAAGCTACATAGTCTTATAGCAGAGCAGAGATAGATACAGTCAATTGCTAGAGTTATCACAATTAATCGAGCTATCAAAGCTACCATCTAACCTGCAATTCCTATCTAATCACGTACAATCTGGCTATCTATTACTTCACTCTGTATCATTTATCCATCAACTCGCTATGCTCTACACTAATCTCTTCTTCAGATTACCATCTCTCTGTACTTCTACCATCACCTGCTATCTATGCCCTACTCGGCTATCTACTATCTTTCTATCGCTTCTACTATCTGCTACTCTGGCTTCTGTATCGTAACTCTGCTTGCTCCACATCACTTCTGCAAGACCTATCTCTCTCTGTACGCTATCTATCGGCACCTTGCCTATCTATCTCATCTGCCATCTCTCTGCTATCTTCTAATCTATCTCGATCTGACTCTATCTATCTATCTAAGTAATCGCTAACTCTATCGATCTAACTCGCTATCTATCTATCTATCTAACTCTGCTATCTATCTACTAATCTAGCTACTATGCTATCTATCTATCTCTCTATCTAACTCTGCTCCTATCTATCTAACTGCTATCTCATCTATCGAACTCTTCTATCTTTATCTAACTCGCTATCTATCTATCTACTAACGGCTATCTATCTATCTAACTCTGCTATCTATCTACTCGGCTATCTATCTTACTCTGCTATCTATCTATCTAACGCTGCATCTATTATCTATCTAACTCTGCTATCTCTCTATCTATCTTATCTATCTATCTATCTATCTCTCTATCTAATCGTCTATCTAATGCTATCTATCTACTCTGCTATCTATCTATCTAACTAACTCTGCTATCTATCTAAATCTACTCTCTGCAATATCTCATATCTATCTAACTCTGCTATCTAATCTAACTGCTATCTAAAGTAACATGCTATATATCTATCTATCTATCTACTATCTATCTAACTGCTATCTATCTATCTACTCTGCTATCTATCTACATCTAACGCTATCATCTTCTATCTATCTAGCTAACTGCTATCTATCTAATCTAACTCGTAACTCTCTACTATCTATCTATCTCTCTGCTATCTATCACTCATCTATCTGCATCTATCTATCTATCTACTACGCTATCTATCTAAGCTACTATCTCTGCTATCTATCTATCTATCTCTCTGCTACGATCTATCCTATCTATCTACTCTCTGCTATCTATCTATCTATCTATCTCTATCTATCTAACTCTGCTATCTATCTCTCTACTCTGCTTGCTATCTATCTATCTATCTAACTAACTCTGCTATCCATCTATCTATATGCTACTCTGCTATCTATCTATCTATCTATCTATCTATCTAGCTAACTATCTGCTATCTATCTATCTATCTATCTAACTCTGCTAATCTATCATCATCTAACTCTGCTATCTATCATCTCATCTATCACGCTCTATCTATCTCTCTATCTATCTAACTCTGCTATCTATCTTACTATCTAATCTGCTACTATCTATCTACTACCTGCATCTATCTATCATCTAACTCTGCTATCTACTCTGCTATCTATCTATCTATCTATTCTATCACTAGCTAATCTATCGCTATCTATCTCTCTATCTAACTCTAACCTGCTACGCTATCTATCTATCTAACTCTGCTATCTATCTATCTATCCATCTGATCTATCTTACTATCTATGCTCTTACTATCTAACTCTGCTATCTATCTCTCTATCATCTATCTAACTCTGCTATCTATCTATCTATCTACTTGCTATCTATCTATCTATCTAACTCTGCTATCTATCTATCTCTAACTCTGCTATCTATCTATCTATCTGCTACTCTGCGATCTATTACTTCTACTATCTACTACTCTAACTCTCTATCTATCTATCTATCTAACTCTATCATCTACCTGCTATCTAATCTATCTATCTCTAACTCTTCATATCCTATCTATCTATCTAAACTCTGCTACTCTATCTATCTATCTAACTCGCTACTCTATCTATCTCTCAACTCTCGCGACTATCTATCTATCTATCTCAACTCTAGCTATCTATCTTACTCTGCTACCTATCTATCGCTATCTTATCTAATAATCTGCTATCTATCTTATCTAACTCTGCTACTCTATCTATCCACTAAACTCTGCTAGGATCTATCTCTACTCTGCTACCTACTATCATCTAACTTCTGCTATCTATCTATCATTAACTCTTCTATCTCTATCTATCCATTACCTATCTATCTATCTATCCTCACTCTGCTATCTATCTCCATCTACTCTGCTATCTATCTATCCATCGAACTCTCTATCTATTCTATCTGCCATACTAACTCTGCTATCTATCTCTCTATCTAACTCTGCTAAATCTCTATCTATCCATCTAACTCTGCCTATCTATCTATCTATCCATCTCCCTCTGCTATCTATCTATCCTATCTAACTCGCATCTATCTATCCATCTATCTACCCTGCTATCTATCTTCCATCACTAAACTCTGCTATCTAAGCTATCACTACATCTCTCTACTGCTCTATCGTCTCTATCCGATCTACCTCTGCTATCTATCTATCTCATCTAACTCTGGCTATCTATCTTATCTCTATCTAACTCTATCTTCTATCTATCTATCTCTATCTCACTCTATCTATCTATCTATCTATCCATAACTCTATCTATCTAACTCTGCTATGCTATCTAACTATCTACTAACTCTGCTATCTATCTATCTACTCATCTCTATCTACGCGTTATCTATCTAACTCTGCTATCTATCTATCTAACTCTGCTATTTATCTATCTAACTCTGCTATCTATCTATATCTAAACCTCTGCTACTTCTTATCTATCTAACTCTGCTATCTATCTATCTCTGTATATCTATCTATCTTAACTCTGCTATCTATCTACTCTACTCTGCATCTATCTATCTACCTAACGCTGCTATCTATCTAATCTACCTAACTCTGGCTATCTATCTCTCTATCTATCTACCTAACCTCTGCTATACTATCTATCTACCTAACTGCTACTATCTATCTTCTACCTAACTCTGCTATCTATCTATCTACCTAACTCTGCTATCTATCTATCTACCTAACTCTGACTATATATCTATCTATAGACCTAACTCTGCTATCTATCTATCTACCTACCTCTGCGCATCTATCTATCTACCTCCTGCTATCTATCTATCTACCAACTCGCTATCTATCTATCTACCTAACTCTGCTATCATCTATCTACCTAACTCTGCTATCTATCTATCTACCTAACTCTGCTATCTATCTATCTACCTAACTCTGCTATCTATCTATCTACCTAACCTGCTATCATCTATCTACCTACTCTCGCTATCTATCATATCTATTTCCTATCTACCTACTGCTATCATATCTATCTACCTAACACTGCTATTATCTATCTACCGACTCTGCTATCTATCTATCTCCTCAACTCTGCTATCTTCTATCTACCAACTCTGCTATCTATCTATCTACCAACTCGCTGCTATCTATCTATCTATCTAACTCTGCTATCTATCTCTCATACTAACTCTGCTATCTATCTATCCTACTAACTCTTGCTATCTATCTAATCCTCTAACTCTGCTATCTAATCTATCCATCTAACTCTGCTATCTATCTATCCATCTAACTCTGCTATCTATCTATCTATCTACATCTATCTATCCATTAATCTTATCTTCATCTAACTCTGCTAGTCTATCTATCTAACTCTGCTTACTATCTTCTAATCGCTATCTATTCTATATCTACTCTCATCTACCTCAACTCGGCTATCTATTCCCTATCTATCTATCTACTCTAACTCCGTAGCTATCTATCTATTCTACTCTATCTCTCTTCCTATCTATCTACCTGCTCTACACTGCTATCTATCTAATCGCTATCTCTATCTCTTGCTATCTATCTATCTCCCAACTCTGCTTCTCTATCACCTACCTAACCTGCCTATCTATCTACCTCAACTCTGCTATCAGCTATCTCATACTGATCTACGACTCTGCTATCTTTACTCTGCTATCTATCTACCTAACTCTGTCTATTATCTACCTAACTCGGCTAACATCTGATCTACACTACTCTATCTATCTATCTATCTACTCTATCTATCTATCTATCTAACTCTGGCATCTATCTATCTACCTAACTCTGCTATCGATCTACTGCTAACCTCGACTATCTATCTACCTCTCATCTCTCTATCTATTACCTAACGCTCTATGCTATCTACTCTCTATCTACCTATCTAAGCTACTGCTATCTATCTACTCTAATCTTATCTACTATCTACCAGTAACTGCTAGCTATCTATGCTACTCTATCTTCTATCTATACGTGCTACTAGACTCTAACGGCTATCATCTATCTACCTACTACTGCATGCTATCATATCTACTCTACTCGTACAGTACTGCTATCTACTAGCTACCTAACTCTGCTAGTCTATCTATTACTAACTCTGGGCATCTATCTATCTATCTTACTCTCCTATTCTCTATCTTATCTATCTACGCTATACGTACTGCTATCTACTCTATCTACCAACTGCTATCTATCTAGCTACCCTCTAGACTGCTATATTCTATCTATCTAACTCTGCTCATTTCTACCTCACTCTGCTATCTCACTCTATACATTGCTATCTATCTATCTACGCTACTCTCTATCTATCTATCGACATACTACTGCGATCTATTCTACTCGCTATCTACCCAACTCTGCTATCTCTTATCGTCTATCTCACTCTACTATCTACGGCTGTCATCTAATCTATCTAATCTGCCAACTCGTCTATCTATCTATGCTAACGCATCTATCTCTTCTAGTCTGCTTCTATCTATCTACATCTACTACTCTGCTATATCTATCCTATCCACTCTGCATCTATCATCTACCTCTGCTATCTACTCTAACTACTACTGCTGCATCTATCTATCTACTCTACTAACTATCTACTGCTATCATCTCTACCACAACTCGCTGCTATCTCTACTACCTCTGGCTATCTATCTACCTACCTACTCTGCTATCTAACTCCTACACTCTGCTTCATCTACTACTCCTAACTCTGCTACTATCTAACTGCTATCTATCTACCTAACTCTGCTATCTATCTCCACTCTACCTCTTCTATCTACGCCTATCTATATACTGCATTCTATCATCTACTAATCTGTATCTAATCCTCTACATCAACTCTGTCATCTATCTATCTATCTTCTATCTACTCTATCTATCTATCTATCTATCTATTACTCTATTATCTCTACTATCTACTCTATTATCTATCTAATCGCTATCTATCTCTGCTATCTATCTTCATAGACTGCTATCTATCTATCTGATATCTCTGCTATCTATCTAAATCTTATCTTACTTCTGATTATCTACTGCTATCTATCTATTATTACTAGACTATGCCTATCTTTTCAATCTATCATCTCTACTCTACATTACTATACTGGCTATATCTAACGCGACATCTATCTGCTCTTATTATCTCTCTCAGTATCTCTTACGCTAGTCTATCTATCTATCTCATAGTATTAACTGCTATCTATCTATCTAACTCTCTATCTATCTAACTAATTACGGTCTCTCTATCTACTATCTATATCTACTCTGGCTAATATCTATCTATCTCTATCCTATCTAACTCTATGCTATCTATCTAATCTGTATCTCTATAACTCTGCTATCTATCTACACTCTATCTTCTACTTCTACTCTCATCCTACAACATCTATCTCTGCTATCTATCTAACTGCTATCTATCTACTAACTCTGCTATCTATCTACCTAACTCGCTATCTAATCGACACTTATCTATCACCGTACTCACTGGCTATCTGCTACAATCTCTATCTATCTACTCTACTCGTATCTTCTATCTATCTATCTATCTAATACTGCTGCTTCATCTGCTAGTATACGACTACTCATCTATCTAACTCTATCTACTATCTATCTCTAACTGCTATCTATCTATCTATCTTATCTATGCTAACTGCGCTATCTATCTGTATCTATCTATCTATCTAACTCTGGCTATATGATCTATACCTATCTAACCTCTGCTATCTATCTATGCTATCTATCTATACTGAGCTCTACCGTAACTAAGCTATCTTCTTCTAACTCTGTCTCTATCTACTCTATCTAGCACTCTGGCTATTTACTATCTCGTATCTATCTAACGCGTATCTATCTATCTACTCTAATCTCATCTATCTAATGCTATCTAATCTATCACTGCTATCTATCATCTAACGTGCTATCTATCTATCTCTATCTAACTAACTGCTATCTATCGATTCGATCTAACTCGTCGTATCTATCTCAACTCGGCTATCTTTCTACTCGTCTATCTATCTAACTCTGCGATCTACTACTACTAACTCGCTATCTATCCTAACTCTGTCTATCTATCTATCTATCTCTGCTATCGATCATCTCTGGCTATCTATCCTATCTATAACTCTGCTATCTATCTATCTATCATGCTACTATCTATCTATGCTATCTATCTATCTAACTGCTATCTATCTATCTATCTAACTTGACTAGCTATCTATCTAACTCTGCTATCATCTAAACTTGCGATCTATCTATCTCATCTGCTATCTTCTATCTATCTACTGCTATCTATTTCTATGCTACTACTACTTCATCTAGTATGCTACTATCATCTCTTATTTGCTAATCTAACTTTCTATCTAATGCTTCTTCTTCTGTATCTATCGTATCACTATCTATCTTTGCTTATCTGCTATCTATATCTATCTAACTCTACTTCTATCTATCTTCATATCTATTCATTAGAACAAATAAGAAAAAGCAGGTGCTCAACACCCCCTCATAACTCAGTATCCGATCCTGACTTGTTGAAGGTAAGAAAGTGTTGTTACACTTACTTATCAACCGGAGTGGTCCGGGTGCATACCCGCCCCGAACCCTTCGCTAGAATCGATACACGTGTTAACGTCACGTATCGCCCAAGGCCCCCATCCAGACAGATACATAAGAGCCCCAAATCACAGTATAGCATGCGTATGACTCACCAAGTCTTACCCAGTGGTCCGGTGCAAAGACGCCCCGGACCCGTCGCTAGTCCGTATCGTACCTGAAGAGGAAACAAAAAAGATGGTGCCGCTGCACACCGGGAGCACCCACACAATCTGAGCTCCGTAGGAATACTATTTATTAAGGTAAACGCTGTTTGACGCGTTTCGACCTAGCTGGTCCTTAATCATAAGCCCACAATTCAAATCACACACCAAACAGCCCTTTAAATACACACCCCCCGTGAGTATCATCCGCACGACATGTAGAATACTGCCTTCGTGCATCAAGAAAACTCCCACATCACGTAGTGGGAATGTGAACAAAATGCAATCTTATCCATATAATTGCACAATCCAATCAAATACCATAAATGTATATATATATAGTCTGTTGATGGTACACATATATTATGGTATTTATGGGATGTTTGCAATTATAATGTATAGAATTGTCATTTTGTACAGATTCCCTCCGCTACATCTATCTAATATCATGAGAAAACAATGAGAAAAACAGGTGCTCCACCCCCTCATAAACTCCGTAATCCGATCCTGAACTTGTTAGTATAAAGTGGTATGTTACACTTACTTATCAAAGGAAGTGTCCGGTTCATACCCGCCCCGAACCCTTCGCTATAGCGCTACACGTTTACTTCACGTATCTCCAAAAGGCCGCATCCAGAACATATACATAAGGCCCACATCACAGTATAGCATGCGGATGACTCACCAGTCTTACAGTGGTCCAGTGCAGACAGCCCCGGACCCGTCGCTAAAATCCGTATCGTACAACGGAAGGAGGACCAAAAAAGATGTGCAGCTGCAACCAAACTGAACACAGCCACCAATCCCGGAGCTCCGAGTGATATAACTATTTATTAAGGTGAAACGGCTTGACGCGTTTCGACGCTAGCTTGGTCCCTTAATCATAAACCCACAATTCAAATCAAACACCAAACAGAGCCCTTTATAAATACACACCCCCCGTGACGTATCAATCCGCACACATGGTATAATAATGCCTTCAGTGCATCAAGAAAATCCCCCATATATGTAGTGGGGATGTGTACAAAATGCAATCTATACATATAAGTGCCAATCCAATAAATACCATAATATGTATATATATCATATATATACGGTTGTAATGCTACACATATAAGTATTGTATTTATTGGATTGTGCAATTATATGTATAGATGTGCAGTTTGTACACATCCCTACTATAATGGTTTTGGAGTTTTTCTGATGCACTGAAGGCATTATTCTACATTGTGACGATGAACGTCCACGGGGGGTGTGTATTTAAGGGCTGTTGTGTGATTTGAATTGTGGGCTTTATGCTTAAGACCCGCTAGGTCCTAACGCGTCAATCCGTTTCACTTTAATCAAGTTATATCACTACGGGGGGGGGGACTCCGAGTATTTGTGTGGTGGTGTTCCAGTTTGGTGCAGCGGGCACCATCTTTTTTGTTCCTCTTCAGTTATCTAGCTATCTAACTCTGCTACTAATCTATCTAACTCTGCTATCTATCTATCTAACACACTCTGCTATCTATCTTCATCTATCTAACGCAGCTATCTATCTAACTGTGCTATCTAATCTATCTATCTACTGCCATCTTCTATCTAAGTAGCTGCTTCTATCTATCTAACTCTGCGATAAGCTCTCTATATCTTCTAACCTGCTATCTATCTAACTGCGATCTAATCCCCATCTATCTAACTGCTATCTACTGATCTATCTAAGTACTGCTATCTTCTATCTATCTATCTATATTCTAATCTACTAACGCTGCTATCTCTCTAACTGCTATCCTATCGATCTAACTATCTATCTATTTATCTAACTCTGCTTAGTCTATCTACCTACCTCTGCTAATCTATCTATCTACGGTCTACTCTGCTTCTATGCTAACCTGCTATCTATCTTATCTATCTAAAACTGGGCTATCTATATATCTATCTATCTAACTGCTATCCTCATCTATCTAACTCTGCTATCTATCTATCTATCTATCTATATAAGTACTGCATCTATCTATCTATCTATCTATCTACATAGTACTTCTATCTATCTATCTATCTATCTATCTAAGTAACTGCTATCTAGCTATCTAACTCTGCTTCTATCGAACTGTCTATCTATCATCTATCTATCTATCTGAACTGCTATCTACTTACTATCTATCTATCTAATCATCTAGTAACTGCTATCTATCTATCTAACTCTGCTATCTACTAACCTACTATCTACTAACTCGCTCTCTATCTAACTGCTGAGTCTATCTAATAACTGCTATCTTAACTGCTATCTATCTAACTGCTATCTATCTATCTAATCTATCTAATAACTGCTATCTATCTTATCTATCTAGTCTAAGTAACTGCTATCTATCTAATCTAACTCTGCTATTTATCTACCTGATATCTTCCTATACAACTGCTATCTATCCTATCTATCTATATAATGTCAACTGCTATCTATATAGCTAACTCTGTCCTATCTCATCTATCGATCTACCTCTGCTCATCTAATCTATCTATCTATCTATCTATCTATCTAACTCTGCTATCTATCTATCCTCTATCTATCTATCTATCTATCTACTCTGCTATCTCTCTACCTGCTGTCTATCTATCTATCTATTAACTGCTATCTATATATCTAACTCTGCTATCTATCTATCTATCTATCTAAACTCTGCTATCTTATCTATCTATCTATCTATCTAACTCTGCTACTATCTAACTGCTGTCTATCTATTATCTCAGTAACTGCTAGCTAGTCTAACTGCTTATCTAGATTCTATCTATCATCTAGTAACGCTATCTATCTATCTATCTATCTAGCTAACTCTGCTATAATATCTTATCTAACTCTGCTATCTATCCTAATCTGCTACTATCTGCGTATCTTCATCATCTAAGTAACTGCTATCTATCTATCTCACGCTGCTATCTATCTCAACTGCTATCTTATCTATCTAACTCTGCTTCTCTCTATCTATCTAGCTAACTCTGCTATCTATCTATCTTACCTGCTATCTATCCTACTTCGATCCATCTAGCTATCTATCTATATAAGTAACTGCTATCTATATATCTAACCGCTGCACTCTCTATCTATCTATCTATCTATCTAACTCTGTATCCTATCTAATGCGGTCTATTCTAATCTATCTAAGTAACTGCATCATTAACTGACTATCCTAACTGCTATATATCTATGTAACTGCTATCTATCTAAATCTATCTATGTAACTGCTACTATCTATCTAACTCTGCTATCTATCTAGTACTGCATCATCATAGCTATCATCTACCTATCGTATCTAAGTAAATGCTTATCGTATCTATCTAACTCTGCTATCGATCTAATGCTAATGCTATCTATCATCTGCTATCTACTAAATCTCACTCGTACTATCTATCTATCTATAACTCTGCTTACATCTATCTATCTAACTCGCTTTCTATCTCTATCTATCTATGTCTCTGCTATCTATCTAACTGCTATATCTATCTTGATCTATACTAACTGACTATCTTATATCGTAACTGCTATGCTATCTATCATTAACTCTTACTCTATCTAATTCTATCTAACTGCTGATCTATCTATTTAGATGAATCTCTATCTTATACGTATCTTCGACTCTCTGCTATCTACTCTAACGTCTACTATCTTATCTAAACTCTGCATCTTTCTATCTATCTAACTGCTACTATCATCTAATGCATCTAATCTACTCTATCTAAGTAACTGCTATCTATCTATCTAAAACTCTGTATCTATACTATCATCTATATATCTCTCTCTAACTCAATATTCTATCTATATAACTAGTCTATCTATCTATCTAGTGTATGCTATCTATCTATCTATCTATCTATCTAACTCTCATCTATCTAACTGCTGTCTATCTATCTATCTAAGTAACTGCTATCTATCTAACTGTATCTATCTATCTATCTATCTATGTAACTGCATTATCTCTATCTATCTATCTCACTCTGATATTCTATCTAAACTCTGGCTACTTATCTACACGTCTATCTTATCTTATCTATCTTCTCCATCTAAGTAACTCTATCTATCTATTAACTCTGCTATCTATCCTACTGCTATCTATCTATCTAACTTGATATCCTAATCTATCTATCTAACTCTGCTTCATCTATCTATCTCTGCTATCTTATTAAATGTATCTATCATTATCTTATCTAGATAGTATGCTATCTCTATAATCTAACTCTGCTATCTATCTATCTATCTAACTGCTACTATCTACCTACTGCGTCCTATCTATCTTATCTAAGTAACTGCATCTATCTAACTGCTATCTACTGCTATATATCGATGTAACTGCTTCTATCTATCTATCTAGGTAACTGCTATCTATTATCTAACCTCTATACTATCTACTGCTATCTATCTAACTTCACACTAGTACTGCTATCTATCGTATCTCACTCGCATCTATCTACAGTACTGCTATCTATCTATCTACTCTGCTATCTATCTAACTCTGCTATCTATCTGACTAGTCTACCTGCTATTATATCGGATCTAAATCTATCTACTCTATCTTATCTATCTATCTATCTTTGACTCATCTCTAATCTAATTCTAGTCTACTGCTATCTATCTAATTCTACTACTATGCTATCTATCTATCTAACTGCTATCTATCTATACTAACTGCTATCTATCTATCCACTCTAGATCTAACTCTATCCTATCTATCTAACTGCTATGCTATCTATCTTGTAACTGCTACTCTAGTCATGATCAACCGTGCTATCTATCTAACTGTACTATTCTATCTATCTAACTCATGCTATTATCTTTTATCTATCTAACTGCTATCTATCTAATCTTAATGCTATCTATCTATCTATCTAAGTAACTGCTATCTATCTATCTAACTCTGATATCCTATCTTCATCTATAATCTAATCTAAACTCTACTATCTATCTATTATAACTCTTCTATCTATCTACTATGGTGTAAACGGCTATATCTATCTAATTCTATACCTATCTAGCTCTGCATCTTTACTAACTTATCTACAACTGCTATCTATCTATCTTTTACTGCTTTATCGCTTAATCTTATCACTGCTATCTATATCTCTACATATCTATCTGGCATTGGCTATGCGTAGTACTGCTACGGTTGCTACCCTATCTGTTCCCTGGACTCCCTGTATGGATATCTTTCTCTCGCGGCATAGCGCGCTCGTGACATCAGCGCGCCGGCATGGAGATGACGTCATAAATGCCGGCTGCGCGACGTGCCCGAGGTTGGCGCAGCGAGGAAATCCGGAGGTTTGGGGCACTTTGGGGCACACGTAAGGGGGCACAGGCAAGCAAAAAAACATTCGGGGCACTTTGGCCAAACCTCCGGGGCACGGCCCTCGATGTTTTAACAAAAATACTCCACTGTTGGGAGTGAAGCTATCCGACAGACATGTATGGGGCATCTGTTTGATAACCTGCAGACATTCTCATGGCAGTTCCCAGCCATAATGTTACTACATAAAATGGATGGGCTGCGTGGATCGCCGGAGAATGCCTGAAACATCAGTGAGTGTGCATGGCCGGATTTATATAGTAAGTATGTCTGTGCACTTCTCTTACAGTATTAACCGTTTGTTTTAAGTAAGTTTTATCTTTTTTAAACTAGAGTGTACTCCACAAGGTGGCGATCGTTTCTGCTGGGTACATCAGGCTGTAAACCACTACAGTATACAATTTGTTTTCTGTCCCATGCCGTGCACTCAATACTTGGGCATGTGCTGAACTAAAATGGAGACCGCCAATGTATCATAAGCTTCTTTTACAACATCAGTAAAAAACATTTGTTGTTAAACTAAGGCCCATACCGGCAAGTTTTCCTCCTCAGGTTGGAACACCCACCACGCATTCCCGGAGAGGGATGTGCGTGTAGAATAAGATATATTCACCTCTTGTGGAATCTGCATGCAATTGGTGTGGCAGCACAGTGGCTTAGTATGGGCAGCACAGTGGCCAGTGTTCACTGATGCCTTGGATTCAATCCCCCTTGGACACAAATCTGCAAGGAGCGTTATATGTTCTCCCTTTGCTGCGTGGGTCTCCTCCAGTGTACTCTCCAGTTTCCTCAACAATCTTAAAGACATATTGAGAGGTTGTAATGTCCTATTGTAAATAAATGAATAATTAAAGGGTATTTCCACCCTTATTAATCACTTTTAGCCTCTAATAGAATCCCCCCCAGCCCCAACCGCTATATAAAATAATTTAAGAAAGTGACCAGAGTTTACTATCCTTCCCTCTCTCCTCAACACCCGGCCCGCCTTCTGCTTGCAAGACACTGCAGAGCAGGGGGCGGGACTGCAGCCGCACCGTGATTGGCTGAGAGCAGCCAATCAGCGGCGGCTGCCGGCTTTCTCAGAATGCGGTGAGAGAGGGAAGGTAAGTAAAGTTCTGGTCACTTTCTTAAAATTATTTTTGCGGTGGGGCTGGGGGAACATATATTATGTGGACAAGGTGTTTTTATGCTAGGGGGAGGGATCGCAAAACGAGAGGAGGAGAAGGGCTGCAGTACGCATGCCAAACTCTCCCGGAGGCCAATAGGAGGCAGAGTCCTATATGGACTCTGCTTCCTCCTGGGGCAGTTTTTTGGACTTTGGGGGGGATACCGAGACCTTATGGAGCTGGGATGTGAGTAAGGATTTTACTACACTACATGGTGGGGCCATATGGGGGGGGATTATAGTTTTGGGGGTGGACATGCCCTTTAAGCTCTTTAGGGCAGGCCTTATATAAATTGATTAAATAATTATAAAGCGCTGAGGAATATGTAGCTCTATATAAAAATACAACATAGAAAGATAATCAATGCACATTCCAGCCCCATACATATCATATTATCTGCTCACTGGCATATTTTAAAACAAGGGTTTTAGTATACATTACTGTGATCACATGAATGAAAAGCCTTCCAACCACGTCAAGGTTGCATGTGTTTGGCTGGACAGAATTAACAAACGACCCAGTTCCAAATTGGCACAGGAATCCAAGCACATGATACATCAGACAGAATCTGAAAGAATGTTCCAGGAGGGTGGGGCCTGGGTAGATCCAACAGGACTAGGGTTTGGCTGTAATGTGACAGGTTTTTCATAGTTGTGTGGGCATGAATTTCGTCCCCCTTCTTAAAGTACCCAGGGATGAGAACCTAAACACCCAGGTCTCTCATGCCTGGTTCACCCTAGGCTGCAAAACTAAATTGTGATCAACAATCCAGCCCATCTCTGTACCCTCAATAATTCTGGGATCTACCATAGAAGACATGCTTCTTGCAGTCACACCTTCCCATTGATCAGTCCTAGACTATAGGAGTTTAAAGTGCACTCTTATAAAATTACTTAAGGGCAGGTTCGCCCTTTAAAAAAAACTTCCCACATGTCTTTTACCTTCCCCTAACTGATATACTTGCACATCTGCCACCATTCTGGCAGATTAAGCTGGCTCCTCCCTCCATGCAGTCAATCAAGGCTGTACTGCTGACATTGCAACCATGATTGGCTGCAGTTTCCCCTGCTGCCTCCACTGCAACTGCTCAAGTTATAAAAAGCTCTTTAAGCATAGGAAGGAGGCAGATACCTTTGCCAAAAGGAAAAAAACTTATTGTGAAATATCTGATTACAAATTCAGTAATAAACTGGAAAAAATAGCATTTGGGGTTGTGGGCAGATAACTGACCAGTTTTTTTGTTTTACGTGGAAATGCCCTTGAAGGCATATTACTATGGATATGGCTTCCAGTAATATCATTGTAAGGTTTATTTTAAATTTCAAGAAAGTGGTCATCTCTCTATAGCTGGGTACACAAATTAACGATAAAGGGAAGATTTTGTTGGTCCACGAATCGCCACTTTATCGTTAAAGTGTGTACCGTGTAAAAATTGTTCCTGATGCCCACCGTTGAGTCCAGAAACGATTGTTGCAATCCTGAAAAGGTTTTAAAGTAAAGGGAGTGACCGCAGCCGTAGGAAATGAGTCAGTCCCAATTTCTCTCCCCATACTTATGCGGGAGAACACTCTGTGTAGCTTAACAGATTCTGTCAGTCAAACTACAGGTTTTCAATAAAGTTCTTATCATTTAAAATGGTGCTAATTTTGCCCCAACCAACAGTATTAGCTTTCAAATGTTAATAAGATCTGATTGGTTGGGGGCAAAATAGCACCATTTTAAACGATATAACTTTTATTGAATCTCCCTGTAAGTTTATTTTACCAATCTTCATATCTGAGCTCTTCCATTCCCCTTATTAACTTAGTATGCTCTGCATACTTGGATGGGGCCCCACCGTGATTTGAAAAGTTAATGAATTAGTTTCATCCTTGAATAATAGTTTTTAGGGGGATTTAACCTGAAAGACATTAAAGTAGTTTTGTATCTGGATGAGGGTTATTTTCTATTATTTTGCCAAGGGAAAAAAAATAGTCCAAGATAAAG
Source organism: Hymenochirus boettgeri (assembly GCA_019447015.1). NCBI lineage: Eukaryota > Metazoa > Chordata > Amphibia > Anura > Pipidae > Hymenochirus > Hymenochirus boettgeri. The sequence continues at coordinate 317,082,218 of CM033469.1, forward strand.
GGGGATCTGGAGTTAGACTAAATAGCGATGGTTTTACTTAAAGGGTAATGTCCACCCTAAATCCTTTTTAATATGTGGTTCCCCCATGTCCCCCAGCCCCAACCGCATATTTTTTATTTTCAAAAAGCTCCCCAAACTCTTACTTACCTCTCCTCTTTTCCTCGCTGTTCCCGGCCGCTCGCTTGCGAGGAAATGCAAGCAAGGGGCGGACCGTCAGTCGCTTTCTGTGATTGGGCTTGAGCGGCAGGATTATAGTTTTGGGGGTGGACATGCCCTTTCAAACTGCTTCAAAAATCTAATTTCACACAATCTTATTCTTAATGTCCTGAAGATTACATTTGTTTAATATTGTTATTTTTGTATGGAATTCCCCTTTAATATAAGATGCAATCTTGCTAGGTACGGTTGATATTATTGCTTTCATAGTATTTGCTGCTAAATACAACATCCAGCTAAATACACGTTCACAGTGAATATACTATCAGACTTTGGCAACTAAAATACAGGAATGGCTGAATTCAATGGATAATGTTTAATCTCACTTACACACCCTAATAAATAAAAAATGTGCCACTGCCGCCATTTTCTGTTAAATGGCGATTTGATGTTGCTTCTTTTCTACATTTGCCAGTAACTGCCCAACACATCCAACTTTGCTACCGATGATTACACATCGCATTCCAAAAGCAACACACGAGGGAAAATTATTCTTAAATTTTATGTCTCTATCCCAACACACACCCATTTCACCACTGTACAAATGGGAAGGTTCTGCTGAAATTAGGACGGTTAGGGGGTATTTATAATGTAATTATGCTACCTAAAAATGTCAGATATAATAAATTGTTGATAAACCACAATATAGCAAACTATAGAGGGCGTATAACTGCATTACAGACACACTTCTTTCCATATATTCCTACAATGTTTTGCTATAACCGTATTTAATTGTTGTAAGCTGTTTACAATCTAAAATATCTGTTGTATTCAATTAGATCAACTGGACTTGAAATGTAGTTCTTGAAGACGTTCGCTAGTCATCCGACGGGCTTCCTCAATTCAGAATGACTTGTAACAAGAATCTGTGGCTTATATGTACCCTGGAAAATCCAATTAGCATATCACAGCCAGGTGTTAAGTGTGATTAGATAGTGGAATAAGGTGTTATAGGAACGCCCAGATAAGGTGTTAAAACAGCTTGTACATGGCAGACGTTGTGTCGAACATGCTGTACAATGCTGTTTTAACACACTACTCTGGCGTTCCTATAACACCTCTTACACTATCTAATCACACCCTACACCTGGCTGTGATATGCTAATTGGATTTTCCAGGGTACATAATAGCCAATTCTGGTACAAGTCATTCGAATTGAGAAAGCCGTCGATGACTAGCGAAACGTCTTCAAGAACTACATTTTCAAGTCCATTGATCTAATTGAATACAAACAGATATCACCATGACCTGGATGAATGAGACCTTCACAAGCATGTTTAACAATCTAAATGACTATATTATATTGCCCAGATTATAAATAAGTCTGTTCTACCACCAACCAAACCCACTGTACACACTTATGCTTACATACAACTATGATCAATGTTTCCTCTAAATTTCTACTGCTGTGTGCGCAATTTATATGCTGCCACATCTACCAACTTTTGTGTGCATATTATTTTAACCTTGTTAGACAGGCCGCTGGATTTGTGTGCACACATAAGCTTTGGCAACGCTCAGGACTGACACTACGACTGCAGCGACTACCTTCTTAATGTATAGCCGCATTTTACTTTACCTTACTATACACAGTATATACACTGTACACACAAACTACACATTTAAACAATACAGACAGACACTGTACATACGATGTACACATTGTACAATGTACACTCACTGCACATACAGGCACATATAAATGACCAAACAATCTATAGGTATCATTACCTGGTGGGTGTCACTACTTGCCCCAACTTCTCCATATTAGGGATCCAAATTGTAGTTTCAGCTGATTTTTTGGCTTCTCTCTCTTACTCATGAAGAGCCAGTTGATCCACTCCAGTCACAGCAGCAGTTGGTTCCATTGTAACAACTTCTTCAGAGAGATGTGATTTGTGCAATCCCACTTCACTGCCTTTCTCTAGCTGCGTGCAAGCAAAGGGACTGCCTACAGAGCTCAGTGTTTTTATGGTTCACTTGAACTAGTCATAACATGCAGTTCACCACTACTTTCTAAAGGATTAAGTAAAATGTTGAAAAGGCAGTGTTTATATTACACTGTGAATATTGATTTTCTCTGCTGCACATACTTTCCAACTGCCATTTTTCAAATAGCTTTATTGAATAGAATGTTGAAAGCTGTTTCATGAAAAAACCTACCTTATATCTCTAATCTTAGGGTGGAACCATTAGGGTGGCCCCACTAGCTATTTTGGTGTGGTGCTGTGCGCTGCATTAGCGCACCACTCACGCACCACCAGCGCCCCATAGAAGACGATGGGGATTGCCCCATTACCTCCGCTGCCCTGTGCTGAGCGCCAAACCTTTTCGCAGTGCATCGATCACCATTTTTGTATGCATCGCTGCGCGGCGATAGGGTAACATCAAAGCAATTGCAGCGCAGGGTACGTTTTGGCTGCATCGCGCAGATATTAGCTTTCAAATGTTAAATAAATCTGATTGGTTGGGGTAAAATTAGCACCATTTTAAACGATATGTACTTTTATTGAATCTCCCTGTAGTTTATTTACCGTAACCAATTCTTCATATCGGAGCTCTTCCATTCCCTTATTAACTTAGTTGCCCTTCCCTAAACCCCCAAGTACAGATCCAGAACTGCTCTGCATACTTTAGATGGCCCCACCGTGATTTGAAAAGTTAATGAATTAGTTTCATCCTTGAATAATAGTTTTTAGGGGATTTAACCTGAAAAGACATAAAAGTAGTTTTGTATCTGGAATGAGGTTATTTTTCATTATTTTCCAAGGGAAAAAAAATAGTCCAAGATAAAGGGGATCTGGAGTAAGACGTAAAATAGCGATGGTTTACATTAAAACTGCTTCAAAAATCTAAATTTCACACAATCTTATTCTTGAATGTCCTGAAGATTACAGTTGTTTAATATTGTTATGTTTGTATGGAATTCCCCTTTAATAAAGATCAATCTTCTGGGTAGTTTGATATATTGCTTATTCATAGTATTTGCTGCTAAATACATCCACTAAATAAACATTACACAGTGAATATACTATCAGGACTTTGGCAACTAAAATACAGGAATGGCTGAATTCAATGTGATAAATAGTTAATCTCACTTACACACCCTAATAAAGCACACCAAATAGCCTAGTGGGGCCTAGCCCTAATGGTTCCACCCTTAAGATTACAGATATATAAGCTAGTGTATAAGGGTAGTGTTTTTTCATGAAACATAGCTTTCAACATTCGTTTTGGCTGCATGCGCAATTTAGTTGTGCTGCTAGTGGGGCCTAGCCCTTAGGTCTTTATTTTGTGACCCTATCTTTCTGACAATGTTACTATATTTTGCTATATCCATTTTTTTTTTGTAAATAATGTGTCCAATATAGATTTACTGGGAAATTTTACAGGTCATTAATTTTTTTTTTTGCAGTATCAATAGCCAACTCTGTTTCCTTTAATCTGTGCACTATAATAAGTGGTTATTACATACTTTTACTTCATTTATAGGGTTAAAAATAAACAAAAGTGGTATAAAGGTGATACCTTTATTGGCTATTACTAAGATATCATAGCAAGCTTTCAGAACATTCTAGTTCCTTTTCAAGCTGTTACAATAATGTGGGTGCCTCTGTATATACATACACATTCAGCTCATAGATCAAATAACCAGAAAAAAGGAATATCGTGTGGAAGGTGTTAAGTCATATAAAGGGTATCGCTGCAAGGGACAAACAGATAGGTACAAGATACTGTGAATCAAAGTGGCTGATATAATAGGGGTAAATTACTGAAGTTTGAAGTAAAAGGAATTCCATTCAGTTAACTGGCCCAGTGTCTCTACAGATGTTTGATTTCTGTCTTGGTGCTGGCAGTTCTAAATCATATAGTTTTCCATAAATCCAAGGCCCACGTTCAGTCCCTTCACCAGAGAGTTAAAGTTTTCATTAATTTGTACTTTCCATACCTTCCTTTCATTCTTTGTTTTAAAGTCCTCCTTAAGGACAAAATTCTTAATGGTTTATGGATGGTGGGGGCTGTTAAAATGGTTTCCTACTGGTGTCTCCAGTTATTTATTTGTTATAGTAAAGCGGTGGTGTGTATTCCTCTTTCTCGTGCTTTGGCCATCTCTCCTATATACAGCCCTCCTGTTGGGCATCTATGCACTGTATTAATTAACCACGTTGGATGAAGAGCATTTGTATTGGCCATGGATACTGTATTCCTTTAATGTGCCTGGAATCTTTATTTTGTCTGAATTGCAGATTGTGGCCAGGTTTTGCTTGTTATTTGCCACAGGGTAGGATCCTTTTTGTTTATGTTAAATCAGGCACTTCTGTTATTAGTCTTTTGAGATTTGGGCCTGCCTGAATGCCAGAAGTGGTGGGTCTGGAATATTTTTTGGAGCCTCTCATCCTTGTGAAGTGTACACTGTAGATCCTTGGCTATTTTTCTGAGGGTCTTTAGATGGGGATTGTAGGTGACGAATAGAGGGTTCGTTTTCGATTTGGTTTCTGTTTTTTGTTGTATTGCAGAAGTTGACTTCTGGGAATCCTGGGGCTGTATGAATGTTTTGATCCACAATCCTTGGGTTGTAGCCCCTGTTAATGAGTCCAGTTTTCAGGTGGTGGTCCCTTTCAGTAGTGTCAGAAATATCCGATTATATCGTGAGCCTGGCTGTAAATGATTTGTTTAGGTGGTCAGAGTGGACTTCATTAACAGGGCTACAACCCAAATGAAAACATTCATACGCCACCTCCACACTGATATCCCTTTTTTCTGGTTATTTGATCTATGAGCTGAATGTTGTATATATATATATATATATCAGAGAGCAACCACAGCTTTATTGTAAGCAGCTTGAAAAGAACTAGAATGTTCTGAAAGCTTGCTATGATTATCTTAGTTAGCCAATAAGGTTCACCTTTATACCACTTTTTTAATTTTTTTTATCAAAAGGGTTACACTGTAAACATTTTGACTGCTTACACGGTACACCACCTTTCCCTGGTATACTTTTTTACTTCAAAAGCGTGCCTTTAAATGCTCGTAAATTGTTAATTACTTTCCATTATCGGCATTATTTTACATACTATACTTGCTACAACCCTTATTTTACACTACCATAATTACTTTACATTATCGGGATTATTTTACACTACTTGCACTAACCCATTATTTTACATACCATTTACTTTACATTATCGGGCATTATTTTACACTACTTGCACTACTTTCATTATGTTACACATACCGTTAATTACTTTACATTATCGGGCATTATTTTACACTACTTGCACTACAGCCATTATTTTACACTACCGTAATTACTTTACATTATCGGGCATTATTTTACACTACCGTAATTACTTTACATTATCAGGCATTATTTTACACTACTTGCACTACAGCCATTATTTACACTAACCGTAATTTTTTACATTATCGGGCATTACTTTACACTACTTGCACTACTGTCATTATTACACTCCCGTAATTACTTTACATTATCGGGCATTGTTTTACACACAGCCATTATTTACACTACTGTAATTACTTTACATTATCTGCATTATTTTACACTAATTGCACTACTGTTATTATTTACATTACCATAATTACTTTACATTATCGGGCCTTATTTTACACTACTTGCACTACAGCCATTATTTTACACTACAATCATTACTTTACGTAACCGGCATTATGTACACTACCACACTACAGTCTTATTTTAATATTACCAGGCATATTTTATACCTACACTACATTCATTTTACATTACAGGGTTTTTATTTTATACTACCTGCACTACAGTTTGTTACTTATATACTGGTGTTTATTTACACTATCTGCACTATAGTCATCGTTTTACTTACTGTGTGTTTTTTACACTACCTGCACTCAGTTTTACTTTATATTACCGGGTGTTATTTTACACTATCTACACTATAGTCATAGTTTTTACATTACTGTTGTGTTTTTTTACACTACCTGCAGCGTACGTCCTTATTCTATATTACCAGGTGTTATTTTACACTGCCTGCATGACAGTTGTTATTTTATTACCGGGTGTTATTTTAGCTATCTGCACTATAGTCATCATTTTACATTACGGTGTGTTTTTTTACACTACCTGCACTACAGGTTTATTCTATATTACCAGGTGTTTATTTTCACTCCTGCATTACATTCGTTATTTTATATTACCATGTTTTATTTTACACTCCTGCATTACAGTCGTTATTCTATATTACCGGGTGTTATTTTAACGCCTGCATGACAGTCGTTATTTATATTACCAGGTGTTATTTACACTGCTGCATGACAGTCGTTATTTTATATTACCGGTGTTTATTTACACTGCCTGCATTACATGTCATTATTCTATATTACCGGTGTGTTATTTTACACTGCCTGCATGACAGTCGTTATTTATATTACCGGTTTATTTTACACTCCTGCATTACAGTCGTTATTTTATATTACCAGGTGTTTTTACACGCCTGCATGACAGTCGTTTATTTTATATTACCGGTTGTTTTTTCACTCCACCTGCATTACAGTCGTTATTCTATATTACCGGGTGTTATTTTACACTGCCTGCATACAGTCGTTATTCTATATTACCAGGTGTTATTTTACACTGCCTGCTACAGTCGTTATTATATTACCGGGTGTTATTTACACTCCGTCATCCAGTCGTTTTCTATATTACCAGGTGTTATTTTACACTACCTGCTTACATTCGTTATTTCTAATTACCAGGTGTTATTTTACACTGCCTGCATACAGTCGTATTTTATATTCCAGGTGTTATTTTACACTACCTGCATTACAGTCGTTATTCTATATTACCAGGTGTTATTTACACACGGCCTGCATTAGTCGTTATTCTATATTACCAGGTGTTATTTTACACTGCCTGCATGACAGTCGTTATTTATATTCCAGGTTTTTTTTTACACTACCTGCATTACAGTCGTTATTTTTATACCGGGTGTTATTTTACACTGCCTGCATGACAGTCGTTATTTTATATTCCCGGTGTTATTTTACACTGCCTGCATGACAGTCGTTATTATATTACCGGTGTTTTTTACACTACCTGCATTACGTCGTTATTCTATATACCAGGTGTTATTTTACACTACTGCATACAGTCGTTATTCTATATTACCAGTGTTATTTTACACTGCCTGCATGACAGTCGTTATTTTATATTACCAGGTGTTATTTTACACTACTGTCATTACAGTCGTTATTTTATATTACCCGGGTGTTATTTTACACTACCTGCACTACAGTCATCATTTTAACATTACCGTGCCATTATTTTACCTACCTGTCACTAAAGCTGGGTGAAACTGATAAAGAATAAAAGGGGGGAACGGGAGCGGATGGTAGGGCTGGAAAGGGAAAAGCAGGATGAGTGGTCGAAAGGGTGAACACCGGGTGTGGTAATGAGTAGATAGGAGACGAGGCATAGTGGATAAGACAGGGGGCAGTGGGTAAGAATAACCCGGTGATAATAAATAGGGCATGAGGGAAAAAACGACTGTGAAGGGGTGGCAGGGTAATAGTGGATGCAAGGGATAAACACCCGGTAGGAGGGTATAAAATCCAGATAACGAGAGCTGTCGTGCAGGAAGAACGGAAAGGGGTGTGAAAAATAGCACGCAATGAGTGGTGAATAGTAGGCGTAGGGGCGACTGTAATGTCATTGTAGATGGGTAAAATAACGAACCCAGGCGATTCATAGAGGACGGATAAACACTGGGAATCTAGCAAGGAGGCAGAGTGGTAAAAAATGAGGACGGGGGACCGTGGTGGGGGGTGACAGGGTAGTCAGAAAAGAGTAACAAAGCGGGATGGGTAATTGCAGTGGAGTGAATCAAAATAACAGGGCACGATTGTAATGGGATAGGAGTAAAAAGAACTGTCCTGCAGTAGGTTGGTGAAAGAATCACCATAGGTAAGATAAAAATAAGGACGAGCCTGTGTCAGATGCAGGCAGTTAAATAAAAATAAAACACCTCAGGGGTAATATGAATAGCGCGGGGATAAACATTACAGAGTAGGGGAATGGGGGGTGAGGAAGGGAAAGAGAATAACCACGCTGGTGTAAATCGGGGGAAGGGAGTAGAAATGAAACGGACTATGTCAGGTGGAACAAGGCAAGTAGAGTAAAAGTAAAAACAACCTGGGTGAAGGATGAAGGATAGAATACGAAAACTAGGTGGTAATAGGGCAGGATAGTAGGGGTCAAGAAACTCTAACACCCGGTAAAATATAAATAACCCTACTGTCTGCAGGGCACATGTGGGTAGACAAAAGAATACGGGAGGAAAAACCTGCGGAGGTAGGATATAGAATAACGACTGTATGCAGGTAGTGTAAAATAACACCTGGTAATATAAAATAACGACTGTCATGCGTTGTAATAACAACCTGGTAATATAAATAACGACTGTATGCAGGCAGTGTAAAATAACACCCGGTATATAAAATAACGACTGTCATGCAGGCAGTGTAAAATAACACCTGGATATATAAAATAACGACTGTCAGGCAGGCAGTGTAAAATAACACTCGTAATATAGAATACGACTGTATGCAGGTGTGTTAAAATAACACCTGGATATATAGAATAACGACTGTAATGCAGGTAGTGTAAAAATAACACCCGGTAATAATAAATAACGACTGTCATGCAGGCAGTGTAAAATACACCTGGTAATAGATATAACGACTGTCATGCAGGCAGTGTAAAATACCCCGCCGTAATATAGAATAACGACTGTCATGCAGAGTGTAAAATAACACCCGGTAATATAAATAACGACGGTCATGCAGGCAGTGTAAAATAACACCTGGTAATATAAAATAACGACTGTAATGCAGGTGAGTGTAAAAATAACACCCACCGCGGTAATATAAAAATAACGACTGTCATGCAGGCAGTGTAATAAACACCTGGTAATATAAGAATACGACTGTAATGCAGGCAGTGTAAAATAACACCCGGTAATATAAATAAACGACTGTCATGCAGGCATGTAAGATAACACCTGGTAATATAAAATAACGACTGTCATGCAGGCAGTGTAAAATAACACCCGGTAATATAGAATAACGACTGTATGCAGGTAGTGTAAAATAACACCTGGTAATATAAACACGACTGTAATGCAGGTAGTGTAAAATAACACCCGTAATATAGAATAACAACTGGTAGTGCAGGTAGTGTAAAAAAACACAACAGTAATGGTGTAAAATGATGACTATAGTGCAGATAGCGTAAAATAACACCCGGTAATATAAAATACAACTGTCATGCAGGCAGTGTAAAATAACACCCGTAATATAGAATAAGACTGTAGTGCAGATAGTGTAAAAAACACACAGTAATGTAAAACGATGACTATAGTGTAGATAGTGTAAAATAACACCCGTAATATAAAGTAACAACTGTAGTGCAGGTAGTGTAAAAAAACAACACACAGTAATGTAAAACGATGACTATAGTGCAGATAGTGTAAATACAACACCCAGTAATATAAAGTAACAACTGTAGTGCAGGTAGTATAAAATAACACCCTGTAATGTAAAATTAATGTAGTGTAGTATAAAATATGCCTGTAATAATAAAATAAGGACTGTAGTGCTGGTAGTGTAAATATGCCTGGTTACGTAAAGTAATGATGTAGTGTAAAATAATGGCTGTAGTGCAAGTAGTGTAAAATAATGCCGATAATGTAAGTAATTATGGTAATGTAAAATAATAACAGTAGTGCATTAGTGTAAATAATGCCCGATAATGTAAAGTAATTACGGTAGTGTAAAATAATGGCTGTAGTGTAATGTAAAACAATGCCCGATAATGTAAAGTAATTACGGTAGTGTAAAAAATGACAGTAGTGCAAGTAGTGTAAAATAATGCCCGATAATGTAAAGAAATTACGGTAGTGTAAAATAATGGCTGTAGTGCAAGTAGTGTAAAATAATGCCTGATAATGTAAAGTAATTACGGTAGTGTAAAATAATGCCCGATAATGTAAGTATTATCGGTAGTGTAATAATGACAGTAGTGCAAGTAGTGTAAAATAATGCCCGATAATGTAAAGTAATTACGGTAGTGTAAAATAATCACGTAGTGCAAGTAGTGTAAAATAATGCCCGATAATGTAAAGTATTATGGTAGTGTAAAATAATGGGTATAGTGCAAGTAGTGTAAAATAATGCCCGATAATGTAAGTAATTAACAATTTAAGCGCATTTAATGGCACGCTTTGAAGTAAAAGTATACACAGGGAAAGGTGGTGTACGTGTAAGCCAGTCAATGTTTACAGTGTAACCCTTTTGAAATAAAAAAATTAACAAAAGTGGTATAAAGTTTATACCTTTATTGGCTAACTAAGATAATCATAGCAAGCTTTCAGAACATTCTAGTTCCTTTTTCAAGCTGCTTACAATAAAGCTGTGGTGCTCTCTGATATATATATATATATATATACAACATTCAGCTCATAGATCAAATAACCAGAAAAAAGGGATATCAGTGTGGAAGGTGGCTGTATGAATGTTTTGATCCACAATCCTTGGGTTGTAGCCCCTGTTAATGAAGTCCACTCTGACCACACTAAACACATCATTTACAGCCAGGCTCTACGATATAATCGGATATGTTCTGACACTACTGAAAGGGACCACCACCTGAAAACTGGACTTCATTAACAGGGGCTACAACCCAAGGATTGTGGATCAAAACATTCATACAGCCCCCAGGATTCCCAGAAGTCAACTTCTGCAATACAAACAAAAAACAGAAACAAATCGAAAATGAATCCCTCTATTCGTCACCTACAATCCCCATCTAAAGACCCTCAGAAAAATAGCCAAGGATCTACAGTGTACACTTCACAAGGATGAGAGGCTCCAAAACATATTCCCAGACCCACCACTTCTGGCATTCAGGCAGCCCCCAAATCTAAAAAGACTAATAACAAGAAGTGCCTTGATTTAACATAACAAAAATGGATCCTACCCTGTGGCAAATAACAATGCAAAACCTGCCCACACATCTGCAATTCAGACAAAATACAGATTCCAGGCACATTAAAGGAATACAGTATCCATGGCCAATACAAATGCTCTTCCTCCAACGTGGTTAATTTAATACAGTGCACTAGATGCCCAACAGGAGGGCTGTATATAGGAGAGACTGGCCAAAGCACGAGAAAGAGGAATACACACCACCGCTTTACTATAACAAATAAATAACTGGAGACACCAGTAGGAAACCATTTTAACAGCCCTCACCACTCCATAAACCATCTAAGAATTTTGTTCCTTAAGGGAGACTTTAAAACAAAGAATGAAAGGAAGGTATGAAAGTACAAATTAATGAAAACTTTTAACTCTCTGGTGAAGGGACTGAACGTGGGCCTTGGATTTATGGCAAACTATATAGATTAAGAACTGCCAGCACCAAGACAGAAATACAAACATCTGTAGAGACACTGGGCCAGTTAACTGAATGGAATTCCTTTTACTTCACACTTCAGTAATTTACCCCTATTTATATCAGCCACTTTGATTCACAGTATCTTGTACCTTATCTGTTTGTCCCTTGCAGATACCCTTTATATGACTTTAACACCTTCCACACTGATATTCCTTTTTTCTGGTTATTTGATCTATGAGCTGAATGTTGTATGTATATCAGAGAGCACCACAGCATTATTGTAATCAGCTTGAAAAAGGAACTAGAATGTTCTGAAAGCTTGCTATGATTATCTTAGTAATTAGCCAATAAAGGTATCACCTTTATACCACTTTTGTTATTTTTAACCCTATAAATGAAGTAAAAGTATGTAATTAACCAACTTATTATAGTGCACAGATTAAAGGAAACAGAGTTGGCTATTGATAACTGCAAAAAAAAAATTAATGACCTGTAAAATTTTCCCAGTAAATCTATATTGGACACATTATTTACAAAAAAAAAATGGATATAGCAAAATATCAGTAACATGTTTCAGAAAGATAGGGTCACAAAATACAGACCTAAGGGCTAGGCCCCACTAGGCAGCACACCTAAATTGCGCGATGCAGCCAAAACGAATGTTGAAAGCTATGTTTCATGAAAAAACACTACCCTTATACACTAGCTTTATATCTCTGTAATCTTAAGGGTGGAACCATTAGGGCTAGGCCCCACTAGGCTATTTTGGTGTGCTTTATTAGGGTGTGTAAGTGAGATTAACTATTTATCCATTGAATTCAGCCCATTCCTGTATTTTAGTTGCCAAAGTCCTGATAGTATATTCACTGTGTAATGTTTATTTAGCTGGATGTATTTAGCAGCAAATACTATGAATAAGCAATAATATCAAACCTACCTAGCAAGATTGCATCTTATATTAAAGGGGAATTCCATACAAAAATAACAATATTAAAACAACTGTAATCTTCAGGACATTCAAGAATAAGATTGTGTGAAATTTAGATTTTTGAAGCAGTTTTAATGTAAACCATCGCTATTTTACGTCTTACTCCAGATCCCCCTTTATCTTGGACTATTTTTTTTTCCCTTGGCAAAATAATAGAAAATAACCCTCATCCAGATACAAAACTACTTTAATGTCTTTTCAGGTTAAATCCCCCTAAAAACTATTTATTCAAGGATGAAACTAATTCATTAACTTTTCAAATCACCGGTGGGGCCCCATCTAAAGTATGCAGAGCAGTTCTGGAATCCTGTACTTAGGGGGTTCAGGGAAGGGCAACTAAGTTAATAAGGGGAATGGAAGAGCTCAGATATGAAGATTGGTTACGGTAAATAAACTTACAGGGAGATTCAATAAAAGTACATATCGTTTAAAATTGTGCTAATTTTACCCCAACCAATCAGATCTTATTTAACATTTGAAAGCTAATATCTGCGCGATGCAGCCAAAACGCTACCCTGCGCTGCAATTGCTTTGATGTTACCCTATCGCAGCGCATGCGATGCATACCAAAAATGGTGATCGCATGCACTGCGAAAAGGTTTGGCAGCTCAGCACAGGGCAGCGGAGGTAATGGGGCAATCCCCATCGTCTTCTATTGGTGTGCGCTGAGCGGTGCGCTAATGCAGCGCACAGCACACACCAAAATAGCCTAGTGGGGCCTAGCCCTAATGGTTCCACCCTTAAGATTACAGAGATATAAGGGTAGTGTTTTTTCATGAAACATAGCTTTCAACATTCTATTCAATAAAAGCTATTTGAAAAATGGCAGTTGGAAAGTATGTGCAGCAGAGAAAATAAATATTCACAGTGTAATATAAACACTGCCTTCTTCAAACATTTTACTTAATCCTTTAGAAATGTAGTGGTGAACTGCTAGTTATGACTAGTTCAAGTGAACCAATAAAAACACTGAGCTCTGTAGGCAGCTCCCTTTGCTTGCACGCAGCTAAGAGAAAGGCAGCTGAAGTGGGATTGCACAAATCACATCTCTCTGAAGAAGTTGTACAATGGCATCCAACTGCTGCTGTGACTGGAGTGGATCACTGGCTCTTCATGAAGTAGAAGAGAAGCCAGAAAATCAGCTGAAACTACAATATGGATCCCTAATAGTGGAGAAGTTGGGGCAAGTAGTGACACCCACCCAGGTAATGATACCTATAGATTGTTTGGCTCATTTTATATGTGCCTGTATGTGCAGTGAGTGTAAATTGTACAATGTGTACATCGTATGTACAGTGTCTGTCTGTATTGTTTAAATGTGTAGTTTGTGTGTACAGTGTATATACTGTGTATAGTGTAAGGTAAAGTAAAATGCTGGCTATACATTAAGAAGGTAGTCCGCTGCAGTCGTAGTGTCAGTCCTGAGCGTTGCCAAAGCTTATGTGTGCACACAACTCAGCAGGCCTGTCTACACAGGTTAAAATAATATGCACACAAAAAGTTGGTAGAATGTGTGCAGATATAAATCTGCGCACACAGCCAGTAGAAATTTAGAGGAAACATTGATCATAGTGTATAGTAAGCATAAGTGTGTACAGTGGGTTTGGTTGGTGGTAGACAGACTTATTTATAATCTGTGCAAATATAATATAGTCATTTAGATTGTAAACAGCTTACAACAATTAAATACGGTATAGCAAACATTGTAGGAATATATAGGAAAGAAGTGTGTCTGTAATGCAGTATACGCCCTCTATAGTTTGCTATATATTTGGTTTATCAACAATTTAATTATATCTGACATTTTTAGGTAGCATAATTACATTATAAATACCCCCTAACCGTCCTAATTTCAGCAGAACCTTCCCATTTGTACAGTGGTGAAATGGGGTGTGTTTTGGGTAGAGAAAATAAAATTTAAGAATAATTTTCCTCTCGTGTGTTGCTTTTGGAATGCGATGTGTAATCATCGGTAGCAAAGTTGGATGTGTATGGTCAGTTACTGGCAAATGTAGAAAAGAAGCAACATCAAATCTGCCATTTAACAGAAAATTGGGCAGTGGCAATTTTTTATTTTATTAGGGTGTGTAAGTGAGATTAACTATTTATCCATTGAATTCAGCCCATTCCTGTATTTTAGTTGCCAAAGTCCTGATAGTATATTCACTGTGTAACGTGTATTTAGCTGGATGTATTTAGCAGCAAATACTATGAATAAGCAATAATATCAAACCTACCTAGCAAGATTGCATCTTATATTAAAGGGGAATTCCATACAAAAATAACAATATTAAAACAACTGTAATCTTCAGGACATTCAAGAATAAGATTGTGTGAAATTTAGATTTTTGAAGCAGTTTTAAAGGGCATGTCCACCCCCAAAACTATAATCCTGCCGCTCAGCCAATCACAGAAGCGACTGCCGGTCCCGCCCCTCTGCTTGCATTTCCTCGCAAGCAGAGGGCCGGGAGCGCGTCGGAGGAAAGAGGGGAGGTAAGTAGAGTTTGGGGGGCTTTCTAAAAAAATAAATAATGCGGTTGGGGCTGGGAGCCCAGGAGGAATGGTATGTAAAAAATTGAATTTTAGGGTGGACATACCCTTTAAGAAGAAACAAAGTGCATGGTGCTTTATATAAGCAAACAAATGTTGGAAAGGGCAAAAAAAAGATGTGGAAAATATGTCCCCTAAGATTACTCGGGAGAGGGGTGTACCCTTTATCCAGAGTTATACTACCGGTTCTGACAAAATCAAGCAGAATATGCATAAATATTGGCCTATCATTAGTTATGATAATTCCCTGGGTGAAATAACTAGACGAAAACCTTTGATAGTCTATAAAAAAGGACAATCCCTTTATAGTTCTCTCATTCAGGCTGACCCTGTACGAAAATATAAACAAAAAACATTTGTCTTTTCACATAGAACAGGTTGTTACAAATGTTTCAATTGTAACATCTGTAATTCTTTGATCATTGGCAATTATTTCACACACCCATACACTGGTAAAAAGTATGCCATTGATGGATACTTTAATTGTAACACAGAATATTGTGTTTATTTACTGAAGTGTCCATGTGCTCTTATTTACATAGGAAAAACCATGGGTCCTTTTAAACGAAGGCTACAGCGCCACAAAAGCGATATCAGAATCGCACTGGCAAAACAAGGGGATGGCACCCCTAGGGGAGATATGCCACCCGTGGCAGCACACTTTTGTGACATGAAACACCAGGTATCGGAGTTGAGAGGCATGATCATTGATCACATACCTATTGATAATAGAGGGGGCGATAGGAACAACACTTTATTGTGCAGAGAGGCCATGTGGATTTACAGATTGAATGCCTTACAACCTAAAGGCTAAAATACAAATCTTGGCCTTACCTGCCTTCTTTCAAAAAGATGATTTTTCATATTGGGGTTGTGTACCTTTGTTCTAATATTCTTCATTTTATTCTCTAAATACTTTTTTTATACGGGTTTTATTATCAGTGAATCAAATATTTATTACACTTTATTATATTGAATGAACTCTTAATGTGGAACTTGAATGTTTTTATTCAATATGTAGATTTAAATATTTTTTATAGTGCACTTATCACTTTATATTTATAGCACTGTATCACTTTTGGTCACATCTAGTGGTCAAGGAAACACTTTTTCCTTGACCACTAGATGGCCATCTTACATAGTTTGATTGTTTGTTTGCTTAGATAAAGCAAATGTTTGCCTGAAGAAGGAACCAGTTCAGTTCCGAAACGTTACTTGAATAAAGCAGTTTGTATCAAGACCGGTGTGCCCGGCTATATCTGTAAAAATTCTCTATCCATGTACAAAACACAATCAGGGTTATTCAATAAAAGTTCTTATCATTAAAAATGGTGCTAATTTTGCCCCAACCAATCAGATGTTACCAATCAGATGTTAGCTTTCAAATGTTAAATAATATCTGATTGGTTGGGGTAAAATTAGCACCATTTTTAATGATAAGAACTTTTATTGAATCTCCCTGAATTTTTTTATCTAGGCCACCAGTCCTCAGTTTATACATTAGTTTCCTATGCGGCACAGTATCAAAAGCTTTAGCAAAAGTATACCACATCCACTGCTATGCCTCTCACCTCTTCATAAAAACCAAGCAAGTTAGTCTGACAAGATATTTTTATAAATCCATGGTGACTACTACTAGATCAGTTTTAAAAACAACCAATGTATACTGTACAGTGTATATGATCACTATTGTATACTGTACAGTGTATATAATACTCAATGTATACTGTACAGTGTATATGATCACTATTGTATTCTGTACAGTGTATATGGTACGCAATGAATACTGTACAGTGTATATGATTACCGACACCATTGTATAATGTACAGTGTATATGATCACCATTGTATACTGTAGTGTATGATAACCAATGTATATGGTACAGTGTATACAATCACAATTATACACTGTTCAGTGTACACTAACGTGCATAGGATCTCCAATGTGTGCTGTACAGTGTATATGATCACCAGTGTATACTGTACTTTATTAAAGGGTCACTATACTCACTCAAACTTTACATTTTCTGAAACAACAAATCAGGGGAGCACTGGGACCTTTTGGCCTGGGGGGCCAAATACAACAAAGTGGCCCTTTCACAGTACATCACAACATTTTTTACCATGTTCACTTTGCTAAGGTTAGTCTGCACTTTGTTTAAGTTACGCCCATTTTTAAGACTACTATTCCCATTTTACATTGTTGCCTGCAACATTTTCAACTGTATGACATGGTTAAAGGAAAATTATAGTCCTAAAATCTTCCCCCCCCCTTACAAGTACCCGGGGTAAGGACCTAAATCCTTACCCCTGGGTACACTTTAGAAGTCAAGTTATACTTACCCAAAGTTCCTAATGAACTGGAGGGCTGACTAACACTGCTAATGAACTGGAGGGCTGACACACTGCTAATGAACTGGAGGGCTGACACACTGCTAATGAACTGGAGAGCTGACTGATAAACAATCTGAAGGAGGAGGATTTTACTTTTCCTTGCCCATGTTAGAGCTAGAGGCTTGCACTGTGCATTTTCACGTGACTTACTAATAGCTTCTGTAGCAGCCCAAATGTTTAATTGGAGACCAGCCTGGAGGGCATTTGCCCCTCATTCTACTGGGCCAGTCCTCCACTGCTACAAATTTAAAGAAGTAAAATGGTCATACTCACATATTTATCTGTGCTTGCTTTGTCATTAAACTATTAAAGGGCATGTCCACCCCTTTTAAAAAAATTTGGTATACAGTAGCGCTCCCTCCCCCAGCCCCAACCGCTATAATAGATTGTCCAGAAACTCCCCCAAACTCTACTTACCTTTCCTCTTTCCTCCGGCGTACTGTCCCGGCCCTCTGCTTGCATGAAACTGCAAGCAGGGGGCCGGACCGGCAGCCACATCCGTGATTGGCGGCTGCCGGCAGTGGAGAATGCGGGGGGAGAGAGGTAAGGTAAGTAGAGTTCGGGGGAGTTTCTGGAAAATCTATTATAGCGGGTTGGGGCTGGGGGAGGGAGACCTACTATACAACAAAGGGGATTTACACTAGGGGGAGGGAGAGGAAAACGGGAGGGCTGCTGTGTGCATGACAAAATTCTCCCGGAGGAGAAACAGGAGGCATGTCCTGTATGGACTCTGCCAGGCTCCTGGTGGCCAGTTTTTGGGACTTTGGAGGGGCATAGCAGGGCAGCCATTTGGAGCTGGGATGTAAGGTAAGGATTTTATTACACTACACAGTGGGGACAGTAGTGGATTACATTATAGTTTTGGGGGTGGACATGCCCTTTAATGTTTAGTGAGTGCTCTTAATTGCCCCCATCTTCCCTTACTCACTGCACAGCCTCACTGCTCTGCTTCCACATCTCCCCCTCCTTTTTTCATTGCTGATTCTCTTAAACGTTTCAGAAGGTGTGCTGGCAGGCAGCTAATGATCCCTGTAAGAGGTCAGGAATAGGGCACATATTGTACTTTCTGCTTCTGGAGTGACAGGTCTTTCCCTGTAAATGATGTGAATTCAAATGATGATTTCTCAGGATCCACAGCTCAGATTTAAAATCCAGGGGAAAATTTGGAGCAGTGGGATCTGGCTGTATCTAATTTTTGAAATATAAATTTTTTTTGTATCTATAAATTTTTGAAAATTTAATTTTTTAGATTAAAGATAACCTTTAATATATAAAAGGGGAACAGACTGTACTTAAATTAATAACACAATTAATAACACAGGCGTATGCCTTCTTCCTAAATAACTTTAAGGTCTTACCTGGTGCCATGCCCTGCCCAAGACAAGGACTACTAGACAGGGTACTGTGTCACTAGACAGGTGACAAAGCAGATGGATAAGGCTGGGTACACACGGGGAAATTATTTGTCCTCAGTCGGGACAATGACTGTTGGTTGCAGCAATAGTGTCCGTCAGTTTGCGCAATCGATCATTCTGTCCCATAGGTAACAGCACAATCGGCTGTGATTTACCACAGTCTGATCCAGACGAATGGGCGACTAAGCTCGGACGCGGCCGCCCTGCACACACGGTGAGCTATTTTCAGCCGTCCGACCAATACAAGGCACTATTGGTCGGTCAGCCGAAAATATCTGTGTATACCCAACTATTGTATGCCAAACTATTGTAGACCCTTTCCTTAATTCTAACCTGTTACATAGCCATTGTAAACACTTTACCTGACTTATTATAAAATGAATAGAGGGAAGGTATCCTGATTTGCATGTCTGTTTTTTTACATATTTTTGTATTCACCTGAATCACCTCAGATGGAATAAATCATTTTTGTAACAATTTTTTCACAAACCAGAATGTGCTATTAATTTCCGTAAAGTCTATTCCTCTTATATATTATTATAGCACCTCCCCATGTCATATTTATATTTTCATAGATATGTGGTGCCCTGCATAATCTAATTTTGATAAACCCACAATACTAAACTTTCAATCACTGCCCTAGTCTAACACCCCACCCCCACCCCTTAAATGCTAGGTCCTTCTGGGTGAGGACCTAGCATTTAAGTTCCCCTCAGTTAGCACTTTAAATGGGAGGGGGCAATTTGTAGAGTATAATTCCCCTTTAAAGTGATAGACTCTTATCTGAAAGAATAAGAACACTGTAAATTACAACTCCAAGGCCACAACTCCTGACAACAGTCACATGAAGCTACCCTACCTAATATGGACCGCAACAGGATTGGCTAGAGACTCGAATTCGTATTTGTTACCGTCTGTAACAAGTTCCTACAGTTCCTTTGGATTGGACATGTGCAAAGGTCAGTGAACACACTGTGATACTGAAATGCTGTCCAGAAATGTTAATTTCCTAGCTCTCCCATCAAAATGAAAGATGAGACACAGATAACTGCTTTCATGTCAAGGTGCTCTACTTTCTGATTTAGTATTTGTCTGAGGCTTTATATTTCTTTTATGGAATTTTATTTATCCTATCCAAAAAATGAAAATAAAAATGGGTTAGTCAGAAAAAGATTCCTGTGGTGCAAGTCTACCGTATGCCTTTGGGTATCCTATAGGGTGGTATTTTTAAATGTTAGTAATTGGTAATGTCCAACAAAGAACAGTCATGGCGATTGGAAAAAATACCACAAGTAGCAGTCTTTTCTACGATGACAATGTTGCTTTTCGGTTGATAATGAACATTTATAAATCCGTCCGTGGTTCACATAATTTTCAAGCAACATTTAGACAACTGTCTGGCCTAATCATTTTGCAATTGACATTTGTGTGGGCAGGAAATGTTTGGAGGTATACCCTGTCTTTTTCTATGTCTAATGATAAAATATCAAATATTTAAGAAGTCTATGGCCAGCATTATATACTTACTATTCAACTCCCAATGGAATAAAAGACATCTATTTTGGTGTGTGCTGCTAAATAAGCTAGTGGGGCCTAGCCCTAACTCGCAATTTGCAACACTGTGCATGGACTAAAAAACAAAAACAAAAAACAGAATTCCATTTAGGGGTAAATGTAAGGGTAACTGTGGTCCAAAAATGACAAGGTAAATTAACAGGAATTTCTTTCCTTAGGATTTTTGCAATATACTTTCATTATTTATTTTACATAGTTTTGAAGATATTTACATTTATGTGTGTGATATGGGAGCAGCATCACCAAATCCATTGCACTGCTCTGAAACCATGTGACAATCACTCTTCCCTGTGTCTCCTCCTCCTCGTGGACCCCCATGGCCCCTTCCAGCCCCCTTGGGCCTTTCCCTTGCAACCTCCTGTGGCCCCTCCCACTCATGCTCTGTGGCCCCGCCCACTCATGGGTCATGTGGTCCCTCCCACTCATGGGCCACATGGCCCCTTCCTTTGCAGCCCCATTGAGCCCTTCCCTTGCAGCCTTCTGTGGCCCCTCCCACTTGTGGGCTCAGTGGCACCTCTCACTCATGGGCCCCGATCACTCACAGGCCCTGTGGACACTCCCACTTGCGGGCCCCATGGCCACTCCCACTCACGGCCCCATCCTGGCTCCTTCCCTTGCAACCTCCTGTGGCCCCTCCCACTCATGAGCCCCAATGACCCTTCCCCCTTGTTGGCTGCCCATTTCCCCTCACCCACTTGCACCTCAGACCAATACAGCATAGAAAGAATCCGCAGTTTTAAACTGAAGCTGAAAAGGCTTTTACACAGTCTTCTACAGGGGGTAGGAGGATATTGGTCTGAGGTGCAAGTGGGGGAGGGGCCACAGGACCCATGAGTGGGCGGGGCCACAGAGTCCATGAGTGGGAGGAGCCACAGGGGGCTGCAAGGGGAGGGGACACAGGGCCCACGAGTGGGAAGGGCCAGCAAAGCCCTGCATTAAAAAAAGCAGTGCTGTGGGCTGTGCTGTTCTCCCCATCCCCTCCTACACTTCAATCATTCACTGAGCATGTGCTAACCGCAAATTAGAGGAAGTAGTATTTCTGACCGCAGATTCAGAAACTCCCACCCTCTAACTTTCTGATCAGTGATTTCTTCATATTTTGGGCTGTGCAGCACATAGAGAGGTGGTTGATGGCTCGTTTTAAAGGTTGCCTTTCATTTAAAATAAACTTGTTTGGAGACCACAGTTCCCCTTTAAAGGGTAACTGTGGTCTCCAATTCTTCCAAACTAGTAAGGATTATATAAAAAGCCTTCCATCATAGCTTTAAAATAAAACCTAAATCACATCTCTAGATAAAATTTGCTGGAAAGGTTCAGCAATATTACTTCCTGCTTAAACACTTCCTGTTTTCAGCCATGTAATCAGCTTGTATTCATGTGACCAACCTCTTCCTGCATTAATAGGCTCCCCTTCTCAACTGTCAATTTTCCCCCCAGGTATTTCCTGATTAAGTCTTAACTGAGCACGCTTCTCCCCCGGGGTGGATGGGCGAGGCAGAGGTCAGGTGATGTCATTCAACTTACTGGAAGTTTAAACATTCACCCCAATGTAACTTCTAACAGGCAAAAGATGTGATTGTCGGCTCATTTTAAAGGAAATACTGCAGGCTTTCATTAAACCCTAACTTGTTTTGAGACCACAGTTGAGCACGTCCAATCTCCATCCAAATATCTATATTTATTTCCCCAACCCTAAAAACTATAATTTTTACTCACATTTTGGATGATGTCATGATGATGCTGCGCTGAGCATATGCAAGCTCCTAGAAAGTTTGTACAGCTTTACAAGGTGTGAACCAAGAAAGGCCAGTAAGCTGTCTTGACGATCTTCATTGGGAACGTTAAACTGGTAAGTATTGCGATCTTGAGATTAGTATTAAAACTAAAATTTAACCCCAATTCTGCTCCTTATGGTTCTCCTGCAGTGCTTGTTCAAAGTTCATTAAACTGAAGAGTAGATGTCAGTGAAGCAACCGGTCCCAGTTGGTTCCTTTACATCAATAAGGACTGTGACATGCACAGTCCCACCCACCCTCTGGATCCCTCTATTGCTGCACTTCCTCCTAGCTTAAAAACTTTTGGCCATATTGAAGCTCTCCCCTGGCCACCCCCAACCGCAAAGTTAGATCTGTAATAAAAGGCTCTGAATCATACTTATAACTCTTTGCGCATGTGGCTGTCTTCCTGTCTGTCCGCTGCATCTGTAATTGGCTGACCGGTCCGGTCCCTCTCTGCTGTTTCCAGTTAGCAGAGAGCCAGAGAAGACAGCTGTGGGAGTGAAGGGCTGTAAGAATGAATTAGAACCTGTAATTATAGATCTAAATCGGTGGTTGGGGGTGGGCAAGGGAGAGCTTCAATAGGTTTTTTTTTTTTTTTTTAGGGTGGACATGCCCTTTAAGTGTAGGTTTTTATATGGGAAGTGGAGTATACTGTAGGAACTGACATTGGGCAAGAAAGCAGTCCTACAATTGTTTTAATTGCTGCTTTTTAAGTTTTACGCTAGGCTTCCCCACGCAGTGGCACACTGTATCTATCAAGGGAGCAGGGCCTGCAACCTGCAGAGGGGGGGGGGCGTGCGTCTTATTTTTATGATATAGCCTCCTCCCAGAAAACCACTGTAGATGAAGCAGGGATAGGGCCCCACAAGTTATTCCTAGTTACACTACTGTCCCTACATCTGCTTCACTGCCTCCCCGTTGGTGATGAATATTTGAGTATTCATTCTTATTGGCCAAGAAAAACATGCAATAGTGACTTTGCTCCCCCTCCCTACCTGATCTTCCAGGCAGAGAAAGGAAAATAAACATCACTGTCTTAAAAACAAAACAAAGGCAGTGTTTACCTTTATAACAATTGGTCAGGAGCCCATTTCTCTGGGAATTGGATTAGTTGGGCAATGCAGTTTAATAATCATGAGGCTCTCATGCGGCTGTTCTTAAATATATATTTACAGCCACGGTGTTAGCAGTTCAAATATCAATATTGGAGCCTTCTGATACCACAGGTTTATAAATACAGCCCTAAATGTTTAACTATAGACCCATTTGGATCAGGTTGAGATCTAAACTTCTGACTGGGCCACTGAAACATCTTGATTCTTGCTTATCTGTTGACAATTTGCAGGTGTGTTTGGGATCATTATTATGGTGCATGGCCCATTTTGTCCAAGCTTTAGCTGTCTGACAGATGGACTCACATCTGATATACATATCAAATACTCTGATATACAATCAGTATGGTCAGCTGAATAACTACAAGGTGTCCAGTTCCTGTGACTGCAAAACACGTGCAAACCATTACTCCTCATGATCACTCTTCCAAACATGCCATACTGGTTATAAACATGCCATAGTACTGTTATAAACTTTATCATTCTAACTGAGCAAAAATAGCTTCTTTTGGAATACTAGTTATGTCTGTACTTCCTTTTCAATTTGCTTTATTTATTTTTATTTGTGTTTTTTTTTCATTTCACTAACCTTATCTGCCCATGTCTCCAAAGTGGTGACTTTCTGTATGCATGACACCTAAATGTTTCCATTATCAGCTTGCCCTTGACTATGCCCCTAAGGGAATTCAGTTACTCATTGGAGGAGATCCAAGCATGTTTATTTAACCTATCAAACAGCCAATGAGGTAAAAATGACTGTAAAAATATTCTAAAGAAATGGGCATCCTGGGAAGGACCGTTGCAGGACCTGTAATGGCAGCTTATTATGGAACTTTATAAGACATAAAATAAAGCAGCAGGTATTCCGTACCTCCGACTACTACCATCAGGTCTCACAAGGGAGAGTTTTCATCCCAGAAAGGCTGCCATCTCTCAATCCACATTGACTGTAGATCATCTTACAAAGAATGGGATGACGTGTGTATATATGTGTATACACTGCATATTGTGCAATAAATAATGAAGCTTAAAGGGCCTCACTTAGTTTAAAAAAAAAAGTCTTATCTTACATCTCTGCCACATATGCTTCTCCTGCAATGGCTGCCCAAAGTCCAGGAGCGGTCTTCCTGTATGAAAGGTTCTGCCTCCACCTTGTCCTCTGAAAAGACAGTGGCAAGCGCAGGGGAGCCCCCCCCTCCCCTTCTGATCCCCCCATGGCTGCCCTTCACCTAGCATACGGTATATCTGTTGTATTCAGATAGATCAATTGAAGTTTAGTTCTTGAAGACGTTTCGCTAGTCATCCGACTGGCTTTCTCAATTCAGAATGATTTGTACAAGAATCTGTGGCAATTATGTACCCTGGAAAATCCCAATTAGCATATCACAGCCAGGTGTTAGGGACCTTCTCAATGCAAGATGTGGATGCATTGTGGCTAAGAGGTGTCATCGAAACTGCTCAGGGTAAGGTGTCAAAACAGAATTGTACATGGCAGAGAGTTGGTGTCAACCCCCCCCCCCCCCCCCTCCAATCATACTTGTAATTTCAACATTTTGGCAACGGAACATGACTGGTTCAAGAGAAGTGTCAAGGAGGCCATTTATGTGAAAATAAAGAAACAAAGTCGGAATAGAGGTGGGTGTGAGGGGTACAATACTGTTTTGACACCTTACCTGGGCAGTTTTAATAACACCTCTTAGCCACAATGCAATCATGCCTTGCATTGAGAAGGTCATTAACACCTGTGATATGCTAATTGGGATTTTCCAGGGTACATAATTGCCAACAGATTCTTGTACAAGTCATTCTGAATTGAGAAAGCCAGTCGGATGACTAGCGAAACGTCTTCAAGAACTAAACTTCAAGTCCAGTTCAGCAAATGAGGACATAATGTGTGGGCACATGGTTACATAAACATCTTACTGTGACACTATGCAACCGAAAACGATAAGTTGCATAGGTCCATTCCATACTTATTGTTTCCGGTTGCATAGTGTCACTGTAAGAGGTTTATGTAACCATGTGCCCACACATTACGTCCTCATTTGCAACTCAACTGGAGTTTAGTTCTTTAAGCGCTTACATCTTGGGGCTGGTCTCCAATATTCACAGAGAGGATGCCACAAAACCACCCTGACACTACATAAAGTATTAGCAGGGACATTTCTTTGCATGCAACCGAAAACAATAAGTGTGTGATGGACCAAATGCCAAATAAAAAGTCAACAATATCTCTGGAATATTTGGAAAAGCTCACAATAACACAACTACTTTTTTTTTTTACTTTTTCACTATACATGCCCTTTAAAGAGACACTAAAAGGATTATATTAAGTAGTTGCCTCACTGGAGGTTGCAAAGACTGCCCAACGTCCCTCCTATTGAATACAACAGATATACCATGACCTGGATGAATGAGAACCTTCACAAGCAACTCAATATATAATAGTACTGTAATGCATTAGGCCCTGCCAGAGGAAAATTTGGATAAAACATAAGGTTAAAAGAAAACTAAACCCAAATTTTTACACTCCAGAATCTGAAAATTTCCCCTCTAAAAATACCAATAAACTGTAAAATCCCACTACAGTAAATGGCATTAAAGGGCATATCCAGCCAAAAAATAAGTCACTGTTTTTAGCCTAATTACCAACAAAAAGCTTATTTGCATTTAAAGCTTACATAATCAAACACTCCCGCGCTAAGATGTACAGGAGGAGGGACTTCCGGCAAGGGATCAGCTGAACTAAAAGTATTCCTCAGAGTTGGAGCATCAGATTAAGGCTAGGTTTAAATGAAAGCTTTAGAGAGGTAATTAGGCTAAAAACACTTTCAATTAGGCTAAAACTTTTTTTTTTGCCGGAAATGCCCTTTAAAAGAAAATGTATTGGTAGTCCTCCACACTGGTAATAGCAGTTTTTTTTTACTTTTTTGTTTTGTTACCTTACCTCTTGCCTCCGCCGCATTGTTGCAGCCCTCTGCTTGCACAGAACTGCAAGCGGGGGTGGGACCGGCAGCCGCGCCTGTGATTGGCTGAAAGGCAGCCAATTATGGACGCGGCTGCCGACTATTTAGAACGCCGGGGGAAAGAGGTAAGGTAAGTAGAGTCTGGGGGAGTCTCTGATAATTTTATTATAGCGGTTGGGGCTAGGGGGGGGGAAGCACTAACATACGGCCAAGGGGTTTCACGCTAGGGGGAGGGAGACCAAAACAGGAGGGGTAGGGAGACCAAAACAGGAGGGAGAGGGCTCTTCTGCGCATGGCAAAATTCTCCCGGAGGAGAGACAGGAGGCAGAGTCCTATATGGACTCTGCAGTACTCCTGGTGGGCAGTTTTTTGGACTTTGGGGGGGGGGGGGGTGATTGGTTGGGGCAAAATTAGCACCATTTTAAATGATAAGAACTTATATTGAATAACCCTGTTAGTTTGACTGACAGAATCTGTTAAGCTACACAGAGTGTTCTCCCTGCATAAAGTATGGGGAGAAATTTGGGACTGACTCATTCCCTACGGCTGCGGTCACTCCCTTTACTTTAAAACCTTTTCAGGATGCAACAATCGTTTCTGACTCCAACGGTGGGCATCAGGAACAATTTTTACACGGTACACACTTTAACGATAAAGTGTCGATTCCGTTGGACCAACAAAATCTTCCCTTTATCGTTAATTTGTGTACCCAGCTATAGAGAGATGACCACTTTCTTGAAATATAAAATAAACCTTACAATGAATATTCTGGAAGCCTATCTCCATAGTATATATGCCTTAAAGGGCATTTCCAACCGTAAAACAAAAAACTGGTCAGTTATCTGCCCACAACCCCAACTGCTATTTTTTCCAGTTTATTACATGAATTTGTAATCAGATATTTCACAATAAGTTCTTTTCCTTTCTGGCAAAGGTATCTGCCTCCTTCCTATGCTTAAAGAGCTTTTTATAATCTTGAGCATGTGCAGTGGAGGCAGCAGGGGAAACTGCAGCCAATCATTGGTTGCAATGTCAGCAGTCACAGCCTTGATTGACTGCATGGAGGGAGGAGCCAGCTTAATCTGCCAGAATGGTGGCAGATGTGCTAAGTATATCAGTTAGGGGAAGGTAAAGAGATGTGGGAAGTTTTTTTTTAAAGGGCGAACCTGCCCTTTAAGTAATTTTATAAGAAAGTGCACTTTAAACTCCTATAGTCTAGGACCTGATCAATGGGAAGGTGTGACTGCAAGAAGCATGTCTTCCTACTGGTCAGATCCCAGAATTATTGAGGGTACAGAGATGGGCTGGATTGTTGATCACAATTTTAGTTTTGCAGCCTAGGGTGAACCCAGGCATGAGAGACCTGGTGTTTTAGGTTCTCATCCCTGGGTACTATTTACAGAAGGGGGACGAAATTCATGCCCACACAACTATGAAAACGTGTCACATTTACAGCCCAACCTCTAGTCCTGCCTGGATCTACCCAGGCCCCACCCATTCCTGGACACTTCTTTCAGATTCTGTCTGATGTTATCATGTGCTTGTGATTTCCTTGTGCCAATTTGGAACTGGTGGTCGTTTGTTAATTCTGTCCAGCCAAACACATGCAACCCTATTTCTTATATAGAGCTACATATTCCTCAGCGCTTTATAATTATTTAATCAATTTATATAAGGCCCTGCCCTAAAGAGCTTAAAGGGCATGTCCACCCCCAAAACTATAATCCCCCCCACTACTGGCCCAACCATGTAGTGTAGTAAAATCCTTACCTCACATCCCAGCTCCATAAGGTCCTCCTGTAGTCCCCCCCAAAAGTCCAAAAAACTGCCCACCAGGAGGATAGCAGAGTCCATATAGGACTCTGCCTCCTATCTGGCCTCCGGGAGAAGTTTGGCATGCGTACTGCAGCCCTTCTCCCCCTCCCTCTCCCTCCCGTTTTGCGATCCCTCCCCCTAGCATAAAACCCCTTGTCCACATAATAGAATATGTTCCCCCAGCCCCAACCGCAAAAAAATAATTTTAAGAAAGTGACCAGAACTTTACTTACCTTCCCTCTCTCCACCGGCATTCTGAGAAGCCGGCAGCCGCGCCCGTGATTGGCTGCCTCTCAGCCAATCACGGATGCGGCTGCCGGTCCCGCCCCCTGCTTGCAGTGTCTTGCAAGCAGAAGGCCGGGCCGGGCGTTGGAGGAGAGAGGGAAGGTAAGTAAACATCTGGTCACTTTCTTAAATTATTTTTTATAGCGGTTGGGGCTGGGGGACTGTATTCTATTAGAGGCTAAAAGTTGTTAATAAGGGTGGACATATCCTTTAATTTATCATTTTATTTACACATAGGACATACAACCTATCAATATGTCTTTAAGATTGTTGAGGAAACTGGAGTACCAGGAGGAGACCCACGCAGCACAGGGAGAACATATAAGCTCCTTGCAGATTTGTGTCCAAGGGGGATTTGAATCCAAGGCATCAGTGCTAACCACTGTGCCACTGTGCTGCCCATTACTAAGCCACTGTGCTGCCCACCAATTGCATGCAGATTCCACAAGAGGTGAATTATTCTTATTCATACACGCACATACCTCTCCGGGAATGCGTGGTGGGCGTTCCACCTGAGGAAAACTTTGCGTCTGTATGGGCCTTTAGTTTAACAACAAATGTTTTTACTGATGTTAGTAAAAGAAGCTTATGATACATTGGTGGTCTCCATTTAGGTTCAGCACTGCCCAAGTATTGAGTGGAAAGGCATGGACAGAAACAAATTGTATACTGTAGTGTTTACAGACCCTGATGTACCCAGCAGAAAAGATCGCCACCTTGGGTGAGTACACTCTATTTAAAGATAAACTTTACCTTAAAAACAAGGTTAACTGTAAAGAGAATGCACAGACATCTATATATATAAAGCTGGCCATGCACACTCAATAGTGTTCAGGCAATGCTCCGGCATCCACGCAGCCCATCCATTTTTATGAGTAACATTATGGCTGGGAAATGCCATGAGAATGTCTGCAGGTTATCAAAAGATGCACCATACATGTCTGTCGGATAGTTCACTTCCAAACAGTGGCGTATTTTTGTTAAAACATTCGAGGCACGTGCCCCGGATGTTTGGCAAAGTGCCCCGAATGTTTTTGCTGCCTGTGCCCCCTTTAAAGTGCCCCAAACCTCCGGATTTCCCGGCTGCGCCAACCTCTGGGCACGTCGCGCAGCCGGCGCATTTAATGACGTCATGCTCAATGCCGGCGCGCTGATGTCACGAGCGTGCAGGCGCGAGAGAGATATCAGACAGGGAGTCCAGGGACAGATAGGTAGCACCGTAGCAGTACTAGCAGCAGAGCCAAGCCAGATTAGATAGATAGGTAGATAGATAGATAGCAGTTAGATATATAGATAGCAGTTAGATATATAGATAGCAGAGATAGATAGATAGCAGTTAGATAGATAGCAGTTAGATAGATATATAGCAGAGCTAGATAGGTAGTAGAATTAGATAGATAGATAGATAGATAGATAGATAGATAGATAGAAGAGTTATATAGATAGTAGAGTTAGATAGATATATAGATAGCAGATAGATAGATAGCAGAGTTAGATAGATAGATAGATAGATAGCAGTTACTTAGATAGATAGATAGCAATTAGATAGATAGTTAGCACTTAGATAGATAGATAGATAGATAGATAGCAGTTACTTAGATAGATAGATAGATAGATAGCAATTAGATAGATAGATAGCAGTTAGATAGATAGATAGATAGCAGAGTTAGATAGATAGATAGATAGCAGTTAGATAGATAGCAGAGTTAGATAGATAGCAGTTACTTAGATAGATAGATAGATAGCAGTTAGATAGATAGATAGCAGTTAGATAGATAGATAGCAGTTAGATAGATGAGATAGCAGTTAGATAGATAGATAGCAGTTAGATAGATAGCGAGATAGAATAATAGCAGCAGAGTAGCATAGATAGCAGTAGATAGATACAGAGTTAGATAGATAGATAGCAGTTACTTAGATAGATAGATAGATAGCAGTTAGATAGATAGCTAGAGGAGTTAGATAGTGAGATAGATATATAGCAGAGATATAGATAGATAGATAGATAGATAGATAGCCGTTAATAGATAGCAGTAGATAGATAGATAGCAGTTAGATCGATAGATAGCGTAGATAGATAGATAGCAAGATAGATAGATAGCGTTATTAGCTAGATAGATAATAGCAGTTAGATAGATAAGAGTTAGATAGATAGATAGATAGATAGATAGATAGATAGATAGATAGAGATATAGAAGTAGTTAGATAGATAGATAGCAGTTAGATAGATAGCAGAGTTAGATAGATAGATAGCAGTTAGATAGATAGCAGAGATAGATAGATAGATAGATAGATAGATGCAGAGTTAGATAGATAGATAGATAGCAGTTAGATAGATAGCAGAGTTAGATAGATAGATAGCAGTACTTAGATAGATAGATAGCAGTTAGATAGATAGCAGAGTTAGATAGATATATAGCAGAGTTAGATAGATAGATAGATAGATAGATAGATGCAGTTACTTAGATAGATAGATAGATAGCAGTTACATACATATGATAGATAGATAGCAGTTAGATGATAGCAGTTACTAGATAGATAGATAGACAGCAGTTAGAGAGATAGCAGAGTAGATAGATAGATAGATAGATGCAGAGTTAGATAGATGCAGAGTTAGATATTAGTAGCAAAAGATTTAATTAGATAATAGATAGCAGTAGATAGATAGATAGCATTAGAAGAAGATAGCAGTTAGATACATAGATAGCAGTTAGATAGATAGATAGCAGTTAGATAGATAGAGAGATAGATAAATAGATAGCAGAGTTAGATAGATAGCAGTTAGATAGATAGCAGAGTTAGATAGATAGATAGCAGTTACTAGATAGATAGATAGATAGCAGTTAGATAGATAGCAGAGTTAGATAGATATATGCAGAGTTAGATAGATAGTATAGATAGATAGATAGCTAGTTACATAGATAGATAGATAGATAGATAGCCAGTTAGATAGATAGATAGATAGATAGATAGATAGCAGTTAGATAGATAGCAGTTACTTAGATAGATAGATAGATCGATAGACAGCAGTAATATAGATAGCGCAGTTAGATAGATAGATAGATAGATAGATAGCAGAGTTAGATAGATAGATAGCAGTTAGATAGATAGCAGAGTTAGATAGATAGATAGCAGTTAGATAGATAGCAGAGATAGATAGATAGATAGATAGATAGATAGCAGAGTTAGATAGATAGATAGATAGCAGAGTTAGATAGATAGATAGCAGTTATTAGATGTAGATAGCAGTTAGATAGATAGCAGAGTTAGATAGATATATAGCAGAGTTAGTATAGATAGATAGATAGATAGATAGCAGTTACTTAGATAGATAGATAGATAGCAGTTACAACATAGATAGATAGATAGCAGTTAGATAGATAGCAGTTACTTAGATAGATAGATAGACAGCCGTTAGATAGATAGCAGAGTAGATAGATAGATAGATAGAGATAGCAGAGTTAGATAGATAGATAGATAGCAGAGTTAGATATATAGATAGCAGTTACTTATATAGATAGATAGATAGATAGATAGCAGTTAGATAGATAGATAGCAGTTGATAGATAGCAGAGTTAGATAGATATATAGCAGAGTTAGATAGATAGATAGATAGCAGTTCTTAGATAGATAGATAGATAGCAGTTAGATAGATAGCAGTTAGATAGCAGTTACTTAGATAGATAGCAGTTAGATAGATAGCAGAGTTTAGATAGAAATAGATAGCAGAGTTAGATAGATAGATAGATAGCAGAGATTATATAGATAGATAGCAGTTAGATAGATAGATAGCAGTTACTTAGATAGATAGATAGATAGCAGTTGACAGATAGAGAGATAGATAGATAGATAGCGTTAGATATATAGCAGAGTTAGATAGATAGATAGATAGATAGATAGCAGTTACTTAGATAGATAGATAGATAGATAGATAGATAGCAGTTACTTAGATAGATAGATAGCAGAGTTAGATAGATAGATGCAGTTAGAGATAGATAGATAGATAGATAGATAGCAGTTAGATAGATAGATAGCAGTTAGATAGATAGCAGAGTTAGATAGATAGATAGATGGCAGAGTTAGATAGATAGATAGATAGATAGATAGATAGATAGATAGCAGAGTTAGATAGATAGATAGCAGAGTTAGGTAGATAGATAGCAGAGTTAGGTAGATAGA
Organism: Hymenochirus boettgeri; assembly: GCA_019447015.1. NCBI lineage: Eukaryota > Metazoa > Chordata > Amphibia > Anura > Pipidae > Hymenochirus > Hymenochirus boettgeri. Next base: position 317,114,940 of record CM033469.1, read on the forward strand.
TAGCAGAGTTAGGTAGATAGATAGCAGAGTTAGGTGATAGATAGCAGATTAGGTGAGATAGTAGATAGCAGAGTTGGAGTAGATAGATAGCAGAGTTAGGTAGTGATAGAGATAGCAGAGTTAGGGAGATAGATAGATAGCAGGTAGTAGCTAGTAGATACAGGTAGGTAGATAGATAGATAGCAGAGTTAGTAGATAGATAGATAGCAGAGTTAGGTAGATAGATAGATAGATAGATAGCAGAGTTAGGTAGATAGATAGATAAGAAGTTAGTGGATTAGAATAGTAGCAGAGTTAGGTAGATAGATAGCAGAGTTAGATGATAGATAGATAGCAGAGTTAGATGGATAGATAGATAGCAGAGTTAGATGGATAGATAGATAGCAGAGTTAGATGGATAGATAGATAGCAGAGTTAGATGGATAGATAGATAGCAGAGTTAGTAGATAGATAGATAGCAGAGTTAGGTAGATAGATAGATAGCAGAGTTAGGTAGAGAGATAGATAGCAGAGTTAGTTAGATAGATAGATAGCAGAGTTAGGTAGTAGATAGATAGCAGAGTTAGGTAGATAGATAGATAGCAGAGTTAGGTAGATAGATAGATAGCAGAGTGGTAGATAGATAGATAGCAGAGTTAGGTAGATAGATAGATAGCAGAGTTAGATAGATAGATAGCAGAGTTAGATAGATAGATAGATAGCAGAGTTAGGTAGATAGATAGATAGATAGCAGAGTTAGGTAGATAGATAGATAGATAGCAGAGTTAGGTAGATAGATAGATAGCAGAGTTAGGTAGATAGATAGCTAGAGAGTTAGATAGATAGATAGATAGATAGCAGAGTTAGGTAGATAGATGATAGCAGAGTTAGGTAGATAGATAGATAGCAGAGTTAGGTAGATAGATAGATAGCAGAGTTAGGTAGATAGATAGATAGATAGCAGAGTTAGGTAGAAGATAGATAGATAGCAGAGTTAGGTAGATAGATAGATAGCAGAGTTAGGTAGATAGATAGATAGAGAGTTAGGTAGATAGATAGTAGCGAGTTAGGTAGATAGAAGATAGCAGAGTTAGGTAGATGATAGATAGCAGAGTTAGGTAGATAGATAGATAGCAGAGTAGGTAGATAGATAGATAGCAGAGTTGGTAGATGAATAATAGCAGAGTTAGGTAGATAGATAGATAGCAGAGTTAGGTAGATAGATAGATAGCAGAGTTAGGTAGATAGATAGATAGCAGAGTTAGATAGATAGATAGCAGAGTTAGATAGATAGATAGCAGAGTTAGATAGATAGATAGATAGCAGATGTTGATAGTAGAGAGTAGCAGAGTTAGATGGATAGATAGTAGCAGAGTTAGATGATAGATAGTAGCAGTAGATGATAGAAGATAGCAGAGTAGATGGTAGATGATAGCAGAGTTAGATGATAGATAGATAGCAGAGTTAGATGGATAGATAGATAGCAGAGTTATGGATAGATAGATAGCAGAGTAGATGGATAGAGATAGCAGAGTTAGATGATAGATAGATAGCAGGAGTAGATGGATGATAGATAGCAGAGAGATGAAGATAGATAGCCAGAGTTAGATGGATAGATAGATAGCAGAGTAGATGGATAGATAGATAGCAGAGTTAGAGGATAGATAGATAGCAGAGTTAGATAGATAGATAGATAGCAGAGTTAGATGGATAGATAGATAGCAGAGGTTAGATAGATGATAGCAGAGTTAGAGGATAGATAGATAGCAGAGTTAGGTAGATAGATAGCAGAGTTAGGATGATAGATAGCAGCTAGAGTAGATAGATAGATAGCAGAGTGATGAGAGTAGGTAGATAGATAGATAGCAGAGTTAGGTAGGTAGATAGATAGCAGAGTTAGAGTAGATAGATAGATAGCAGAGTTAGGTAGATAGATAGATAGCAGAGTTAGGTAGATAGATAGATAGCAGAGTTAGGTAGATAGATAGATAGCAGAGTTAGGTAGATAGAAGATGCAGAGTTAGGTAGATAGATAGATAGCCGAGTTAGGTAGATAGATAGATAGATAGCAGAGTTAGGTAGATAGATGTAGATAGCAGAGTTAGGTAGTAGATAGATAGATAGAGAGTTAGGTAGATAGATAGATAGATAGCAGAGTTAGTAGATAGATAGATAATAGCAGAGTAGGTAGATAGCAGAGTAGATAGCAGAGTTAGTAGATAGATAGATAGATAGCAGAGTTAGGTAGATAGTAGATAGATAGACAGAGTTAGGTAGATATTTTTTCTTTAGATAGATAGATAGCAGAGTTAGGAGATAGATAGATAGATAGCAGAGTTAGGTAGATAGAGAGATAGATAGCAGAGTTAGTAGATAGATAGATAGATAGCAGAGTTAGGTAGAAGATAGATAGTAGCAGAGTTAGGTAGATAGATAGATAGATAGCAGAGTTAGGTAGATAGATAGATAGATAGCAGAGTTAGTTAGATAGATAGATAGATAGCAGAGTTAGGTAGATAGATAGATAGCAGAGTTAGAGATAGATGATAGATAGCGAGTTAGGTAGATGATAGCAGAGTAGGTAGATAGATAGATAGAGAGTTAGGTAGATAGATAGATAGCAGAGTAGGATAGATAGATAGACAGAGTAGGTAGATAGATAGATAGCAGAGTTAGTAGATAGATAGGCAGAGTTAGATAGATAGATAGCAGAGTTAGATAGATAGATAATAGCAGAGTAGAGATAGATGATAGAGAGTTAGTGGATGATAGATAGCAGAGTTAGATGGAAGATAGATAGCAGAGTTGATGGATAGATAGATAGCAGAGTTAGATGGATAGATAGTAGCAGAGTTAGAGGATAGATAGATAGCAGAGTTAGATGGATAGATAGATAGCAGAGGAGATGGATAGATAGATAGCAGAGTTAGATGAGTAGATAGATAGCAGAGTTAGATGGATAGATAGATAGCAGAGTTAGATAGATAGATAGATAGAGCAGAGTTAGATAGAGTAGATAGATAGCAGAGTTAGATGGATAGATAGATAGCAGAGTTAGATGATAAGTAGATAGCAGAGTAGATAGATAGATAGATAGCAGAGTTAGATAGATAATAGCAGAGTTAGTAAGATTTTTGATAGATTAGATAGATAGATAGATAGATAGCAGAGTAGATAGATAGATAGATAGCAGAGTTAGATAGATAGATAGATAGAGAGATAGATAGAAGATAGATCGATAGATAGCAGAGTTATGATAGATAGATAGTAGATGTAGCGAGTTAGATAGATAGATAGATAGATAGCAGAGTTAGATAGATAGATAGCAGAGTTAGATAGATAGATAGCAGATTAGATGATAGATATAGATAGCAGAGTAGATAGATAGATAGATAGATAGCAGAGTTGAGATAGATAGATAGATAGCAGAGTAGATATATAGATTAGATAGATAGCGAGTTAGATAGATAGATAGATGAGAGTAGATGATCGATGATAGATAGACTTAGATAGATAGATAGCAGAGTTAGAAGAAGTATAGCAGAGTAGATAGATAGATAGATAGATAGCAGGAGATAGAAGAAGATGATGATGCAGAGTTAGATAGTAGATAGATAGCAGAGTTAGATAGATAGATAGATAGATAGATAGCAGAGTTAGATAAATGATAGCAGTTACTTATATAGATAGATAGATAGATAGACTAGATAGATAGCAGTTAGATAGATAGCAGAGTTAGATAGATAGCAGTTACTTAGATAGAGAGATAGATATTATAGATAGCAGTTAAATAGATAGTAGAGTTAGATAGATAGATATATAGCAGAGTTAGATAGTGCAGTTACTTGATAGTGATGATAGATAGATAGCATACTTAGATAGATATAGCAGATAAGATAGATAGCAGTTAGATAGATAGCAGAGTTAGATAGATGATAGCAGAGTTAGAGAGATAGATAGCAGAGTTAGATGATAGATAGCGAGTTAGATAGATGATAGCAGAGTTAGATAGATAGATAGCAGAGTTAGATAGATAGAGTTAGTAATAGATAGTAGCAGAGTTAGATAGATAGATAGATAGCAGAGTTAGGTAGATAGATCGATAGCAGTTAGATAGATAGCAGAGTTAGATAGATAGATAGCAAGAGGTAAGGTAGATAGATAGCAGAGTAGATAGATAGATAGAGAGTAGATAGTAGATAGCAGAGTTAGATAGATAGATAGCAGAGTTAGTAGATAGCAGTTAGATAGATAGATAGCGAGTTAGGTAGATGATGAGATAGCAGAGGTAGGTAGATAGATAGTAGCAGAGTTAGGTAGATAGATAGATAGCAGAGTTAGATAGATAGATAGCAGAGTTAGATTAGATAGATAGCCAGTAGTAGAAGATAGATAGATAGCAGAGTTAGATAGATAGATAGATAGCGAGTTAGATGGATAGATAGATAGCAGAGTTAGATGGATAGAAGATAGCAGAGTAGATGGATAGAAGATAGCAGAGTTAGATGGATAGATAGATAGCAGAGTTAGATGGATAGATAGATAGCAGAGTTAGATGGATAGATAGATAGCAGAGTTAGATGGATTAGATAGATAGCAGAGTTAGATGGATAGATAGATAGCAGAGTTAGATGGATAGATAGATAGCAGAGTTAGATGGATAGATAGATAGCAGAGTTAGATAGATAGATAGCAGAGTTAGATAGATAGATAGATAGATAGATAGATAGCAGAGGTTAGATAGATAGATAGCAGAGTTAGTAGTAGATAGACTAGATAGATAGATAGCAGAGTTAGATAGATAGATAGATAGCAGAGTTAGATAGATAGATAGCAGAGTTAGATAGATAGCAGTTATATAGATAGATAGCAGAGTTAGATAGATAGATAGATAGCAGAGTTAGGTAGATAGATAGATAGCAGTTAGATAGATAGCAGAGTTAGATAGATAGATAGCAGAGTTAGCTAGATAGATAGCAGAGTTAGATAGATAGATAGCAGAGTTAGATAGATAGATAGCAGAGTTAGATAGATAGATAGCAGAGTTAGATAGATAGCAGTTAGATAGATAGATAGCAGAGTTAGGTAGATAGATAGATAGCAGAGTTAGGTAGATAGATAGATAGCAGAGTTGGTAGATAAAGAAGATTAGAGAGGTAGATAGAAGATAGCAGAGTAGATAGATAGATAGCAGAGTTAGATAGATAGATGAGAGAGCAGATTAGATAGATAGATAGATAGCAAGAGTGAGGATAGATAGATAGCAAGTTAGATGGATAGATAGATAGCGAGTTAGATGGATAGATAGATAGCCGAGTTAGATGGATAGATAGATAGAGATTAGGTTATTGATGGATAATAGATAGCGAGGTAGAGGATAGATAGATAGCAGAGTAGAGTAGAGATAGCAGAGTTAGATGGATAGATAGATAGCAGAGTTGTGATAGATAGATGCAGAGTAGATGGATAGTAGATAGCAGAGTTAGATGGATAGATAGATAGGCAGAGTTAGATAGATAGATAGCAGAGTTTAGATAGATAGATAGATAGATAGATAGATAGCAGAGTCTGAAGATGATAGATAGATAGCAGAGTTAGATAGATAGATAGATAGCAGAGTTGATAGATAGATAGATAGCAGAGTTAGATAGATAGATAGTAGATAGCAGAGTAGATAGATAGATAGAAGATAGCAGGTTAGATAGTATAGATAATAATAGATAGCAGAGTTAGATAGATAGAAGCAGAGTTAGGATAGATAGATAATAGATAGCGAGTTAGATATGATGTATAGCAGAGTTAGATAGATTTAGATAGCAGATTAGATAGATAGATAGATAGATAGCAGAGTTAGATAGAGAGATAGATAGCAGAGTTAGATAGAGAGATAGATAGATAGAGAGATAGATAGATAGATAGATAGATAGTAGCAGAGTTAGATAGATAGATAGCAGAGTTAGATAGATAGATAGATAGATAGCAGAGTTAGATAGATAGATAGATAGATAGATAGCAGAGTTAGATAGATAGATAGATAGCAGAGTTAGATAGATAGATAGATAGATAGATAGCCGAGTTAGATAGATAGATAGCAGTTACTTAGATAGATAGATAGATAGATAGATAGATAGATAGCAGTTAGATAGATAGCAGAGTTAGATAGATAGCAGTTACTTAGATAGATAGATAGATATATAGATAGCAGTTAAATAGATAGTAGAGTTAGATAGATAGATATATAGCAGAGTTAGATAGATAGCAGTTACATTAGATAGATAGATAGATAGATAGATAGATAGCAGTTACTTAGATAGATAGATAGCAGATAGATAGATAGCAGTTAGATAGATAGCAGAGTTAGATAGATAGATAGCAGAGTTAGATAGATAGATAGCAGAGTTAGATAGATAGATAGCAGAGTTAGATAGATAGATAGCAGAGAGTTAGATAGATAGATAGCAGAGTAGAAGATAGCAGTTAGATAGATAGATAGCAGAGTTAGATAGATAGATAGATAGATAGCGAGAGAGTAGATAGATAGATAGATAGATAGCAGAGTTAGATAGATAGCAGTTAGATAGATAGCAGAGTGATACAGCTAAACACACCTACTGACCTACCCCTCCATTACTGTTGTAGCCATACCTAAAGGGTAACTTAAATTTTTAAAAAAACTAATTTTGATCAATAATCAAAAAAAAATTTTTTTTAAACCCCACATGGCACAGGTACACACACCTACTGACCTACCCTTGCATTACTGTTGCAGCCAAACTAAAAAAAAACTAATTTTGATCAATGCTTGTGAAGGTTCTCATTCATCCAGGTCATGGTATATCTGTTGTATTCAATTAGATCAACTGGACTTGAAGTTTAGTTCTTGAAGACGTTTCGCTAGTCATCAGACTGGCTTTCGCAATTCAGAATGACTTGTACAAGAATCTGTGGCAATTATGTACCCTGTAAAAGCCCAATTACCATATCACAATTCCAATTAGCAATATCCAATCACGCCCTTAACACTGGGCTGTGATATGCTAATTGGGATTTTACAGGATACATAATTGCCACAGATTCTTGTACAAGTCATTCTGAATTGAGAAAGCCAGTCGGATGACTAGCGAAACGTCTTCAAGAACTAAACTTCAAGTCCGGTTGATCTAATTGAATACAACAGATATTACTAAAGGAACTTACAGTATATCGGCCATTATGCAACAAAGACAAACCAAATAGCTAAAAACAAAGTTATTAAAGGGGGAATTCCAACAAAAATAACAATATTAAAACAATGTAATCTCAGGACATTCAGAATAAGATTGTGTGAAATTTAGATTTTTGAAGCAGTTTAAAGGGCATGTCCACCCCCAAAACTATAATCCTGCGCTAGCCAATCACAGAAGCGACTGCGGTCCCGCCCCTCGCTTGCATTTCCTCGCAAGCAGCGGCCGGGAGACAGCGAGGAAAGAGGAGAGGTAAAGTAAGAGTTTGGGGGATTTTTGAAAATAAAAAATATCTGCGTTGGGGCTGGGAGACATGGGGGAACAAAATATTAAAAAGTGGACATTTAAGGGTGGACATACCCTTTAATGTAAACCATCGCTAGTCGTCTAACTCCAGATCCCCCTTTATCTTGGACTATTTTTTTTCCCTTGGCAAAATAATAGAAAATACCCTCATCCAGATACAAAATACTTTAATGTCTTTTCGGTTAAATCCCCATAAAACTATTTATTCAGGATGAAACTAATCATAACTTTTCAAATTCACGGTGGGGCCCATCTCAAGTATGCAGAGCAATACTAAGTTAATAAGGGAATGGAAGAGCTCAGATATGAAGATGGTAAAATAAACTTACAGGGAGATCAATAAAAGTTATATGTTTAAAAAGGTGCTAATTTGCCCCAACCAATCAGATCTTATTAAATTTGAAAGCTAATATCGATTGTTGGGGGGCAAAATTAGCCACCATTTAAATGATAAAACTTTATTGAATAACCTGTTAGTTTGACTGACAGAATCTGTTAAGCTACACAGAGTGTTTCTCCTGCATAAAGTATGGGGAGAAATTTGGGACTGACTATTTCCTACGGCTGCGGTCACTCCTCCTTACTTTAAAAACCTTTTCAGGATTGCAACACATCGTTTCTGACTCCAACGGGTGGCATCAGGAACAATTTTTACACGGTACAGCACTTTAACGATAAAGTGTCGATCCGTTGGACCAAACAAAATCTTCCCTTATCGTTAATTTGTGTACCCAGCTATAGAGAGATGACCACTTTCTTGAAATTAAAAACCTTACAATGGAAATTTTGAAGCCTATCTCCATGTATATTATGCTTAAAGGGCATTTAACCGTAAAACAAAAAACTGCGTCAGTTATCTGCCCACAACCCCAACTGCTATTTTTTCCAGTTATTACATGGAATTTGTAATCAGAATTTCACAATCAGTTTTTTCCTTTCTGGCAAAGGTATCTGCCTCACTTCCTAGCTTAAAGAGCTTTTATAACTGAGCATGTGCAGTGGAGCAGAGGGAAACTGCAGCCAATCATTGGTTTGCATTAATGTCAGCAGTCAGCCTTGATTGACTGCCTGGAGGGAGGAGCCAGCTTAATCTGCCAGAATGGTGGCAGAGTGCTAAGTATGATCAGTTAGGGGAAGGATAAAAGAATGTGGGAAGTTTTTTTTTAAAGGGCGAACCGCCCTTTAAGTAATTTTATAAGAAAGTGCACTTAAAACTCCTATAGTCTAGGACATGATCAATGGGAAGGTGTGACTGCAAGAAGCGTCTTCTACTGGTCAGATCCCAGATTATTGAGGGGACAGAGATGGGCTGGATTGTTGATCACAATTAGTTTTGCAGCCTAGGGTGAACACAGGATGAGAGACCTGTGTTTAGGTTCTCATCCTGGGTACTATTTACAGAAGGGGGACGAAATTCATGCCCACAAACTATGAAAACCTGTCACATTTACAGCCCAACCTAGTCCTGTCTGGACTACCAGGCCCCCACCCATTCCTGGACACTTCTTCAGATTCTGTTGATGTTATCATGTGCTTGTGATTTCTTGTGCCAATTTGGAACTGGTGTCGTTTGTTAATCTAGTCAGCCAAACACATGCAACCTTGGTGGTTGGAAGGCTTTTCATTCATGTGGATCACAGTAATGTATACTAAAACCCCTTTGTTTATAAAATTGCGTGAGCAGATAATATGATATGTATGGGCTGGAATGTGCTTGATTATCTTTCTATGTTGTATTTTTATATAGAGCTACATTTCTCAGCGCTTTATAATTATTTAATCAATTTATATAAGGCCCTGCCCTAAAGAGCTTAAAGGGCATGTCCACCCAAAACTATAATCCCCCCCACTGGCCCCACCATGTAGTGTAGTAAAATCCTTACCTCACATCCCAGCTCCATAAGGTCCTCCTGTAGTCCCCCCCAAAAGTCCAAAAAACTGCCACCCAGGAGGATGCAGAGTCCATATAGGACTCTGCCTCCTATCTGGCCTCCGGGAGAAGTTTGGCATGCGTACTGCAGCCCTTCTCCCCTCCCTCTCGTTTTGCGATCCTCCCCCTAGCTAAAAACCCCTTGTCCACATAATAGATATGTTCCCCAGCCCCAACCGCAAAAAAATAATTTAAGAAAGTGACCAGGAAACTTTACTTACCTTCCCTCCTCCACCGGCATCTGAGAAGCCGGCAGCCGCGCCCGTGATGGCTGCTCTCCAGCCAATAGGATGCGGCTGCCAGTCCCGCCCCTGCTTGCAGTGTCTTGCAAGCAGAAGGCACGGGCGGGTGTTTGGAGGAGAGAGGGAAGGTAAGTAAACATTGGTCACTTTCTTAAATTATTTTTATAGGGTTGGGGCTGGGGACTGTATTCTATTAGAGCGCTAAAAGTTGTTAATAAGGGTGGACATACCCTTTAATTTATATTTTATTACACACATAGGACATACAACCTATCAATATGTCTTTAAGATTGTTGAGGAACTGGAGTACCTGGAGGAGACCCACGCCAGCACAGGGAGAACATTAAGCTCCTTGCAGATTTGTGTCCAAGGGGGATTGAATCCAAGGCATCAGTGTAACCACTGTGCCACTGTGCTGCCCATTACTAAGCCACTGTGCTGCCCACAATTGCATGCAGATTCCACAAGAGGTGAATATTCTTATTCATACACGGACATACCTCTCCGGGGAATGCGTGGTGGGTGTTCACCTGAGGAGAAAATTTGCGTCTGTATGGGCCTTTAGTTAACAACAAATGTTTTTACTGATGGTAGTAAAGAAGCTTATGATACATTGGCGGGTCTCCATTTAGGTTCAGCACTGCCCAAGTATTGAGTGGAAAGCATGGACAGAACAAAATTGTATACTGTAGTGTTTACAGACCCTGATGTACCCAGCAGAAAAGATCGCCACCTTGGGTGAGTACACTCTATTTAAAGATAAACTTACCTTAAAAACAAGGTTAAACTGTAAAGAGAATGCCACAGACAATCTATATATATAAAGCTGGCCATGCACACTCAATTAGTGTGTCAGGCAATGCTCCGGCATCCACGCAGCCCATCCATTTTATGAGTAACATATGGCTGGGGAATGCCATGAGAATGGTGCAGGTTATCAAAAGATGCACCATACATGTCTGTCGGATAGTTCACTCCCAAACAGTGGCGTATTTTGTTTAAAACATTCGAGGCACGTGGCCCCGGATGTTTGGCAAAGATGCCCGAATGTTTTTGGCCTGTGCCCCTTAAAGTGCCCCAAAACCTCCGGATTTCCCGCTGCGCGCCAACTCTGGGCACGTCGCGCAGCCGGGCATTAATGACGTCATGCTCAATGCCGGCGCGCTGATGTCACGAGGCGCGCAGGGCGAGAGAGATATCAGACAGGGAGTCCGGGACAGATAGGTAGCACCGTAGCAGGTACTGCAGCAAGAGCCAAGCCAGATTAGATAGGTAGATAGATACGTATGATAAGCATTGCTACAGATATATAGATTAGCAGAGATAGATAGATAGCGATGTCTAGTAGATAGCAGTAGATAGATAATTAGCGCTAGATAGGTAGTAGATAGATTAGATAGATAGCAGTTACATAGATAGATAGATAGAAGAGTTATAGTAGATAGTAGAGTAGTTAGATAGATAGAGATAGATAGATAGCAGAGTTAGATAGATAGATAGCAGTTACTTAGATAGATAGATAGATAGCAGTTAGATAGATAGATAGCAGTTAGATAGATAGATAGATAGCAGAGTTAGATAGATAGATAGATAGCAGTTAGTAGATAGCAGAGTTGATAGATAGAAGCAGTTACTAAGAAGATAGATAGCAGTAGGATAGATAGTAGAGTTAGATAGATGGATAGATAGATAGCAGTTAGATAGATAGATAGCAGTTAGATAGATAGTAGCAAGAGATAGATAGCAGTTAGATATGATAGCAGAGATGAGATTAGATAGATAGATTAGCAGAGATTAGATAGATAGATAGATAGCCAGGAGTTGATAGTAGATAGATAGCAGAGTAGATAGATAGATAGCAGATAGATAGATAGCATGTAGATAGATAGCAGAGTTAGATAGATAGATAGCAGTTACTTAGATAGATAGATAGATAGATAGATAGATAGCAGTTAGATAGATAGCAGAGTTAGATAGATAGATAGCAGTTACATAGATAGATAGATAGATAGCAGTTACATAGATATATAGCAGTTAGATAGCAGTTAGATAGATAGCAGTTACTTAGATAGATAGATAGACAGCAGTTAGATAGATAGCAGAGTTAGATAGTAGATAGATAGCAGAGTTAGATATATAGATAGCAGTTACTTATATAGATAGATAGATAGATAGATAGCAGTTAGATAGATAGCAGAGATAGATAGATAGATAGCAGAGTTAGATAGATAGATAGATAGCAGAGTTAGATAGATAGATAGCAGTTAGATAGATAGCAGAGTTAGATAGATAGATAGCAGTTACTTAGATAGATAGATAGATAGATAGCGGATAGATAGATAGCAGAGTTAGATAGATATATAGCAGAGTTAGATAGATAGATAGATAGATAGATAGATAGCAGTTACATAGATAGATAGAATAAGATGGTATCGATAGCAGTTAGATAGATAGCAGTTACTTGTAGAGAGATAGACAGCAGTTTAGATAGATGCAGAGTTAGATAGATAGATAGATAGATAGATAGCAGTTACATAGATAGATAGATAGAAGAGTTATATAGATAGATAGTAGAGTTAGATAGATATATAGATGATAGATAGATAGCAGAGTTAGATAGATAGATAGCAGTTACTTAGATAGATAGATAGATAGCAATTAGATAGATAGATAGCAGTTAGATAGATAGATAGATAGCAGAGTTAGATAGATAGATAGATAGAGTTAGTTTAGATAGATAGCAGAGTTAGTAGATAGTAGCAGTATAAGATAGTAGATAGCAGTTAATAGATAGATAGAGTTAGATAGATGGATTAGATAGATAGCAGTTAGATAGATAGATAGTCAGTAGATAGATAGATAGCAGTTAGATAGATAGATAGCAGTTAGATAGATAGCAGGAGATAGATAGATAGATAGATAGAAGAGAGGAATAGATCGTAGATAGCAGATGTTAGATAGATAGATAGATAGATAGTCAGAGTTAGATAGATAGATAGACATGATAGATTAGATAGCAGTTAGATAGATAGCAGAGTTAGATAGATAGATAGCAGTTCTTAATAGATAGTAGATTAGAAGATAGATAGCAGTTTAGTAGATGCGAGTTAGATAGATAGTAGATAGAGTTAATAGATAGCTAGATAGATAGCGTTACATAGGAGATATAGCAGTTAGATAGCGTTAGATAGATAGCAGGTACTTAGATAGATAGAATAGACAGCAGTTAGATGAGATAGTTGTTAGAGTAGATAGATAGATAGATAGATAGCAGAGTTAGAATATATGAGAGCAGTTACTTATATAGATAGATAGGATAGAATAGATAGCAGTTAGATAGATAGCAGAGATGAGATAGAGAGATAGCGAGTTAGATAGATTAGATAGATAGATAGCAGAGTTAGATAGATAGATAGCAGTTAGATAGATAGCAGAGTTAGATAGATAGATAGCAGTTACTTAGATAGATAGATAGATAGATAGATAGATAGCAGTTAGATAGATCAGAGTAGATAGATATATAGCAGAGTTAAGATAGATAGATAGATAGATAGCAGTTAAGATAGATAGATAGATAGATAGAAGCAGGTAGATAGATAGCAGTTACTTAGCTAGATAGATAGACAGCAGTTAGATAGATAGCAGAGTTAGATAGATAGATAGATAGATAGATAGCAGAGTTAGATAGATAGATAGATAGATAGCAGAGTTAGATATATAGATAGCAGTTACTTAGATAGATAGATAGACAGCAGTTAGATAGATAGCAGAGTTTAGATAGATAGATAGATAGATAGATAGATAGATAGCAGAGTTAGATAGATAGATAGATAGATAGATAGATAGATAGCAGAGTTAGATAGATAGATAGATAGCAGAGTTAGATATATAGATAGCAGTTACTTATATAGATAGATAGATAGATAGCAGTTAGATAGATAGATAGCAGTTAGATAAATAGCAGAGTTAGATAGATAGATAGCAGTTACTTAGATAGATAGATAGATAGATAGCAGTTACTTAGATAGATAGATAGATAGATAGCAGTAGATAGATAGCAGTTAGAATAGCAGTACGTTGGATAGATAGCAGTAGAAGCTAGGTTAGATAGATAGTAGAGCGTAGATAGATAGCAGAGTTAGATAGTAGATAGCCGTATACTTAGATAGATAGATAGATTAGATAGATAGTAGATAGCAGTTAGATAGATAGATAGATAGATAGATAGCAGTATAGATATAGCAGAGTTAGATAGATAGATAGCAGTACTTAGATAGATAGATAGATAGGATAGATAGCGTTGTTACTTATATAGATCGATAGATGATAGAGATAGATAGCAGTTACTTATATGAGATAGATAGATAGATAGATAGCAGAGTAGTTAGATAGATAGATAGCAGTTAGATAGATAGATAAGATAGATAGCAGTTAGATAGATAGATAGATAGCAGTTAGATAGATAGCAGAGTAGACAGTAGATAGATAGATAGCAGAGTAGATAGATAGAATAGCAGAGTTGAGAGAATAGTAGATAGTTAGAGAGAGAGATAGCGTAGATGATAGCAGAGTTAGATAGATAGATATTATAGATAGATAGATAGATAGAGTACTTAGATAGATAGATAGATAGCAGTTAGATAGATAGATAGATAGCAGTTAGATAGATAGCAGAGTTAGATAGATATAGATAGATATATAGCAGAGTTAGATAGATAGATAGCAGTTACTTAGATAGATAGATAGCAGTTAGATAGATAGATAGCAGTTAGATAGATAGATAGCAGTTAGATAGATAGATAGATAGCAGAGTTAGATAGATAGATAGCAGAGTTAGATAGATAGATAGCAGAGTTAGATAGATAGATAACTGAAGAGGAACAAAAAAGATGGTGCCGCTGCCACAAACTGGAACACACCACACAATCGGAGTCCGTAGTGATATAACTATTTATTAAAGTGAAACGGCGACGCGTTTCGGACCTAGCTGGTCCTTAATCATAAGCCCACAATTCAAATCAACCAAACAGCCCTTAAATACACACCCCCCGTGACGTATCATCGGCACACATGTGAATAATGCCTTCAGTGCATCAAGAAAACTCCCACATATACGTAGTGGGAATGTGTACAAAATGCAATCTATACATATATTGCACAATCCAATAAATACCATATATATGTGTAGCCATACAACCGTATATATATATTAATATACATATTATGGTATTTATGGATTGTGCAATTATATGTATAGATTGCATTTTGTACACATTCCCACTACGTATATGTGGGAGTTTTCTTGATGCACTGAAGGCATTATTCTACATGTGTGCCGGATGATACGTCACGGGGGGTGTGTATTTAAAGGGCTGTTTGGTGTGATTTGAATTGTGGGCTTATGATTAAGGACCAGCTAGGTCCGAAACGCGTCAAGCCGTTTCACCTTAATAAATAGTTATATCACTCGGAGCTCCGATTGTGTGGTGTGTTCCAGTTGTGTGCAGCGGCACCATCTTTTTTGTTCCTCTTCAGTTGTACGATACGGACTAGCGACGGGTCCGGGGCTGTCTTGCACCTGGACCACCTGTAAGACTTGGTGAGTCATACGCATGCTATACTGTGATTTGGGCTCTTATGTATAGTGTCTGGATGGGGCTTGGGAGATACGTGAAGTACAGTGTACGCTATAGCGAAGGGTTCGGGGCGGGTATGCCACCGGACACTCTTTTGATAAGTAAGTGTAACATACACTTTATACTTAACAAGTCAGGATCGGATACTGAGTTTATGAGGGGGGGGTAGCACCTGTTTTTCTCATTTGTTCTAATGATATTAGATAGAAGATAGCAGAGTAGATATGTACAAAATGCAATCTATACATTAATTGCACAATCCAATAAATACCATAATAATGTGTAGCCATACAACCGATTATATATATATACATATTATGGGATTTATTGGATTGTGCATTATATGTTAGATTGCATTTTGTTCCCATTCCCACTACGTATAGTGTGGGAGTTTTCTTGATGCACTGAAGGCATTATTCTACATGTGTGCCGGATGATACGTCACGGGGGGTGTGTATTTAAAGGGATGTTTGGTTGTGATTGAATTGTGGGCTTATGATTAAGGACCAGATAGGTCCGAAACGCCGTCAAGCCGTTTCACCTTAATAATAGTTATACACTACGGAGCTCCGATTGTGTGGTGTGCTCCAGTTTGTGCAGCGGCACCATCTTTTTTGTTCCTCTTCAGTTGTACGATACGGACTACGACGGGTCGGGGCTGTCTTGCACCTGGACCACCTGTAAGACTTGGTGAGTCATACGCATGCTATACTGTGATTTGGGCTCTTATGTATATGTCTGGATGGGGCCTTGGGAGATACTGAAAGTACACGTGTTCGCTTATGCGAAGGGTTCGGGGGGGTATGCACCCGGACCACTCCTTTTGATAAGTAAGTGTAACATACACTTTTACTTAACAAGTCAGGATCGGATACTGAGTTTATGAGGGGGTTGTAGCACCTGCTTTCTATTTGTTCTAATGATATTAGATAGATAGATAGCAGAGTTAGAGAGATGAGAGCAGATGAGATAGATAGCAGAGGAGTCAAGATAGATAGCAGAGTTAGATAGATAATAGCAGAGTTAGATAGATGAGATAGCAGAGTTAGATAGATAGATAGAGAGTAGATAGATAGATAGCAGAGTTGATAGATAGCAGAGTTTAGATAGATAGATGCAAGAGTTTAGATAGATAGATAGATAGCAGAGTTAGATATAGATAGATAGATAGATAGATAGATTAGATAGATAGATAGATAGATAGCAGAGTTAGCTAGATAGATAGATATAGCAGAGATTATAGATAGATAGATAGCAGAGTAGAGATAGATAGATAGGATAGAGAAGTTAGATAGATAGATAGCAGAGTTAGCTAGATAGTAGATAGCAGAGTTAGATAGATAGATAGCAGAGTTAGAGTAGAGATGCAGATAGATAGATAGATAGAGAGTAGCAGAGTAGATAGAGTATAGATAGATAGCAGAGTAGATAGATAGATAGATAGATAGGCTAGAGTTAGATAGATAGATAGCAGAGTTAGCTAGATTAGATAGAGAGTAGATAGATAGATAGATAGCAGGAGTGATAGATAGATAGATAGCAGAGTTAGATAGATAGATAGAGAGCAGAGTTAGATAGATAGATAGTTAGATAGATAGATAGCAGTTACTTAGATAGATAGATAGATAGATAGCAGAGTTAGATAGAGATAGATAGATATATAGCAGAGTTAGATAGATAGATAGATAGCAGTTACTTAGATAGATAGCAGGTAGATAGATAGATAGATAGATAGATAGCAGTTAGATAGATAGATAGCAGTTAGATAGATAGCAGAGTTAGATAGATAGATAGATGGCAGAGTTGTAGAAGATAGATAGATAGATAGATAGCAGAGTAGGTAGATAGATAGCGAGTAGGTAGATAGATAGCAGAGTTAGGTAGATAGGAATAGCAGAGTCAGAGTTAGGTAGATTAGAAAGCAGAGTTAGGTAGTAAGATAGCAGTAGTAGAGAAGGAGAGTAGGGTCTAGATAGTAGATAGAGAGTTAGGTTAGAACGATTGATGAAGCAGTTGTAGTGTAGATAGATAAGAACGATTAGATAGATAGATAGATAGATGCGAGTTAGATAGCATATAATAGTAGTAGATAGCAGAGTTAGATAGAAGATAGAGTATAGTTAGAGCAGAGTTAGTGATAGATAGATAGTTAGATAGATAGATAGAGTTACTTAGATAGATAGATAGATAGTAGCAGAGTTAAGTATAGATAGATAGATAGATAGCAGAGTTATGATAGATAGATAGATAAGGTATAGATAGATAGGTAGATAGATAGTAAGTAGTAGATATAGATAGCAGTTAGATAGATAGATAGCATGTTAGATAGATAGCAGAGTTAGAAGATAGAGAGATGCAGAGTTAGATGTAGATAGATAGTGATAGATAGATAGATAGTAGATATAGATAGATAGTTAGATAGTTAGGTAGATATAGATAGCAGAGTTAGGTAGAGATAGATAGCATGAGTTTATGGTAGTGATAGATAGATAGCAGGTTAGAGTAGATAGATAGATAGCAGATTGATAGATGATATAGGGATAGATAGATAGCAGAGTTAGAGTAGATAGTAGCAGAGTTAGGTAGGTAGATTAGTAGATAGCAGAGTTAGGTTAGGTAGATAGATAGCAGAGTTAGGTAATAGATAATAGCAGAGTTATGGTAGGTAGATAGATAGCAGAGTTAGGTAGGTAGATAGATAGCAGAGTTAGGTAGGTAGATAGATAGCCGAGTTAGGGAGTAGATAGAGAGATAGACAAGAGTTAGGTAGATAGATAGTAGATAGCAGAGTTGGGAGATAGATAGATAGCAGAGTTAGGGTAGATAGATAGATAGCAGAGTTGGGTAGATAGATAGATAGCAGAGTTGGGTAGATAGATAGATAGCAGAGTTGGGTAGATAGATAGATAGCAGAGTTGGTAGATAGATAGATAGCAGAGTTGGGTAGATAGATAGATAGCAGAGTTGGGTAGATAGATAGATAGCAGAGTTGGGTAGATAGATAGATAGCAGAGTGGGTGGTAGATAGATAGATAGCAGAGTTGGGTAGATAGATAGATAGCAGAGTTGGGTAGATAGAGAGGATAGCAGAGTTGGGTAGATAGATAGATAGCAGAGTAGGTAGATAGATAGATAGCAGAGTGTAGGTAGATAGATAGATGATAGCGAGTTAGGTTAGATAGATAGATAGCATAGATTGAGTAGATAGATAGATAGCAGAGTTAGGTAGATAGATAGATAGCAGAAGTTAGGTAGATAGATAGTAGCAGAGTAGAGTAGATAGATAGATAGCAGAGTTAGGTAGATAGATAGATAGCAGAGTTAGGTAGATAGATAGATAGCAGAGTTAGGTAGAGGTAGATAGATAGATAGCAGAGTTAGGTAGATAGATAGATAGCAGAGTTGGGTAGATAGATAGATAGCGAGTTAGGTAGATAGATAGATAGCAGAGTTGGGTAGATAGATAGATAGCAGAGTTAGGTAGATAGATAGATAGCAGAGTTAGGTAGATAGATAGATAGCAGAGTTAGGTAGATAGATAGATAGATAGATAGATAGATAGCAGAGTTAGGTAGATAGATAGCAGAGTTAGGTAGATGATAGTGAGTTAGATAGAAGATAGATAGCAGAGTTAGATGATTAGATAGCAGAGTTAGATAGATAGATATAGAGTAGATAGATAGATAAGCAGAGAGATAGATAGATAGCAGAGTTAGATAGATAGATAGATAGATATAGCAGAGTTAGATAGATAGATAGATAGATAGATAGATAGATAGATAGATAGATAGATAGCAGAGTTAGATAGATAGATAGATAGATAGATAGCAGAGTTAGATGGATAGATAGATAGCAGAGTTAGATGGATAGATAGATAGCAGAGTTAGATGGATAGATAGATAGCAGATAGATAGATAGCAGAGTTAGATGGATAGATAGCAGAGTTAGATGGATAGATAGATAGCAGAGTTAGATGGATAGATAGATAGCAGAGTAGTTAGGTTTAGATAGGATGATAGATAGCAGAGTTAGATGGATAGATAGATAGCAGATTAGATGGATAGATAGATAGCAGAGTTAGATGGATAGTAGATAGCAGAGTTAGATAGATAGATAGATAGCAGAGTTAGGATAGATAGATAGATAGCAGAGTTGGGTAGATAGATAGAGAGAGTTAGGTAGTAGATAGTAGCAGAGTTAGGTAGATAGATTAGATAGCAGAGTTAGGTAGATAGATAGATAGCAGAGTTAGGTAGATAGATAGATAGCAGAGTTAGAGATAGATAGATAGAGAGTAGGATGGATAGAGAGATAGCAGAGTTAGGTAGATAGATAGATAGCAGAGTTAGGTGATAGATAGATAGCGGGGGGGAGTTAGGTAGATAGATAGATAGCAGAGTAGGTAGATAGGTAGATAGATAGCAGAGTTAGGTAGAGAGATAGATAGCAGAGTAGCGTAGATAGATAGATAGCAGAGTTAGTAGTAGATAGATAGATAAGCAGAGTTAGGTAGATAGATTAGATAGCAGAGTTAGGTAGATAGATAGATAGCAGAGTTAGGTAGATAGATAGATAGCAGAGTAGGTGATAGGAAATAGATTTAGATAGTAGCAGAGTTAGGTAGATAGATAGATTAGCAGAGTTAGGTAGAGTAGATAGATAGATAGCAGAGTTAGAGTAGATTAGATAGATAGCAGAGTTAGAGTAGATAGATAGATAGCAGAGTTAGGTAGGAAGATAGATAGCAGAGTTAGGTAGTAGATAGCAGATGATGATAGTAGATAGATGAGTTAGATAGATAGATAGATAGCAGAGTTGATAGATAGATAGATAGCAGAGTAGATAGATAAGATAGCAGAGTTAGATTAGATAGATAGATAGCCAGAGTTAGAGTTAGATAGATAGATAGATAGCCGAGTTAGATAGATAGATAGCAGAGTTAGATAGATAGATAGCAGGAGTAGATAGATAGATAGATAGATTAGATAAAGCAGAGGTAGATAGATAGATAGATAGATAGCAGAGTAGATAGATAGATAGATAGATAGCAGAGTTAGATGGATAGATAGATAGCCGAGTAGAGATAGATAGATAGCAGATTAGATGGTATAGATAGATAGCAGAGTTAGATGGATAGAAGATAGCAGAGGTAGATGGATAGATAGATAGCAGGTTAGATGATAGATAGATAGCAGAGTTAGATGATAGATAAGATAGCAGAGTTAGATGGATAGAAGATAGCAGAGTTAGATGATAGATAGATAGCAGAGTTAGATGATAGATAGATAGCAGAGTTAGATGGATAGATAGATAGCAGAGTTAGATGATAGATAGATAGCAGAGTTAGATGATAGATAGATAGCAGAGTTGATGGATGATAGTAGCAGATAGAGGATAGATAGTAGCAGAGTTAGATGGATAGATAGGTAGCAGAGTTAGATGGATAGATAGTAGCAGAGAGAGGATAGAAGTAGAGAGTTAGATGGATAATAGGTAGCGAGAGTTAGATGGATAGATAGGTAGCAGAGTTAGATGGATAGATAGGTAGCAGAGTTAGATAGATAGATAGGTAGCAGAGTAGATAGATAGATAGGTAGCAGAGTTAGATAGATAGATAGGTAGCAGAGTTAGATAGATAGATAGGTAGCAGAGTTAGATAGATAGATAGGTAGCAGAGTTAGATAGATAGATAGTGCAGAGTTAGATGTAGAGTTAGAAGAGTAGATAGATAGATGTAGATAGCAGAGTTAGATAGATAGTAGATAGAAGATAGCAGAGTTAGATAGATAGATAGATAGCAGAGTAGTAGAGAGATAGATAGATAGCAAGTAGATAGATAGATAGATAAGCAGAGAGTTAGATAGATAGATAGATAGCAGTAGTAGATAGATAGATAGATAGATAGATAGATAGATAGCAAGTTAGATAGATAGATAGATAGATAGATAGATAGCAGTTAGATAGATAGATAGATAGCAGAGTTAGATAGATAGATAGAGTAGCAGATTAGATAGATAGATAGATAGCAGAGTTAGATTAGATAGATAGATTAGATAGATAGATAGATAGCCGAGTAGATAGATAGCCAGGTTAGATAGATAGATAGATAGCAGAGTTGATGATATTAGATAGATAGATAGCAGAGTTAGATAGATGATAGGATAGCAGAGTTAGATAGATAGAGATAGATGATATGCAGAGTTAGATAGATAGATAGATAGCAGATAGATAGATGATAGATGCCAGAGTTAGATGGATAGAAGATAGATAGATAGTAGTTAGATAGAGATAGAATAGATAGTAGATAGATAGCAGAGTAGATAGATAGATAGAGCAGAGTTAGTTAGATAGATAGATAGATAGGCAGAGTAGATAGATAGATAGCAGAGTTAGATAGATAGATAGATAGATAGATAGATAAGCAGAGTAGATAGATAGGATAGATAGATAGCAGAGTAGATAGATAGATAGCAGAGATAGATAGCAGAGATAGATAGATAGATAGATAGATTAGATAGATAGATAGATAGCAGAGTTAGATAGATAGATAGATAGCAGAGTTAGATAGATAGATAGCAGTTACTTAGATAGATAGATAGATAGATAGCAGTTAGATAGATAGCAGAGTTAGATAGATAGATAGCAGTTAGATAGATAGTAGAGTTAGATAGATAGATATATAGCAGTTACTAGATAGATGATAGATAGCAGTTAGATAGATAGCAGAGTTAGATAGATAGATAGCAGAGTTAGATAGATAGATAGCAGATAGATAGATAGCAGTTAGATAGATAGATAGCAGAGATAGATAGATAGATAGATAAATAGATAGAGAGATAGCAGAGTTAGATAGATAGATAGATAGCAGAGTTAGATAGATAGATAGCAGTAAGATAGATAGCAGAGTAGATAGTAGATAGATTAGATAGCAGAGTTGATAGATAGATAGCAGAGTTAGATAGATAGATAGCAGTTAGATAGATAGATAGCAGTAGATAGATAGATAGCAGAGTTAGATAGAAGATAGATAGATAGACAGAGTAGATAGATAGATAGATAGCAGAGTAGATGTAGATAGATAGCAGAGTTAAGTAGATAGATAGCAGTATAGATAGATAGATAGCAGTACTTAGATAGATAGATAGATAGATAGATAGCAGAGAGAGTGAGAGGAACAGATAGAGATAGATAGGGGCAGAGGTCCATGTAGAAGGTACAAGAAGGTCTCTCTGGCCAAAGGTGTGGGCAAGCGTCAGATATACAGAGAGAGTGAGAGGAACAGATAGAGATAGATAGGGGCAGAGGTCCATGTAGAAGGTACAAGAAGGTTCTCCCTGGCCAAAGGTGTGGGCAAGCGTCTGACTACAACTGAACACAGCAGTAAGTTTAAAATGACCAAATTGCTACCAGTATATAAGAAATTGCCAGTTTACTGTGCCTTTGTGTCATAATTTGTGTCTCTCTGTCCAACTCTCTGATCTCTATCTCTGTCTGTCTATTTAACTGTCTTTCTGTCGTTTATCACTATCGGGCTGTGTGTCTTGTTTGTGGGTGTTGTCTGTCTGTATCTTTTTTGCCAATCTCTATTAAGTACATGGTGGGTGTGGCCTAATTGGGGCGGAGAAAGGGCGTGGCCTTAACATTTTCACCGCGCTGCACGTGGCGCATGGAGTGCCCAAAAGTGCCCCTGAACTTCTTAGACACTAGATACGACCCTGCTTCCAAATAAACTATTTTTTTAATGTATTGTTGAAGCAGGGGAGGTTAAGGAGCCAGGGCGCGAAGGTATGTATATTTACCTTCACACGATCCACCGCTTCAGAACTCCCTGAATGCTTCCTGGTTCTAATTCATTCTAATTCCTGGATGGGCATTTGGAGTTCTGCAGCGGAGGATCGCACGAAAGCTAAATATACTTACCTTCGGCCCTGGCTCCTGAGTTAGGGCTAGGCACACTAGCGCGTTTTTTCGCAGTCGCGGGTTTCGTAACATGCGATTACGCGTTCATTTGCGTTTGCTGCGACCATTTTACGTGCAATCGCTTGCGTTTTCGCTTTAAGGATATCGAAAACGCGAGCGCAAATGCAAAAATATTGAGCGCTAACGCACAGAAAGCGCGCACGCAATCGCGTGTGCGCTTCTTCGTTTGTAGTGTGGCCTCAGCCTTATTGATTGAAGAACGCGAGGTAAGGCATAGCTCCTTAACCTCCCGGGCTTCAATCAATACATTAAAGGAATAGCCACTTGGGAGTTAACTATTACTTTAAGTGAGCATGCTTCTCCCTTGGGCACAGGGGAGCAGCAGAGGGTCAGGTGTTTTTACTCATGCAGGAAATTTCATTCATTTCTCATGGGCTGCAGCCATAGAAGATGTAATTCTGGGCTCATTTAAAGGAAAGACGCAGGCTTTCATTTAACCCTTACCATAGGTTTGGGCCTAGGCACTCCTTGTGGCAACGTGCCACCAAAGTTGAAGGTGCAGCCCCGTTCGTCCTCTACCTTTGACTCCAGCTATAGCACAAGCAATTGAAATGGAAGTGCACACTTATCCTCAGATTAAACTGTTTATTTTGTCACACAAACAAAAAACGTTTCGGAGAGCACTATGTCTCCTTCATTAGGTATGATGAAGGAGACATAGTGCTCTCCGAAACATTGTTGTTTGTGTGACAAAAATAAACAGTTTAATCTGAGGATAGTGTGCACTTCCATTTTAATTTCATTTAACCCTACCTTGTCCAGAGACCATAGTTGCCCTATGGTATAGTTGCCCTAAGGCATTCTTAGTTTGTATGTGTACCATCCCCTGCAAAGATTTATAATTGTAATTGCCTTTTTCATTTTCAAGTGATAAAGAACTTCTAAACCCCCAATTGACTTACTTACACACTCATCTGAAGTATATATTACTAAAGGAAACTACAGGATATATATCGGCCATTATGCAACAAAGACAAACCAAATAGCTAAAAACAAACAATGAATAACATACCAATTACTGTGTAATATAAGGATACCACAAACTGTATAATAGCTTTCTTCTTTTTCATGAGCAGTAGAAAAATGTTTTTCCATTTCTATACCAAATATTGATAAGATAACAGTATTTAATACAAGGGTAAATTAATTAATGGTTAAGTATTTGTTCCTTACAAATCAATATAATTCCTATTATTTTTATAGAGATTTCTATAAATACCTGAAGTTTTGCAGTTTTTGGTAGAATGTTAGGGTTCACCTACCTGCTTTGCAATCCTGCAGCATTCTCTCCTCAGTTCCTGCATGCAGGGCTTTCTTCTTAATGGCTGGTGTCCAGGATCTTAGCTTCCTTGCAATTGGGCATCTCCATGGTTGTACCTTCTGTTGAACACATGCTCTTGCCTCTCATGTGTATTCCATTCTGGGGCAAATGTAGCTTTACTTTATTTACTGCCCATCTCTAAAGGCTCAGAGTCACAAAAATTTGGGTTAGTAATTTTACTTTTACAGGGGAGGATCAACAAACTTAAGCCTTTCCGAAGATAGTATAGGCTTCACATATGCGGATGAATTGTTATAAGGATATGCTTCAGAGTTGCACCAGTGAGCAGTGAACACAAATTATATGACCCAGCTCTCAGAAGTCGGTTTTGTTTTGCCTCTCTAACACAGAAAAAGATGTTATGGTGAACTATCCTCTATTCCATCAGTGGATTTCAGGCTTGCTTTGTAAACAACAACAGGAGAGATAATCTTCTCCTGTGCTCACCTATACAGTAGATAACCCTAACAGCTTTTCCCCATTAGAACATGACTATATCATCGCCATTTGAGGAACCTACTTTCTCTCCAGGAAATGCTAGCACTCACTTAGATGAGCAGTTAAAGATTGATTTTAACACAAGGGATGTGTATTATGTATATTTAGTTGTGCCCTTTGGTCTAAGTTATGTTTTGGTATCATTAATTAATGTTGTACTTTACCTTGGCAAAATTGTGGTTGTCTGTAATTCTTGTAATTTTAGGAACAACACCAAAATTACATAAAGGCTGTACTTAAAAAATTGAGAGACAATCTTAAACATGAGAAACTTCTGAGGTCCTAGAAGTATTTTACGCCATTTGTGCTCATGTACAAGGATGGAATAGATCACATTTTCTTGTGCAACTATTTCATGTTATTAAATAATTTACTCTTTTTTTTCTTCTTCTTTTTTTTTTTTTTACCAGAGAATGGCATCATTATCTGGTAGTCAATGTGAAAGGAAATGATCTGAGTACTGGTTGTGTTCTTACTGCCTACGTTGGTTGTGCTCCTGGTAAAGGAACAGGTATGTCATTGCTGTAGTGACACAACTGTGGCTACCCGGAAAACCCCAGCCTGTCCCACCATTATCCTTCTGTGAATCTTTCTGCTCTCAGTCATTGGCCATGGTCAGGGGTGTAGCTGAAATATTTGATTCAGGGCGGCAGGGCAGGTGCCCTGGTACTTGATAGGGGCATCAGACTGACCAGTAAAGTAAATAAATATAAACTCAGGTGCCATTTTTTCTGGTGTTTTCTTTTTTCTTGGGGAGGGCGGGGGTACCATTTAATGTTTGTTTTCGGGCCAAAAATTCTAGAAACGCTAGGCTTCCATGCAGGTGATCATTACGGTACATCATATAGCATTCAGGATGCCAAAAGGGAAAACAGTCACAAGCTGGAATGAATGTCTTTTAAAATAATTGTTTTTTTATGTAATTATGTAGTTTAGGGTAAAATGGTAAGAGTTAATTTATTCCTCCTTGATAATTTCCTTTTGAGATTTATTCTTACACCTGATTTGCAGTTACTTCTTCCTCTTTACCTAGAAGTTTTCATTCTTGTTTAGGTGCTAAATTATTTTAAACAGCAATATGTTTGTATGACGTATTTCTTTTAATTAGTGTTTGTAAAAATAAGCATAAAATACCATTGTGATGGTAAAGCACAGAAGTGGTATTTTATGATTGTGGTAAAGCTGTGGTATTGCAAAAGAGCAATACCATCTCTTAAATATGGCTCAGTCACACTAGGGATGAAAAGTGTGACTAAAAATAAGAAGTGAGCTGTCTGCCACAGCACAAGTAGTACTTTGACAGCTCATCACTCATACATGAGGCCAACCATGAAGGATTTCTTACTTCCCAGGGATAGAGATTTCTCAAAAGTGTTTTTGAGGGCAAAGTTTTACCTTTATGTTTGTGCTTGCGCATACTAAACTTTTGAGAGGTAGCACCCATAAAGCAGGTTGAAAATCCTGCTCAGGGCATGGTTATCCCCTAATAGAAATCACCATTGACATCTATTGAAGGAATGGCACCAAAGGCAATATGCTCCCGGTGCTAGACCCCCAAGGGGCGCTCCTGATTTTGCTGAGCAACAGATAAGCCCTACGTCTGTCAGTTTTCGAACTATTGTAGTTTTGGATTTGGGGGAATTTACCTATATAATTTTCATTATGTAAGGTGATTTTAAATGATCGGGCATGTAATTAAATCATGATTGGCTGGGTTGAAACAGCTGGTACAGTTTAATTCTAAATGGTCAATTGATGGTGTAAGAAAAGAAAAGGACATTTTCAGTGTTGTATAACAAAAATTATATAGAATTGTTGACGCTGCTTTTACAAAAGATAGTTCCCTTGACATTATGTGTCGCACATTGTAGTGTGGCTGCAGCCTAACACACAATCTTCAATTCCACCAGTATTCTGTTACCGAAGTGCATGCGATTTGCAAAAATGGTGATTGCAGCACACACATTGTTGGCACCCACATTGTATCATCCTGGCATTTGCTAACCGCTAACGGTTAGCAAAACGAGATCATGTTCATGTTAGAAACGCGCTGGTGTGGCCTGGCCTTTACTGCTTGCTTTTTACTCAAGGCTTCTGCTTTACATTGTTGCATCTCTGATTTTGCTTGTTTTTTAAACATTATAATACTTTGAACCTTATTTTCCTTTGTGCTTTTCTGCAGGACTACACAGGTACATCTGGTTGGTGTATGAACAGCCTGGACCTTTGACATGTAATGAAAGAATTTTGGGCACATCCTCTGCTGAACATAGAGGTTGTTTTAAAGTATGTGCTTTTCGTAAGAAGTACAATCTTAAAAATCCTATAGCTGGTGCCTGTTTTATGGCAAAATGGGATGACTCTGTCCCAACCCTATACAAACAAATGGGAGTGCCAGAGTAAATCCATAATGAGAAGTAATGTATGTAGCTTACACATTAAGTAACTGTGTAATGTTGTTTTACTTAATGCTTTTATTAAACACTTGCTGAATTGTTTTGTTTTTAATGTAGAAAGTCGATGTAACAAGGAAATGCAAATTAAAATCCAAACAAATAAACAAAATTTTTCTCCCTACATTAATTTACATTTTGTGCTTAATTATTTCATGAAAGTAATTACAAAACAGCTAGTTAGCATATAATAAGTTGACCAGAGAAATCCATGGTCCAGAAATATGCATCCCTCAGAATTCTGCTCAATGGGTAACTGGCATCTTAAGCTTTGTACCCACATTAGCCCGATAAATGACCCATCGCGCGACATTCGTGCAAAAATAAAGCTTCAACGATCCATGACTTTTCTGTGCTTTTTCCAAAGATCAGCCTGGCGGATTCATTCTTCCAATTGTCGTATGTTTGTACATAATTGGCAGATTATCGGTAGACTATTATGTAATATTGAATGAAATGCACATGTGCAACATTTCAAGATCATGCAATAATCTGAACGTCACGTAACACCTTTATCACTGAACACTATCCACTATCTGGATGTTTGTACTGGCGTCGTAGAACTAGTGTATAACAAGACAGTTGCTGAACGATTGTTGGGCACATTGTGTGAAAATGATCTCACCTGACCTTAATTCTGTGGTAATAATTATTGAAAACCTAGGTCACTTAAAAGGGAACTTCAGTGGAAGAATCACTTTTTTGCTTGAAGGCTAGAAATGCTGCACTTAACACATTACACTTACTAGATTCATCAGTAGCTTCATAGTGACAATATATCCATCCGAAGTTTTTGAAGTTAAACAGTTGGGTGCCTCCATTTTTCAGCTATAAACTTGCTCGGTAAATCTGAATTGCCCATGGTGCTTTGTTCCTTAGGGCCTGTGAAACATTTTCAATCCTATACCCACCTTTGTTATTTCTAATGCATGCTGCAGACTGCATTGGTTTCAATCAAAGCAAATTGACTTAATTTCAACAAATGACTGGTGTTGGTTTCTCTGGTCAGTTTCAAAGGTTTCTAGATTTGAATGCACAATATCTCTACTTAGGCCAAGGTCCCACTGTATCGGATTGAACAGCGCAGTGAGCTTGTGTTTGCATTTGTGTTCCGCTTATGTCAGTGTATGTATTTTCTAATCACTACTGTGGGTAAAACTCATTAGTAGTGCATTTATTTACGACTGTCTGCACTTTTTTCTTAGATCTGTCTAAATTGCAAAACAGACAGGAATGGAAACAAATGTACCAAAAGTTGTGCACGCATGCAACTGATAAAATGTTCAGAACGCAACACACATAGTGGGAACTGGTTCCTGTGATTTCCATTAAAAATAAAGTGTCATTGCAGATCTGAAAACGCAAGAGGCCAGAAACGCACATATTGGGACTTAGCCTTTAGGGCTAGGCCACACTGCCATGTTTTAATGTACAATACAATCACGCGTTAAAAACTGTACACTATTGTTGGCCAATTGGTGTGGCCACATAAGGTATGCTGCCCTGTGTTGTGCTTCGATCCACAAATAGAAGCGTATGCGATCTGCATTTTTTGCGAGATCGAAGATAGAAAGCAAACCCAGCAGTGAGGGTGGACAGTGGGTAAGGTGAGTATAGTTGTTCTTAAATATGTTGCAGCATATATGACATTGACCTGACATACGGTAGTTTATCCTTTTAACATACACATTAACATCCCCCTAAAAACGAAACAATTTACTGTGCAGGTTCTGCATATACTATCCTGAAATACCACTTAAAGAGATTAAATTAACTTATAACAGGGCTACAGATATTTCAGCATATTTTAAAGGTAATTCTTGGAGGGTATGCTTGTCCGCCCAATAAAATAAGTAATGCTGTTTAACCTAATTAACCCCTAAAAGTGGACTTCTCTGCTCTTGCGTGCTCAAAACCATCTTGAAACAGAATGTAGTAGGCAGGACTTATACTTACTTTTACTTCTCCTACTGACTTCTGTTTCAAACCTATAGCAAAGAAAGAGGAAAACACTCAAGCACTCAAGGTTTGGTGAAAAAGATAAAAATCCCTTTAATGTGCAATAACAGGTTAACTCACAGTAAATAATTTGCATATATGTGCTAAAAGCATTTAACAACAGTGTACATATATCAAAAGTCCTTTAAAACCTGCCATTAAATAACCCATAGTCAGTCAAAATATCAATACTAAATATCAAGTACAAACTACAAGTATATTATACTTATCTGTCCATAGTCAGTATATTAGTCAGCATATACATAGGAGGTATAGAGTGGGTATGATATGATCGGGCTGGCAGGCAGAGGAGCACAAACAGCTGGACGCATTTCGCCGGTATGGCTTTCTCGGCAGATGCTTTTTCACCAAACCTTTGAGTGTTTTCCTCTTTCTGTGCTATATATTATTGCCTACTACACACTTAAGCAACTGGTTCCAATTTATGCTTCAACTATCCCCCTTTAATATTTATATTACCTGTGCCTAGACTAATTGCACTTTATTCTGTTTCAAACCTGTTGCGAGCTGCGTGCAGGATCCGCAATCGGCTCTTCCTGGTATGTACTTACAGTCATGGCAGTGACGGTGATGCCACAGCCAATGGCTGACAGTCCATACTTGGAAAAGCCGGTTACGGGCTTGCTCTGCTCTTGCGTGCTCAAAACCATCTTGAAACAGAATGTTGTAGGCGGGACTTCTGGCAAGGGATCGGCTGAAGTAACAGTAAGTATATCTCAGCATGGAAGTGTCGGGTCAAGTTAAAGGGCACTGTGGTCTCAAAACAAGTTAGGGTTAAATGAAAGCCTGGCTAGAGCCTGTGAGAAATTACATTGGGGTGAATGTTCAAACTTCCTGATTCCAGTAGGTTGAGTGACATCACCTGATCTCTGCTAGACCCTCTTCCCCGGAGAAGAAGCCTGCTCGGTTAAGACTTAAAGCTAGGGAAATCAGGAAGTACTTGGGGAAAAAATTGACAAGTTGAGAAGGGGAGCCTATTAATGCAGGCAGGCTGGTCACATCACTACAAGCAGGTCACATGGCTGAAAACAGGAAGTGTTCAAGCAGTAGGTAATATTGCTGTACCTTTCCAGCAATAAATTCTCACAAATTTTATCTAGAGATGTGATTTAGGTTTTATTTTAAAAGGTGTGATGGAAGGATTTTTCTATAATCCTTACTATTTTGGAAGAATTCGAGACCACAGTTACCCTTTAAGGTTAAAACACAAGTCCGCTTTTGGGGGGTAATTAGGCTAATCAGCATTACTTATTTTTTGGGTGGAGAAGCCCTTTTAACCTGGAGCCCTGAAACAAATGCCTTACCTTAAAGGGTATCTCCACTGGTAATTTAGACTTGTTTTCAATTTAATTGAAGAACGGGAGGTAAAGAAGCTTTGTCTTACCTCCAGTTCTTCAATTAAAGGATCAGGCAGGGAACACTGAGTAATCACTTGCAATGGCGCTCCTCCACTGTTCCTCTGACAAATCTCAACGCACCTTTGCATAAGCATACATTGCAAAGGTTCGTCTGGATCTGTCAGAGGAATAGCGGAGGAGCACGATCGAGAAGTAGTCTAACTTCCCTGCCTGCTTCTGATTGTTTAATTGAAGAATGGGAGTTAAGACAAAGCTCCTTTACCTCAACTACTTGAATTAAACTGGGGGAAAAAAGTCTTATTTACCAGTGGAGATACCCTTTAAAAGAGAAAGAAAACTTTGTTCAGCTTACATAATATATTTTATATTTAAAAATATCCAGTTTAAACAGGATTTGGCACATAAATGCAAAAATGCATTACTATATCTAATCTAATGTAAGTGGAAAATAAAGATGAGTTTGCTATATATCCTCAGTATAATATGGTAGAACTTCTTTTTGATGGATTTGTTGGGACTTTGTTAATAAAACAAATAAAGGTAATGATTATGAAGTACAATAGTAATCAGACTAGACTTTACAAAGTACCAGAATGCAATTACAAAAATGCCTATGCAACTGCACTATTGATTGTCAAATTGGACAGGTGGTTCTAGTATGTTGTAAATAGCACATATCTGACCACACTGCAAAACTTGAAATCAGATTGCAGTCCTTTATGCCCTAAGTGCCTTACAACAATTCATACATTTTACTCATCTTATATGGTCTTGCCCATACGTCCAGGGATACTGGAGGGGATCACATGGGCTCTCCTCTAGGCTTCAATCCCAAGGCATGTTTATTGGGAATCATGGAACATATTACCACTGACAAATATTTTTAATTGAAAAATGTTTTCTTGATAAAACAACAACTTGCACTGACCTGGATGCAAGCTACCCCTCCATGTCTACTGTAAGTGCACAGAAAGGAGCGGTTTATTAGTCCTACCCTATAAAAAAAAAAAGCAATGTTCACACTCAGAGGCTTCCCACCTAAACATGGAAAGATATGGGCCAAATAATTTGACGTAATTGTAATAGGCCATCCCACTGTACTTTACTTAAAAAGTGCAGTTGCGCTGAACAGCATTAAATGCTTACACCAAAAACTACAAAGAACTGAGTGACGCAATGCAATGTTTTAGTTAAACTTTATTGTTGAAAAATGTGCATAACTACAATGTGACCAAGACAAATGTATTTCTTTCGTTCTTTTTCGATTTTTTTCCTTATCATGTGGGTTTTGGACGATTTCTAACTTTGAATTAACTTTCATTTTTACAGAAAATCTCCTAAAAGCATGAAGTTCTACAAAGAACTGCGAACATAAGTAAGAAATAATTGCACCATTATGCAGCTGAAGGTGTGTAGAGAACAGTTGTTTTTTGTCTGAAAAAGTATGCATTTAGGGCACAGCCCCAAAGTTAAGTATTGGCTCCCTTGGTGGCTAGTGTTTGCTAACCATGTCTCTGTGTGCATGTAGGCAGGTAGGGTACCATTTAATTCAGGACATGTAAAAGACTGATATTTAATGACAAATTTTATTAGTACTGGAGGCTGATTCAAGATTTCTAAGTTTAAACCTTCTTTGATGCTTTTTTCAGAAAATCTGCTAAAAAGTACAAATTTCTAAAACGAACCTTGTGCAGGATTCTGCATGTAAAAAAAATCACACGTAGTGGTTTTTAGTTTGAAAAACTGAAAGATGGTTGAATTTTTGTTCTCTGTAATTGCACTTGTGCCTTGGTCCTTTTGGGGTAATTGGCAGCCCATACATGTCATATCGTTTGATTCAAGACGTGGGGGATTTATTGTAAGTGGGTTGTTTTACTTGTCTTGTGGATTTGGGCTAGCTGTCTAACTTGGAATCATCTTTTCCATGTTTAAAATAGAAAGCTGGTTGAATTTTTTTCTCTTTTATTACACTTGAGCCTTGTTCCTAATTGGGGCTAGTTGGTAGCCATGTCTATGTGTAGACTCCTACATGTGGCATTTATTTTGATTCCGGACCTGTGTGAGATTGATTTTTAGTGAGTTGTTTTATTTGGCTTGTGGGTATAAGCTAACTGTCTAAATTTGAATCATCTTTTTCCTTCATCTTTTCAGAAAATCTCATAAAAGCATTAAGTTCCACGAAGAATTGTTTGAAATTCTGAATATATGAATAAAAAAATTGCACCATTATGCAGCTAAAGGTGTGCTGAATCTAAAAATATACAGACTCTTTGGGGTATTTCGGAGATTTAGGGTTGTTTAGTTTGAAAAACTGGAAGCTGTACAAATTAGAAAGCTGGTTGCATCTCTTTAAAATTGCGCTTATGCCTTGTTCCCCATTGGGGCTAGTTGGTAACGGTGTCTGTGTGGTATACCATTCATGCATATCGTTTGAATCAGGACATATAGGAGATTGGTTTCTAGTAGGTTGTTTTACTTGTGGGTATGGGCTAGTTTCAATGTCAAACTTTGAATCATCTTTTTCCTTTTTTTAAAGAAAAAATATTGTAAAAGCATGAAGTTCTACAAATAATTGCATTTGGAATTAAGAATATATGAATCAAAACATTATGTAGCTAAAGATTTGTAGTATCCAAAAATATATTGGAGGTATTTTGGAGATTATGGGGTGTTTAGTTTGAAAAACTGTAAACTGTTCAAAATAGAAAGCTGGTTGAATTTCTTCTCTGTAATTGCACTTATGCCATGGTCCCAAATGTGTATAGTTGGTAGCCGTGTGAAGACCCATACATGTGGCATGTTGGACCAATGGTTCAAAATTTGGATGGACTAGGTGCTTTCCATAACAAGTTAACACAGTGATCTACCCCAAGACATTATATAGACCCATTGGTCCAACATTTTGGATATTTGAGCTGCTATTTTTCTTCACGATCTGCAGTGATCCACTGTTGGCTCCTGACAGGTTTCGACTGCATCTAGCTGTAAGTAAACTCTAGCACAAATGCCTGCTATAGTTTACTTACAGCCAGAAGCAGTTGTTGCCTGTCAGAGGTTCCAGCGGTGGATCGCACTGCAGGTAAGTTTGCTCATCTCTCCTGTTAAATTAAGTGAAGAACAGAAGGTGAGACAAAGCTAGTTTACCTCTAGTTCTTCACTTAAAGCTTTAAAGACAACGTTCACTTTGAGAGTA
Organism: Hymenochirus boettgeri; assembly: GCA_019447015.1. Lineage (NCBI taxonomy): Eukaryota > Metazoa > Chordata > Amphibia > Anura > Pipidae > Hymenochirus > Hymenochirus boettgeri. Next base: position 317,149,078 of record CM033469.1, read on the forward strand.
AACGTATCCTTTAATGAAGGAGCTAATAATTTCATTGTCACATTATTGCATTTCCACAGTTGTGGTTAGATTGTATAACCAGATATGCATACAGTACAAGCTCAGTCAGACCGGTCCGAAGAACTGCAGAGGAGTGCGAGACCGGGTAAGTTCCCCAACTTCGTTACTGGCTCCTGCAGGTTTTATTTAAGGACAGGAGGACATAGCTGGTTTACCTCTTGTTCATCACTTAAAGCTTAAAAGCCAACATTTACTTTGAGAGTAAACTAACCATTTAAGCTATTCCAAAAACATTTATTTTGACCCTCGTATTACACAACTGTGATAACACAGGTTTCCATACCCTCCAACATTACACCTTTAATAGTTACACTTTAACTACACAATACAGAACTGCAGAAGGAGGATAATACAGTGACTGATCTTAGCACAGCTCTGTGCAATGCATTTCTCAATACTGTACCTATTTAAAGCGTATCTCCAGCATATCCCCCCCCCCCTCCATCCAGCCCCAACTGCACTGTCCATTTGTAAAACCCATCAGATTACTTACTTGCCAGCCTTTGTGAAGCAGCCAATCACATACCCGGCTGCCAGCTATTGAGAACGCGCTGAAACGAAGGCTGGTAAGTAATCTATTTTATTTTAAAAACTGACAATGCAGTTGCGGCTGGAAGGGTGGAGGCTACACTACAGCAAAAGGGTTTAATGCAAAGCTTAAAATCCAGCGTGATGGATGTTGATGGAGGGAGGGGGGGAATTGGCTCACCTGCACATGTCTGTATACCTTTAGGAGGCAAGAGAATATGCAGAAACCTTTATACAGGAAGTCAGGCTCCTGCTTTTCACTTTCCTGGATTTGGACAAGCACTGCAGGAGAACTATTTGGAGCAGAGTAAGGTAAGGATTTATTAACACTACACAGTGGGGCCAGCATGGGGTACTTTTTTGGGGGGTAAAGCGGAATGTTAGAGGGCAGGTGTGTGAATACTGTGCAAGCAGATAGCATGGTCCATGTTCCGCATAAAGGAGACAATTAAAAAGCATAAAACTGGTTTCAGTGTGGGGCAGGTGAGTACAGCCACCTGTAATGTGCAATACCCCAAGGACAGAATAAGGAGAGTATTACATGGTAACACAATCACCAAGGTTTCAATGCATAAAACACAGGATCCCTCCCTTTGTCCCAACATAAAATGCCATTACCAGGGAACCTCACCCATCCAGCCATTTCACTGTCCTCACATTCACACACATGTCCATTGGGTTCTTGCAGCTCCCACCCATAGAATCTGACTAGACACAAGCGTATTAATGCACCAAAGAAAAGACATTAGTGATCAGCGCGTCACCAACCAATGCACCCAGACCGCTATCCTGAGGTAAGATGACATTCTAGCAACCAATAGGATCCAGTCGAACCCTTCCCCCCCACACTATAATTGGGTGGTATTTTAAGGTCTAGTGAAAGGGCGGGGCTACCGCACAGCACATGCTATTTCTAGGAGGCGCAGTGTATTTGTTGCGCAGTTCTGTCCGACATGGCTGTGGATTTGTCCCAGTGGAGCGGGGCTCTGGCTCTGACCGAGGTGGATGAGAAGCCAACGCACCCGTTGATAGTGAGATACGGCTCACTATCGATTAACGAATTGGGCCAAGTTTTGACCCCCACACAGGTAGAGACCGTTAGAGTTACATGGCGCCTTGTGATAAGGATAGGAAATAATGGAACAGCCGATCTGGCCTGAGATCACCGACAGTCCGTGTGATTCCCGTTAGGTAGATGTCTCGCCGCCCTAGCGTCACATTACGTAGTCTGAAACTCCGCCTCCGTCGCTGCAGCCCTCCAATCAAACCACAAGGACAGTTCCGTTTGTTGTAGCTACGGGCTGAGACTAGTGGGTCACTCTGTGCCGTGCTATTGGTGCAGTAGGGAGCTCACTGGAACTTGAGCGAGTCAGTGTCCGGCACCCAGTAGCCCTCCCAGCATTCCCCTCCATACACTCTACAGCCAGTGACCCAAGGATTGGTGGGAGTTGTAGTTTTCAAACATGTGAAGGTTGCCATTGATGTGGGAGAAAGCTAAATTAGTGTTATGTTCGCAGTGTTTCTGGAACCTTTTATTAAACCTGTGAACATAATCAGAACAATCCGCAGACGTCTGTGACCGGACGGCCGTTCCCAACCAGTGCCGAAGGTTGTTTGCAATATCAGGTGTTTGCAATATCAGGTGGAAATCCAGTGCAGTCTGTCGCGGTTTGTGACCCAGCGTTTATATTCTATTTATATTTATACTCGGATATATTGACAAACGCTACATTTCTTTTGCAAACAATTTACAGCGTTTTTACCAATGTTCATTGTGGAATAAGGCACAATTATGCACAACCAATCGTGTCTTGCACAACCAATCTGTGCAAATCGCATGCCAGTGCTTTCAATATGGGCGGCCACACTAGGAGCTGCAATGTTTGTAAAGTGTGTGTAACGAGCGAAATTTATCACATGCTCAGATAACAGATTATTGCAGCAAAGGAGTTTTTCTTTATAAACATTAAAGCAAAATCATTTGTTTTGGATGATTGGTCCTGCTGGTAAACTATGGGTGATATGTTGCAACATACTGTTAGGGTCCATTCACACGTCCCATGCAAGACATGGGTACAACGAATGGCTGATAGTCACGCTTGTGCATGTGTTCGATCATTCGTTGGACCAAACACATACACAAGTGTGATAAGCGCCCGTTTGTCACGCACGTGAATGCGCTCGGCGGTTATGTTAGACGTGTATGAGGCTTAATAAAGGTGATCGGTGTATTGATCAGGGTGAGATTTGGTGAAAATATTCATGCAAGGGGTTTGACTGTGTGTGAAAAAGATCTTCCATGAATAATTGTTTTATTCCTATACATACAGTATAGATCAACTAAATATTAGTTTTCACACTTTAAATCTTAAAGATTTAAATTAAATCTTAAAAACTATCCAGGGTTTTACATTTATCACTCCCTAGATCTGCTCATAGATGTCTTGTATGTTAAAATAAAATTCATGTTTCAGACTATTTACTGCCTTAAATTTGGAAAAAAATTAAAATACCTAAGTTGTTGTTTACTGGCAGTTAATGCCTCTTTTTGTGTTTACCCATTGTAAATAAGACAGTTGTGGAATAAACCCAGAAATCATCCACATATTGCATTTGCAATGTCACCATGATTTAAAGGGCACGTCCACGGTTCCTTATGGTTCTCATTCATGCAATGGCTGCCCAAAGTCCAGGAAACTGAAGAGTAGAAGCTGTCTTCCTGCAAAAATGTTTCTGCCTCCGGGAGGTAGTGTGACATGTGCAGGGGAGCCCTCCCACCCAATTCCTGCCCTTGCACCTAGCATAATTTCCTTTTGACTTACTGTAGGTCCCGCCATGCCCACCCCTAACTGCAGAGTTATATCTTTTTTAAAAAAAAAAAATCAGAATCATACTTACAGCCCTTCGCTTCAGCTGCTGTCTCCATTGAGGGCAGCTGCATCTATCATTGGCTGCCTCTCAGCTAATCTCAGATGTGACAGCCAGTCTGGCCCCTGATTGCAAGTTCTGGCAAGCAGGGAGCCGAATCAGTGCGCCACGGAAGCAAAGGGTTGTAAGTAGAGTTCTGAATTTAACACAAAAGTGTAGGGGCATTAGTACTATATTCAATGATAACTCTAATCCAATGGAGTACTGTGTGTATACAAGGTGCTCAATGACAGAAGATAAATACATATAAATAACAGAGAAACAACAGATGTCATGGCACTCTTATCAAACTTTTGAATACATTTTTGATAAGAGTGCCATGACATCTGTTGTTTCTCTGTTATTTATATGTAAGTAGAGTTCTGATTGCTTTTTAAAAGCTAGAAATTGGCGGTTGAGGGTGGGCAGGGGGAAGCTACAATGTATAAAAAGTTTAAATTTAAGGTGGACATGCCCTTTTAATAATGTGATAATCATTATCTGTAAATACTGTAGTTTTAAAAATATACCTCATAGTACCATAATAGCAAGAAATGTTAGAGTTCAGTAGGAAATTACCATAAAAATAACCATATATGCAGAAAATGATTGTTTTCTAATTGGCCAACGGGAGAGGGAGGAAGCCATCTTGGGCAGTGACTTCCATTTCAGGTAGTGTCGATGCAGGACCAAAGCAGTAAGGATTGCAATTAAGTAGGCATGGCACTTAGGTTAACTATGGCCCAAAATTACCAGCCGACAGATTATAGTCCCATCTCTCCATTAGGAATTAAAGCAGTAGTATACATTCGTACATGGGAAACAAGTTTTTAGGGCTTCTATTTAAACAAAAACCTAATTTTCATGTATAACTTTTACTCCTATAGGTACAGAACTGTCCAACCAGCATCGAATGGGAAGGAATGGATAGCAATAAGCTTTACACGCTTGTTCTCACAGATCCTGATGCTCCAAGCAGGAAGAATCCAAAATTTAGGTGGGGCCATTACTAAATTTTGTGATGGTTTTTTTAATTGAAAAAAAAAAAGTTCCTTAAAATGCTTTCTAGATTCCATTCTTTGAGTTATTTAAAAGATAACCAAGTTGTGTTAAATGATTAGTCATCCCCTTTAGTGAAAAGAATAGAGGGCTAGTTTTATGGAAAAAGGTGTATCATATGATAGATTTTGAAGGCCATGTTGTTCACCCCTCAAATAAAAAATTATATGTAGGTAAATCACCCGACAAAACCCAAAATTACAATAGATTGAAAGCTGACAGATGTAGGGCTAATCTGTTATGCAGCAAAATTATGCTCTCCCCTTCCATCTGCCTCTCAAAATTTTCCACCTCCTTTTCAAGCTCTCCAAGCATTTTTACAAGGTTTTAACCGAATATCAGGCAGCATTTCAGTTTGGACTTGCATAGCTCACATTTATATAGTTTTGGTGGGGCGATTTACCTATACCCTATAATCTGGGGCTCTCTCAGTGGGAGGCACCTCTATGCAAAAATCAGATCTTTGCCTTGACCAGTCCTGGAGTTAAGGTGCCCATACATCTATAAGATTTTACTTACCCGACCGAGCGCTCACCCGATGTTCCTTCGATCCTGCCGAACCGCTTCTCCCGATCTTACATTCGACCGACATGCGATCGCAAAATGAATGGGATTTTGCGATCGCATGTTGGCCGAATGTAAGATCGGGAGAAGTGGTTCCTGCAGCATCGATGAACATCGCGTGAGCGCTCGGTCGGGTAAGTAAAATCTTATAGATGTATGGGCACCTTAACAAAGGGAAAAGTGTGTGTCCAAAACTTTGCTGTTTGTTGTACTCCAAATTGAATCAAAAGCACAGTTTTGGCACAAATTCAAATTTTGACAGTCTCCACTGCAATTTCTAAGTTGTAGCAGGGGACAGGACCAAATCAGGACTGTGAGATCTGGTGCAGTGTGGATCTAGGCACAAGCCAGGGATAAGAACTAGCAATAGGGAACCGCACCATCGTCTGTGATTTACCAATGGGCCCGTTTGTCCGATCCGGATGAACGGGCAACCAAGCTCGGTCACGGCACCCCACATACTCTACGTTATTTTTGACCAACCGATACACGGCTCTATCGGTCGGCCGGCCAAAAATATCTTACTGTGTGTACCCAGCCTAATCTATACCAGAAAGTCTATATGCCCCCTTTCATTAATGTTTTTGTTGTTCAGGGAATGGCATCACTTCCTTGTAGTGAATATGAAAGGAAATGACATTCACAGTGGATGTGTCCTGTCTGATTACATTGGGTCGGGGCCTCCAAAAGGATCCGGTGAGTTATGACTACAAAAGTATTTTTCTACTGACCATAAAAATTTGTCCTTATATTATTTTGTAAGGGGTGCACTACCTATAGTATACATTACTTTTTAGGTTGTTCAATCATAAGATAACAACTTTTCCCGTTTTGTCAGACTGATGGTTGGCTAACCAATAACCTAACCCAGATTCTGCAACTATTTGCAGCATGTTTTAAACCTCTATATTATGGCATTACTGCTACTTCCCGAAGTGGGAGATTATTATTATTGTATATATATTATTGTATTGCTTCACATGGATCCATTCACATCAGGCCTTTAAGAATTTACAATCTAAGCAATTTTTAAATGACCACCTGTGACACTCCTGCAGCAGATCTGGCTTGTATTTCTCCCCCTCTCACTGGTGTCTGTGTATTTATACTACCGAACACCTTTGAATATGATGATAGAAGATAGATGACAGGTAGCCAGACAATGTGTGTATATAGATTGATATATAATAGATGGATCAGACAGATAGACCAATATGATTAATCAGCTCATTATTATTTGGGGATGTATTAATAAATGTTTTGACATGGAGATCCTAGTAAGAGGTCACTGGAGGGACACAAATTAGCATACCTGGTTTGAGTGACAGGTCTTTTCCTGTACATGTTGTTATTTAAAGGGACAGTTCAGTGGAAATTATCAATATTTGTTAAATTGTTAGTTTGTGTAATGCATAATTATTCTACATTTTCTCTTCTATTTTGAAAAATCAGTTGATTTCATACCCTTTGCGGTTTCCTGCTTTTGACATTAGTGAGCTGACATTTCAGGTTCTAACGGTCCTTCTTTCCAGGATGCACCACTTCCTTGGAATATTCCTAACAGTTATTTCTACTGATTGGCTGTTGGATGGGTCAAAGATGCTCTGATCTCTACTGAGCAACTGAATCAACCCAGGCGCTGGGTCAAGGGCAAGAGCGTAACTGTCTCTAATAGGGGTCCTGCAAACAGGAAGTCAGTATTTCGGTTGCATTTATTTATACACAGACAAAATCCTAAATTGGCACATTAAAGTCATTGGGATGAAAAAATACTGCTTTTTTCTGAAAGGTACATGTATTTGCACTGAACTTCCCCTTTAAAATGAAGATTTCTGGGAATCTACAGCTCGGATTTCAAATCTGAAAATGGTGTTGGAGTAGTGGGCCATTACACTATCTTATCATTTTTGGAAGTATAGATACTGTTTAAATGTAAAATGTTTTTGTTTTTTTTTTTATTCTAGGATCCTCCTTTACCCTACCTTTCAGTCTTTAAAACGTTTGACTTCCTCCTTCTGTCGTGTCGCGTGTTCAGCTCTGCCCCCTTGCGATTTGGCAAATCCCTTTGTCAGGGAAAGTGTTCCTGTTTGCAGAGCACGCAACATGACATCAGTGCGCGGTTGCGGTGACACACGCACATTGCGGCGTGATGTCAGTGCGCACACGCTTGCGGCTTCATTGCCGCAACCATGCATTTGCATGGATGTCCTGTCACGCACTGATGTACACTTTACATTTAAAGCCTAAGCTATCTAGTTATACAAAGTTGTATTTGCCCTTTAAATGGGGCAAAGCCCCAAACATTTAAAGTACTAGAGCTACAGTTGTGCTTATAAGTTTACATGTCCTGGCAGAATTTGATTTCCCAACCATTTTTCTGAAAATATGAATAACAAAAAAAAATTAGTTGGTGGTTGGCTGAAGCCATTTATTGCCAAACAGTGTTTACTTTTTTTAAATCGCATCAGTTGCGGTTCCTCCACAACTTCCTGACTTGCATGCTAACAAATCAGGTGCTTTGCCTTCTGATTCAGGCTTTAGTTATTCTTTAATTTGAGGAGAGGTTTGCATTTTAGGTTTAATTCTTCTTTATAATTGTTGAAGTTTTCTGTTTTTCAAATGCCATTTGTAACTTGTTTCATTCTAATCAGGTCTACATCGTTATGTCTGGCTGGTTTATGAACAAAATGAACAGTTGAAATGCAATGAAAAAATTTTGTGTAACCGCTCTGGGGAGCACAGAGGAATGTTTAAGGTAGCTGATTTTCGTCAAAAGTACAAGATAGGAAAACCTGTTGCTGGGAATTGCTACCAGGCTGAGTGGGATGACTATGTCCCGAAACTGTATGAACAGCTTTCTTCATAAAAGGCAAAGGGTGACTTTATAAGATGTACTATACACTACACTTTGTGAAAATAAAATAAAGCTTTTCAAGATAAGCATAATAAAATTAACTATGTATAGAAAATTACATATTTCTGATTAGCAGTGGCAAAGTAATCGCACACAAAATCGAGACACTGATTAGCTTATGTGGTAACATCAACTGTAATATAATCTACATGAAACAATGCAGATCTGTCTTTAAAATATGATTATCATCATGTATTAGATAATATATATACTTGAGTATAAGCCGATGTGCTTATTTTTACCTTAAAAAACTTAATAAAACTGACTCGAATATAAACCGAGGGTAGAAATTGAAGGGGGGAAAAGTGGTGTGTCACTTAAACAATTTTTTGGTGTGTGTGTGTGCGCATTTCACGTTCTTTTCTTTTTAAATCATTCCCAAAAATAATCAAAGAAAATATTCTATTTGTGAATGAAACTCTGAGCTCCATTCACAAATACTATAGTAAGCTTGTACTGCAGACTGAATGGAGATCGCAGTGCAGTACCCCAACTAGACCACCATTAGCATAGCATACTTGTAAGGGAAGACCTGCGACATCACTGGGGTCTCCCTTACCGGCGACCTCCTCTTCTCAATGGGGGACCGGCAATGATAGTGGTCACTGCTTTAGGGGGTGCTATCTCCCAATCCCCACATTGGTTTTGGACAAAACTGATGGGGGATTGAAGGGGCTAGGGGGGCAATTGAATGCTGCCCCCCGATAGTCCCAATCACACTTTTGCTACCTATAAGGCAGCTAGGGACAGACAAAACTGCTGTGACTCAAGTATAAGTCAGTTTTTTAGGCTCATTTTAAAGAATAAAAACCTTGGCTTATACTAGAGTATATACGGTACCTCAGTAAACACAAAATGCTCACCGAATAGTGATAACTTAACATTTGTAAGTCTGATTTTCTTTTAACCTACTTTAAATGTAATTGTTGCCTTTTTTATTTGCTGGAATATGGTAAAAGTTTAGCAGAAGCATGTTGGAGCAATCTAAATTAAATATTTAGCTTACTCTTACATAATTAGCAATCTGTAATAATTACATCTAATGACACTTGATAAACTGAATTCGTAATGGTATTTCAATAAACAGTTTAAACTAGTGGTTTTGAATGTGTTTTCTTCCCATAACCATTTATCTACATGGAAAACAAACAAGGGACAACTTCACATTACAAAAATTGATGGTCGGATCAAAATATTGCCTACAGTACATTCACAATACAGACTGTACTACTCAAATGAAAGTGTTTCCCCTGCATTGTACATTGCTGGTACAGTTGTTTGCAGTGGTAATGCTAATTTTTTAATTTTTTTCCTAATGCATTCACTGCAAAGCCCCAAGTGTAAAAGTTAACAGTGTTTTTCACTGAAATTTTCCAATTTAAAAAATGTGAGGGAGGCCTAAAACTACCTTCAAGATTGTATTCACTTCATCCCGTCTGCATTGTAGACACACAACATCTCTTCGTTCAAGAACTGGGAGAAGGGACGTCGGCAAAGAAAAGGGTCTTATTTGGTGACCCGCAGTATTGGAAACCTTCGATAACGTGAGTTAGCGTAAAAGTACGACCATGGGGCCGTACAATGCATTCAGTACTAGAGTGATTGTGATTTTACAATTACAGTCGTAAAAATACCAGCTGTTAAAGGGTATGTCCACCCAAAAATAAACTTTTTATATGTTCTTTATATAATAGCACCAACCTCAAACGCCATGTTCATTTTTCTCAAAATCATTTGCCTTGCCTGATATTTAATGATATATATATCAGGCTGCACTTCCTCTCCACTTCCACTTTAGATGACCCCGAGCTGCAGTTTAGAAAAAAAAAAAAATTCTTGCCTGTGTTTGTGTGTGTCTCTCTCTCTATCTCTCTCTCTGGGCTGGCTGGCTGCAGCTGTTGATCCTGGATTTCTTCAGTACACATAACTTTACAGCTGTGATTGGTTGAGAGGGAAGATCCAGGGGTCAGACCATTACTGATGCAACTTCCTCTGTTCTCACTGCTCTAGTGGACTTGGAGGTATGCTTGGGATCATTGTCCTGTTGAAAGGTCCGTCTCCCAAGCCTCAGGTTTGTGACGGACTGCATCACATTTTTTTCCAATATCTCCTGGTACTGAAGAGAATTCATGGTACCTTGCACATGCTGAAGCTTCCCTGTACCTGCATAAGCAAAACAGCGCGAAAGCACGATTGACCCCCCGCCATGCTTCACAGTAGGCAAGGTGTTCTTTTCTTCATAGGCCTTGTTCTTCCTCCTCCAAACATAGTGTTGATCCATGGGCCTAAATAGTTCTAATTTTGTTTCATCAGTCCAAAGAACACTTTTGTGGTTTGTCCACATGACTTTTGGCATACTGCAATCGACTCTTCTTATTCTTTGGAGACAGCAAGGGAGTTCTGGCATGGAGGCCTTCATTACGCAGTGTGTGCCTTATTGTCTGAGCTAAAACTTCAGTACCCGCATCTAACAAATCTTTTTTCAGTTCCTTAGCAGTCACACAGGGACTTTTCTCCACTTTGCGCTTCAGGTAGCGCACAGCAGTCAAAGTCAGCATCTTCTTTCTGCCACGACCAGGTAGCATTTCAACAGTGCTTCCTATGGTGTCTCTTGGTATGTTTAACATCTTTGCAATCTTCTTATAGCCATTGCCCTTCCTGTGAAGAGAAATCACCACTTCTCTTGTCTTCCTGGACCATTCTCTTGATTTCATCATGTTTGTAAACACACCGGTAAATGTCTAGAAGGAGCGAAGTATCACAGTCATTTTAACTCCGCCTAATTGGTGCTTATTATGATTGATTGCTGCTCGATGACATCCACAATTGTTTTTAATACTTGATCGAAAACACTTGAATGAACCTCTGTCTGATTAATGTCATTTTAGTTGCATTTGGTTCTTTAAAAAGTCCTTGTAAGATTTCATTCTAAACACAATTACAAATGTACACTGAATTCCCTAAAACCCTTTACAGCATTGGGGGTTGAATAATTTTGAACACAACTGTATACATTTGAAGATTACAAAACTGCATTGTAAAATGACACTTTGTTTAGATAGGCCATGTGTTTGGTTTATTGATGGTTCTACTTGCCATATTTCTTGACTGCAAAAACAATAAACAAAATAAGAAGTGCTCCAAGGATATCAGTTGCTCCCAAACGTATTAATCCATAACAGAATATACAAAATATATTCCCAACCCAACCCGCCTAAAATTCTTACTAAGAAGTAATCTTCTGAAAAATACACAAGTTCCAAACCCTTAAAAGTCCATCCAAATAATATTGCAAGTAAAATGAATTGGATGTAAAATAATCAGCCTAGTTGTTAATTGAAATGACACAGGATTTTTTTTAGGTATATCACATAGTTTTTGACCAGCATTAGGTAACTAGTTGTGATGTTAGGTTTCCTTATAGCATCTTTCTAGTCTTTATCAAAAAACATAAGAACTCAATAATTATGAATACATTGACTTTTTTTTTACCCAATTTACCACCTCTATTGTCAATTGTTAATGCCATATTTCTCCGGGATTAATTTTGATATGTCTTCTTGATCTGAAATAAAACGGTATAGAAAATGTATACCTTCTGTTCCAAATGCGCTCTGCGTAAGGACACCCTCTGTTCCAGCTTCTGCAGTTCACGCTCATGCTGTGCCTCCGTCTGCATCTTGATCTTGCTCTGGTAAGCATTCAACAACTCCATCTCTTGTTGAAGTTGTTGCCTAAGAGCTTGGCATTCTGCTTCTTGAGCTTCATCCAACCGCAGCTGTAGTACCAGCAGGGGCAGAAGAGTTACAAGAAACATGGCGCAGATCACCATTTACAGGCAGATGGTAGAGATGAAAGGAAAAAAATGGAAACCAAAGTATTAGGAAAAGTACTATAATATTGGCAAGCATTTTCAACCAAGTTTTGTGCCTTGAATTTGAAAACTGTTATGTTAAAGGAAAAATGCAGTCCAAAATGAAAATTTGATTTTATTACAAGCTCAGAAGAAAAAAAAATTTCCTAGGCGTGAGAGAAATTCAAGATAATGCAGTTGCTGAAAATTTTCAGACTGGTATAATTATTATTATTAATATCGCTGGGCGGTTTATCGAACAGGGGGCTATATGTCAAAAAGAATGAAATGCTATCCAGGCTGGAAAATGGTGTTGTGTGCTGGATGTGTTAAAACTACATAAAGTGTTCACTATACAGCAATACTATATTTAAAATATACCTTTCAAAGTGGGACATTTCTAAAATATATAATGCAGAGATGGGATCATTCTGTGCAACCCCTTAAGTGTTTCATACATTTTATTAATGTCCTGATTTATTCTATTATACTTGGAAGGGACAAATATATGCACATTTTTGCAAATGTTAATGCACAGTTTTGCAAAACACCCTGTATGGTTTCCACTGTATGGTCATTATGAATTGACAGTTAAGGTGAACTGTGGAAGTCAAGAACTGGCAGAATGTTGCCAGAAAGATAAATCCTCATGACTGCAAAAGGACCTGCAGAAATATCATTCCACACAACATCACATGCACAATAAAGTCTTCCAGAGGATGCCTTTATTGGTGTTCACTAAAGTCAACATGTTAAGTGGAATCTAGATAAGCCAAAGGTCTTTTGAAAACAAGTGTTTTGGAATGGTGGGGAAAAAAAACACTTTAGCCACAATCACAACAGGTTTGTTTACAGAAAACTCTCACACATCTGCTAAAAAAGCGTATGCGGGATAGCCCAGACTCGTTTTTTCAGCAGTATGTCAGTTTTTTACTGACTTGATGACCCCTCTAAACTTGCAAGTCAAAGTGAATGCTTCTCCCATCTAGTCCATATAAAAAATGTAGTTTTTCTACTGCCATTTTTCACTACAAATAGAGAACTTGGACTTCCTGTCGGCATTTAAATATATCTAATGCGTCAATGTATTTGAACATTTTAGCAGAATATAGGCAATTTACATCTCCTGAAAAAGAATCAGTAGAACACGCTTTGGAAAATAAAATAAACCAGTAGGAAAGAAAGAGACTATAAGGTTAGATGAAAACTGAACAAAACATATGCAGCTTCTGCAGTTGATTAGATCATCTTTCCCAGCACATCACATTAAAATTACCCTTTTTTGCATTAGAATATGTAGAATTCTACATTTCATATATTTGCAATTATTCTTTGTTTAAATTGTACAAATTGGCATATAATACCGTATATACTCGAGTATAAACCGAGGTTTTCAGGCTTTAAAAAAAGCCTGAAAAATCTTACCTCGGTTTATACTCAAGTCAACGTTTCCCTTACCTTGTCCGGCGGCCGCGCGATCCGCATCCTCTCTCCACAGCCTCTGCGCATCCGGATGATGTCACTACCCGGCGCCTCTCACTTTGCGGCGCCGGGTAGTGACATCATCCGGATGCGCAGAGGCTGTGGAGAAGGATGCGGATCGCGCGGCCGCCGGACAAGGTAAGGGAAACATTTACTTTATTTACAGGACACACTTAATACATACAAATAGGAGTAAAACCTTCTTTATTTGTGCATACTGTATGCACAAATATAGGAGGATTTACCCCTATTTGCAAGTATTTGCCACTTAAGATGTTTGAATACTACAACTCCCAGCATGCTTTATTGGTGGGAGTTGTAGTTTTCAAACATCTTAAGTGGCAAATACTTGTAAATAGGGGTAAATCCTCCTATATTTGTGCATACAGTATACAGAAGGTTTTACTCTTATTTGTAAGTATTTGCAACTTAAGATGTTTGAAAACTACAACTCCCAGCAATAAAGCATGCTGGGAGTTGTAGTTTCCAAACATCTTTAGTGGCAAATAATACCCCCTCGGTTTATACTCGGGTTAGTGTGGTTTTCCTACTTTTTCCCCTAAAACTAGGTACCTCGGATTATACTCGGGACGGTTTATACTCAAGTATATACGGTAAGTATAGAATGGATCAGGTGTAACAGATCATGGCTAAGGAAGAGCAAGGCAAGATCAGGGTGGAGCATGGATCTACAGTTTGGAACAGTAAAGGGAATGGATGCCATTGGCTCTTAGTGCTCGCTGACAAACAAATGTCTAATTGGGACTAGGATACCAATTGGAACTAGGATACCTTAAAGGACCATCTAAACTGTCTGATTGGAATTAAAGTGGTAACATCTGTATTTTAGTGAAACTGAACACACAGACTTTTGAAAAAGGGTGGGACACAATTTTGAATGACATTTTGACCTGTGTAGAAATATTGGACTAGGTGTACATCACCTTATTTACAGTGCATACAAAAAGTATTCACAGCTCATCACTTTTTCTACATTTTGTTATGCTACATACTAAAATGGATTAAATTCTTTTTTCCCCTCAAAATTCTACAAACACCCCCCCTCCATAATGACAACGTGAGGTTTTAGCGAATTATTTAAATATAAATTTCTGAAAAATCACATGTACATAAGTATTCACTGCTTTGCAATCCATGAGATGGTTCTACAGCTGTGCTTAATTCAGTTGATTGGACATCATTTGATAAGGCACACACCTGTCTACTTATAGCAGGTCCCACAGTTGACTGTTTATGTTAGAGCACAAACCAAGAATGAAGTAAAAGGAATTGTCTGTAGACCTCCGAGACAGGATTGTCTCAAGACAAATCTGGAGAAGATTACAGGAAAATTTCTACCGCTTTGAAAGTGCAAATGAGCACAGTGGCCTCCATCATCTGTAAGTGGAAGAAGTTCAAAACCATCAGGACTCTTCCTAGAGCTGTCCAGCCATCTAAATTGAGTGATGGGGGGAGAAGGGCCATAATAAGGGAGGTGACCAAGAACCAGATGGCCACTCTATCAGATCTCCATAAACAAAATAGACAGTAGCACACCTAAAATATATATTAATTTTTTTTACCATTTTAGGTGTGCTACTCTCCATTTTGTTTATGGCTATCTGACTATTTAACCCAGAAGTAAGGGTTACTTGAGAGTTTAGCACCTGGGGGTGGATGTTCAGTAGGCAACCTGTTGTGGGCCTGTATGGCCAGACGGAAGCCACTCCTTAGTAGAAGGCACATGGCAGCACATCTGGAGTTTGCCAAAAGGCACCTGAAGGACTCTCAGACAATAAGTAACAAAATTCTCTAGTCTGATGAGACAAAGATTGAACTCAAAGAGTGAATGCCAGACATCACATTTAGCGGAAACCAAGCACCAGGCCAATACCATCCCTACAGTGAAGCATGGTGGCAGCAACATGCTGTGGGGATGTTTTTCAGTGGCAAAAACTGTGAGACTAGTCAGGATAAAGGGAAATATGACTGCAGCAATGTACAGAAACATCCTGAATGAAAACCTGCTCCAGAGTGCTCTTGAACCCAGACATGGGGCGGCAGTTCAACTTTCAGCAGGACAACGACCCTAAACACACATCCAAGATTTCAAAGGAGTGTAAATGTTATTGAGTGGCCCAGCCAGAGCCCAGACTTGAATCTGATTAAACATCTCTGGAGATATTTATGTAATTACTAATTGCCAAACGTGCACCGACAAAGTACTTAGAAAAGGCAGTGAATACTTATACACAAGTCATTTCTCAGTTAATTTTTTTTCATTTAAAGAAATAGTTAAACTATTGAACTATTCCTTTAATGCATCATTCCTTTAATGTATTGAAGAGTGGGAGGTTAAGGAGTCCTGCCTTACCTCCTATTCTTCAATCCATTTCTGTGGAGCCAGGAATGAAGATAAAAGAAGCTTACCTTTCCCATGATCTTCCGCTGTCACACTGAAATTCCCAACTGCTTCCTGGTTCAGTTCAACTATAGCGCCATTATCGTGCATTTTTTTAACAGAACCACGAAGCGGTCAGGACCTGTCACTGTTCTATCTTCGTTCATGGGTCCAAAGAAAACGACTGAAGAAAGGGAGGTAAGGCAAAGCTTCTTAAACCTTCCATTCTTCAATCAATGCATTATAGGAATAGTTCACTTTTCCAGTGAACTTTTGTGGTGGTGTGCAGAATTCTGAGGAAAAATGGATTTAATTCATTTTGGAATAAGGCTGTAATATAAAATGTGGAAAAGGTGATGAGCTGTGAATACTTCTACATAGTAAAGGAGATTAAATAAAGACATATACACCTATCTAGTCCCAACATTATACCCTACTCATTAGCAAAACAGTTGATATTCCCCAAAGTTTTACACATTCATTCTACTTTTAAATCAGCATGTTAAACGGTGTTATTTCAACATTAAATTTGCTCAAAAGAATTTAATAGTTACAACTAAGAAACAACTTTGCAAGCTTATAAAATGTTAAATGCTTCCAAATTTATAACCGCACAATCTCACAGCATATTACCCTTCTTGAATATTCTCCTTTTTTCACAGGATGCCTAGTACTATTAGTTTCTCCAAACTTTTGGGTCTCCAGTGAAAACCACTTCCACACATGGAACAGAAGAACTCTATCACAGAATTATATTTTCACTTAAAGGGTATATTGATTGATTCATTGAAGTGACTTTACAGACTGGCCATTTTGTTCCCCTTGTAAAACTAGCAAAAATAAACGATTAAGGAAAGAAAGGAATAGAAGGAAAGAAAAGAACAGGAATACCAACATTGAAGGAGAAAAGCAAGACAGGAGAAAGAACATGGTCATCCCAGATGTAGCAGAAATCTCAGAGAAATTAAGACGAATTTTCAATAAAAAACATATCCCTATCAGCTATAAACCAAACACCACACTGAGGTAGCAACTGGTGCATCCAAAAGACCCAATAAAGAAACAAAGGAAGAGGGGCATCATATACGCAGTGCAGCGAAGAGTGCTATGATGTGTATGTGGGGCAGACCAAACAGCAGCTACACCAATGGCTGCACCTATGGCCCAGCATAGATGAGCCAATACCTCGGGTCAGGGCTCAGCCGCATCTTAAGGATAAAGGACATACCTTTGAAGATTGATATGTCAACATATTGGCAAAGTAACATGACTGGTTCAAGAGAGATGTCAAGGAGGCCATTTATGTGAAAATAAAGAAACCAAGCCTGAATAGAGGTGGGGGGGATTTGACACCAACTGTCTGCCATGTACAATGCTGTTTCAACACATTATCCTGGGCCTCTTAGCCACAATGCAATCACACCTTGCATTCAAAAGGTCTCCAACACCTTGCTGTTATATGCTGATTGGGACTTGCCACTTGTACTTATTGCCAACAGATTCTTGTAAAAGGCATTCTGAATTGAGAAAGCCAGTTGGATGACTAGCGAAACGTCTTCAAGTCCAGTTGATCTAACCGAATACAACGGATATAGCAAAAATAGAATTTTTAGATGACAAACAAGAAGTAAACTAAATTTATAGAAAGGAGCACCAAAAGGCATCCATTTGACTTGCAAAACTTTTATGATTATTAGTTATTATTAAATTATGATGCCACTAAAAGGTTGCTGCATTTCTCCAGAAATTGATGACAAACAATTAACATTAGGTAATGCTATAAAGCCAAAAACAAAAGATCAGCTTAAAAGATGTTATGAAAATGTTCATAAAAATATTATTAAACATGTCCACTAATCAAACTAGACAAATAAGGATATATACTAGAGAGGGTATCCAGGTGTAGTAGCTGGAAATTATAGTATGCCTCACACCTCTGGTTTCCACTGTACCGGATAAAGTAAGCCACAAAATGGAAGTTGGGTGTAGCATATGGTACCAGAGGACTAGAGCTGTGCAAACAAGAGTTTATTAAAGAAACATGTGTGCTACATTTTCTGGAAAGTTCCTTGCTCAAGCACACCATTATCTGGAACATGTAGCAGATATGTTTCTTTAATAAAACTCTTTTGTTTGCCCAGCTCTAGTCCTTTGGTATCCTATGCTACACCCTACATTTATTTTGAGGAATATGTATGTCCTATATATAAAATATATATTGATATTAACCATTACAGAACTGTAGGTTAAAAGGCAACTCTACCAAACCCCCCTCACCCCATACTTGCCATAAGAAAGTCTCTATCCTGGAGAGGAAGGAAATCTTATTGCTACTTCCCTGAGTGACCATTGGCAGGAGCGGTGATCTGTCAAAGTACTGCTCGTGCAGAGACTGACTGCTCACCACTCTCTTTAGTGTGCCTATTTTCTGTAATAATAGAAATATGGGGGGGGGGGGGGAAATCATGCTGGGGGTGCACTAAAGCAAGCAGTGTGCAGTCAGACGATGCACAAGTGGTACTTTGAAAGGCTACCGCTCCTGCAAATGGCCAGCCAGTAGTAAGAATAGGATATTGAACCTCCCTGGGAGACTTAACTATTTGGAAAAAAAAATCTATTTCTGAGCATAGTTGCTTTTTAAAGCATCATATGAGATGAGCTGAAACTTATAAAAACACAAATGCACAGTTACGGTATACTTCAAAAAACAAAAATACAATTAGTTTACATTTATATTGGTTGATGAGGTAAAATAAACAGCGCAATTGTCTTGTAGTGAATGGAATGATGTGTGAGATGCTTGTGTGTTTCCTGGCCTTAACATAAAAAAAAAAGTTACGGTCACTCTTCTGTTTTGATAACGATCCTGGGTCCGATCTTAATTTTTTCGATAAACCACTCTACAGTGTAAAACAGAAAACTGTATCCGAATTTTAGGGATCCCATGTATGGAGGGGCTTAAAGTTTTACAAATGCTTTCAGTTATTTAAAATTGATTAGATTTGGGTTGTTTTTTTACTTTTCCACTAGAAAAACATTTACCGTATATACTCGAGTATAACCGGGTACCTAGTTTTAGGTAAAAAAAGAAGAAAACCACATTGACTCGAGTATAAACCGAGGGGGTAGTATTTGCCACTAAAGATGTTTGAAACTACAACTCCCAGCATGCTTTATTGCTGGGAGTTGTAGTTTTCAAACATCTTAAGTTGCAAATACTTACAAATAAGAGTAAAACCTTCTTTATTTGTGCATACTGTATGCACAATATAGGAGGATTTACCCCTATTTGCAGGTATTTGCCACTTAAGATGTTTGAAAACTACAACTCCCAGCAATAAAGCATGCTAGGAGTTGTAGTTTTCAAACATCTTAAGTGGCAAATACTTGCAAATAGGGGTAAATCCTCCTTTTTTGTGCTACAGTATGCACAAATAAAGAAGGTTTTACTCTTATTTGTAAGTATTTGCCACTTGTGTCCCTGTGCAAGTAAAAGTTTCTCCTACCTTGTCCGGCGGCCGCGCGATCCGCATCCTCGACCCACAGCCTCTGCGCATCCGGATGGTGTCAATACCTGGCGCCTCTCACTTTGTGGCGCCAGGTAGTGACATCATCCGGATGCGCAGAGGCTGTGGAGCGAGGATGCAGATCACGCGGCCGGCGGACAAGGTAGGAGATAGGCTGACTCGAGTATAAACAGAGGTAAGATTTTCAGGCTTTTTTTAAAGACTGAAAACCTCGGTTTATACTCGAGTATATACGGTAGTTAGCCATTACTGTCAGCTGGCAGCAGCTGACCAACTCAGGCATTTAATGCGTGTGCCTGCTCTGTTCTGCGTTGTTCAGTAATCCAGCAGCATGTATCATAAACAATGACAATGGTAGCCACTAAATGCATTAGATTGTAATCCGAATTGGACGATCTTAGGATCTTATTGGGCCAATTTGACAGACAGTATCTAACCTGCGTACAAAGATTTAAAGGTGAAAATGTAGTGGTTAAATTCTCCATTACAAGAAGAATAACTAGCTTAATTTATTACACTTTATTTTATATTCTATGTCATTTATCCCCAAGAAACACGCTCAG
The DNA here is from genome assembly GCA_019447015.1 of Hymenochirus boettgeri. Lineage (NCBI taxonomy): Eukaryota > Metazoa > Chordata > Amphibia > Anura > Pipidae > Hymenochirus > Hymenochirus boettgeri. Next base: position 317,168,936 of record CM033469.1, read on the forward strand.
ACTTTGTAGTAGATGGAGAACAAAAACTGCCTATTTTAAGGATTCATCTTCATTTTAAAGGATATGTACACTGGGAAATAAGCTTTTTAAATTGCCCATTACTGCAAACGATAATTCTTCCCAACTGTACCACTTTTTTGTTGATCTGTCCCCTATTTCTTTAGATATCCAGTCTGAAACATTTTACATTTCAGCTGTCAATCAAGTACCTTAGTAGCATTAACTCTTCTGTTATGTATAGTTTTGCTGTAGCTGGAATGGTGACAGTTGGTACCTGAACTGCATTGGTGGGAAATTCACTGAGCATGCTTGCCTTCACAGAGAGTTAGATAGTCTGGCAGGGGGCTGGGGGACTGAGTGACTGGGATTGAGCAAAACAAGTACTGCATGGAAGTCATGAAGCATCACTAACACATCAGAGTAAGTGCTGCTTACATGTATTCATTTATAGATTGAAATAAGGCAAAGTAATTTTTTTCAGTATGCAATTCCTTTAATAGTTTTATATCATAGGGACATTTACAGCTTCAAACAACCATTTCAAATTTAATTCCTTAACTGAGCTTGTAGAGATAGCCCTTTTAAGTATAAATATTCAGTTAAGCTTTAAATAATGTAATTCTCAAATTTCCCTGAGACAATTAGTCCTTTTCTTTTTTACCCAACTCTTTGTGTTATGTAACCTTTTGGTCTCGTACAACAATTTTTTACAAATAATTACATGTATAGACCTTTTATTTTAATCATAGTATATTCATTTGAGAATGGGCTTGATGTTTATGCTACCATCATAAAACCATGTCTGAATTTATAGCAAACATGATGTTTGCTATGTTAAGGTGGAAGATAGAAGCAAATTTATTTCTGCATGCAGCATATTACCATTTCAAATTAAATTTTACAGACTGACGAAGGCAAAGTATACAAATCAAACATTAGCCACTTCAGACAACACTGAAATTAAAGCCTACATTATATGTTCATCTTACCGCCTGTGAAGCCATCATTTCGTTGATGCTTTGCTCATACTGTTCAGCCAGGATAGCCAATTTGCGTGTCTGCTCATCCTTTAGGGACTTTAGTATAGTCTTGTGCTCACACTTTGGGGATACCTCCAGCTGGTGATTCTTCAGGGCCTTGTACTGCTTGGTTTGCACCTTGCATGTGTCCTGAAACTGTTTCTTAATCTGCATTTCCATAACCTATTTCATTCGGGTTAAAATATATGGGTGTTAGTTAAATCAACAACAAGTGGGTTTGACAAGCCATAATCAAATGTAATAAAGGCAACTAAAGTGAAAATTCATTCTCACTAGAAACATACATTATAAATAGTGATAACAGTACCAGCTGCCACAAAATGTGACTGTGATGATCAATGCTTTGTTACATTGGGTGTAACCATCTTACTAATTTTGGAAAATCGTCTACATGCTTAGTGTTTTGTACAGTGCAGTAAACAACCTAAGATTAGAGAGCATCTCTCTGGAAAGTGGGAGGAGGCACTGAAAGCCTGTAAACTGGTAACCCCTTTAATAGGCTCACACAGATTTTCATAACCGAGGGCACGGAAAACGCAATCACACACGGAATTGCATGCGATTTCATTGTGTTTGCGCATTCGCACCCCAAAATGCGTGTTTTTGGTGCGATGCCCCAATTTCAATGATCGGAAAAAAACACACATGCACAAACGCAACCCCCCCCCAAAAAAACGCAATAGTGTGGCCTAGCCCTAACAGAGCATACTTAAAAGGGGAACTAAACTCTCCAGACAACATTGTCCTAATAGACAGAGCACATTCACAAACATACAACAAGCTGCGTCTCACCTCTCACTTTGCTGTGGACATTGGGTGTTTTATGAAAATAACCTGTGAGTACTAAGGGTTAGCTCCCACAATCCACCTTAGCTGGGTAAACCCCCAGCTAAGTGTCTGTGTGCAGGTACATGCTCTGTAGTGCTCAACAGATAAAAACAAGTAAGTTACAGCACAGAGATACTCCCTCTCCCTTACACAGAACAGGGATTTTATTTTTTTGTTTTCAAACACATTCAAGGCTCCTGTCCCAACAATGATATCATCCTTTACTTTACATACAAAAAGAAAAGTTATCTTTGCAGTGTATTTCAAAGATGGCATGGAAGTAAGAAACGGAATACTTACATTTTAGCAAAAATAAAAGTAAATATGGGGAATAGAACCTGCAACATGTACATTTACTCTGTCTTGCTAAAAGGAGAGCTGTTACCTCTAGGCTACGGCTGGGTACACATGGTGGGACTATTTATCCCGAGCGAGCGCTTGGCCAGGACAAATATCCGTTGGTCACGGCAAATTCGTCCGTGGCCGAATTTGCAAACGATCGACCGTAGGGAACCCATAGGGAACCGCACGATCGATCTGGATTTTCCAACATGTCCGATAGAGAAAATATCTTCTGGTGTTTACCTAGAGAGACACGATATAAACCATTGGTACATGTACTAGGAACATAATGGAAACAAAAAATAAAGTAAGTTTGGGGATTCAAACTCATGACCTTCTGAACTGTATGTGTCTAACCCTGGCGTCTTACAAGGTGAGCCACCACTGAATAAGCTGATAGCCTGTGTAAATTTAGAAGCTTTATATATGGAATATAATAGAAACAAAAAAAGGTATCTCTAAGGTACTGAACTTGTTACCTTCTGTATTTTTTAAACCCGGTGCGCCAACAATGAATAAGCAGAGAATCCAGCAACATTTGGAAGCTTTATCTTTCCCCAGGAAAAGAATAAAAAAAAAAAAAAAAGGAATATAGAAGTCCCTGATTTGGAAAGCTGCTTGTTACCCTGCAGTTTATTTTCCAGCAACTCACACTGACTGGTAAATAAACTGCAGGGTAACAATCAGCTTTCAAAGTCTTATCAGGGATTCCATTTTGGTGTGGAGACATCTGTATCTGTATAATACTCTGTACATAGAGACAATGAATACTGGGGTCAGGGGGCGTGGTACTTTGACGACTTCATGGGCTGTGGGTTGTACTGGCAACAACATGGAACCCTTCTTAATTACACAATCCATTTCTCACATGTACTAAATGAAACGTACCAGAGAAGAATCTTACAATGTATAGGTGTTCTGGGGAGAAAAACTTTAACATTGGGTTTTAAAAAATGTAAGTTTAGTTCTCCTTTAACACTGATACAAATTTCACGATACAAACCAAATTGCAGCCCCCTTCGCCCAAAATGTCAATTAACCAAAGGCACTTTTTATCACCTTCTATGGTCCTGCCCACGAATACAAGGGTACTGGCAACAAATTATTCAGTTCCTCCATGACCACATGGGATCCCCTGTGGGCATGGACCCCAAGATATGCCTACTTGGCATTGTGGACCAAGTATTTGTAGATAAATATTTTTTTTTTTATTTTTATTGTACATTTTTATAAAACATTCTAGACATCAGTGACAGTCGATACAATATACCAATTATTGATTAACACATCAGTAAAATTTCTCTCTTAAACTCTATCTAGAATATAGTTTATACAATGCGTTATTAAGAGGAAGGAGTAAAAGAGAACCTTGTCAGGCTTCAAATATTTCGATATGTTTTGGAGCTATTAGTAAACTATCACCGTCTGTCCAAACCTTATTTTCTATTTTAACATTATTAAAGGAAAATAATTGAACATATTAACACGTTGGGCGGCTTCCCCTTTCTCCCCCAGGCGGTGGTGTCTGTTTTAATAAAGGAGATATCAATATTTTAAAATATTCCTACTAGAGACTTTTTCTAGCTAAAAAATTAATCACCCATACATGGGACCAGCCCACCATCCCAGATTGATTCTTAGAAGAAAGAGGTTAACATAGCCCTCCCCTATAAGAAAATATGTACTCCTGCAGAGGTTGCCCAGATAAATATCAATAGATATGGAAAAGATGGGAAGAATCCTCAGAAACATGCAACAACTAAATAAAACCATGGAATATCTATTACCAGAATGAGGGGACTTGGCTTTTTCATTCAGTAATAAAACCTACTATAACCTTGAATCTTTCCTGTTCATAGATACCAAACAATGCAATACAATGCCAATTGTTTTGTTGTTAGTTTATTTACAGTACAAAAATTGTACAAGATACACTGGACCGATAGCCCAAACATAATGCTATGTTAAATGTGAATATAAAATGTACAAATGTTTTGATTTTTCTTTGGTTTGGAATTAATAAAAAATTCCTCCAACAGGGGGGATTAAAAAAAAAAAAAAAAAAAAAAAAAAAAAAAGATTAGAGAGCATCAAAAATACTTTACTTACCGGTAATAATAAAATTACCTTTTTTAGATAAGTGGTATCATATAAATAGTTTGAATGCTTTTCAGGTATTTACATTTAAAAAATCTCTGGTTATAAAACTAGCCGCAGAATGCTTACCCAAGATGAGTTGGGTTTCAGAGAAAGAGTTGTTTTTTTGCATTAGATCTCACATTTAGAAAAGGAGCTGAACTTGAGTTGTATTAAAAGCTAGGTACAGACATGTGATAGCATGTGAAGTCCAACCGCCGTTTGGCATCGTTGATGATCCGCTGGGTAGTATCATCAATGCTCGCCCATACACAGCCGCATTGTCGGCTTCACAGATAGTACTTGTGTGCACTATCATAGATCTGTATAGAATCCAGGGAGTTGGTTTGTACTTTTAGTTCCTATGTAAATTGCCATATGAGTAGCTAAGAATGCAGTTTGATGCAATTCCAAAAACATTTTCACAATAAGCCACAATTTTTTTTTTAGCTGACCAGATGGGGATGAACACTCAATCAGATTTACACAAAGCTATGCCGGTAAGATATAATTTGAAAAAAAAAAGGGTTGCAGAAAATAATTTACATAATTGCTGCCTTGTAGTGTGTCTTTTAAAAGTACTGCTGTTTAAAAAAATGGTTGCCTTATTTTAGAGATGACAAGTACACCATACCGGGCTACAATGCCTTTTTGAACTTATACTTACAAAATAGATATGGCCTTTGGTGCAGCACCTAGATCATAATTTCCAACTGATGAGTTAGAGAAACACACATGATATCAAGATGACAAATATTAATATTATATTATATTTATTATAAAATCTCTACCTAGCAAAAAAGGGGTTCTATTTAAAGGAATATGTTGACCATTTTCGAGAAACCCTATAAAACATATACTTTAGGGACACTAAACTGAAAAAAATTACTTGCCTTTATACCTTTCTATATTTTTAGTGCTGGCAGGAACTTGGTCCCTTTTTGCTCTCAGTGCTCGCCTCCCTGTCACTAGATCTCCTCATGTCCTTTTCAGCTCACTCCTAGTTAGTATGCATGTCTCCTCTCTGTGTATCCACTCCCTCCCAAAACTCAAATGGAGTGTGGAGCATGTGCAGTGGAGATGATCTGTGCCCCACTACAGCCAGTGAAAAATCAAAACAAAACAAAAAAATTGTGTTATAGTTAAAGTGAAACTTCTTTGCTATGGGAAGGTAAGCAGCACTGGGAGCTGTAATCACTGCTTGAATCAAGTAAGATTTTCCTTTAGCTGTAGGAGTGTGTGGTGGAATAATGCTTATTTGTTTTCCTGATATTAATGCTGAATCAATTAGCCATGTAGTGATAGAGAAAGAAGAAGGTTGACTCAATCATTTGAACTGGATGAAAGATTTAGAGCTCGAGGCTATACTGAATCAGCAATTCGTAGAGGCTTTGAGAAATCTAAAAAAAGAAGCCGTAAGTCCTTATTATGTACAAAACAAGAAAGTAACAAAAAGGATGAAACCATTAGGTTCATCTCCAATTATAACCAGAATTGGGGGGAGATCAAAACAATACTCCAAAAACACTGGAGATTAATTGCAAGCGATAGAGACTTGGAAAATCATATTGGGAGATACCCCCAAATGACAGCACGTCGAGCCTCTAACTTAAAGGATAAGCTATCACCTAGTCATTACACCAACCCTGTCAACAAAGGTTGTAATTGGTTAAAACAGCTGGGGAACAAATGTTGTGGTGCATGTCGAATATGTTCCTACATGACCCAAAAGGACATATGTGTTGGTTCAGATGGAAAAGAGTGGAGTATTAAACAGTATATATCGTGTAAAACCACACAAGTGATTTATTTAATTACATGTATGTGTAATAAAAAATATGTTGGAAAGACGAAAAGGGAGTTGAAAACACGAATGTTGGAGCATGAAAGAGCAATATGGAAAAGAGAAATTGACAGATCGTCTGTTGCAAAACATATGGTCGAGGAACATAATGGACCAGTAACCTGGTCGTTATGTGGTATAGAAGCAGTATCATTAGGCATCAGGGGAGGGGATATAGATAAGTGTCTGTTACAGAAAGAATTACGGTGGATATATAAACTAAAGACCCTAAGCCCTATGGGCCTTATAAAGAAATGCATTTTGCATGCTTTTTAGGATGTTGAGGGAGAAGTGACACGTGAGTTGCCTTCCGCTATATCTGATGTTGTATATTGTGACATGCACCTATGCTATGGGAACCCTTTTGTATATGTCCTAAGGAGGAAGTCTCTCTTCCGTTAAAGTTTCCATTTTAGTATACATTTTTGATTAGGTGCAGAAGGCCCCTTCTTTTTGCTTGTTCCAAACTAGATGTGTTACTCTACTCAATGATTTTTTTCGAGCGAGCAAGGGGGGTGGGATTTTGACGTAATGCAGGCGATTTTCTGTATTGCATCAATTGACCCACATGATTCGTGCTATAGAGCACTGTGTCTCTAATTGATATGTTGATTAGCAATCTGTCCGATCTGCACTATGGAGTATTCATGTGTAAAAAAATGTAAAAATAGACAAATGGGTTATGATCCTTTTTCCTGTATATATGATATCTGAAGGGATGGTATAATTGTGTAATCTGATTTTATGACGAGTCGACACGATAATGAGTGTACAATTTAACATAAATATTATTAAGGAACATCTATAGACTGAGGCCTGTACCCCGGGGTAAATGTCTCTCTATCGATATGAGACTTATTGTGATTTTGAGAATATAAATTGAGGTTATACCCATTCATACCCACGATACATAGTTGATATAATCCTGTTTTCATTACAATTGAATTGGGACTAGCGCCACCTGTCTAAACAAATGGGTATTAGGAGGCGTGTGTCTCTCAGGTATTTTAGGATAAAAAGGTCTCACTCGGAGATATCGCGAGACCCTGAAGAAGTCACAGCGCTAGGTTGCGCAGTTGGTAAAACGCGCGTAGGTTGTTCTAAAATGGAGTGAGATGACGGCGTCCATGCGGCAGTTGGAATAGCGACCAGAGGAAGGAAGATTTCCAAGGAGTGTGAATATTTACCATCCAAAATCGGGTGAAGAGTGTGGTCCGTCCCGTTAGGGGTCCTGGCTTCTCACGTAAGTCCCGAACATGGTACATCCCCTATGGTTAGGTTTTGTGATTAGGATCAATAGAAACTGTACCTTGGTACTTCTTCATTATATAGTCATAGTTTGACTTATAACCATCAGTCGTCCACTGCTTGCTTGGAGCTAGATTTAGAGACATTTTGGTTTCTGGGGACGCCTAGTAACCAGATTTTATGAATCATGTATATGTATGTATATTTATAAGGAAAAAGTTGTTTTGTAAATCACATTGCTAAGTTTAGTACATGTATTATGTACTGGGGGTAATTATACAACATTTGGACGCCATTAAACATGTTTTGTTATTTTTTGACCTTTATTGTCAGTGCCTTTTTTGTGGGGTCTTTTTCAAGGGGCCACTTTTGGCCTTCATTTTGTATAAGTGATAGAGAAAGAAGCTTTACTTTTCAAGATAGTTTTACATGTAGTGTGTCAGGGGGAGGGGCTGGGTGATTCACAGTTCCTTACCGACTAGCTGTGTCCCGCCCTCTTTAAAAAGCAAAACTCCCAGAGCTAAAAAAACAAGGGATAGAAAGAGAAGGCAAAAAAGGCAGATTTAAGATTGGTGGTAATTAATCCTAATTACTGTGTGATTAGTTAAAAAATGATTTGCTTCAGTTTACATGTCCTTTAAATACATGGAAAGACTTATGTATAGATCATACCTTTAGGCAGGGAGGCATGGTACTATAAAAAACCCAAGTGCATTGTAAGAGAGATTTAAAATTTTTCTGTTTAAATGGTTAATCTGATCAGCATACTTCTTTAGTGTTAAAGGGCATATCCACCCCCAAAACTATTATTTAAACAACTACTGGCCCCACTCTGTAGTGCATAAAAATCCTTACCTTACATCCATGCTCCAAATGGCTGCCCTGCTATGCCCCTCCAAAGTCTCAAAAACTGTCCACCAAGAGCCTAACAGAGTCCATAGAGGACTCTGCCTCCTGTCTCTCCTCCGGAAGAATTTTGTCATGCGCACTGCAGCCCTCCCCCCTCCCCCTAGTGTAATCCCCTTTTGACATATTATAGGGCTTCCTCCCCCAGCCCCAACCGCATTATTATTATTTACAGAAACTCTCCCGAACTCTACTTATCTTCCCTCTTTCCTCCGGCGTTCTGAACTACCGGCAGCCGTGTCCGTGATTGGCTGCCTCTCAGCCAATCACAGACACGGCTGCCGGTCCGGGCCCCTGCTTGTAGTTTCATGCAAGCAGAGGGCCAGGACAGTGTGGCAGAGGATAGAGGGAAGGTAAGTAAAGATCGGGGGAGTTTCTCAAAATAATAATAATGAGGTTGGGGCTGGGGGAGGAATTCCTACAACATATGATTTTTTTTTAAAGGGCAATTATAGTGAAAAAAACACTTTCAGGGAGATTCAATAAAAGTTCTTATCGTTTAAAATAGTGCTAATTTTTTCCCAACCAATCAGATCTTATTTAACATTTGTAAGCTAACATCTGATTGGTTGGGGCAAAACTAGCACCATTTTAAACGATAAGAACTTTTATTGAATAACCCTGTTTGTCTATATACAATGTACAGATCACTTAGTGTAAGCTGCCTGACTTTCATGTTGCTGTGTAGCTTCGTTTCGTCACACTGGCAGAAGTTTGTACCAGCTGTGTAGTCCCCCCTCCCCTCTCTGTCTAGTCCCCCTCAAGCAGTAAAGGGCTGTATGAAAAGTCCAGGCATGCTCAGTTGAAAGCACTTTAATTGAAGTGCTGACATCCTGTTGACCACTCCCTTCCAGAGCTAGACTGCTAGCAGGCAAATTGTGGGAGAAAATATCAATATGCTGAAGGTAGGGGCAAAGGGGGAGAGAGGAGGACAAGTGGTGCTGAGATTCTTTACAAGTAAGTTACTGAACTCTGCCTGTTCTCTAAGTTTGCTAATTGTTATTTATTGTACCTAAAGTTCATATCTCTCCCCCTGCTTAGCTGAGATCAGAATCACTGAAGAGAGAGTCAGTGTAGCAGCTGTAGTGAGACCTTCACAAACACAGTGACACTGCTTGTCCTGATACATTTCAGTTGCTTTAGTCTATATATTTCATAGATTGCACTGTGTGTCTTGTTTGGTATATAGTCTGTATTACTGTATTATTACATATACTGTATTAGTGTTTACTTGGGGATGTCCATTTGAGTCACTGGTTTTGTATGTATATAAGAGGGGAGGGACCGTTTTATAGTGTGTTATGCTCATATTGCTGGGTTAATGGTTTATTGATTGTGTTTAGCACTACAGAATTTGACCATGTGTTGCACATGGTACTTGTGGGTGAAGGAGTGTGTGACAGTACTGCATGGGAGCTTTGGATTGTGTGGGTGTGTACCTTTGAGTGACAGATGAGGTGTAGCAGCTCCTACAAATCACAGCATATTCAAAGGCTTATATCTCGGGGACTATGAAGAATTTAAAGAAACTAAAGGTACCCTGGTGGTTGGGATTACTTATAGGATACATCAGAAGGAATTTAAAAAAAACAATTTTCTCACTACAATTGCCCTTTAAATGGGTAGATATGCCCTTTAAATGACTGCTGAACAGATTAATTTGTTTTTTTCTCCTGACCGACCATTCAAGACCTTCGAATGGTCGGCCAGAAAGAAGGACAAAAGCAGCCGCGTCCAACAGTTACCGCGACCGATTGTGTGGTCCATAGAGGACCACGCGATCGGTCATGGTTTTCCGACCCGTCCGATCGTGCTTTCATCCGATTCGGATTAAAGCGGTTTCTCATCGGTTGGAGCCGCCATACAATAATTCGACTGAAACATCGATCGGACAAATTATTGTATCGTGTGTACCTAGCTTAAGCCTGGCATGCAAGGGTAGGCATTTCCAATTAGTTTGATCTGCTTTGCTGAATAGTAATTGAATTAATAGTAGATCAAGATGTAGTCTTAATGGCTGAAAAGAAACCAGATCACTATGCAGTTTATATCAGTGCTAGTTATCAATCAGCCCTGAAGTTGGATGTTCTAAAAATACGCGAGGACCCTCCTTACGCTCCCCACACACAGTCAATTTAGGCGCACAAAAGAGTATGCGTCGAACAGCCATTTTGCCAAACAACTGCATGTATGCAGGCATACAGTCGGCGCCGTTGATCAACCATGTTGAATCACCAATGACGGCTGGACGAGCATGTACATGCATGTGATTATCAGCCATAATGCCAGTTAGACGTCCTTTTGTTTGTTTGTTGTGCACCAAATCAACCGTATGCACTGTAGAAAAAGATTGATTTGATTAGACTGGATCAATCGGTGATCCCTAGGAAAAAGACCTGTATCTTTGGTGCTTTTAGTATGCTGTGTTACAGTTATAAACAGTATGCATATTAATAGCTTACTTTAAGCTTCGGTTTTGCTTTTTACTGTACAGTACTTGTTTTAAAGTATATAGGATTCCAAAAAATTATTAAAGGGACACTAAACAGGATTTTTTTCAAAAGTACATGAAATCTGTATCTATTATTCACAGGGAGGTTAGAACACTTATTTCCACCTCCATGTAAATAATAGAATGCTCATAGGATTTAAAGGGCATGTCCTCCCCCAAAACTTACTGCTGGCCCCACTGTTAAGTGTCAAAAATCCTTTCCTTTCTCCTCGGCTTGAAATGGTTGTCCTGCAGTATCAATCCAAAGTAAAGACATCCCCTGCGCATGTCACAGACCTTGTTGAGGCAGAAACCGGCACCGGATGAATCACTGACAGCTTCAACTCTTCACTTTCATGGACAAGGCATAGCAGGAGAACCATTTGGAGCAGAGATGTAAGGTAAGGATCATTTTAATCTACTAAACTTTAGTTTTGCGTGTGGACATGTCCTTTAAATGTAAAAATTAAAGTGCCAGATAACTTGCCAGACTGTGCTCCTTCTGCTTTTTCAATAGCCGACAGACCGCTTGTGATTGGCTGCCTCTCAGCTAATAACAGACGCGGCTGATGGTCTGGCCCCTAATGTAACTCTGTTCCTGGAAGTAACAATACAGGCCATGGCCGCTGAAATGAAGGCTGGTAAGTAAGTTATCTGCCACTTTTTTTTTTTTACATTAAAAGGGTTAGAAGGGTAGTGGCTACACTACAGAAATTTTTCATTTTCAGGTTGACATACCTTTTAAGCATATCAAGTGATGTGTATTTTTGTAATGAGGGAGGGTGTGGCCTAAGGTGATCAATACCCTATAAGAAGATCTGCATATTTATTAGGCAGAATAATTTTCTCAGGCAAAATGGACCATAGAGATTTAACTGACTTTTTAAAAAAAATTTTTTTAAAGGGTATGTCCACCCTAAATTCAAAATTTTAATACACGATCCCCCCTGGGCTCCCAGCCCCAACCGCATTAATTTTATTTTTAGAAAGCCCCCCAAACTCTACTTACCTCCCCTCTTTCCTGCGACGCGCTCCCGGCCCTCTGCTTGCTAGGAAATGCAAGCAGACGCGGCTGCCGGCAGCTCACTTCCACGTTAGAAAGCGGAGAGGTAAGTAACAGATTTGGGAGCTTTCTAAAAATAAAATTTATGCGGTTGGGGCTGGGGGACATGGGGGAAGGCTGAGATAAAGGGGTTTTAAGCTAGGGGGAGGGATAGCAGAAAGGGAGGGAGAGGGAGGGAGGGGGGAGAAGAGCTGCAGTACGCATGGCAAAAATCTACCTAAGGCAAGGTAGGAGGCAGAGCCCTGCTAGCCTCCTGGTGGGCAGTTTTTGGCACTTTGGGGGGGGACTACAGGAGAACCCTATGGAGCTGGGATGTGAGGTAAGGATTAAACTACACTACATGGTGGGGCCAGTAGTTGGGGGGGATTATAGTTTTGGGGGTGGACATGCCCTTTAAAGTCATTCAGAGGGATGCAGCACTCCATATCGCTAAGATATGGGGCATGATCAAACAATTTGTTACAAATAGTCAAAAGGGTTGCATGAAACAAGTTGAGAAAAAGACATAAATTAACTGCCCATTATGCTTCAGTTTTTAACAAATTCTAGAAATGCAGCCTACCCAGAGTGCCCAGAAGTACAAGGTGTTCAGTGCTCAGAGACATGGCCAAGCCCAACCAACACTGAACAAGACACAATATTGGGCCAAGAAATGTCATGACTTTTTGGACTGATGATTTAAGGGTAACTGTGGTCCAAAAATGACTTTAGGTACATTGACAGGAATTGCTTTCCTGAGTATTTTTGCAGTTTACTTAAAAAAAAAATTTGTGAAGATATTTACATTTTTATGTGATAAGGAAGCAACAGATCCCCTGTACTTCCTGCTTTGAAACCATGTGACAGTCCCTACTCAAGGTCTTCCTTGTTTCTACTGCTTTCTCCCGCATTGAGCATGTGCCAACCACAGAATAGAAGGAGGAACAACTATTTGTGACTGCAGATTCAGAACCTCCGACCCCTAACTTTCTCATCAGTGATTTCTTTATATCTTGGGCTGTGCAGCACATAGAGATGTGGTTGATGTCCTGTTTTAAATGTAGGCCTTTTATTTAAAATCAAATTGTTTGGAGACCACAGTTGCACTTTAAGAATGACTCTTGATGGACCAGATAGATGGGCCATGGCTGGATCACTAATAAGCATAGATCTCTAACTTGGACAAAAGCAAGGTTGATGTGTGGTACTGGGTATATGTTGGTATTATTAAAAATGAGCTAGTTAGACCCATTCAGATTAAAGATGGCCTAAGGGCTAGGCCACACTACTGTGATACTTCTGCGTTTGCGTTTTTTCAAATCATTGGAATCGCGGCAGCGCAACGAATACTCCCGTTTTCGGGTGTGATGATTTTCAATCGCAATTGCATGCGTTTTCCAATACTTAATGAAAAAATGCATGCCCAACCAATCAGATGTTAGCTTTCAAATGTTAAATAAGATCTGATTGGTTGGGGCAAAATTAGCACCATTTTAAACGATAAGAACGTTTATCGAATCTCCCTGTAAGTGCTTGCAGGCGGGTAACGATAAGTGTCAGCAGGCTGGTAACTAAGTGCCCAGTGCCATAAGCTGATAACTATATGTGCCAACAGGCTGGTATCTACAAGCACCCACAGACTGGTAAATATGTGCCCACAGGCTGGTAAATTAGTGCCGACAGGCTGTTAACTAAGTGCCCGCAGGCTGGTAAAGTGCCCAGTCCCACAAGCTGGTAACTATAAGTGCCCACAGGCTGGTAAATATGTGCTGCTAAGTGCCCACAGGCTGGTAAATATGTGCTGCTAAGTGCCCGTAGGCTGGAAACCGTGCCCAGTGCCACAAGCTGGTAACTATATGTGCCCACAGGCTGGTAAATGTGTACCCACAGGCTGGTAACTTCGTGCCCGCAGGCTGTTAACCAAGTGCCCGCAAGCTGGTAACTAAATGTCTGCAGGCTGGTAACTAAATGCTCAGTCCCACAAGCTGGTAACTATAAGTGCCCACAGGCAGGTAAATATGTGGCCACAGGCTGGTATCTAAGTGCTCACACGCTGGTAACCAAGAGCCACAGGCTGGGTAAATATGTTCTCACAGGCTGGTAACTATAAGTATAATATATATATATATATATATATTAACAAAAAAGACTGGTAATGGAAACTAAGAAATGGAAAACCCCCTGGAAGACACACACAGAGGCCAATTGCAACTACCAATCCCACCACTCCACAACATGCAGGAGAGGAAGTTCAAATTGCAGTGACACTGGAATTATTGTGCGTCCACACGCTGTGATGTCATCACGCACCATTGGCTATACCACCAATGAAGGTAGGTTGAGGGGGTTTTCCAGGGCATCCCACACATCCAATGTAAGCACCCTGACATCACTGGGGATTCCATCTGTGCAGCGGCTCTTCAGAACAAGAAGGGAAAACAACCCGGCCGGAGCACGTGCATCATGACTTCACCTTTCTCGGTCGGCAGCGCTCTACATACCGTATATACTCGAATAGAAGTCGATCAGAGTATAAGTCGAGAAACCTATTTCTACCTGAAAAAGTCGAGGGTAGAAAATGACTACTACTGCCTTCTGATTCTGTATTGTTTTGAGGCTTTAGTTGCTATTTAAATGGACAGCAGAATTCACATATAGTAGTCCCATACAGTAATAGCCAAATCCAGTATGGCTATTACTGTATGGGACTACGTATTGTTTTGAGGCTTTAGTTGCTATTTAAATGGACAGCAGAATTCACATATAGTAGTCCCATACAGTAATAGTCAAATCCAGTATGGCTATTACTGTATGGGACTACTGTATGGGAATTCTGCTGTCCATTTAAAAGGCAACTAAAGCCTCAAAATAATACAGAATCAGAAGGCAGTCTTAAACAATAGATACCATCCTCCTGATTGTTTTGTTTTAAAGTATTAGTTTCCCTTTCAATGGTAATCCCACACAGTAATCATAATCTCACTCAGTATCCCCCAATTCAGTGCCACTCCAGATGTTTGGAAACTACAACTCCTATCATGCTTTAGTAGCTGGAAGTTGTAGTTTCTAAACATCTGTCAAGTTCAACAAAAAAAAAATCCCCTTGCCCAACCTTTTTTGTGTTGTTTTTAGGCACTACAGCCAAAGCAAGCTGGGAGTTGTAGTTTCCAATCATCTGTATTGCAAGTTAAACAAAAAAAGTGTTACGCCCAACTCTGTACCAACCAACTCTGCAGGCAATAAGATGGCAATTTAACTTACTGGTCCCACAGGACCATCGGAGGACTCACTCCTTCCCTGCTCCTCCATTGTGGCAGTGCCTACTTAACGGCGCATACCCACGGCAAGCACATAACCATGCTGATGCTAATGGACATAAGGAACTGTACTGGTAAGTGAAATACATACTTACCATTTCTTCTGTGTGTGTCATTTGCATTGTGACTCGAGTATAAGCCGAGGCAAGGTTTTTAGGTTTATTTTTAAACCTAAAAACCTTGGCTTACACTCAAGTTTATACGGTAGTTGAATAAGGCATGCGGCCCGAATTTTGCCATGAAAACCAGCCCAGTCCGCCCCTGATTGGTGGTAATAGCTTGTATATGCTTTCCCTGCCTGACTGCAACAATTGTTTCTACCAATTGTATACTGTAGTTTAAGTGTTAACACAATTATGAAAACATAATTTATTACTATTGCAATCTGGTCATGAAAATTCAGAAGAGCAGAATTCTCCGTCCACACTGAAAATGATTTAGCACAGTTCTAATCACCAGGTAGGCTGTAAGTGCACAGATATTGTAAAACAATGGATCATTTACATTTGTCTGATTGTCAATGGAATGACTGATGACTGGCAATTGTTGTTCTTTAACAAACACAGACAGATTATAATATGAAAGCTCCTTTCTCACGTGTGTAGCTGGCTTAAAAAGTAAAGCACCCATCAGTTTCCTTCAAGCAACAAATGGATTGGTGATACACAGTTCACTGTAAAATCAAGTTATGTCCATTTGGAAGCTGCAACTTTAAACTCCCATAATTTGGAAAACCAACTATTTGCCATTCGTTTCTATTATTCACAGGGAGGTGAGAACGCTTATTCTCACCTCCCTGTGAATAATAGTACGCTCGGAAGACTTTGAACTTACCTTCACTCCGCTCCGCTCGCAGCCGCTCCTTCACTGACAGCCGCTCTGTCCCGACCACGCGCCCTATCTTAGGCGCATGCACGCCAATACAAAAGATAGGGCATGCGATCGGGAGAGAACAGCTGTTCAGTGAAGGAGCGGCTGCGAGCGGAGCGAAGTTGCGTTCCAGGTCCCCCAAGCGTACTATTTTTCACAGGGAGGTGAGAATAAGCGTTCTCACCTCCCTGTGAATAATACAAACGAATGGCAAATAGTTGGTTTTATCGGTTTAGTGTTCCTTTAAAAATACTGTTGCCATATTTAGTTTTTAGCTATGCCCCTCCAGAGCCTAGCTTTGTTCCTTGAAAGTTGCTGACATCTTGTTACTGGTTTGCTGAATGTTAAAGGACATTTATAGTGATATTAGAATGTGAAAAGTAACAGTAGGTGAAAATGTAGTGTGAGATGGGTGAAGTTGAACCCACCTTATATCGCTTTGCTGTATGATGTGAAACCTAAAATCTGGGCATACAAAGTTTTCAGGTGGTCCCCTCCCACTACTCCCCGTCGAAAATTTAAATATCCGTTTCTATTGGGTGATAGGAGTGCTTGTTCTCTGCTATCCAGTGTTAGCCGTCTCCTAGCAAGGAGCATGGGCAAGCATTGTGAGGTAAATGTGCGATCAGAAAATTTTATGATCAGCACTCCTGTTCTCAGTTGTCCTGAAAGGGTAAGGTAAATGTGGACCGGTGTGTGGGTTACTTGAGGGTACAAAATTAATTAGATCAACACAGGTGGGTGTTTCCTCATAGGGAAACCTATGTCCGGCCCAGTAATGAATAAATAAGGACAGGTACCACTACACAGGAGCACAAGAGCCTCGTGGAACGATCAGTCAGCGCGCCCGCTATTAGAAAGACGTGTGAAATATTAATTAGCATAATGCTAATGAGTTTGAGTGACACATACCAGCAGCTCCATCTACAAAGTGAGCACAAACTTTGCAGCACTATAGCGTAGACAATTGGAGGAAACTGGAGATAAGGATAGTCATTGGGGGCTTGACGGAGCCTGGCCTAATGAAATATGTAATCAAATTATATATTATTTATAGAGTATAATTGTCCTTTAAGCTCTGCCCCTCTGAGATTTCCTCTTGAGTCTTAAACAGTAATGCCTGTGAGTTCCGTGCACAGAGATGCGTGATTGGGTGTCAGGACAAAGCGTGGGGGTGAAAAAGAAATGTGCAAACGGACTCTCCAAACTTTCGAAGATTTGCAAAAAACTTTATTCACCCATTTGTGAAAAAAAACATCTGGGGCCTGACCCGAAATGTTGCCCTAGAAGTTTTTTTTTCACAAATGGGTGAATTAAAGTTTTTGTATGTGTGCATGTATTTGTTTATTTATATAGCGCCACTAGGGGACACATTGCTATACAATATAAAATACATAAAGTCATACAAGGGGGACAGTAAATAAATACATAAATATATAAATAAGTATGAGCACCATGAAATATACAAGTGCGTTGTGGTGGAAAAATAAATTTGCGTATCATTGGCGTACAGATGGTACTTAAAACCAAATGAGCTGATGACTTCTCCCAGGGAAATGGTATAGAGGGAGAACAACTAAAGGTCCAAGGACAGAGCCCCAACATTAAGAGGAACCAGAGAGCATGTTTTATTATCATATGACACAGAGTAGGCTCTGTTCGAGAGGTAGGATCATAGCCACGATGCCGCTTCATTCCGGATGCCCAAGGAGTGAATAATTTGCATTAAGAGGGAATGATCAACTGTGTCGAAAGCAGAGGAGAGGTTGAGAAGGATGAGAATAGAAAAGTTACAATACACATCATGTCCTGTACAGAACTTTTTTTGGATAAGCTATGACTGCCACATGTTTTAAAAACAGCACATCATTGGATGTTATACTGACATTACCACTTCCTTTTCAATATTCACATGGAGACCCCTTAGCAGTCACAGAGGTGTGGTTTAACCTCCCATTTTGACTATTCCATATTAAAATAGGAATCTCAGATCTGTAAGTAGGTTTATGTATTTTGTATCAGTTGTACATTTTCTCTTTTACCTAAAAAAAGTTAGTGCTATACTTTATATACTTTTATTGATGATCATTTAATGATCAAATTAATAGCAATAGTGAAATAGTATACACCTTTCCTATATGTAATATCCCATACCTCATTGGT
The DNA here is from genome assembly GCA_019447015.1 of Hymenochirus boettgeri. Classification (NCBI taxonomy): domain Eukaryota; kingdom Metazoa; phylum Chordata; class Amphibia; order Anura; family Pipidae; genus Hymenochirus; species Hymenochirus boettgeri. The sequence goes on from CM033469.1 coordinate 317,187,162, forward strand.
AGCTCCTAAAAACGAAATAAAATTTCCTGCGAAGATATAAATATCAATATATATATAAAATCTCAAATTACGGTATGTGATTGTGTGTGTCTCTGCAGTTCCTATGGACTCACCACTAGAGGGACAAACACAGGAAACAAGCAGAGGCAGAACACAGCAGCAAGACAGCAAGTTAGGTTGTTTGGGACAGAGGGGGTGACCCTGGATTTGGGTCAGCATTATTGGTAAATGTGTTAGAGAAGGATCACTATTGGTTAATGTGTTAGAGAGGGATCACTATTGGTCAATGTGTTAGAGAGGGATCACTATTGGTCAATGTGGTAGAGAGGGATCACTATTGGTCAATGTGTTAGAGAGGGATCACTATTGGTCAATGTGTTAGAGAGGGGTCACTATTGGTAAATGGTGAGAGAAGGATCACTATTGTTCATGTGTTACAGAGGGATACTATGGTCATGTGTTACAGAGGGATCACTATTGGTCAATGTGTTACAGAGGGATCACTATTGGTCAAGTTGTAAGAGGGATCACTATTGGTATGTGTTAGAGAGGGATCAATATTGGTCAATGTGTTAGAGAGGATCACTATTGGTCAATGTGTTACAGAGGGATCGCTATTGGTCAATGTGTTAGAGAGGGATCACTATGGTCAATGTGTTAGAGAGGGTCACTATTGGTCATTGTGTTACAGAGGGATCACTATTGGTCAAGTGTTAGAGAGGGATCACTATTGGTCAATGTGTTAGAGAGGGATCACTATTGGTAAATGTGTGTGGAGGGATCACTATTGGTCAAGTGGTTAGAGAGGGATCACTATTGGTAAATGTGTGGTCCTATAAAGAACTCAGACTATCCTGTCATGTTTCAATCTTATTACATTTATCAGTTCAGGACACAGGTTCATGGCTTCTATGGGGTCTATTGCTTAAATAATGTAATAAACCATTAACAAACTCACTCATTGTCTCAGAGAAATAGGCATAGAGATGTTTTCTTTTCAGTCCCCCTATCATATATAGCAGGGATAAGCAACCAGTAGATCTCAGATGTTTGAAACAACAACTCCACATTCCTCTACAAGCACTCTGTAGTTAGGGAATTCAAACTACAACTCTCAGCATTCCACTACAAGCACTCTGTAGTTAGGGAATTTAAAACTAAACTCCCAGCATTCTCTACAAGCACTCTTAAATTTCCACCAATAATAGATCAATAGGAGATCCATTGGATCATTCTATAATTAAAGTTATTAGTCTGTCTTTCAATACTCACCCTCCCTATTGGTAAATGTGTTAAGAGAGGGATCACTATTGGTCAATGTGTTAGAGAGGGATCACTATTGGTAAATGTGTTACAGAGGGATCACTATTGGTAAATGTGAGGTCCTATAAATAACCCAGACTATCCTGTCATGTTTCAATCTTATTACATTTATCAGTTCAGGACACAGGTTCAGACTTCTATGGGGTCTATTACTTAAATAATGTAATAAACCATTAACAAACTCATTTCATTGTCTCAGAGAAATAGGCATGGAGATTTTTTCCTTTCAGTCCCACTATCATATATAGCAGGGATAAGCAACTAGTAGATCCCAGATTTGAAACTACAACTCCCAGCATCCACTACAAGCACTCTGTATTTAGGGAATTCAAACTACAACTCCCAGCATTCCTCTACAAGCACCGTAGTTAGGGAATAAAACTACAACTCCCATCATTCCTCTACAAGTACTCTGTAAATAGTTAATTCTGGGAGTTGTAGTTTCCAAACATCTGGAGATCTTGCCTATCCCTGATCTATAGATATCTCTTACTGTCCAGCAAACAGCAGCTCTCCTTTTTGTCTATTGAGAGGGGAGGGGTGGGGTTTGTGAGAGTGAGAATAATGTTTTTACTAAGACTGTCACATGTTTTACAAGGAGGTGTCATCAAATAAGTCTTGCAACTTCCTACAACACTGCTAGCTATTGGCTAACACTGCTGTCAAACTAATATTAAGCACACCATTGGATACAACACTAAAAGGGAAGTGAGAAATAGTTCCTTTGTAAGTTTCCATTGCCTCCCTGTAAAACTTCCTGGGGTGTGGCTAACAGTCCATTTCGAAGATTCCATTACAAAACAGGAGTGGGGACTACTAAGTACATTTATTTATTTATAGATTTTGCCTTATTTACATTTCTATATACTTTAATGTCATTACTACATATTTGTTAATATTGATATAACTATTTAGTGCTTAAACAACACATAAACACTGTCCCTATGTATATTATTTTTACCCACCCCCACCAACATAGTACCCCTGAACAACCCAATGTATTCCCCATGAAATTATAAATTTATTTATAAATATATAAGGGAAGGGATAGAAAAGATAATCAATGCACATTCCTAGGCCCATACAATATCATATATTCTGCACACTGGCATATTTTATAAACAAAGGGGTTTTAGTATACATTACTGTGATACATGAATGAAAAGGCTTCCAACCACGTCAAGGTAACCCCAGTCTGGAAGTCCTAACTTCTAACATTTTTAAATCTCATTTACTTCAATTACGTTTAGCAAACTTTTGCATTTCTCATTCTTCACACATGGATGAAAAGTTTGCTAATCGTAATTGAAGTAAAATTTTTTTTAAAAAGGTTAGAAGTTAGGACCTTCCAGACTGGGGGTTACCTTGACGTGGTTGGAAGGCTTTTCATTCATGTGATCACAGTAATGATACTAAAACCCCTTTGTTATAAAGTGTGCCAATGCCAGTGTGCAGATAATATGTATTGTATGGTAATGTATGATAATATTGGTATGTATGATATTTTCTATGTTTGACCAGATCAGTAGCACTTCCGCTAATGTAGTTGTAAATTAACCTAATGGAGTGCTTCCTCAATCCTGTAGTATGTGTGTGTGGTGTGTGTGTGTGTGTGTTGTGTGTGTGTTTTTTATATATATATATATATATATATATATATATATATATATATATATATATATATAAATAAAATCAAATGTGATCGCACGCACTTGGTTCCAATATATGTGCCCAGGTGCTCCCGAAGTATAGTAGATATAAAGTGAAAAGACAAAGGTTTGTCTACCTACCCATACTTTGGAATAAACATAGTTTTTGGAAGACCCAGGAGTGCCCCTCCTTTTCACTTTTTTTATAATAACATTAAGCCCGTTACACTATCGGGTGCTAGAAGCTATAGGCCCCCTAGTGTCCCAAGGCCATAGCCCTCCTCCTCCATGTTCCAAGGCCATAGCTCCCCTCTTCCATGTCCCAAGGCCATTGCCCCCCTCCTCCATGTCCCAGGCCAGAGTCCCCCTCTGTCCCAAATCCAGGCCCCCCCTCTGTCCAAATCCAGCCCCCCCTCTGTCCCAAATCCAGGCCCCCCCTCTGTCCCAAATCCAGCCCCCCCCATCTGTCCCAATCCAGCCCCCCCCTCGTCCAAATCCAGCCCCCCCCTGCCCAAATCCAGGGCCCCCCTCGTCCCAAATCCAGGTCCCCCCTCTGTCCCAAATCCGGGCCCTCCCTCTGTCCCAAACCAGGGTCCCCCTCGTCCCAAATCCAGGGTCCCCTCTGTCCCAAATCCAGGGTCCCCCTCTGTTCAAATCCAGGGTCCCCCTCTGTCTCAAATCCAGGGTCCTCCTCTGTCTCAAATCCAGGGTCCCCCTCTGTCTCAAATCAGGGTCCCCCCTCGTCCCAAATCCAGGGTCCCCCCTCTGTCCTAAATCCAGGATCTCTCCTCTGTCCTAAATCCAGCCCCCTCTGTCTCAACCAGGTCCCTCTGTCCCAAATCCAGGGTCCCCCCTCTGTCCCAAATCCAGATCCTCCTGTCCTAAATCCAGCCCCCCTCTGTCTCAAATCCAGGGTCCCCCTCGTCCCAAATCCAGGGTCCCCCTCTGTCCCAAATCCAGGATCTCTCCTCTGTCCTAAATCCAGCCACCCTCTATCCCAAATCCAGCCCCCTCTATTCCATATCAGGGTCCCCTCTGTCCCAATACAGGGGTCCCCTCTATCCAAATACAGCCCCACTCTGTCCCAGTCCACCCCCACCACCCTCCTGACAGCCTGGAGTTGCTTTTTTTGAACAGCCACAGTCATATGAGCATTGAGCTTGACAAACTTAAGTAAAAGAATACACAAATACCCATATCTGCCACTTACCGTTACCGTTGTTTTTCCAGTACCATCTAACTTGCTATATATACACTACAATATCACTTAATGGTTTCTACATTTTATATTGGGATGAGGTAGGTAAAATAACAGCGCCAATTGTCTGTGTAGTTGACTGCATGATGGTGAGATTGCTTGTGTGTTTCCTGGCCTTAATCATAAAAACATAAAGTTCACGGTAACTCTTCTGTTTTGATATACGATCCTGGGTCCGATCTTAATTTTTTCGATATAAATCCACTATTACAGTGTAAAAACAAGGAAAACTGTATCCGGAATTTTAAGGGATCCATGTATGGAGGGGGCGTACAGTTGTACAAATGCTTTCAGTTTTTAAACTTGATACGATTGGGGTTGTTTTTTTACTGTTCCACTAGACAACATTTTACGTTATGTATAATACTTCGAGTATAAACCGAAAGGTATAGTTTAGGTAAAAAAGAAGGAAAACCACATTGATCGAGTATAAAAACCGACAGGGTTATGGTAGATTTGGCCCACAAGATGTTTGAGAAACTAAAACTCCCAGCATGCTTTATTGCTGGGAGTTGTAGTTTTCAACATTTAACGTGGCAAATACTTACAAAATAAGAGGTGAATACCTTCTTTACTTTGTGCATACTGTATGCCCAAATATAGGAGGATTACCCCTATTTGCAGGATTTGCACTTAAGATGTTTGTGAAAACAAAACTCCCAGCAATAAAGCATGTAGGAGTTTGTAGTTTTCAAAACATCTTAGAGTGGCAAAGACTGCAAATAGGGGTAAATTCCTCCTTTATGTGATGCTACAGTACTAGTTCACAAATAAATGAAGGTGTTACTCTTATTGTATAAAGTATGTGCCACTTGTGTCCCTGTGCATAGTTAAAAGTTTCTCCTACCTTGTCCGGCACGGACGAGCCAGATCAGCATCCTCGACCCAAGACTCTGCGCCTCGGATGGTGTCAATACCTGGCGCCTCTCATTTTGTGGCGCCAGGTTAGTGACATCACTCCGAAATGCGCAGCCGGCTGTGGACGAGAGGATGCAGATCAACGCGGACGGGGACAAGGTAGGAGATAAGGCGTACATTCGAGTTAAACCAGAGGTAAGATTTCAGGCTTTTTTTAAAGACTGAAAACCTCGGTTTATACTCGAGTATATACGGGTTAGAGTAGCCATTACTGTGCAGCTGGGCAGCAGCTGACCAACTCAGGATTTAATGTACGTGGCCTGCTTGTTCTGCGTGTCAGTATACCAGCAGCATGTATCATACAACCAATGACAATGGTAGCCACTAAATGCATATTAGATTGTAATCCGAATTGGACGATTCTTAGGGATTTATGGGCCAATTGACAGACAGTATCTAACCTGCGTACAAAGATTTAAAGGTGTGAAAATTGTAGTGGTTAAAATTCCCATTACAAGAAGAATAACTAGCTAATTCATACACTTTATTTTATATTCACAGTATGTCATTTTTGATCCAGTATGATAGAAACACGCTCCGACTTTGTAGTAGATGGAGAACACAAACTGCTATTTAAGGTTCATCTTCATTTAAACACGGATATGTACACTGGAGAAAATACAGGCTTTTTAAATTGCCCATTACGCAAACGCTACTTCTTCCCAAACTGTACCACTTTTTTGTTGGATCTGCCCCCTATTTCCTTTAGATATCCAGTCTGAACCTTTACATTTCGCTTGTCATCAAGGACCTTAGTATAGCATTTAACTCTTCGTTATGTAGAGTTTTGCTTGTAGCTGGGAATGTTGACAGTTGGCTACCTGAATGCATTGGTGGGAAAGCTTCACTGAGCCTGCTGCCATACAGAGAGTAGATAGTCTGGCAGGGGCTGGGGGGACTGAGTGGATGGGATTGGAGCAAAACAAGGTACTGCAGGAAGTCATGAAGCATCCTAACACATAGGTTAAGGTGATGCCTTAATGTATCATTATAGACTTGAAATAAGGCAGCAAAGTAGTAATTTTTTTTCAGTATGCCACCATCATTAATAGGTTTGATATCATAGGACATTTACAGCTTCAAACAACCATTTCAGAAGTTAATTCCTTAACTGACGATTGTTAGAGGAATAGGCACTTTTAAGTATAAACTATTCAGTTTAGCTTTAAATATGTAATTCTCAAATTTCCTGTGTGGCAGACACTTATCCACTTTTCTTTTTTACCCAATCTTTGTGTTATGTAACCTTGTGGTCTCGTACAACAATTTTGTACAAATAATTACATTGTAGAGAACATTTTATTTTTCATAGTATATTCATTTGGAGAAGGGCGGATGTTTATGCTCGACAACCATCAGAAAAACCATGTCTGAATTTATAGCAAACATGATGTTGCTAGTTAAGGTGGAGATGAAGCAAATTTATTTCTCGCATGCAGCATATGATATCATGTTGTTCATATTAAAATTTTACAGACTGACCGAAGGCAAAGTAGACCAAATCAAACATTAGCCACTTCAGGACAACACTGAAATTAAGCCTACAGTAGATGTTCATTCTTACCGTTCCTGTGAAGCCATCATTTCGTGGATGCTGTGCTCATACGGTTCAGGTCACAGTTTTTATTAGCCAATGTTTTTTTTTTTGAGTCCTCGTCTGCTCATCCTTTAGGGACTTTAGTTATAGTCTTCGTGGCTTCCCACATTTTGGGGGCACTACTCCAGCTGGTGATTCTTCAGGGGCCTTGTAATGCTTGGTTTGCACCCCTGCATGTGTTCCTGCATGAAACTGTTTCTATCACCGCACCACTTTCCAAAACTATTTCATTCGGGTTAAAATATTGGGTGTTAGTTAAATTCACCAACAGTGGGTTACAAAGCCATAATCAAATGAATAAAGGCACAACTTAACAGTGAAAATCACAATTCTCACTAGAAACCTACATTATAAATAGTGATAACCGTGACCAGCTGCCACAAATGTTGTTGACGTGAGTGATCAAGCTTTTGTTCTTGGGTTGTGTAACCATCTTACTAATTTTGGGAAATCGTCTACATGTTAGTGTTTTTGTACGTGCAAGTAGTAAACAACCTAAGATAGAGAGCATCTCTCTGGGAAAAGGGGGAGGAGGCACTGAAAGCCTGTAAACTGGTAATCCCCTTTAATAGGCTCAACAGGATGTCATAACCGAGGGCACGGCCAAAACGCAATCACAACGGAATGCATGCGATTTCATTGTGTTTGCCGCATTGTCACAACACCCAAAATGCGTTTTTTGGTGCGATGCCCCGATTCAATGATCGGAAAAAAACACACCATGCACACCAACCCCCCCCCAAAAAAAAACCAATCGCGCGCCCCCGGCCTAGCGCCCTAACAGAGCATACTAAAAAGGGGAACTAACTCTCCAGATCAACATGTCTAAATAGACAGGAGCAACATTCACCAAACTACAACAAGACTGCGTCTACCTCTCACTTTGCTGTGGACTTGGGTTGTTTATTGAAAATAACCTGGAGAGTACTTAAGGGTTTAGCTCCCACAATCCACTTAGCTGGGTAAACCCCCAGCTAGTGTCGTGGCAGGGTACCATGCTCTGTAGTGCCAAACCGATAAAAACAAGTAAGTTACAGCACGAGATCTCCCTCTCCCGTACACACAGAACAGGGATTTTATTGTTTTTGTTTTCAAAAACACATTCAAGGCTCCTGTCCCAAACCAATGATATCTATCCTTTACTTACATACAAAAGAAAAGTATCTTTGCAGTTGTATTTCAAAGATGGCATGGAAAGTAAGAAACGGAAATACTTACTTTTAGCAAAAATAAAAGTAAAATATGGGGAATTAGAACCTGCAACATTACATTTTACTCTGTCTTGCTAAAGGAGAAGCTGTTACCTATAGGCTACGGCTGGGTTACCATGGTGGGCCTATTTATCCCGAGCTGAAGATGGCTTGGCCCAGGACAAATTATCCGTTGGTCACGGCAAATTCGTCCGTGGCCCGAATTTGCAAACGATTCGACCGTCGGGAACCCATAGGGAACCGCACGATCGATATGGGATTTTCCAACATGTCGATAGAGGGAAAATATTCTTATGTGTTTACTAGAGAGAACACGATATAAACCATGGTACATGTACTAGGAACATAATGGAACAAAAAAATAAAGTAAGTTTGGGGCTTCAAACCTCATGACATGCTGAATGTATGTGTCTAAACCCCTGGAGTCTTACAAGGTGAGCCACCACGAATAAGCTGATAGCCTGTCGTAAATTCGAAGCTTTATATATGGAAATAATTAGAAACAAACAAGTATCTCTAGTACTGAACTTGTAACCTTCTGTTATTTTTTAAAACGGTGCGCCAACAATGAATAAGCAGAGAATCCAGCAACCATTGGATCGCTTATATTCCCCAGGAAAAGAATAAAAAAAAAAAAAAAAAAAGGAAGATAGAAAGTCCCGGATTGGAAAGCTGATGGTACCGCAGTTTATTTCCACGCCAAACTCCACACTGACTGGGTAAATAAATGCAGGGTAACAATCAGCTTCAAACGTCCTTATCAGGGATTCCATTTTGGTGTTTGGTGAGACATCTGTATCTGTTATAATAATTCTGTTACATAGATGTACAAGGAATACTGGGTCAGGGGGGAGTGGTACTTTGAGACTTATGGGCTGTGGGTTGTACTGGCCAACAACATGGAACTTCTTAATGACACCAATCCATTCTCACGATGTACTAAATCGCTGAACGTACAGAGACACCAGAAGAATCTTACAATGTTATACGGTGTTCTGGGGAGAACAAATCTTAACATTGGGTTTTAAAAATGTAAGTTTAGTTCTCCTTTAACATGGATACATAATTTAACGATACAACCCACCAATCCTGCAGCCCCCTTCGCCCAAAAATGTCCAATTAACCAAAGGCACTTTTATCACATCGATGGTCATGCCCACGAACAAGGGGTACTGGCAACAAAATATTCAGTTCCTCCATGACCAACATGGGATCACGTGGGCGGCCCCAAGTATGCCTACTTGGGCATTGTGGCCAAGTATTTGTAGATAAAATTTTTTTTTTTCATTTTTATCGTGTACAGTTTTATAAAACATTCTAGACACTCAGTGACAGTCGATAACAATATACCAATTTGATTAACAACATCAGTAAATTTCTCTCCTTACTTAAACCTCCCATCTAGAATTATAGTGATAAAGCGTGATTCAGAGGAAGGAGTGTAAGGTAGTAAAGAGAAACTTGTCAGCTTCAAATATTTCGAATGTTTGGCAGCTATAGTAAAATATACCGTCTGTCAACCCTTATTTCATTTTAACATTATTCCAAGGAACAATTAATTTGTGTAACACTTTAACACGCTGGGCGGGATTCCCCTTATCCCCAAGGCCCCGGGGTGGGTTGTTTTAATAAAGGAACGAATTCAAATATTTTAAAATATTCCTACACCCAACTACGAGACTTTTTTAGGTAAAAAAATTAATCACCCCATCAGGGAATATGCCACCACCATGCCGATTGCTTCTCATAGTGATAGGTCAATGAGTGTGTGTAAATAGCTCCTGTTCCCCCCCTACAACGCTTGTGATTATAATTATTTTGCCATCCAGGTTTTTCTGATGGCTGTAGTATTGGCCCCTGCCCCTTGGCATCAGATGTTAGTAATTTATTAATCGTGATTATAAGAGTATGGAAAAGATGGGAAGAACATAGAATCCTCGAAACATGCAAACAACGACTCTAAATACAAACCAGGAATATCTATACCAGAATGAGGGGACTTGGCTGTTTCATTCAGTAATAAACATTCTTCTCCTTTCCATAACTTGAATCTTTCCTGTTATAGATTACCAAACAAGCAATACAATGCCAATTGTTTTGTCGTTAGTTATTTACAGTACAAAAATTGTAAAGAACACTGGACCGATAGCCCAAACATAATGCCTATGTTAAAGGTGAATATAAAAGTACAAATGTTTTGATTTTTCTTGGGTTTGGAATTAATAAACAAAATTCCTCCAACAGGGGGGTATTAAAAAAGAAAAAAAAAAAAAAAAAACAAAAAAACGATGGAGAGCATCAAAACCTATACTTGATTACCACGGTAATATAAAATTACCTTTTTTTAGATAAGTGGTAGCATATAAACTAGTTTGAATGCTTTTAGGTATTTACTTTAAAAATTCTGGTATAAAACTAGCCGCAGAATGTTACCAAGATGAGTTGGGTTTCAGAGAAAGAGTTGTTTTTTTGCATTAGATCTCACATTTAGAAAAAGGAGCTGATACTTGAGTTCGTGTACCGACGAGGTAAAGCTAGGTACAGACATGTGATAGCATGTGAAGTACCAACCGCCCCGTTTGGATCGTTGATGATACGCTGGGTAGTATCATCAATGCTCGCCCATTACACCAGCCGCATTGTCCCGGCTTCAGATAGACTTTGTGTGCACTATTAGATCGGTATAGAAGCCAGGGAATTGGTTTGACTTTAGTTCCATGTAAATTTGTCATTCACTATAGAAGCAGAGCAAGCTCAGAATGTAGTTTGATGCAATTCACAAAAACATTTCACCCAATATAAAAAAAATGCCACAATTTTTTGTTTAGCGGACCAGATGGGGATGAACACTCAATCAGATTTACACAAAGCTCTGCCGGTAAGATTATAATTTGAAAAAAAAAAAGGGTTGCAGAAATAATTTACATAATGGCGGCCTTGTTGTAGTGTGTTCTTTTAAAAGTACGGCTGTTAAAAAAATGGTGCCATTATTTTAGAGATGACCAGACACCATACCGGGCTACAAATGCCTTTTGACTTAGATTCAAAAATAGATATGGCCTTTGGTGCAGCACCTAGATCATAATTTCCAACTGATGAGTTAGAGAAACACACATGATATCAAGATTGACAAATATTACTGTATATTATATTATTATAAAATCTTACCTAGCAAAAAGGGTTCTATTTTAAAGGAATTGTTGACCCATTTTCGAGAAAACCCTATAAAAACAATACTTAGGACACTAAACTGAAAAAAATTACTTGCCTTTATACCTTTCTATATTTTTTAGTGCTGGCAGGAACGTGGTCCCTTTTTGCTCCAGTGCTCGCCTCCCTTGTCACGGGTATCTCCTCATGTCCTTTTCAGCACTCCTAGTGTATTGGCATGTTGTCTCCTCTCTGTTGGATCCACTCGTCGCTCCAAAACTGAGGTCAAATGGAGTTGGGGAGCATGTGCAGTGGAGATGATCTGTGCCCCACTACAGCCAGTGAAAAATCAAAAACAAAACAAAAAAATTGTGTTATAGTTAATTCTTAAAGTGAAATCTTTCTTGCTATGGGAAGGTAAGCAGCACTGGGAGCTGTCATCCATGCTTGAATCAAGTAAGATTTCCTTTAGCTGAAGGAGGTGTGGGTGGAAATAATGCTTATTTGTTTTCCTGATATTAATGCTGAAATCAATAGCAATTGTAGTGAAGAGGACAGAAAGGAAGAAGGTTGACTCAATCATTGTGCAACTGGTGAAAGGTTTAAGAGCTCGAGGTTATACTGCAAACAGCAATTCGTAGAGGCTTTGAGAAATCTAAAAAAAGATAGCCGTTAAATCATGTTGTGTACAGACATGAAAGTAAAAAAAAGATGAGACCATTAGGTTCATCTCTAATTATAACCAGAATGGGGGGAGATGAAAACATACTCCAAAAAAACACTGGAGATTAATGCAAGCGATAGAGACTGGAAATCATATTGGGAGATACCCCCAAATGACAGCAGTCGATGTTCTCTCTAACTTAAAGGATTAAGCTATCACCTAGTCATTACACACAAACCTGTCTAACCCCTCGTTCGGAGAAGTTTGTTAATTTGGTATAAAACAGCGGGGCAAACAAATGTTGTGGGCATGTCGAATATGTCCTACAGACCAAAAAGGACATATGTGTTGGTTCAGATGGAAAAGAGAGTGGAGTATTAAACATAGATCGTGTAAAACCACACAAGTGGATTTATTGAATTACATGTATGTGTATAAAAATATGTTGGAAAGACGAAAGGGAGTTGAAAACACGATTGGAGAGCATGAAGAGCAATATGGAAAAGAGAAAATGACAGATCGTATGTTGACCAAAAACCTATGGTCGAGGAAACTAATGGACCAGTACCTGCGTTATGTGGTATAGAAGCAGTATATAGGCATCAGGGGAGGGGAATAGAAACGTGTTGTTACGAAAGAATTACTGAGGGGTTTTGGATACTATAAACATAAAGGACCCTAAGCCCATGGGCCTTATAAAGAAATGCAGTTTGCATCGTTTTAGGATGTTGAGGGCGAAGTGAACGGAGTGCCTTCCGACTATTATATCGGAGTTGTATATTGTGACATGCACCGATGCATGGGAACCCGTTGTATGTCCTAAGGCAGGAAGTCCTATCTTCGTTAAAGTTTCCCAGTTAGTATACTTTTTGATTAGTGCAGACAGAAAGCCCTCTCTTTTGCTTGTTCCAAACTGAGATGAGGTTTACTCTACTCAATGATTTTTCTCGTAGAGCGAGCAAGTGGGGGTGGGATTTTGACGTAATGCAGGCGATATTCGTATTGCATCAATTGGACCACAGATTCGTGCTATAGAGGCACTGTGTCTCTAATTGTATGTTGATTAGCAATCTGTCCGATCGCACTATGGAGTATCATGTGTAAAAAATGTAAAAATAGACCAAAATGGGTTATGATCCTTTTTACTCGTATATATGATAATCTGATGGGATGGTATAATTGTTCTGTAATTGATTTTATGAGATGTCGACACGCTAATGGTGTACAATTTAACATATAATATTATTAAAGAACTCTATAGAACTGGGCTGTACCCCGAGTGGGTAAATGTCTCTCTTCGAATGAATTATGGATTTTGAGATTTTGAGAATATAAACTGAGTAGTATACCCAGTTTCATACCACGAGACATAGTGATATATTCCTGTTTTTCATTACAATTGAATTGGGGCAGGCGCCACAATGTCTAAACAAATGGGTATTAGGAGGCGTGGTCTCTCAGGATTTTCAAGGATTAAAAGGTCTCACTGAGATATCGCGAGACCTCTAGACAAGCACAGCGACTAGGTTGCGCAGGTTGGTAAAAACGCGCGGTAGGTTGTTCTAAAATGGGAGTGAGATGACGGCGTCCATGCGGCAGTATGGAAAAATAGCGAACCAGAGGAGGAAGATTTCCAAGGAAGGTGAAATATTTTACATCCCAAAATCGTGGTGAGGAGTGTGGTCCGTCCCGTTTAGGGGGTCTGGCTTCTCACGTAGTCCCGAAACCATGGTACATCCCATGGTTTAGTTTTTGTGATTAGGATCAGATAGAAACTGTTCACTTGGTTATCTGATCATTATCTAGTCATAGTTTGACTTATAACCATCAGTCGTCCACTGCTTGCTTTGGAGCTGATTTGAACTTTGGTTTATGGTTGGACGCTCTTATGGTAACCAGGATTTTATGAATCATGTATATGTATGTTAATTTATAGGCAAGTTTTCTGTAAATACATGCTAAGGTTAGTAAGATTATGTACTGGGTGGAATTATACAACCATTTGGACGCATAAAACATGTTTTGTTATTTTTTGACCTTTATTGTCAGTGCCTTTTTTGTGGGGTCTTTTTCAAGGGGCCACTTTTGGCCTTCATTTGTATAAGTGATAGAGAAAGAAGCTTTACTTTCAAGATAGTTTTACATGTAGTGTGTCAGGGGAGGGGCTGGGTGATTCACAGTTCCTTACCGACTAGCTGTGTCCCGCCCCTCTTAAAAGCAAAACTCCCAGAGCTAAAAAAACAAGGGATAGAAAGAGAAGGCAAAAAAGGCAGATTTAAGATTGGTGGTAATTAATCCTAATTACTGTGTGATTAGTTAAAAAATGATTTGCTTCAGTTTACATGTCCTTTAATACATGGAAAGACTTATGTATAGATCATACCTTTAGGCAGGGAGGCATGGTACTATAAAAAACCCAAGTGCATTGTAAGAGAGATTTAAAAATTTTTCTGTTTAAATGTTAATCTGATCAGCATACTTCTTTAGTGTTAAAGGGCATATCCACCCCCAAAACTATTATTTAAAACTACTGGCCCCACTCTGTAGTGCATAAAAATCCTTACCTTAATCCATGCTCCAAATGGCTGCCCTGCTATGCCCCTCCAAAGTCTCAAAAAATGTCCACCAAGAGCCTAACAGAGTCCATAGAGGACTCTTCCTCCTGTCTCTCCTCGGAAGAATTTTGTCATGCGCACTGCAGCCCTCCCCCCTCCCTAGTGTAATCCCCTTTTGACACTATTATAGGGCTTCCTCCCCCAGCCCAACCGCATTTTTATTATTTACAGAAACTCTCCCGAACTCTACTTATCTTCCCTCTTTCCTCCGGCGTTCTGAACTACCGGAGCCGTGTCCGTGATTGGCTGCCTCTCAGCCAATCACAGACAACGGCTGCCGGTCCGGGCCCCTGCTTGTAGTTTCATGCAAGCAGAGGGCAGGACAGTGTGGCAGAGGATAGAGGGAGGGAAGTAAAGATCGGGGGAGTTTCTCAAAATAATAATAATGAGGTTGGGGCTGGGGGAGGAATTCCTACAACAATATGTTTTTTTTTAAAGGGCAATTATAGTGAAAAAAAACACTTTCAGGGAGATTCATAAAAGTTCTTATCGTTTAAAATAGTGCTAATTTTTCCCAACCAATCAGATCTTATTTAACATTTGTAAGCTAACATCTGATTGGTTGGGGCAAAACTAGCACCATTTTAAACGATAAGAACTTTTATTGAATAACCCTGTTTTGTCTATATACAATGTACAGATCATTAGTGTAAGCGCCTGACTTTCATGTTGCTGTGTAGCTTCGTTTCGTACACTGGCAGAAGTTGTACCAGCTGTGTAGTCCCCCCTCCCCTCTCTGTCTAGTCCCCCTCAAGCAGTAAAGGGCTGTATGAAAAGTCCAGGCATGCTCAGTTGAAAGCACTTTAATTGAAGTGCTGACATCCTGTTGACCACTCCCTTCCAGAGCTAGACTGCTAGCAGGCAAATTGTGGGAGAAAATATCAATATGCTGAAGGTAGGGGCAAAGGGGGAGAGAGGAGGACAAGTGGTGCTGAGATTCTTTACAAGTAAGTTACTGAACTCTGCCTGTTCTCAAGTTTGCTAATTGTTATTTATGTACCTAAAGTTCAATCTCCTGCTCTAGCTGAGATCAGAATCACTGAAGAGAGAGTAGTGTAGCAGCTGTAGTGACCTTCACAAACACAGTGACACTGCTTGTCCTGATACATTTCAGTTGCTTTAGTCTATATATATTAGATTGCACTGTGTGTCTTGTTTGGTATATAGTCTGTATTACTGTATTTTACATATACTGTATTAGTGTTTACTTGGGATGTCCATTTGAGTCACTGGTTTTGTATGTATATAGAGGGGAGGGACCGTTTTATAGTGGTTTATGCTCATATTGCTGGGTTAATGGTTTATTGATTGTGTTTAGCACTACACGAATTTGACCATGTGTTGACATGGTACTGTGTGGGTGAAGGGTGTGTGACAGTACTGGCATGGAGCTTTGGATTGTGTGGGTGTGTACCTTTGAGTGACAGATGAGGTGTTGTACAGCTCCTACAAATCACAGCATATTCAAAGGCTTATATCTCGGGGACATGAAGAATTAAAGAAACTAAAGGTACCCTGGTGGTTGGGATACTTAAGGATACATCGAAGGAATTAAAAAAAAACAATTTTCTCACTACAATTGCCCTTAAATGGGTGTAGATATGCCCTTTAAATGAATGCTGAACAGATTAATTTGTTTTTTCTCCTGACCGACCATTCAAGACCTTCGAATGGTCGGCCAGAAAGAAGGACAAAAGCAGCCGCGTCCAACAGTTACCGCGGACCGATTGTGTGGTCCATAGAGGACCACGCGATCGGTCATGGTTTTCCGCCCGTCCGATGTGCTTTCATCCGATTCGGATTAAAGCGGTTTCTCATGGTTGGAGCCGCACTACAATAATTCGACGAAACATCGATCGGACAAATTATGTATCGTGTGTACCTAGCTTAAGCCTGGCATGCAGAGGTAGGCATTTCCAAATTAGTTTGATCTGCTTTGCTGAATAGTAATTGAATTAATAGTAGATCAAGATGTAGTCTTAATGGCTGAAAAGAAACCAGATCACTATGCAGTTTATATCAGTGCTAGTTATCAATCAGCCCTGAAGTTGGATGTTCTAAAAATACGCGAGGACCCTCCTTACGCTCCCCAACACAGTCAATTTAGGCGCACAAAAGAGTATGCGTCGAACAGCCATTTTGCCAAACAACTGCATGTATGCAGGCATACAGTCGGCGCCGTTGATCAACCATGTTGAATCACCAATGACGGCTGGACGAGCATGTACATGCATGTGATTATCAGCCATAATGCCAGTTAGACGTCCTTTGTTGTTTGTTGTTGCACCAAATCAACCGTATGCACTGTAGAAAAAGATTGATTTGATTATTAGACTGGATCAATCGGTGATCCTAGGAAAAAGACCTGTATCTTTGGTGCTTTTAGTATGCTGTGTTACAGTTATAAACAGTATGCATATTAATAGCTTACTTAAGCTTCGGTTTTGCTTTTACTGTACAGTACTTGTTTTAAAGTATATAGGATTCCAAAAAATTATTAAAGGGACACTAAACAGGATTTTTTTCAAAAGGACATGAAATCTGTATCTATTATTCACAGGGAGGTTAGAACACTTATTTCCACCTCCATGTAAATAATAGAATGCTCATAGGATTTAAAGGGCATGTCCTCCCCCAAACTTACTGCTGGCCCCACTGTTAAGTGTCAAAAATCCTTTCCTTTCTCCTCGGCTTGAAATGGTTGTCGCCAGTATCAATCCAAAGTAGACATCCCCTGCGCATGTCACAGACCTTGTTGAGGCAGAGAAGAAACCGGCACCGGATGAATCACTGACAGCTTCAACTCTTCACTTTCATGGACAAGGCATAGCAGGAGAACCATTTGGAGCAGAGATGTAAGGTAAGGATCATTTTAATCTACTAACTTTAGTTTTGCGGGTGGACATGTCCTAAATGTAAAAATTAAAGTGCCAGATAACTTGCCAGACTGTGCTCCTCTGCTTTTTCAATAGCCGACAGACCGCTGTGATTGGCTGCCCTCAGCTAATAACAGACGCGGCTGATGGTCTGGCCCCTAATGTAACTCTGTTCCTGGAAGTAACAATACAGGCCATGGCCGCTGAAATGAAGGCTGGTAAGTAAGTTATCTGCCACTTTTTTTTTTTTACATTAAAAGGGTTAGAAGGGTAGTGGCTACACTACAGAAATTTTTCATTTTCAGGTTGACATACCTTTAAGCATATCAAGTGATGTGTATTTTTGTAATGAGGGAGGGTGTGGCCTAAGGTGATCAATACCCTATAAGAAGATGCATATTTATTAGGCAGAATAATTTCTCAGGCAAATGGACCATAGAGATTTAACTGACTTTAAAAAAAATTTTTTTAAAGGGTATGTCCACCCTAAATTCAAAATTTTAAACACGATCCCCCCTGGGCTCCCAGCCCCAACCGCATTAATTTATTTTTAGAAAGCCCCCAAACTCTACTTACCCTCCCTCTTTCCTGCGACGCGCCCGGCCTCTGCTTGCAGGAAATGCAAGCAGACGCGGCTGCCGGCAGCTCACTTCCACGTTAGAAAGCGGGAGAGGTAAGTAACAGATTGGGAGCTTTCTAAAATAAAATTATGCGGTTGGGGCTGGGGGACATGGGGGAGGCTGAGATAAAGGGGTTTTAGCTAGGGGGAGGGATAGAGAAAGGGAGGGAGAGGGAGGGAGGGGGGAGAAGAGCTGCAGTACGCATGGCAAAAATCTACCTAAGGCAAGGTAGGAGGCAGAGCCCTGCTAGCCTCCTGGTGGGCAGTTTTTGGCACTTTGGGGGGGGACTACAGGAGAACCCTATGGGCTGGGATGTGAGGTAAGGATTAAACTACACCTACATGGTGGGGCCAGTAGTTGGGGGGGATTATAGTTTTGGGGGGTGGACAGCCCTTTAAAGTCATTCAGAGGGATGCAGCACTCATAATCGCTAAGATATGGGGCATGATCAAACAATTTGTTACAAATAGTCAAAAGGGTTGCATGAAACAAGTTGAGAAAAAGACATAAATTAACTGCCCATTATGCTTCAGTTTTAACAAATTCTAGAAATGCAGCCTACCCAGAGTGCCCAGAAGTACAAGGTGTTCAGTGCTCAGAGACATGGCCAAGCCCAACCAACACTGAACAAGACAATATTGGGCCAAGAAATGTCATGACTTTTTGGACTGATGATTTAAGGGTAACTGTGGTCCAAAAATGACTTTAGGTACATTGACAGGAATTGCTTTCCTGAGTATTTTTGCAGTTTACTAAAAAAAAAATTTGTGAAGATATTTACATTTTTATGTGATAAGGAAGCAAAAGATCCCCTGTACTTCCTGTTTGAAACCATGTGACAGTCCCTACTCAAGGTCCTTTGTTTCTACTGCTTTTCCCGCTTGAGCATGTGCCACACAGAATAGAAGGAGGAACAACTATTGTGACTGCAGATTCAGAACCTCCGACCCCTAACTTCTCATCAGTGATTTCTTTATATCTTGGGGTGTGCGCACATAGAGATGTGGTTGATGTCCTGTTTTAAATGTAGGCCTTTATTTAAAATCAAATTGTTTGGAGACCACAGTTGCACTTTAAGAATGACTCTTGATGGACAGATAGATGGGCCATGGCTGGATCACTAATAAGCACATAGATCTCTAACTTGGACAAAAGCAAGGTTGATGTGTGGGTACTGGGTATATGTGGTATTATTAAAAATGAGTAGTTAGACCCATTCAGATTAAAGATGGCCTAAGGGTAGGCCACACTACTGTGATACTTCTGCGTTTGCGTTTTTCACAATCATTGGAATCGCGCCAGCGCAACGAATACTCCCGTTTTCGTGTGGTGTGATGATTTCAATCGCAATTGCATGCGTTTTCCAATACTTAATGAAAAATGCCATGCCCAACCAATCAGGTGTTTAGCTTTCAAATGTTAAATAAGATCTGATTGGTTGGGGCAAAATTAGCACCATTTTAAACGATAAGAACGTTTATCGAATCTCCCTGAAGGGCTTGCAGGCGGGTAACGATAGTGTCAGCAGGCTGGTAACTAAGTGCCCAGTGCCATAAGCTGATAAATATGTGCCAACAGGCTGGTATCTACAAGCACCCACAGACTGGTAAATATGTGCCACAGGCTGGTAAATAGTGCCGACAGGCTGTTAACTAAGTGCGCAGGCTGGTAAAGTGGCCCAGTCCCACAAGCTGGTAACTATAATGCCCACAAGGCTGGTAAATATGTGCTGCTAAGTGCCCACAGGCTGGTAAATATGTGCTGCTAAGTGCCCGTAGGCTGGAAACCGTGCCCAGTGCCACAAGCTGGTAACTATATGTGCCCACAGGCTGGGAAATGTGTACCCACAGGCTGGTAACTTCGTGCCCGCAGGCTGTTAACCAAGTGCCCGAAGCTGGTAACTAAATGTCTGCAGGCTGGTAACTAAATGCTCAGTCCCACAAGCTGGTAACTATAAGTGCCCAGGCAGGTAAATATGTGGCCACAGGCTGGTATCTAAGTGCTCACACGCTGGTAACCAAGAGCCACAGGCGGGTAAATATGTTCTACAGGCTGGTAACTATAAGTATAATATATATATATATATATATTAACAAAAAAGACTGGTAATGGAAACTAAGAAATGGAAAACCCCCTGGAGACACACCACAGAGGCCAATTGCAACTACCAATCCCACCACTCCACAACATGCAGGAGAGGAAGTTCAAATTGCAGTGACACTGGAATTATTGTGCGTCCACACCGCTGTGATGTCTCACGCACCATTGGCTATACCACCAATGAAGGTAGGTTGAGGGGGTTTTCCAGGGCACCCACACATCCAATGTAAGCACCCTGACATCACTGGGGATTCCATCTGTGCAGCGGCTCTTCAGAACAGAAGAGGAAAACAACCCGGCCGGAGCACGTGCATCATGACTTCACCTTCTCGGTCGGCAGCGCTCTACATACCGTATATACTCGAATAGAAGTCGATCAGAGTATAAGTCGAGAAACCATTTTCTACCTGAAAAAGTCGAGGGTAGAAATGACTACTACTGCCTTCTGATTCTGTATTGTTTTGAGGCTTTAGTTGCTATTTAAATGGACAGCAGAATTCACATATAGTAGTCCCATACAGTAATAGCCAAATCCAGTATGGCTATTATGTATGGGACTACGTATTGTTTTGAGGCTTTAGTTGCTATTAAATGGACAGCAGATTCACATATAGTAGTCCCATACAGTAATAGTCAAATCCAGTATGGCTATTACTGTATGGGACTACTGATGGGAATTCTGCTGTCCATTTAAAAGGCAACTAAAGCCTCAAATAATACAGAACAGAAGGCAGTCTTAAAAAATAGATACCATCCTCCTTGATGTTTGTTTTTTAAAGTATTAGTTCCCTTTCAATGGTAATCCACACAGTAATCATAATCTCTCATCGTATCCCCCAATTCAGTGCCACTCCAGATGTTGGAAACTACAACTCCATCATGCTTTAGTAGCTGAAGTTGTAGTTCTAAATCGTAAGTACAAAAAATCCCCTTGCATTGGTTTGCCTAAGCAAGCAAGCTGAGTTGTAGTTTCACATCTGTTTGCAAGTTAAACAAAAAAATGTTACGCCAACTCTGGACCAACCAACTTGCAGGCAATAAGATGGCAATTTAACTTACTGGTCCCACAGGACCATCGGAGGACTCACTCCTTCCCTGCCCCATTGGGCAGTGCTACTTAACGGCGCATACCCACGGCAAGCACATAAACCATGTGATGCTAATGGACATAAGGAAATGTACTGGTAAGTGAAATACATACTTACCATTTCTTCTGTGTGTTGTCATTTGCATTGTGACTCGAGTATAAGCCAGGCAAGGTTTTTAGGTTTATTTTTAAACCTAAAAACCTTGGCTTACACTCAAGTTTTATCGGTAGTTGAATAAGGATAGCGGCCCGAATTTTGCCATGAAAACCAGCCCAGCGCCCCTGATTGGTGGTAATAGTTGTATATGCTTTCCCTGCCTGACGCAACAATTGTCTACCAATTGATACTGTAGTTTAAGTGTTAACACAATTATGAAAACATAATTTATTACTATTGAATCGGTCATGAAATTCAGAAGAGCAGAATTCTCCGTCCACACTGAAATGATTTAGCACAGTTCTAACACCAGGTAGGCTGTAAGTGCACAGATATTGAAAACAATGGATATTTACATTTGTCTGATTGTAATGGAATGATGACTGGCAATTGTTGTTCTTTAACAAACACAGACAGATTATAATATGAAAGCTCCTTCTCACGTGTGTAGCTGGCTTAAAAAGTAAAGCACCCACAGTTTCCTTCAAGCAACAAATGGATTGGTGATACACAGTTCACTGTAAAATCAAGTTATGTCCATTTGGAAGCTGCAACTTTAAACTCCCATAATTTGGAAAACCAACTATTTGCCATTGTTCTATTATTCACAGGGAGGTGAGAACGCTTATTCTCACCTCCCTGTGAATAATAGTAGCTCGAAGACTTTGAACTTACCTTCACTCGCTCGCTCGCAGCCGCTCCTTCACTGACAGCCGCTCTGTCCCGACCACGCGCCCTATCTTAGGCGCATGCACGCCAATACAAAAGATAGGGCATGCGATCGGGAGAGAACAGCTGTTCAGTGAAGGAGCGGCTGCGAGCGAGGGGAAGTTGCGTTCCAGGTCCCCCAAGCGTACATTTTTCACAGGGAGGTGAGAATAAGCGTTCTCACCTCCCTGTGAATAATACAAACGAATGGCAAATAGTTGGTTTTATCGGTTTAGTGTTCCTTTAAAAATACTGTTCCATATTTAGTTTTAGCTATGCCCCTCCAGAGCCTAGCTTTGTTCCTTGAAAGTGCTGACATTTGTTACTGGTTTGCTGAATGTTAAAGGACATTATAGTGATATTGAATGTGAAAAGTAACAGTAGGTGAAAATGTAGTGGTGAGATGGGTGAAGTTGAACCCACCTTATATGCTTTGCTGTTTGATGTGAAACCTAAAATCTGGGCATACAAGTTTTCAGGTGGTCCCTCCCACTACTCCCCGTCGAAAATTTAAATATCCGTTTCATTGGGTGATAGGAGTGCTTGTTCTCGCTATCCAGTGTTAGCCGTCTCCTAGCAAGGAGCATGGGCAAGCATTGTGAGGTAAATGTGCGATCAGAAAATTTATGATCAGCACTCCTGTTCTCAGTTGTCCTGAAAGGGTAAGGTAAATGTGGACCGGTGTGTGGGTTACTTGAGGGTACAAAATTAATTAGATCAACACAGGTGGGTGTTTCCTCATAGGGAAACCTATGTCCGGCCCAGTAATGAATAAATAAGGACAGGTACCACACACAGGAGCACAAGAGCTCGTGGAACGACATCAGTCAGCGCGCCCGCTATTAGAAAGACGTGTGAAATATTAATTAGCATAATGCTAATGAGTTGAGTGACACATACCAGCAGCTATCTACAAAGTGAGCACAAACTTTGCAGCACTATAGCGTAGACAATTGGAGGAAACTGGAGATAAGGATAGTCATTGGGGGCTTGACGGAGCCTGGCCTAATGAAATATGTAATCAAATTATATATTATTTATAGAGTATAATTGGCTTTAGCTCTGCCCCTCTGAGATTTCCTCTTGAGTTCTTAAACAGTAATGCCTGTGAGTTTCGTGCACAGAGATGCGTGATTGGGTGGTCAGGACAAGAGTGGTGGGGTGAAAAAGAAATGTGCAAACGGACTCTCCAAACTTTCGAAGATTTGCAAAAAACTTTATTCACCCATTTGTGAAAAAAAACATCTGGGGCCTGACCCGAAATGTTGCCCTAGAAGTTTTTTTTTCAACAAATGGGTGAATTAAAGTTTTTGTATGTGGCATGTATTTGTTATTTATATAGCGCCACTAGGGGACACATTGCTATACAATATAAAATACATAAAGTCATACAAGGGGGACAGTAAATAAATACATAATATTAAATAAGTAAGAGCACCATGAAATATACAAGTGCGTTGTGGTGGAAAAATAAATTTGCGTATCATTGGCGTACAGATGGTACTTAAAACCAAATGAGTGATGACTTCTCCCAGGGAAATGGTATAGAGGGAGAACAACTAAAGGTCCAAGGACAGAGCCCCAACATTAAGAGGAACCAGAGAGCATGTTTTATTATCATATGACACAGAGTAGGCTCTGTTCGAGAGGTAGGATCATAGCCACGATGCCGCTTCATTCCGGATGCCCAAGGAGTGAATAATTTGCATTAAGAGGGAATGATCAACTGTGTCGAAAGCAGAGGAGAGGTTGAGAAGGATGAGAAAGAAAAGTTACAATACACATCATGTCCTGTACAGAACTTTTTTTGGATAAGCTATGACTGCCACATGTTTTAAAAACAGACATCATTGGATGTTATACTGACATTACCACTTCCTTTTCAATATTCACATGAGACCCCTTAGCAGTCACAGAGGTGTGGTTAACCCCCATTTTGACTATTCCATATTAAAATAGGAATCTCAGATCTGTAAGTAGGTTTTATGTATTTTGTATCAGTTGTACATTTTCTCTTTTACCTAAAAAAAGTTAGTGCTATACTTTATATACTTTTATTGATGATCATTTAATGATCAAATTAATAGCAATAGTGAAATAGTTACACCTTTCCTATATGTAATATCCCATACCTCATTGGTAGTCCTAAAAACGAAATAAAATTTCCTGCGAAGATATAAATATCAATATATATATAAAATCTCAAATTACGGTATGTGATTGTGTGTGTCTCTGCAGTTCCTATGGACTCACCACTAGAGGGACAAACACAGGAAACAAGCAGAGGCAGAACACAGCAGCAAGACAGCAAGTTAGGTTGTTTGGGACAGAGGGGGTGACCCTGGATTTGGGTCAGAGGGGGGTGGGGGTGGACTTGGGACAGAGTGGGGCTGTATTTGGGATAGAGGGGACCCCTGTATTTGGGACAGAGGGGGACCCTGGATATGGAATAGAGGGGGCTGGATTTGGGATAGAGGGTGGCTGGATTTAGGACAGAGGAGGATCCGGTTTGGGACAGGGGGGACCCTGGATTTGGGACAGAGGGGGACCCTGGATTTGAGACAGAGGGGGGCTGGATTTAGGACAGAGGAGAGATCCTGGATTTGGGACAGAGGGGGGACCCTGGATTTGGGACAGAGGGGGGCTGGATTTAGGACAGAGGAGAGATTTGGATTTGGGACAGAGGGGGGACCCTGGATTTGAGACAGAGGGGGACCCTGGATTTGAGACAGAGGGGGACCCTGGATTTGAGACAGAGGGGGACCCTGGATTTGGGACAGAGGGGGACCCTGGATTTGGGACAGAGGGGGACCCTGGATTTGGGACAGAGGGAGGGCCCTGGATTTGGGACAGAGGGGGGACCTGGATTTGGGACAGAGGGGGGGCCCTGGATTTGGGACAGGGGGGGGGGCTGGATTTGGGACAGAGGGGGGGGCTGGATTTGGGACAGATGGGGGGGGCTGGATTTGGGACAGAGGGGGGGCCTGGATTTGGGACAGAGGGGGGGGCTGGATTTGGGACAGAGGGGGGGCCTGGATTTGGGACAGAGGGGGGACTCTGGCCTTGGGACATGGAGGAGGGGGGCAATGGCCTTGGGACATGGAAGAGGGGAGCTATGGCCTTGGGACATGGAGGAGGAGGGCTATGGCCTTGGGACACTAAGGGGGCGCTATGAGCTTCTAGCACCCGATAGTGTAACGGGCTTAATGTTATATATAAAAAAAGTGAAAAGGAGGGGCACTCCTGGGTCTTCCAAAAACTATGTTTATTCCAAAGTATGGGTAGGTAGACAAACCTTTGTCTTTTCACTTTATATCTACTATACTTCGGGAGCACCTGGGCACATATATTGGAACCAAGTGCGTGCGATCACATTTGATTTTATTTATATATATATATATATATATATATATATATATATATATACACACACACACACACACACACACACACACACACACACACACACACACACATACAATACAAGGATTGAGGAAGCACTCCAATTAGGTTAATTTACAACTACATTTAGCGGAAGTGCTACTGATCTGGTCAAACATAGAAAATATCATACATACCAATATTATCATACATTACCATACAATATCATATTATCTGCACACTGGCATTGGCACACTTTATAAACAAAGGGGTTTTAGTATACATTACTGTGATCACATGAATGAAAAGCCTTCCAACCACGTCAAGGTAACCCCCAGTCTGGAAGGTCCTAACTTCTAACCTTTTTAAAAAAAATTTTACTTCAATTACGATTAGCAAACTTTTCATCCAGTGTGTAAGAATGAGAAATGCAAAAGTTTGCTAAACGTAATTGAAGTAAATGAGATTTAAAAATGTTAGAAGTTAGGACTTCCAGACTGGGGTTACCTTGACGTGGTTGGAAGCCTTTTCATTCATGTGATCACAGTAATGTATACTAAAACCCCTTTGTTTATAAAATATGCCAGTGTGCAGATAATATGATATTGTATGGGGCCTAGGAATGTGCATTGATTATCTTTTCTATCCCTTCCCTTATATATTATATAAATAAATTTATAATTTCATGGGGAATACATTGGGTTGTTCAGGGGTACTATGTTGGTGGGGGTGGGTAAAAATAATATACATAGGGACAGTGTTTATGTGTTGTTTAAGCACTAAATAGTTATATCAATATTAACAAATATGTAGTAATGACATTAAAGTATATAGAAATGTAAATAAGGCAAAATCTATAAATAAATAAATGTACTTAGTAGTCCCCACTCCTGTTTTGTAATGGAATCTTCGAAATGGACTGTTAAGCCACACCCCAGGAAGTTTTACAGGGAGGCAATGGAAACTTACAAAGGAACATATTTCTCACTTCCCTTTTAGTGTTGTATCCAATGGTGTGCTTAATATTAGTTTGACAGCAGTGTTAGCCAATAGCTAGCAGTGTTAGTAGGAAGTTGCAAGACTTATTTGATGACACCTCCTTTGTAAAACATGTGACAGTCTTAGTAAAAACATTATTCTCACTCTCACATAACCCCACCCCTCCCCTCTCAATAGACAAAAAGGAGAGCTGCTGTTTGCTGGACAGTAAGAGATATCTATAGATCAGGGATAGGCAAGATCTCCAGATGTTTGGAAACTACAACTACCAGAATTAACTAATTACAGAGTACTTGTAGAGGAATGATGGGAGTTGTAGTTTTATTTCCCTAACTACGGTGCTTGTAGAGGAATGCTGGGAGTTGTAGTTTGAATTCCCTAAATACAGAGTGCTTGTAGTGGAATGCTGGGAGTTGTAGTTTCAAATATCTGGAGATCTACTAGTTGCTTATCCCTGCTATATATGATAGTGGGACTGAAAGGAAAAAATCTCCATGCCTATTTCTCTGAGACAATGAAATGAGTTTGTTAATGGTTTATTACATTATTTAAGTAATAGACCCCATAGAAGTCATGAACCTGTGTCCTGAACTGATAAATGTAATAAGATTGAAACATGACAGGATAGTCTGGGTTATTTATAGGACCTCACATTTACCAATAGTGATCCCTCTGTAACACATTTACCAATAGTGATCCCTCTCTAACACATTGACCAATAGTGATCCCTCTCTTAACACATTTACCAATAAGGGAGGGTGAGTATTGAAAGACAGACTAATAACTTTAATTATAGAATGATCCAATGGATCTCCTATTGATCTATTATTGGTTGGAAATTTAAGAGTGCTTGTAGAGGAATGCTGGGAGTTGTAGTTTAAATTCCCTAACTACAGAGTGCTTGTAGTGGAATGCTGAGAGTTGTAGTTTGAATTCCCTAACTACAGAGTGCTTGTAGAGGAATGCTGGGAGTTGTAGTTTCAAACATCTGGAGATCTACTGGTTGCTTATCCCTGCTATATATGATAGGGGGACTGAAAAGAAAACATCTCTATGCCTATTTCTCTGAGACAATGAAGTGAGTTTGTTAATGGTTTATTACATTATTTAAGCAATAGACCCCATAGAAGCCATGAACCTGTGTCCTGAACTGATAAATGTAATAAGATTGAAACATGACAGGATAGTCTGAGTTCTTTATAGGACCACACATTTACCAATAGTGATCCCTCTCTAACACATTGACCAATAGTGATCCCTCACTAACACATTTACCAATAGTGATCCCTCTCTAACACATTGACCAATAGTGATCCCTCTGTAACCAATTGACCATAGTTGATCCCTCCTCTAACACATTGACCAATAGTGATCCCTCTCTAACACATTGACCAATAGGATCCCTCTGTAACCATTGACCAATAGTGATCCCTCTGTAACACATTGACCAATAGTGATCCCTCTGTAACACATTGACCAATAGTGATCCCTCTGTAACACATTGAACAATAGTGATCCTTCTCTAACACATTTACCAATAGTGACCCCTCTCTAACACATTGACCAATAGTGATCCCTCTCTAACACATTGACCAATAGTGATCCCTCTCTAACACATTGACCAATAGTGATCCCTCTCTAACACATTGACCAATAGTGATCCCTCTCTAACACATTAACCAATAGTGATCCTTCTCTAACACATTTACCAATAATGATCCCTCTCTAACACATTTACCAATAGGGGAGGGTGAGTATTGAAAGACAGACTAATAACTTTAATTATAGAATGATCCAATAGAGCTCCTATTTGATCTATTATTGGTTGGAAATTTAAGGTGGAAGATTGATTCAATCTCTGCACAACAGTTGTATTTCACTGTGGTGTTTCTACTAAACTATAACACTATACAATGTTACAATAAACAGATCAAAATATTCTTTTACGGGATGTGACACTAATAGAACCAAGATTTCATAGGATTTCTTTTATTTTTAACATCTTGCCTTTATTTTTTTTGTACAAATCCCTAAATTTTATAGTAGTGTGTATAAAGATTTTACATCATCTGTATCCACATATAGCTAAACATACACCCACATATTTCCCACTGTACACCAATGGGCACACTTTTGCTAGTATGTATATATATAACACACACTTGGAGGCTTTAGTATCCATGTATGTACAGTGTATATACAGTGGTTTGCAAAAGTATTCGGCCCCCTTAAAGTCTTCCACATTTTGTCACATTACTGCCACAAACATGAAAAAAAAAAAAAAATCAATTTTATTGGAATTCCATGTGAAAGACCAATACAAAGTGGTGTACACGTGAGAAATGGAACGAAAATCATACATTAATTCCAAACATTTTTAACAAATCAATAACTGCAAAGTGGGGTGTGCGTAATTTTTCAGCCCCCTGAGTCAATACTTTGTAGAACCACCTTTTGCTGCAAAAAGGTGGTTCCAGAAATGGAAGGAGTATGGCACAACTGTAAACCTACCAAGACAAGGCTGTCCACCTAAACTCACAGGCCGAACAAGGAGAGCGCTGATCAGAAATGCAGTCAATGGTGACTCTGGACGAGATGCAGAGATCTACAGCTCAGGTGGGGGAATTTGTCCATAGGACAACTATTAGTTGTGCACTGCACAATGTTGCCCTTTATGGAAGAGTGGCAAGAAGAAAGCCATTGTTAACAGAAAAGCATAAGAAGTCCCGTTTGCAGTTTGCCACAAGCCATGTGAGGTACACAGCAAACATGTAGAAGAAGGTGCTCTGGTCAGATGAGACCAAAATGGAACTTTTTGGCCAAAATGCAAAACGCTATTAGGGAGATTCAATAAAAGTCCTTATCGTTTAAAAAGGTGCCAATTTTGCCCCAACCAATATGATCTTATTTAACATTTGTAAGCTTACATCTGATTGGTTGGGGCAAAATTAGCACCGTTTTAAACGATAAGAACTTTTATTGAATAACCCTGTATGTGTGGAGAAAAACTAACACTGCACATCACTCAGAACACACCATCCCCACTATCAAATATGGTAGTGGCAGCATCATGCTCTGGGGGTGCTTCTCTTCAGCAGGGACAGGGAAGCTGGTCAGAGTTGATGGGAAGATGGATGGAGCCAAATACAGGGCAATCTTGGAAGAAAACCTCTTGGAGTCAGCAAAAGACTTGAGGTTCACCTTCCAGCAGGACGCTAAACATAAAGCCAGGGCAACAATGGAATGGTTTAAAACAAAACATATCCATGTGTTAGAATGGCCCAGTCAAAGTCCAGATCTAAATCCAATCGAGAATCTGTGGCAAGATCTGAAAACTGCTGTTTACAAACGCTGTCCATCTAATCTGACTGAGCTGGAGCTGTTTTGCAAAGAAGAAGGATTTCAGTCTCTAGATGTGCAAAGCTGGTAGAGACATACCCTAAAAGACTGGCAGCTGTAATTGCAGCAAAAGGTGGTTCTACAAAGTATTGACTCAGGGGGCTGAATAATTACGCACACCCCACTTTGCAGTTGTTGATTTGTTAAAAATGTTTGGAATCATGTATGATTTTCGTTCCACTTCTCACGTGAACACCACTTTGTATTGGTCTTTCACGTGAAATTCCAATAAAATTGATTCATGTTTGTGGCAGCAACGTGACAAAATGTGGAAAACTTCAAGGGGGCTGAATACTTTTGCAAACCACTGTATTTCTTAAAAATAAAGATCAAATTGAAAACAGCAGGTTATTAGGGTTGCAACCTCATTCTTTTCATATCAGCAACATATTTATCTGTACACTGCAAGGTCAATTAATTTAATTAAATGTTATTGGGCCTCTCAGCATGCAGGTAATGTGCAATGGTATTAAGGTTTAGAGGTGAAAGTCATTGGCCTCAAGTATAAATGCAAAACTTAACAGTGATGCACACTGTAGGGGAAATATATGAATCATAAATGCCTTGCAAGATTTATTTGTTGCTGGTCAATGGGACCAAAAGTAGGTCTTAATGTCCTGTTTTGTTATTAAAATACATATTACAAAAAGCAGGGCATAACTAATCTTTCAAATGGCAAGAAAAATATTTTAAACTTGCAAATTCTCTGATAAGCACAAAACCTAAAAAAGTTAGAGTTAAGAATTATTTAGGAATATTGGCATTTTAAAATGATATGTTTAAATAATATAGGTTAAAGGCTGACATTTTACTCTGTAAACTAGGAATTATCTTCAATTAGAGAAAAAAGTAAGCATTTGTCATCACAAGAAATATGATTCAATTAAGTGTGGGAACCTAGTTTTGTACAGAAAATGTAATTTGTTTTTGTAGACAAACCTTTAAATTCTTAGGCTGCTGCCGAAGTTCCATCACATGTTTTCGGTGCAACTCTCTTTCCCTACGCTTGTTATATTCTAACTGATTCTCCAGTTCAGTCTGGTGCTGCAGTCTTATCAAGTCCATCCGAAGCTTCTGCAGCATTTGTAACTGTCTGTACTCCAGCTCCCGTGTGGACTCATCGTGCCGGATTAGCATTGCATGCTCCATTTCCTTCTGGGTTCTCTTTTTATTGAGTTCCTGAAGAAGAATATGTTGCTAATTACAAATGCAGCAGTCACATAAGGCCTAAACGTACAACACTAGTGAAATAAACATTTTAATATTGCATAGTATAATTGGCTACAAAATGCAGACTACTAATAAAAGCTTAGCCAGAGATATTTTGCAAGGAACAGGTAAAATACCTCACGGATGTGCTGCTGCTCAACTTCATGCCTCTTAATCATTATTTTTCTTTTAAAGAGTCTGCAATTTTTCTCATAGTACAGTCTCTGTTGGCTAAGGAGCTGAGCTTCTTCTTCAGCTTGAGTGTGCTGGAGGTTTTCTTTATGTTTTGATATGCGTTCTTGTTTTTCCTTCTTAGGCGTGCTATGATCCTCATTCATCTCCTGCTCATAAAATAGCACAGGGATAAAAAAATAATGTTAAAATTTACATGCAGTAAGTTTACAAAATACCAAGCCATCATAAAGAGAACATGTATCAATTGGTCTTTGCTTCTGCTCTAGTTCTTTCTTGCACATTCACTTTGCAAACAAGCAACTCCTGGATGGCAAAAAAATCAGGTTGGGAGCAGGGACTGTGACAGCATCACTCTTACAAGGCAAGTATGCCAGCAGATTTAAGTAATTCGGATTTTTTAAAACTAAAAAATCTGCATGCAATGGATTTCTTAAAAGCTTAACGGACATTGCTGTCCTGAAAATATATTGCTAGAAAAATCAATACCCTGGAATCCAGCTATTGTAGAACAAGACTTCTTCATGCTGTTATAAAGTCTAAGCTTTACTCAAAAGCAGTCAAAGATTTTAGTTTGTATGCTTTCTTGTGTTTTTACAGTTTTTCAAATGGCTGGATTTTTAGTGGTCAAAGCTTTACAGTTCATAAATTAAAGGGCAATTATACAATTTTCCCCCAACCCCCGCACAATATAACCTATAAAATGGTAGGTCCTCATCCCCGGGTTTACCTTTTAACTTCGGCACTTCTGCTTGGAAGTTACAATAGCCGGTGTCCTTAGTTCTTCAACACAATCACAACACATTATGAAACGCTTTAATCAGTAAGGGGCGGTAGCATTTGTAATTACCAATATCATTTTTTTTAAAGTGTATCTCCACCCCAAAATCAAATTTTTTCTGTAGTGTAGGGGACCCCTCCAACCCTAATCGCCAGGTTTATCACCTTAAAAAGTGCTCAGAGACAGACTTACCAACCTTTGTTCCTTCGGCTTCTGCCTCTATTGCTACTTCCAGGAAGTAGCAATAGGGGCCGAGCAGGCAGGCGCGTCTGTTATTGGCCAATCACAGACGTGGCTGGCGGCTATTGAGAGAGATGAGGGACAAATGTTGAAAGTTTCTGTGCCATTTTTAATGTTATAAATCTGTCGATTAGGGTTGGATGGGGCTCCCATACACTACAGAAAATATTCTAATTTTTATATATTAAATGCAGCCCCAATGGATCCGGATGGAAAGAGCAGGGGTTGGGGAAGAGAGCTCCACAGCGCAGATATTGGATTACAGACAGGAATGCTCCTACACTTCACTTTTCTGGACTTTGAATAGGCATTGCAGGACAACCATAAGGAGCAGAGGAGAAAGGTAAGGATTTTTTACACAATATAAAAACAACTTTATATTACTTGATAGCTGTGGCTTTAAATATAAAGGTTTTTTTTGTTCTATTACCCTCCCATACCCTATCCTTAGTGCTTAAATGTTGCTGGCTTCCTCCTCCACTCTAATCCCATTTTTAGGACTGTCCCCACGAGATTTTCACTATAGTGTCAACCTATATACTGTACAGCTGGGTAAACACAGTACAGATTTATAGTCAATTAAAGGTAAGTAAAATGATGTGTGTAGCATAATAAAGGCACAGACTGGATGCTGTGAAAATAGTAGACTTTATTGTAACAAACATGAGAACACACGTTTGTTACAATAAAGTCTACTATTTTCACAGCATCCATTCTGTGCCTTTTATATGCTACACACATCATTTTACTTACC
The DNA here is from genome assembly GCA_019447015.1 of Hymenochirus boettgeri. NCBI lineage: Eukaryota > Metazoa > Chordata > Amphibia > Anura > Pipidae > Hymenochirus > Hymenochirus boettgeri. The sequence continues at coordinate 317,220,050 of CM033469.1, forward strand.
TGGAATTGAGTGTGGATTGGAGGAACCATTCGGTGTAGCATATAGGAACTCCTCCTGCTTCCGGTATAAAGGGCCTCTACCCCTACCTGTATCAGATTTATAGTCAATGGTAGACAGATTCCATTGGAAGCCACACAAAGAACCAATGTTCTCCCTATACTTTGTACAGAGGATAATTTTTAGGCTGTTGCTGATGTCGGATAAAACAACAATCCAGTCAGACCCAATGAGATTTCCCTTTATCGATACTGCATCCTGCTTTACATTCAGCAACAACCCTAAACTTATTTGCCAATTGAATCTACAGTACAAAACAGAAAAAGGGCCGATTCAGTCAGTTCTAAATAGTAGTATATAGGGAGCTGACAGTTATTGGTAAATGTGTGGAAGCCCCAAATGATTTTTCCTATACTCATTATAGGGAAATCACTCGGGCCTATGTGAAGCCACATTTTAAGCCGATCACAGGCAGAATCACTCAGATTCTCTATTCTCTTTGTGATCTTCTAAAATTCTTTATTGTGTGTACCCAAGTATAATATTAAAATAATAATAATAATAATAATAATAAAGAGAACAAAATGGGAAATAAGTACAAGTGAAAGAAAAAAGCTAGCCATAAACTATAAACTTTCCTCCTGACATTCCTGCAACATTCTAACAACTGCCTAGCAGCCTGATCATTTTTCTATATACATTACTACTTATTATAATATTGATTGTTAGTAGGATTGCAACATGGTCCAGCTAGACAACATTGGCAGGTAAAACTTCACTTGACAATATAACCGATTCAACAATTATCTCAGATGTCGAATTGGTGTAATGTTAAAGGGTAACTGTGGTCTCAAATTCTTCCAAACAAGTAATAATTATATAAAAAGCCTTCTATCACACCTTCAAAATAAAACCTAAATCACATCTCTAGATAAAATTTGTGAGAAGTTATTGCTGGAAAGGTTCAGCAATGTAACTTCCTGGTTTTTAGCCATGTGATCAGCTTGTAGTCATGTGACCAGTCCGTCTGCATTAATAGGCTCCCCTTCTCAACTGTCAATTTTTTCCTCAGGTACTTCCTGTTTTCCCCAGCAATAAGTCTTAACTGAGCATGCTTCTCCCCCGGGGGGAAAGGGCCGGCAGAGGTCAGGTGATGTCACTCAACCTACTGGAAGCAGGAAGTTTGAACATTTACCCTAATGTAAATTCTCACAGGCTCCAGCCAGAGATGTGATTGCTGGCTCAGTGTAAAGGAAAAACTGCAGGTTTTCATTTAACCCTAACTTGTTTTAAGACCTCAGTTGCCCTTTAAGGTAGTGTATAGCCAGCTGAATAAAGTAAGAAATTAATAAAATATGATGTCTAAGGGTAGACCTGTTTCTGATATATTTCATCAAACATTTCTAGGCAATGCACACAAAATAAACATGCCTCTTTAATCTTTTCCTTGCAAATTTTATACTGCTTTTTCTGACTTTCTAAGAAGGATGTCAAGTCTTTCTTTTGTTGGGCTATGATCTGCTGCTGAAATCTCCTTTCATCCGCTGCAGCCACCTTTGCCTGATAAACGAGATAAAAAAAAGCAAATTAGACAAAAATAGCCACTAAAATACCAGACCGTGAATCACATTTTTTGCAGATTTTGCAAAATTAGCAGAAAACCAAAGTGAATACATAACTATCATGTCACTAAACTACTACATACCTGATATTGGTATCTAGTAGCACTAGATACCTGTTATTGGTGGCAAAATAATGGAAATTAAGATAAATATTTGCTTCAATAATTCTCCCCCCAATATGTTTTACAAATAATTTATAGACTCCTTACTGCATGATATAAAAGTATACTTTCAATTCAAAATAAATGACATACAAAACGTTTTTAGGATTTGGAGCTTCCAGTCATTAAAAAAAACAAAACAAAAAACCCCCCAGGAACTATATCCCTACATCCTCAACTCCCTTCCCATAAAAGTATCCAGGGTAAGGACATAAATCCTCAAGGTCTGGGGTTAGTATGGACCAGCTGCTTTACTTATCATAAACTTTCCCTTACCGATCCAGTCCAACTCAGCCCCTAATCTGTCAGGGGACCTATATATAGGAAGAGGCACTTGGCCAGAAGCACATCTTTCCAGAGATCCTGGACTGAGGATGGAGGTGGAAATGGACCGGACCAGCAAGGGAAATCAAGACTAAAATTAGTGGTGAGGAACTATCACTTTAGCTAATCACTCTGGATGAGGAGCAGGTACGGTAGGTATAATTGTCTTTTAAGTGTCAACTAAAATATACAATACATAAAACACTTAAATTACAGCCTTTACCTTTGCTTCATACAAAATTTAAAAAGTCAATTACTAAAAAGATAAAATCCCTGTGTTTTAGGTACTGCTAGTCAACTAGTTGTTGTAAAGATAAAAATTTGATAAAAATGAGATAAATACACATACTATACATCCACACAGTTACTATGGTCATTAGTGATTTACACAATATATCCATATACGGTACTATATCACAGAAATATTCACTAGACCAAGGCGAAAAATCATCCAAGATGATTAACTTTTGTTTACAGAACTGGCTACATAACTACTAGAGTTGTCTGACTAGATCCCAATGGCAAAATAATTTGCCCATCCCTCATTAGACGGATGGTTCTCAAACTTTTTCAGACCGAGGCACACATGAAAAAGCAAATTTCTACGGGGCCATTAAACAGTCAAGTTATAAATAACTACTAACTCTAAACAGGACTTTTTAAGCATGATAATGGAGGAAATGTTTTAATATGCTTTACCATTTTAATTAAAGGGCATGCCCACCCCCAAACTAACATTTAAATTTAACCTAATTACCCCCCACCACCTAGACCTCACAAGGTTTTAATCTATCTGCAAGGCTTCTAAGTATACTTACCAGCACCTGTTCCCTCGGCTGTCTTCTGCTGCTGCTCTGTGTCTTTCTATGCATGGCAGCAGCAGAAGGGACCAGACCGGCAGCACCCTCAGTGATTAGCTGAGATGCGATGTGTCAAGTTTATTTCCTGTCCTGCATGAGCTTACTAGTTTTCTTTCTGGCTGGTAAACTTCAGAGCAATAGCAACATTCAAACATCTTATCAGGGTCTTCCTTATTAGTGTGGGGACATCTGTATAGAAAATGCTCTGTAAATGGGAATGGTGAATATTGGGGCCAGGAGGTGTGCTCAGTAAGTAACAATGCTCACAAGGTGCTTAGAAGGCTTCCATATTTTTGTTATGTTATTCTTCGTAAACATAAGAAAGCAAAAGGGGCCGCTCTTAGATCTCGGTCCGGGAGTGCAGGCAAAAGGACGCTCGCCGTCGTGCCAAAACATCAAACGGATTAAAGAAAAGCCGCACCTCACCTCCTTCAAAATCGAAAACTATATTTGGGATAATGGTAAAAACAGCAACCAGCACACACATAGCACATCAACCACCTGACGCGTTTCAGGCGCCGCCTTAAGTCATGGCTAGCTCCCTTTTTAATACAAAATCTTTGGTGAATAGTTTCAGGGCTAAGCAATCTAATCACCAAAAATAAGAATTTTACATGAATGATCCCCAGTGTTTTGTATTGCAGCATCCAATGGATGTATTGCAGCATCCATTAGGGTCACATTTAGGTATATATACATACAGTATGTTGTATTCACTGAAGCTGAATTTAGGTAAAGCTATATACATTTATTGTATCAACAGCACCTCTCTGTAATGTCAAAGTATTTTTTAGAGGGGAGCCTAAACCACTGGGGAGAGATTTGTTCATGCTAATCATTTCAAAGCTGTAACCTCTTCATCCTACACCATAGAGAGGCCTTTGAGGGGTTGTTTTAGATGAAAGTTCATGTTCTTACATTTAAAAGGCATTTGCATTGGGACCACATTTTCCCTTTAAATGTTTTTCAAGGATTAGAATTTAAAGATAAAAAGACAATACTAGTAACATAGTAACATAGTAATTAAGGTTGAATAAAAGGGGGGGAAAAATTCCTTCCTGACTCCAAACGGCAATCGGAAAGTATCCCTGGATCAACCAGATCTATATGCATTAATACCAGTAATTCTCAATATTTTTTAGTTTTAGAAACTTATCCAGGCCTTTTTTAAAGTTATTCAATGAACTTGCCATTACCACCTCTGCTGGAAGACAGTTCCACAGTTTCACTGTTCTCACTGTAAAGAAACCTCTCCTAACTTGAAGATGAAACTTCTTTTCTTCCAACCTTAAAGGATGTCCACGAGTCCTCTGATATGACCTATTAGTGAACAATGCACCAGAGAGTTCACTGTATGGGCCATTAATATATTTGTATAAGGTTATCATGTAAACAGCCCTAACTTGTCTAATCTGCCTGCATATTCAAGCCCCTCCATTCCCCTTATTAATTTAGTTGCCCTTCTCTGAACTGCCTCAATTTCCAAGATGTCCCTTTTGTATATGGGGGTCCAAAAATGCACCGCATATTCCAAATGTGGCCTTACCAGTGCCTTTTAAAGAGGGAGAATAATATTTTTCTCTCTTGATTCCATTCCCCTCTTTATACAAGACAATATCTTGCTAGCTCTAGCTGTTGCTACCTGGCATTGTTTGCTACAGCTAAGTCTGTTATCTACCAGAACCCCCAAATCTTTTTCCATTTCAGATGCACTTAACACAGAGTTATTTATGGTGTAGGTGGCACAGGGATTATTAAATCCCAAATGCATCACCTTACATTTATCAACATTGAATCTCATCTGCCATTCTGCTGCCCATTTTGATTATCTATCTAGGTCTGCTTGCCTGAGCATTAAGCCATGCAGGAGTGGACCTAATTTTTTTACACTTGTTTCCTAAAGGTACCGATTTGGAAATGTTATAGTTTAATATCCCTTTAAAAGTGGTCCACATCTGCTCAGTATCTTTACCTAGAAACAGTTCCCCCCAGTCTATGAGCAGGAGCGATTCCTTTAAAAGCATAAAATTAGCTTTCCTAAAGTTAAAAGTTTTTGTTAAGCCAGTGCACTTTAGTTTTCTGCAACCTATATTAAATGACACTATATCATGGTCACTATTCCCTAAGCTTCCCATTACCTTCATCTCCAAAATGAGCTCTGGGTTATTAGATATCACCAGATCCAACAACGCATTCTTTCTAGTAGGAACTTCTACCATCTGTGAAAGAAAATGCTCATATAGGAAATACTACTCTATTGTATAAATTCTTAAAGGTACTTTCACCCTTAAAACAAAAAAAACTTGTCACAAGTTGGATACCTGCCCCCAATTGATATATTCATAACATTATTTGTATGAATATGTATTATTAACCAAACATTTATGTATAATTTTTGCCTCCATTCCAACAGAGTAAGCGGGCTCCTCCCTCCATACAGTCAATCTAGGCTGTGAATGCTGACATCATAACCAATGATTGACAGCTGTTTCCCCTGCTCCTTCCTTTGCACATGCTCAAGCTTATAAAAAACAGAAGATAACTTATTATATATCTGGTTATAAATAAATGTATTAAACTGGTTAAAATAGCAGTTGGGATTGTGGGAAGATAACCGAGATGTCACCAGTTTTTTGTTTTAAGGGTGGACATACTTTCAGTAAACTTTATTTTGATTTGAGCTTATCCACCTATTAAAAGGGCAATTATACTCTTCCCCTCCCCCCAATAAGAGGTCTCTGTCTTTGAAGTCCAGTCAGTGGCTTGGTTATTTTTGCCCTCTGGCTTGTGTCTGAACACAAACCAGGAGGCAAGACTAAACAAGCCAATGGTCAGACCTTCAATGATTGAGCATGGAAGTTCTAAGGCTGGGATGTCCAATCTGCAGCCCCCCAGATGTTTGAAGACTAAGGAATTCTTAAAACATCTATAGGGCTGCAGGTTGGACATCCCTAATCTAAATTAAGCTAAGTAATTTGAGTAATTCTTGCGTGATCTTGTGGTCTTCAACAGGCCATTCAATTTGAGAAACTACTGATCAGTTTATCCATCTGTGGTCTGTTGAAAGGGTTTTTTAAAAGAGAACTATCGTCTATATAAAGTTTTCTTAAAAACAGATAAAATGAAAAGTACTTGGGACAGGTATATAGGACTGGTAATTCCTACCTCCCTATTTTGTTTCTGTGAGGAGCACCAGCCCAAAGAGAACTGATTCTGCCAGTCTTCCTGGCAGAATCCTGGCTTCAGCACCATCTTTAATTCAGGAATAGTCCAGGACTAACCTGGCAGATAAAAACTGTACATGCTGTAGCTCCTCAAAGAAAAAATAATGTGAGGTAGGAATAACTAATCCTACCTCCCTGCCCAAGGTACTTTCCATTTTTAAAAAGTAAATTTTTACAGTATAGTTATCCTTTAAGGCCAGGGTTGGCCCTTGCCTACACAGCAAGGAGATCCATAACCTTTAAAATTACATTCTGCTTTGGGCCTGCTGTTTTTCACATAACTACTACATACTCTTGCCAGACAAGACAAGCCTTTATTTTTCAAGACAGCAAATGCAATCTGCGAGATTCCAAAGGTAACCCAAAGTTAGCTTAGATAGACTTACACTAGATCCTTCTAGTAGCCATTCTTAAGAAAGTGTTTTTTGGAGTCTTGTTGGAGGCATCATAACAAGTCAACAACCTAACTTCCTCCTTAAATCCTTGTTACAAAGAATAAACCTGGTGATTCCACAAAAAATCCTTATTTTTATTTCATTCTACTTTAGATCCTCATCTTTGGGCATTTACACACAAATGGGGCACACAGACACATATTGACCTGGCTCCCAAGGAAGTTACTGCCCCATCTGATACTCCCACAGTTGACGTGTAGGATTTGGGCTTAATGGTAGAGTGGCCAGAAGAAAGCCTCTTCGCAGTTAAGAACAAAAAAAGCCTTTTAGCAGCCAGCAAAAAACATCTGATGAAATAAATTTAACATATTTTTCTTTATGCTAAGCATCATTGATTACTACCTGCGCATTACCATTTTAACAGCAAAGCAAGGAGTTTTACTTGAGCAGTATTGAAGCAGTTTTTTTGTAGTTCCGTTTAGTGTTCATCAATGGTGACCATTTAGTCATTAGTGTCCACTAGAAACCTATGACCTGATGAAGAGGAAAGTTTGTCTAATAAAATAAGCTGTTGGTCCATTAAAAAATATAACAGTACTTTTTACTACATATATTTGACTAATACGGCAAAAGAATCATTTTTGTACACTAGAAACCTGGGAGTCACGTTATGTCTGAGGGACAACTTAAAGTATAAATACACTGTAAAATGAAGTTATGCTCAATTGGAAGCTGCAGCTTTAAAAATACATTTGCCATATTCCCCCCCCCCCCCCCCATAACAATTGTGGCTAATCAACCAGGAGGCAGCTGAATAATCTCGGAGGGGCGGAGCTAACTATACACCTAAAGACAAGCAAGGTGTCAGCAACTTTAAACCTACAAAACGTAGTCTCTGGAGGGGCTTAGGGAAAAAAAATATGGCAAATGTATTTTTAAAGCTGCAGCTTCCAATTGAGCATAACTTCATTTTACATTGTACATATCCTTTAATGGAGAAAATTAGAGATTCCAATATTGGGCAAAAAAAAATTTCAGAAACCCACTCACTTTTAAAAGTTTCCTTGCAAAAAAGTTTGCCTCTGCAGCAACCTATCAAATGCTAGCTTTTCATTGGTCTACTACAGTAAGAGCACACCTTTTGATACACAAGCCAATTTTTTTTAATGCATAATTGCTTAGGTTTCCCTGGATCTAATGTAAAAGAGAAACTACCCTAAAAATAAACACTTTCTATGTAACATACTATTTTTGAGATTTAAGTGCTGAGCAGCTCCATTCCTTCTCTGATTGGATTACTCCCCTCTCTCTTTTATGCACATGCCTTTCACGATCTTACTATTTTCAGAGTCACACGTGCACAGATATCCATAGTTTGAAGTAAGGCTTACGTCATGCTAACCCCTCAATGTTTGGCTGAGAATCAAACGCAAGCATCTTCGTTGTCAAGGAGATTCTTTCTATATCTGCAAGTCTATTCCCGTCTCTGTTAACAGGCTTCTTCCTTCCCTTTACAGTGATATTAGTGTGCGCCTCTCTTATTTGGTGAGCAAAGTTTTAGTTCCACAGCCAGCATACAAGTCTATGGCTCCTATCTACCGCCCTTTAATGCAAAGATAAGTTCCCTTTGTAGACTGCACCATGTTGCTGTAATTGTAACTAGTACTGGTGTTCATGACATGCATGCCAATTAGTAACTTACTCTGCACCAGATTAAGCTGATATTACCTGTTTAGTGTCAGCTTTATGGGCCATAAAGCAATCCATGAAAGGGCATGTCCACCTCTTACCCGAAAATCGAGTATCTTAAGGAGCATCTCACAAAATTCCAGTTGAGTTGCACTAAAATGCTTTAATAATGCTCCCAGACTAAGGAATTACACTTACCAGCTCCATGATCCCCAACTGCTTGCTCAGACTCCTGCTGCTGCAATGTGCTGCATGCACGCAAATACAAAAGATAGGTGCGAAATTGGGATAGCAGCTGCGAGTGGAGCGATGGTAAGGTAAGTGTTGGTAAGGTAAGTGTTGCAGTGTTCACCGGGTATTTTATTATTCACAGGGAGGTAGGAATAAGCGTTCTCACCTCTCTGTGAATAATAGAAACAGATCTACTGTACTTTATAAATACAGTTTAGTGTCTCTTTAATGGGCATGTCCACCCTTATAAAAAATTTCCCCCATATCATAGTATATCTTCCCCCAGCCCCAACCGCTATAAAATAAATTTAAGAAATTGCCCGATGTTTACTTACCTTCCCTCTCTCCTCCGTTGCCCGGCCTTCTGCTTGCAAGACACTGCAAGCAGGGGGTGGGACCGGCAGCCGCGTCCGTGATTGGCTGAGAGGCAGCCAATCACGGACGCGGCTGCCGGCTTCTCAGAATGCCAGGGGAGAGAGGGAAGGGAAGTGGAGTTCGGGGGTCTTTCTTAAAATATTTTTTTAGCGGTTGGGGCTGGGGGGAAGATAAACTATGATATGGGCAAGGGGATTTATGGTAGGGGAAGGGATCGCAAAACGGGAGGGAGAAGAAGGGCTGCAGTATGCATGCCAAACTTCTCCCGGAGGCGAGACAGGAGGCAGAGTCCTATATGGACTCTGCTATCCTCCTGGTGGGCAGTTTTTGGGACTTTGGGGGGGGGGGGGACTTCAGGAGAACCATATGGACTGGGATGTGAGGTAAGGATTTTATTACACTACATGGCGGGGCCATTAGTGGGGGGGGGATTATAGTTTTGGGGGTGGACATGCCCTTTAACCACTGATTTTTTTTTTCTTAAACGCATTGTGTAAATTTACACAGTGCTAACTATTAAAAATATATATACAGCCAAAAGGGATGCAGCGCAGGCCCCCATTTCACAAACGTTTGGAGGATTGTATGTAGTTTTTCTGCAGCAATGAAATGCCAAAGAATGTTGAAAAAACCACAGGGACTTATTTAATAAGAGGTGCAACATTATGAAGTAGACCGGTAAAAAGTTTATATCTGGTTGAAGCAAATTAACAGCTCAAAAGTTTGCACATCTTATTGTATAACACCAATGTTATGTTGTTAAATTAACTAAACCAAACTATCAAACAAATGTTAATATTTATAGCCAACAAAAACATTGTCAGCCCACTATACAAACTGTTAAACAATTCTTCTTGCCCCAAATGAACAACTGCCAGGGACCTCAAAGGCTTAAAGGATAACTTATCATGTGTATCAAGTTTTTTTTTTTTTTAAATACCGTTAAAATGAAAAGTACTTGGGACAGGGATATAAGACTGGCAATTCATACCTTCTAATACTGTTTATGTGAGGAGCACCAGTCTCTTTAATACAGGATTAGTTCAGGACTAACCTGGCAAATGAAAACTGTACGCATTGTAGCTCATTAACAAAACTATATTGTGAGGTAAAAATTAATCCTAACTCCCAGCACCAGGTACTTATATTTTACAGTATAGTTATCCTTTAAAGGACAACAATAAAAAAAAACACATCACCCCCATTACATGTCCACACTTCCAGCAGCTGAAATCACTTACTCACATTTACAGCTATGCTGCCCTTCCTTAGATATCACACAGAAAAGATGAGTGCTAAAAGCCCGCCTCCTAGAGGGCCCAGGGCCATGATTAACATAACACTTGTCATTCGCTGGTGGGAATGTCTGTTACAACCTCTCTCCTCCTCCTCCGCCGTTTAAAGAAACTAGAAATTTTCGGTTGCTAGGATACAGCCTACATAATCAAGCTGATCAAGAATGGGTGGAGGAGTGTTTTCTCGCATGCTAGCTCTGAGTGACAGTTAGAGGCCGACAGACCGTTACGCCCCCTTCACAGCAAAGCTAATTGAAGGCAGAGAGAAATCAGGAAAAAAATGTATGGAGAGGGCTGCATACCTTTACTCTTTCTAAAGCAATTATAAAAAAAAAAATGCATTGAGGCAATACAGTTATCCTTTAAGTAATGATGGCCTGGAAAACCTTTATTTTAAAATGACTACTTTAAATATCAATTTAATTAGTATGATGCAAAAATTACCCATAGCTTACATACATATCTGCAGTGTAATTAATTAGGCTTGTACACTTATATTAAAAAAATGTATTCCCCAGAAAACAAATTCATAAAACTATAAAATTAGTGCTCTGGAAAAAGCAGAGGAGGAACCAGTGCAGAAACTATATGCAACACTAGACCAAATGTGTAAACAGCTTGACATAATCTAGAACAAGTTAACAAATGTGACCAATTATATTGGTAAAGAATAACACTGAAGCAAACAGAAGGGATTAAAATGTTTTGAAATTTTACTTTTTTTTTTTTTTTTTTTTTTAAACACTGCTCTAACAGATTTCTTGGTGTATCCTCAGAGGTTGCACGTAGTGGTTCAGAAGATAGTGACAGGAATTGTACAGATTTAATATTGTTGAATTTGAGTGCATTTTTAAAAATATAGGTAAATGTATTTGTTAAAATTATCTGTTATATTTTTAATAATTTTGTATTTTGATGAACAATCACAAAGAAAAATAATATTATAAATACTTTTTTAAAAGAATTCTGTCACGGGAAACCCCTACATAAATAAAGCATTATGCGAAAAAAAAATTTGAGAAACACAATTTTGGAGAAATTGGAAGAAGGAAACGGTTTCTCATTTTGTTGTTCTAATAGACTAATAGTGTAGCTGATGAGCCATGACTTTTGTAAAGTTTTTTGACACTGCAGCTCTTGCATAAAAACTGGATTTATGAAGATCTCTGCACTCTGCTTTTTTTTTTTAAAACAGGGCTCTCAAGGCAGATATTGAATTCTACTTTCACTGTGGAAACAGCTGGTCTGTGTTATTAAAACAATCCTGGGTAAAGTTTGACTGGTCCGGTCATCCATTTTTTAAAATATATTTTGGCTACTGTTAATGTATTTTTGCCAGTTAAGCCTTGCATGTGCAGAGTAAACTATAATGCAGTGATACAATCAAAAACAAATGTCAAGGGTGCATGGGCCAGGTGTATATGGTGTAAAGGTGAAGCTGTTTTCAATAAGATGTCTTAATGGGGGGCACATTCTGGCCAACAATCGCACATGTGTTCCAACCAACAATCACCCTTTCCTTTAGGGGTTGCACAACCACATATGTGTAGAGACAAATAGTTTTAAAGAATAATGTGATTGGTGTTAAATGTAAATCATGACTAAGCAGCAAATATAGAAGATTATTCCATGTTCTATTAAATTAGTATGATGCCTATGATTAAGGGTTGACTTCTGCCCAAAATGCAGCATTTTATGCCTTAGTGGAGAAATAGCTTTTAAAAAAAAAAAAATCAGAATTCCAAAGTGGCGTGGTTTCCTGGTGTGCACAGGAATATTGGTGTCTGTTACACTTTTTAGGACTAGGACTGAAGCAAATAGCGAGGGGCTGACTGCACCTGGGCCATCAGATGGATATGTCGAGATCATCTTCAGCAATATTGAACATACTTTCCCAAGCTTTGTATATTGGTGTTATTTAGTTTTCAGAAACTATAAATCTTCAAGCAATTTTTTACATCTGTCTGTTTCTTGAAAGAACACCCAGGTTGTCTATCGGATAATGAATTTTTGTGGTTTGTTATATATGTTCGATGACAGTTCTTCCACTCACATAATGTTGTTCAATCATAATATCCATTCTTTGATAGAAGGCAGATGTGTTTTATGTCCCATAGATTTGGGGTACTGTTCTTCCTGCAATCTAGTTTCATTTTAGTTTATTCTATTGATGCTGGGATTATAGAGAGAAGAATAATGTGGTTCACAGGGTATTTGGTCTATCTCCAACAGGTGTCTGGTGCATTTGCAAATATACAGGGAGATTCAATAAATGCTCTTATCGTTTAAAACGGTGCTAATTTTGCCCCAACCAATCAGATCTTATTTAACATTTGAAAGCTAATATCTGATTGGTTGGGCAAAATTAGCACCATTTTAAACGATAAGAACTTTTATTGAATAACCCTGATGGTGTGTAATAATGATGGGCATCTGTACCTTTTAGTTAGCAGCTTAAAATTGTTTTCCTGAATCTGTAGAAAGTTGCAGCAAAGTTTTAGAATTGCGGATATTCAAGAAAATTAGGTTTGTTCAGTGGGTTTGAGTAAATAATTGCGGATATTGGAGCCAAGATAATTAAGTTTGTTCAGTGGGTGAGGGTAATTTCTCAAGTGGAAGCATTTTCCCTTCTTTATATTTTTGGGCTAGATATGGTGTTTCTGTAGGTGACCAGGTTATAAACATTTTTATGTAGTGCATCCAGGAAGAAAGGATGAGTTATGTAATATTGGGGTCAAGGGTCCTGGAGTCTGTCTTTCTTTTAAACTGTGATTTGAATATGTTTGTTACCTATACAAAGATTATCTATAAATAAAGGACTTGATGAGCCAGATAAGTTTATGCCATTGTTTCTTATTTATTAGGGGTCTAAAATAGGCGTGGAGATCCATATTTATGATTTGAGCTCCTATTTAGTCTTTTTTTTTTTTTTTTTTAATATGTAAATGTTCTTGTATGACTGGGAAAAACACGATTTGAAGCTGAATTTAAAGAACTGCAAGTTAAGTGATAAAGCTGTTGCTTAGATACCCTGACATTAGCTGCAGTAGTAGAACTTGCGGACTTAGTATACGGGAGTAGTAGAACTGCCAATGCAGCAATAAAATAAAAAGAATTAAAGGAAACCTAAAATCCTAACATGAAAGCTTTGTAAAATTGATCTCTACTAAGTTGCATTAATTACATGTAAGTAATAGATTCTGTAACAACCCACAGCCCTTGTAGTCTTCAAAGAGCCATGTCCCCTGACCCCAGTATTCACTGTCTCTATGCACAGAGTATTTTCTATACACATGTCTTTACACAAATATGGACGTCCCTGATAAGAAGATAAAAGAGTCTTGTTACCCTGCAGTTTATCTACCAGGCAGTGTGAACTGCATACAGCTCTTCCGGGGCAGTATTAAATACTCATCTCCTTTTACCGTTTTGCTGGGAGTCACCCAGGTAATGTGGATTATGGAAGATAGTACCCATAGGTTAATTCCATAAATCACCCAGCAAGCAGGGGACCTGGTGATGCTGCTGCCATATCTCACACAAAAATGTAAATAGCTTCAAAACTATGCAAAATAAACAATGGAAATAAATTGCAAAAATTCTCAGGGGAGTAATTCCTATAAATTTACCTCAAGTTATTTTTGGACCACAGTTCCCCTTTAAGTGTCCTAGAACTGGTCTCCTGTATGTTTTAGCTGAGCTCCAATTCCCCCTCCCTTCACCTTCTTCCGTTTGCAACATTGGTGCAAATGTTCAATGTACTTAACACAGTGAAAGGGAGGGGGACTAAAGGCTCAACTAAAACGAACAGGAGAGCAGTTACACAGGGAAATTAAAGCTGCTGCCCAATTTTTAACACTTGTTCGCAGTAAACAATTTTCAGTCACCATGGCGTCTAGGATTTGTCCAGTCCTGATATAAAGGGTATTAAATGAATACAAAAGTCCTTATTCTCATCCATAAATTTAGGGAAGATAGGAAATGCAAACAAAATGTGAAAGCTTTTCTCCCCAGAACATCTACATATTGTAATATACTTCTCTGTAACTAAGAAGGATTCCATGTGGATCTGATTAAAGGACAACTATACTCACCTCACCCTCGCTCCTCTTCCTCCATAGCTGCATAGTACCCAGGGTGAGGACCTAAAATCGCTAAGTCCTCACCCAGGGTACTTTTCCTAACTCCTGCACTACTTACCACAAATCTGCTTCGCCGATCGCTCCATTCCTCCGCTCTTCCTGCTTCAGTTACAGATCGCGAGGCAGCCAATAGGAAGATACGCTCTGCAACGAGGCGTGTCTTCCAATTGGCTGCCTCGCGACTGTCACTGACAGTAGAAGAGAGGTGGAACAGTGTGGATCGGCGAAGCAGATTTGCGGTAAGTAGTGCAGGAGTTAGGGAAAGTACCCAGGGTTAGGACTTAGCGATTTTAGGTCCTCACCCTGGGTACTATGCTGCAGTGGATCGGGGAAAAGGTGAGTATAATTGTCCTTTAATAATGTTCCCCCACCATTACATACAAAAATAGAAATTGCCCCAGAAGTTCTTAAACATGTGGGGCACCTGGATGGACTCTCCTTCTACTGTGCTGACTAATTTTTAAGACCAGAAAAACATCTATGTACTGGTCATGACGATTAACAAGGTTGCCCAAACTTTCGCATCCCACTGTATATAGATAATGTTGCATTATAAAAAAATAAAACAGATTACAGATTACTGACAGCAGTAAGGGTTCAAACAGACTTTAAGACTATTCCGTCTATCCGAGATTTTTCTTGGTCTGCCACTTCGACCCTGAACTTGAATTGAGCCTGTGGTCTTCCATTCCCTCATTATGTTCCTAACTGTGGTGAAATCTCTGAGACAGCTTTCTGTATCCTTCCCCTAAACCATGATGGTGAACAATCTTTGTCTTCAAGTCAATTGAGAGTTGTTTTCAGACCCCCATGTTGCTACTCTTCAGAGAAAATTAAGAGGAGGGAAACTTAACAGTTGACCCCCTTAAATACTCTCTCATAATTGGATTCCCCTGTGTATGTAGGTCAGGGTCACTGAGCTTACAAAGCCAATTTGAGTTCCAATAATTAGTTCTAAAGGCTTTAGAATCAATAAAATAACAACAGTGTTCAAATTTATGCACCTGCCTAATTTTGTTTGAACAATTATTGTAAATCCAAGAAACTTTATTTCACTTCTCAAATATTACTGTTTGTGTCTCCTATATTTAACGGACATTTTTATCGTAACAACCAACGATTTATACAAGAAAATCATGATGATTAACAAGGTTGCCTAAACTTTTGCATCCCACTGTAGTTATATAGTGATTAATGTTTTTGTGACAACTTAATAGGTGAGATTTTTCTAATGTGTAATTGTGAGTTGGATATGTTGTAAATAATTTAATAAACACAAGCTTTTTTAAAAAAAGGCTTTCATGTTTTTGCCAATGAACTTTCAGCCCATGTCTTCAAAGAGCCTTTGTAAGCATATGCACCTTCAGGCCATGCCCACTAATCCCAGTATTCACCTTCTCCAAGAACTTATTTTCTATACAGATGTCTCCAAACCAATATGAAAATCCATGACAAAAATTTAAAAAACTGCATCATGAATTAGTCTACCAGAAACAATGCAATAATCAATACTAGTCAGCTGACTTTACCGGGGTTTTTTTGCTTCCATTCTGTTCCTAGCAAAAGCAAAATTTTGCTAATGTACCCGTTTTCTTTGTATTCGCTTTGGTGGATTAATGGATTTATGCTCTACTTTTAGAAACAGAGAGACCAAGAGGCTACAGGTTTAACTGCCTAGACTTACAAAGTTTATGAATGCTGGATAGGAAATACAATGGCAAAGATTACTTTTGTGAGGTCACAGTCACAGGTTTCTGTACTGTAACAGGATTGGCTCTAAGGGGCAGGACTGACTGAAGCCTTGTTTTGATCTGTTTTGCACTAGAGAGCATGTTTAGAAGTGCACTGCAGTACTTAGTAAAAAATAGAGTACTGTGATACTTTAAATGGACTAGCAGTTTATTTTAGTAGACAAGCTTTCGAGGGATCAACCCTCTTCTTCAGGTCAGAGCAGTACTGATTGAAACAAAGGTTAACAGAAAGTAAAAAGGTAATTACATAAGATAACAAGAGAATTAATAAAGAGAGAGATAACAGCATACTAGGGTAGGCAACCAAATGGAAAGGAGAGAGGTAGCAGGGGGTGGGGGAATAATGAGGGGGGGATGCTGGAGAGAAAAGCAGACACTAGAATATGCACATTTTATACCATCCACATATTGTTCTATATACAAATATATTCAACAGTTATAGTGGGCTAGGAATCCCAAAGTCTCGGTTTAAGCCATTGTTTTTGGATTCCTAGCCTGACCTGAGGAAGAGGGTTGATCCCTTGAAAGCTTGTCTACTAAAATAAACTGTTAGTCCATTAAAAGTATCACAGCACTCTACTTTTTACTACATATATTGGACTAACACTGCAAAACAATCATTTTTACCTGCATACACTTAGACTTCTACAAAAACAAAGATGTGGATTATGGGAGCACACCCATTGTAACCACAGGTTAATTTCCGAAATCAACCAAATCAATCAGCCTCTCAAGAGGTGAGATGCAGCTCTGAATGTGCAGTCTATTGGGAAAATGTTATCGGTTGACTTTAGTTCCCCTTTAAAGAGCTTCAGTATTTCCCCCCAGTCGAGGAACATCAGCTGTCATTTTCCATGCCTTATCGGACATGCAATTATGGACATTGAACAAATATCTATGTACTTTTTACAGCATAATTAGTTGAGACTACATATAAAGGGTCCTACCTCTTTATCCATGCCTACTATTTGCCTCTTGGAAAGCTTTTCCAGCTCGATGGACGCGTTATTTGCATGAGTCTCCACCTCCTTCTGCAGCTTAAGGCGGTGCTCGTCCATCTCAGCCTTCAGCTTATTCTCCAGGGCGATCAGCTGCTTCTGGTGCTGGCGCCGCATCCGCTTATATCCTGACATCTGTTCCCGCAACTCGTTCTCCTGCTCATGCTCATGGATCTGCCTTGTAACCTATATAAAATGACAATATTTTAATATTTAAGCATTCATGAACAATAACAAGGATGTAAACCTAGAATGCTATCCTAAGCTCACAAATGTGTGTTTATAAATATTTAAATTAATATAGATGAATGGCTATTATAGTAGGAATTGGTTGTGCCAGGATGGTGCAAGGGATAAAGTGGTGCTTTGTAAGTTTGCATGTTCCCCTCTTCTCAGTGCTATAAGAGTGGAAATGATGGAAGAAGAGAACACTCCAGCAAAACAAAAACACTATGGTATTGCCATTAACAACCTAACCATTTGTCTATTTTGTCGCATTAAAAAAAAAAAAAAGCCTTTGGAATCATTGCCAATAATATGGAGGAACAGTGGTGTAATTTAATAAAGAAAAAAAACTTAGCCATCAGAATAGGGCTCTCTTTAATATATGTCAAGCCATATAACTAACATTAAACTACAGGTTTAACACACTTCTCAATCACCAATTTTATTATACTTACCTTCCCCAAAGAAGCCTCTAGAAATACTTACAAGATCTGATCCCTTTGCTGCCTGGGTGCCACCTCCTGCTGCTGTTGCGAGTTGGTTTTGAGTATGCACAGCAGCTGAGTTCTGATTGCGACTGTCAGTTATAGGCTGTTCAGTGGCGTAACCAGGAATCACTGGGCCCCCCAGCAAAACTATTATCCTATCCCCTGTTAGTTATGTCCCTGGAGCTGTGACGTAAAGCTTAGATGGACAATCGCAGGAAGCATATCGGTGAAAAGGAGCTTTGTGGTGAGGAAGCGGGTCTTGTAAGTATTTCAGAGGCATCTTTAAGAAAGGTAAGAAGTAAGTAAGGTAAGGGTGGGGGGGGGGGGGGATTTAAACCTATAGTTATATTTTGGTTATATGGCTGAACATGCCCTTTAAGCAATCACATTATTTTATAGTTATTCTGAATTTTCATATTTTCATGGAGAGAACACATGAGCATACCAGAAGCAGCCTATGTAGGAAATCTAAAAAAACACAGTTAAATAAGTGTACTTTTTTAACATCACAGTAGACTTTCTGCATTGTTTAAGTGGTAAAGGCAATAAAAGGTACAAAAGCTTGCGTGTGATGTTAAAGGGGACCTGTGATCTCCATACAAGAAAAAGAGCATATTCCTACATTTAAAAAAACTGGGACATAAGCATCCACATGCCTTACACATTAGCATGCCTACTTGTATTCTGCTGCTGGTACAAAGGTAGAGGAAAGGCAGAGAATGGTTGCAGGTCTGTAACTTATTTCAAAAAAGAACAATTTCTTGGGGTGGGGCTTTTTATGCAGCTCATCATATACCTGTCAGAGACTCAGACAGGACAGACCAGGAACTTTTACAAAACTATAACTTAAGATCCAGAGAAGCTAGGAGACATAATCCTAGGCTTGTTTGAAAGGTGTGATAGATCTCTTTTTAATAGAGGGTACCTGTACAGTTACCCTTTAAAAGGAAATAATACCCCCTAAACACACAAACACAGTTAATAATACCCAGGGTAATATCCTAAACTGTGGGGTCCTCGATCCTAGGTCTTTCCTTATTCCTGAAAATGAGCCCTATGGGACCAATGGGAAGACAAACTCCTTGCAGAGCATGCCTTCCTATTGAATCAATACTAGGTTGTGTAAGAGCAGGGCCAGCTTTCCCAAAGCTAATTTTGTAGAGCTGGTGTTCAGCAATAAGGTAAGAAACAGGGGTGAGGGCCTACAAAAAAAAAATCACACAAGGATTGGTTAAGTTTTTTAAAAATTGGTTAAAATATACCGTTTCCAGGAAGCCAAACCTGTCTAATGAGGTGTCAACAGCAAGAGATCTATTCCTCACTGCCCATAGATATGCCTTTAGGTGTTACCTGACAAGCATGGATTTATGAGAAATACATCATGCCAGACAAATTTGCTTGGTTTTTATAAAGAAGTGAGTAAGAATTTAGATTTTGGCATAGCAGTGGATGTAGTATACTTGGATTTTGATACTGTTCAACATAGTCGAAAAATGTATAAACTGAGGACTGCTGGCATAAAAAAAACAAGGCACTGGTAAGGCCTCATAAGTTTCATCTTCAGGTTAGGAAAGGTTTCTTTACAGTAAGAATGGTGAAATTGCTGTGGTAATGGCAAGTTCATCAAATAGTTTTAAAAGTGGACTAGATAAGTTTCTAAAACTAAATAATATTGAGAATTACTGGTATTAATACATATACTGTAGTTCTGGTTGATCCAGGGATACTTTAAAAAGGAGGGTGAAAAGGTTGAACTTGATGGATGGATGTCTTTATTCAACCTCAATAACTATGTAGAATCGTGTGTGTGTGGGTATTACCTATAACTTAAAGGACAATTATACTCACCTAGCTGCATAGTACTCAGGATGAGGACTTATTGTAAGGTGAGTCCTCACTCCTGGGTCCTTTACCTAACAGAAGCAATACTTACTCGGTGTTCAGGTCTGTTCCACTCCTCTGCCACTGTCAGTGACAGTTTGTGATGTAGCCAATGGGAAAACACAGCAGAGCGTGTCTTCCCCTTGGTTGAATCAAGAAAGAAACCAAAATAAGTAAAGCTGTTAGGTTAAGTACCCAGGGGTGAGGACTTAGAGGTTTAGGTACTGGGTACTATTCAGCTATGGAAGAAGAGGAGCATGGGGGAGTTGAATATAATTGTTCTTTAATATGACAACCCTAATACTATGAATCTCCAATGAATATAAGTAATTTGTTTCTCTAAATTACCGTATATACTAGAGTATAAACCAAGGTTTTCAGGCTTTAAAAACAGCCTGAAAACCTCGGTTTATACTCAGTAGGAGAAGGATTCTCCAAAAATGATAAACCAATACTTGCAAATAGGGGCAAAACCTCCTTTATTTATGCATATAACAAATCAACCAAAAAGGTTATATACAAAAATAAAGAAGGTTTTACCCCTATTTGCAAGTATTGGAGACTGGAGAGCCCTTCTTCATATTATTTTGGAGTGGTCTACAACGTTAACACTGGGGGGGCTCAGTAATACCTGCAGTAATCCCAATCCGTTGCCACTGCAGATGTTTGGAAACTACAACTTCCAGCAACTAAAGCATGCAAGGGCAACTAATGCCTCAGAACAATACAGAATTAGGAGGATGGTATGTATCTATTGTTAAAAAAAGATTCTGTATTGTTATGAGGCTTTAGTTGCCTGTCCATATAAAGGGCAACTAAAGCCTCAAAACAATACAGAACCAGAAGGCAGTAGTGGTCATATTTTCTACCCTCGGTTTACACTCAAGTCGGTAACTTTTATTCTTTTTCAGGTAAAATTAGTTATCTAGGTTTATACTCGGGTCGGTTTATACTGAAGTATATACGGTAATAAAATTTAGATTTAGAAAAACAAAAACTGATTTTACCAGTATTCTATACATGCATAAATCCACTGTTTTTTTCTTTTTCAAAAGATGGTTATCAATTAGATAGTTCACTTCATTCTTCTGCATATTATTATTTTAGAAGAAAAAAAAAAAAAAAACTTATTCTAGTTTGCACTTCTGCATCTGGAAGCCAAAGGATGCACAATGGTTCATTCTATTTGGGGAAATACATTGTGAGGTCATACAGAAAATTGTGGACATATTTTTCTGCAACTTACTTAGCTATTTAAAAGATCATGCAAACATATGTAGAAACATTCCAAAAAGTAGGTATTTAAAAATAATATTTAAAGAAACACTTAACTAAAAAAACATCAATCGTATAGTGTACACCACGAATAGTTAATTAAATAAAATAACCTCACATTTCTGAAAGCTTTGGTTCCTCAGATATCTGCAGAAGATGCTGTAGTTTATTTTTTGAGTTAAGATAACGCCCCATTGGTTGCTCACGGTGTCAGACAATTTTCCAATACTTTTGCTATATAATGAAATCTTTATGCTCTAGCGAAACAAAAAGTTGTTTTGGGTGTAGACTTACTTTAAGAACAGTAAATGTTACAAAGATCTGTGATGGAAAAAAATAAAGTCTGCAGGTGGCAGTATCACTCGCACTACAAAGAACTGTAAGCAAGCATGGTCCATTTCTAGAGAATGCACTCTATAAAGTCTAATGAAGCTGCAAGTGTCACCAACACAGTTCAGACAATTACAACAATTACATTGTGCAGCAGGAGGTGTAGAAAACAAAAAAATGAAGAGAAAGGCATGCCTTTTAAGTAAGTCTACTGATACAGGAAAGTCAGGAATGAAAATCAGTTTAACCCCCCCAACAAACACAACCAAGGAAAAAAAATGTATATAAAGTATAAGCCTCAGTTCTAATTGCTAGCAACGTCACTAGAGAGCTCCTTAATGCTCGGCTTTTTGTAGTTGGCTTACACTATAATCCTGCTTTCTTTATACCAACTGGACTCCTCCAAGCAGCGCAATTTTTTTTTTTTGCCACCACTGCTTGTTCACACTTAAAGGGCATGTCCACCCCCAAAACTACAATTTACCGTAACACACCACTGGCCCCACTATGTAGTGTTTAAAAATCCTTATCTTACCAGTACATCTCTGCTTCAAATAGTTCTCCTGCTATGCCTGTTCAAAGTCCAGGAAAGTGTAGTGTAGGGGCCTGACTGGGAATCATCCGGTCCCTACTATTTCCCTATCTCAACAAGGTATGTGAAATGCGCAGAGGACCCCCCCTTGCCTGAGCTAACTTTGATCAATAGTGCACTAGCTTTAAACTATTTTTCTGTAGTGTCGGGCCCCCTATCCCATCCCCACCCGCAAGGTTCGATTGTCTAAAAAAAAAAAAAAAAAAAAAAAAATCAGAACAGTACTTACAATCCTTCGTTCCCCTGGTGTTCAGCAAAGCCGGCAGTCGTGTCCGTGATTGGCTGCCTCTGAGCCAATCACAGACACGGTGACTGTCCGGCCCCCTGCTTGCGTTTCTGGCAAGCAGAGGGCCAAAATCAGAGCTTCGGGGGAATGGAGGATTGTAAGTACTGTTCTGATCTTTTGTTATACAATCGGACCTGGTGGTTGGAGGTAGGATAGGGTTAACTACAGAAAAAGTTATTTTTAAGGGTGGAGATACCCTTTAATCCCCCTCCATAGCCCACAATTTAGGTACATTTACTTTGCTACATACAGGTCTGTGATTTGATTATTTAAGTTTAAATATAAACATGACTTCACTGCTAGAATACATGTCTACCACCAAAACTGGAGCTGGTATATAAACAGCAACTTATCTTCAAAAATGACCATGACTAGAAATTAATAATAATTGCATAAAATGTCACACACGTCACACTTGACAACCATCAATACGGTCTGTGACTTCTGGATGTTCACTATGATCTGTATTGTATTGTAAGGTGCACCAACCACAAAGCAAGGGGAAACCTTGCCTCAGGTGTCACATCCTGAGATTTAACCCATTAGCTGCAGCGACCACACAGGGATGCTGGTTTCTTTAATTTAACAAGTCACAACAGTAAGGGAGTTTCTGTGACAATTACCTGTTTGATCTGTACTGTGTACTGTACTTAATGCAGGTGACTTGGACTACAGATACTGTAGCAATTAGTTTTACAAATACTAGGCAATATTTATGAATACTAGGCAATATTTACAACAAGTAACTTTTATTATTGTTGTATTATGTAAGTTACCCTTGATGCTTGAATTTCCTTGGCTCACCAAAGTGGTGCGTAGGCATACCAAATGTTTAGCCCGAGGAAGACATGCCCACCAAAAAAGCAACGCATACCTTATAGTGGCGGGGGACAAACAAAGCATGCCACCTAATATGGATAGGAGCTCCTTTAGAAACTTTTCCTAGAAATATCCCTGCTTAGGGTTTAAAGTAAAATACCTTACTTTGTGAGACATGTAGCTTTTATCCAAATATGTGATAGATACAGAATAAATTAATTGGTAGATTGAAGATTAACCTTATACATGACAAATTAAAAAAAGTTTAAAATTCAAAATATGTAATATCAGGCAGAGGAATCTGCAAACGTTACGATATTAGATTCTAATGGACCATGCAATTTTCAGATACCGGTAACACGTGTTCATTATTAAAAGGGAAAAACATCAACATTAGAAAACTTAAAGGACATGTCCACCCACCTTAAAAAAAAAAAAATGGAAAAGGGGTCTGCCTCTTTTCTCTGCTCAATGAGCTTTTTATAAGATTTAAGGAAGCTGTAGTATATCATTGTATATCATTGGCTGGGATGTCAGCAGCCACAGCCATGATTGACCACATGGGCACATAATTGAATTATTCTTAACAGGACACTAAACAGATTTCATGTACTTTGTTAAATGCATGAAACCTGTATCAATTTTTCACAGGGAGGTGAGAATGCTTATTCCCACCTCCCTGTGAATAATTTAACGACCGGGGAACAGCGCAACACTTACCTTACCAGTGCTCCACTTGGCCCCTTCTCTGAACAAGTTCCTATCTTTGGCGCACACACGCCAATACAAAAGATAAGCACGCGATCAAGACAGCATACCTATAAGCTGAGAAGGAGCCACGAGTGGGGCACCGATAAGGTAAGTGTTGCACTGTGTGCCTTTAAATATTTGGTTAGTAATGCACCGTATAAATTGCTGTATAAATTAGCTGGGTTTGGGGCAATTATGTGACAAGTGACCATTTTACTTTTTTTAAGGGTGGCGATTCTCTTTTAGTAGCAATATACCACCCTACCCTGGGGCGGGACGAATCACTGTCGGTCCCTGTAAAAGTAGCTGTTGCCGTCAGTTTGCCACAACCAATTGTGCGGCTCATAGGGTACCCTATACCTGTAAAAAAAGCACATACTTTTCATCCTGAATGACCAATACACGAAAATAGTCAGTTGGCCCGAAAAATCTGCTTGTGTGTACCCAGCATAAAATAAATTCTATATCAATCCGTCCATTGATCATTTATCTTACAATTCCCTTACAGAAAGACTAATGGCCAGTAGTCAACTAGCCTGTTCTGTTATACAATGATCTAAAGTGCATGCAACCTTTTAGTTTAGTTTAAAGGAAATGTTCACCAAAACATCAACTACAACCCTATTGCTAGATCACAAAAAGTTAATTAAATAGAGTTACATCTCAACTTCCCATGTGCTTTGGTTCCAGAGATCTAAGTAGAAAACTTTTTGCCTTCTTTCAATCATGGTGCCTCCCCTCCCTGTCCCCACTGGCAACATGCATGCATGCTCGATTGTCCAATGCTTTTCCTAGCAGTAAAACACCTTCCAATGTTCAGTAAATATGACAGCCTGGTAGGGGAGCTGGTACTGATTGAGTTTTGCAGTGGGATTTACTGATAGACGTAGTATATAAGATCGATTTTTTTTCTCATCTTTTGTCATTAATGAATATGCATTTAGTGCTGTTACGCGATTGCCCATTAGTGTAAAGGGGTGGGGCTTTCATTAAAAACAGCATAAACAGAAAATACATTTGTCAGCATATATCTCTGGAACCATAGTACATAGAAGGGTGAGAGTTGTCTCTATTTAAAGGTAATGTCCAGCATAAAAATGTTTTTTTTGCCTATTCGTTCCCCATCCCTTACTGACTGGCATTGCATAATTAAAACCTAATAAAAAATTATTTACCACCAAGTCATGCCTCCCGTTCTGTAACGCTCCACCTCCCTGGGTATCAGTCAATCAAAAGGTTCCTTCTGCATTGACCATGCTTGTCAGAAGTATGCTTGTCAGTCACCTATGACACATCCTGCATGGTAGATGCATGTCTTCCGGGAGGGGAGTGCTCCTCAGTTCTAAGAATCACGCAGAGTTTTGCTCGAAACCAGCTCAAGACGTCACTCCCCTCCTAGTCAGCAATACTGCGGATATAAACATGGGTGGACTGGGAGATTTGCTTAGGATCTATATATCAGGGTAAGTGCATTCTACATATTTTAAAAAGGGACCTTTCATTTAAATCAGTGCTGTTTGGAGGCTGGATATGCCCTTTAATAACCTCTCTGTGGGTTGGACTGGCCCACCAAAGTCCACTCGCCCATGAAAACACAGAATATTGTTAAAATTTAGATTCAATGGTAAGGGGAGTATAAGAAAGGGCACGTTAATAAACCTAAGGAGTCAGGAGGGCCAAGACATGAAAAGATAATAAAAAGTTGATTGGGCACATGCGGCTTACTGGTGAGCCTTTGGTCTTATACATCTTAAACGTCCCAGTCCAACACTGAATAAAGAATGTGTTTGCATCCAGTATAAACAATAACATTCAGGCTTTATCTCAAAAATTGTTAGCATGCACTCAACATTAATTACGCTGGGTACACACAGTACCTAGTTAAAGTGCTATATGGAGCAACCAATGAAAAATTTGTCAGAACCAAAAACACTACTACTGTTGGCCGCAGGATTGAACAATTTCTCGACACAAAGTGCCCAATAATAGTCTAATCCCATAGAACTGTTGTAGTTGGTCTATTGTTGGTACCTTGTGTACCAGCTTCAAAATGGCTCTGATCGAGCTCAAATAAAGTTGTTTCTGTGGGACTATTGTTTTTGGCCTCAATACCATGGTCCACAAAGAACTTTCAATATGAGATCTTATCACTGTGCTCCATGGAATATTTAATGCTTTGGATACTTTTTTTTAATCCTTGTCCATGAATGATACTGTTAAATGAAGACAGTCATCAACAAGTGGAGAAAATGTGTCTCACAGTGACTGTATCAAGGTAAGGACGTCCCACCAATATGATGAAAAGACATGGAAATACTGGTCAGAGTTCTATAGCTACATTAAAAGAACAGTTTTTTCTTGTACACATGTATGGTTATTCCATACATGTGAAAACAAAAAGTTGTATTCTTCATATGTCTGGATGGTGGGGTAGGGTAGCAAGGCAAAAGTCTTTAAAACAAATAAAAACACCTAAGCCTGGCTTAACTTTGCATAAAGGTATATTCAGTCACCCACAACCTAAGGAGTCAGGAGGACCGAGACATGAAAAGATAATAAAAGGTTGATTCGTCACATGCGGCTTACTGATGGGCCTTTGGTCTCACACCTCCCTCCACTCCCTCCAGTGCCGGGCTAGATAAGTGATCAGTTGTTACAGCCTTACCACCCTGCTAGCCATTTGTGCAGTCACCAGCTGCGTCATAACTATAGATCTGCCTTCTAGACATTGTGATCATCTGTTTATAAACAGCTGATCAGACCTATCTTAGTAAAGTTGACCCTGATCAGCTGTTTAAAAAGAGCTGACTGCACTATCTAGCAGGCAGATCTATAGTTACACCACTAATTGGGACTGCACAGAGGGATAGCAGCATTATAAATCTTGGATGCTGTACAGTCACCAGGGACCAGAAGGCCCGGATTCGACCCGCGGGTCTTAAGTTTGACACGTGTGTTCTAGAAAGCTAAAGTGTAAGTTAACATTTCAGCATAACAATAACCCAAAGCATTTTTTTCTATATCGGAAAACCAATGGCTTTACCAAAAAAAGATTGATGTTTCGTAAAGGCCCAGCCAAAGCTCCAACCTTAAGCAGCCCATTCACCAGTGATGGCTGCAAGATGATGTAGCCGACTGATAATTCAAATCTCAAAATGGATTGAGAAGTACCATTTGAACTACACCAATTTGCAGCATCTATTTATCTGTCAACCATGGTAGGTCAGATTGTTTGTAAGATACAATATCACAATAACAATATCAATAGGGCAGTCTTTCGAGTTGAAGCCACACAGGAGTCAATTTTTGTAGACAATTTAATTGCAATCAATAATCAAAATGGCTAGAAAAAAAAAAAAAAAATCTACCTGTGTATGTTTTCCTATAATTATGTGGGGTGACCTGAAGGTAGATGTGTCCATGAGATGCTCTCACATTCTGACCTTTGAATTTCTTCAAGGACGAATGGGCAAACATTACCATATCCGGATGAGTCAACTTGACAGAACAGGTTTTGGTATAATTTATTTTTCCTTTTATTATTTATTCACTAAGTGGTCTCCAATTTGTTTTTATTACTTCTTTGTAAAGATGACAATTTAGTTATAAAGGTGGAAAAGTACAGACAGGATTCGCCCCCACGTATGCTAACCTCTATATGGGATGGTGGGAGGAGACAGCGATTTGTCCTTTAATGGGATCCAATACGCTTTTCCAAAATGTCATGACCTTTAAGAAGTACATAGACGATCTACTGATCTTATGGACAGACACTAAATTGGAGTTTGAGCAGTTTGCAAACTTCATCAACTGAATTCAAATGAATTAAACCTCAGTTTTACCAGTGAATTTGGGGGGGAAAACCTTTAATTTCCTTGACATCATTATGTGTCAAGGGGATTCCCTATAAATTACTATTTATCGTAAAGCATCCGCAGGTAATACCATTTTACATGCATCTTCTAGCCATCTTCCATATAATTTTAGAGGGATACCCTACGGATAATTTTTCCGCATTAGGAGAAATTGTTCCAAGTTTGAAGATTTTCAGGGAGATTCAATAAAAGTTCTTATCGTTAAAAGTGGTGCTAATTTTTCCCCAACCAATCAGATGTTAGCTTTCAAATGTTAAATAAAATCTGATTGGTTGGGGCAAAATTAGCACCATTTTAAACGATAAGAACTTTTATTGAATAACCCTGTATGAAAGAGCCCTTAGAAGGGATAGAGTGGATTTAGTCTATGGTCGTTCGAACCATGAAAGTGGTAATTCGGACCCTGTACAGGTTATTTTTTCTACTCGGTACAGTAATCAGTACCCTGAAATTACCCCTAGAAATATCTACCTATATTACATGAAGATAATCAGCTAGTACCTGTTTTGAACAATGGAATAACATTTATAGCGAGGAAAGCTACCTCTCGGGGCAATCTCCTTTCACCAAGCCTTTTTTCCAATAAAAATGTTACCAGTAACAACTGGCTTCAGTATGTAGCTTTTAAATGTGGGAAGAATAGGTGTATCACTTGCCACTTTATTAAAGTTGCTACAGTGTTTAATGGCACTTTTTTGAACAAAACGTTTTACATTAGACAATACATCAATTGTGATTCCTTATAGGTCATATATCTACTTTCATGTTCAAAATGTTCCATCCAATACGTGGGCTGCACTTCTCGTACTTTAAAAGCACGCATTAGAGAACACGTAAGAGATATTAGAAGCTTTAATGAAAGGAGCCCGGTTGCCAGACATTTTTCCGATTGTAGTTCGTGAAATTTGTCATATCTTCAGGTACAGGGCATTCAGCGGCTTCTACCCTCAGTGGAGGGAAAACGTGGTAGGAACATGGAACTACCTTAAATGAAGGCTGAGGCTAGGTGGATTTTTATTCTCAATACTAGAAATCCCCAATGGCTTGAACAACTCATTTTATATAACAAGTTTTATTGGTAAGTTCCTATGTGCTGACTTCAATCTGATATGCTGACTTCCATCTGATATATATATCTATATATATCTATATCTATCTATCTATATCTATATATATATATATATATCAAGCATTCAGTTGGTTTCTGGGATCATTGGTGAGGGATTCTTTTCCCGTATTTCATATTAGATTTATATATATATATATATTTTTATCTAGATATTTGCTTATTAATTCTTTACCTACTTGTAATTTATGTTTTCTTAAATTTTTTGATTTATGTATTTTTGTCGGTTTTTGCGGTCTATGCCTTTATTATACTCCATGGCATTGCCCCTTTAAAATTGGGTGAGGCGGAGCTCTTGGTTACCTGTGTGTACTTAAGAAATCAGATTGCTTTTCACCTATGATTAAGTGCTTAACCAGCACGAAACGCGTCAGGTCTAGTATGGCTCGTGTTTTGATTATTCAATAAAGAGGATTTGATTTTACTCGGAGATTCTCTCTGATTCAGTTTATGGCAGTGTGCACGCTCTACCCTTTCTGGAATATTTTGCTGACCTAGCGAGCAGTGGCGACGGGCTCGGGGCTGTTTGCACCTGAGCCACCTCCTTTGAGCGGTGAGTTTCCGTTTATCACATACCACCTGTTTAATGTTTTGGACTTTCTGGATTGAACAAGTGTTGCATCTAGCGAAGGGTCTGGGGCTTACGCACCTGGACCATCCTTTTTTATGTGTGAGTTTATGTGTGAGAAGACAGCGCACCCAGTCTTCACCTGTCAGGTTTGTGTCCTGAACTTTTATATATTAAAGATAGTGCTGAAGCAAGGAAGAAGCTGTGCTGGAGCTCCTCAGAGAAACGATACTTGGAGGTAGGAATTACTACAGTAGTTTTGCTCATCTCTTGTAATGAAGACAAATGTTCTAGATGCAAGGAAATATTGCATTTTTTTGTTTCATCATTTTATTCCTAAGGAACAAAATGTGTGAACTTTTTTTGACTGAAAAGTTATTTAATAAACATAAAAATGCTTTGGTCTAAAATTGTGGTTTCCTGACTTAAAGCACAGAAACTGCAGACTAAAAGATACATCACCTGCCTTCTTAAACTGTGAATACATAGACAGCGGTTTGCAAAAGTATTCGGCCCCCTTGAAGTTTTCCACATTTTGTCACATTACTGCCACAAACATGAATTAATTTTATTGGAATTCCACATGAAAGACCAATACAAAGTGGTGTACACGTGAGAAGTGGAACGAAAATCATACAGGACTCCAAACATTTTTAACAAATCAATAACTGCAAAGTGGGTTGTGCGTAATTATTCAGCCCCCTGAGTCAATACTTAGAACCACCTTTTGCTGCAATTAAAGATGCCAGTCTTTTAGGGTATGTCTCTACCAGCTTTGCACATCTAGGAGACTGAAATCCTTGCCCATTCTTCTTTGCAAAACAGCTCCAGATTAGATGGACAGCGTTTGTGAACAGCAGTTTTCAGATCTTGCCACAGATTCTCGATTGGATTTAGATCTGGACTGGGCCATTCTAACACATAGATATGTTTTGTTTTAAACCATTCCATTGTTGCCCTGGCTTTATGTTTAGGGTCGTTGTCCTTCTGGAAGGTGAACCTCCGCCCCAGTCAAGTCTTTTGCTGACTGCAAGAGGTTTTCTTCCAAGATTGCCCTGTATTTGGCTCCATCCATCTTCCCATCAACTCTGACCAGCTTCCCTGTCCCTGCTGAAGAGAAGCACCCCCAGAGCATAATGCTGCCACCACCATATTTGACAGTTTGGATGGTGTGTTCTGAGTGATGTGCAGTGTTAGTTTTCCGCCACATTCCGAGACATTTTGGTCTCATCTGACCAGAGCACCTTCTTCCACATGTTTGCTGTGTCCCTCACATGGCTTGTGGCAAACTGCAAACAGGACTTCTTATGCTTTTCTGTTAACAATGGCTTTCTTCTTGCCACTCTTCCATAAAGGGCAACGTTGTGCAGTGCACGACTAATAGTTGTCCTATGGATAGATTCCCCCACCTGAGCTGTAGATCTCTGCAGCTCGTCCAGAGTCACCATGGGCCTCTTGACTGCATTTCTGATCAGCAGTCTCCTTGTTCGGCCTTTGAGTTTAGGTGGACGGCCTTGTCTCGGTAGGTTTACAGTTGTGCCATACTCCTTCCATTTCTGAATGATCGCCTGAACAGTGGGATGCTCCGTGGTATGTTCAAGGCTTTGGAAATCTTTTTGTAGCCTAAGCCTGCTTTAAATTTCTCAATAATTTTATCCCTGACCTGTCTGGTGTGTTCTTTGGACTTCACGGTGTTGCTCCCAAGATAACCTGAGGCAGTCACAGAGCTGCTGTATTTGTACTGACATTAATTACACACAGGTGCACTCTATTTTGTCATTAGCACTTATCAGGCAATGTCTATGGGCAACTGACTGCAACCCAAAGGGGGCTGAATAATTATGCACACCCCACTTTGCAGTCATTGCTTTGTTATGTTTGGAATCATGTATGATTTTCGTTCCACTTCTCACGTGTACACAACTTTGTATTGGTCTTTCACATGGAATTCCAATAAAATTGATTCATGTTTGTGGCAGTAATGTGACAAAATGTGGAAAACTTCAAGGGGGGCGAATACTTTTGCAAACCACTGTAGCTAAAAAAGGAAAATCTTGTTGGATCCATGTGTGTAGTGTACTGAAGTTTACTAAAAAAAAAAAAAAAAAAAAAAAAAGCATAGAGAGCATTGGCCACCAAAACAGTCTTCCTATGCTTATCAATATAGGGAGTATAGGGAGAACGTATTGGAAATATGTATAGGCATATTTATAGCAGATGACTAAGGAAAAAGGACATACCTTTTAAGATTGTAATGTTAACATAATGGCAAAGGAATGTGACTGGTTCAAGAGAGGTGTTAAGGAGGCCATTTATGTGAAAATAAAAAATATAAATAGGAAGCGCGTTCCTATAACCCCTTTTAGCCACAATGCAATTCAGAAGGTCCTAACACCGGGCTATGGATATGCTAATTGGGACTTTCCAGGGTACATAATTGGCAACAGATTCTTGGACAAGTCATTCTGAATTGAGAAAGCCAGTCGGATGCCTAGCGAAATGTCTTCAAGAACTAAACTTCAAGTCTAGTTAATCTAACTGAATACAACAGATATTGAATGGACACTTTATGTGATAAATCCAGTATCATGCAAGCTATACAAAGCAGCAGTATAAGTGGTGGTGCTGCTTGTGAGCTGTGACACCACTAGAACCTATTGCTCTGCCCCCCCATGCTGGTGGCTTGAACAGGTATACTTAAACCCTATTGCAGGGACAGAGGGTAGATACATACACCACTTAATATACTGCCACATCATAAGCTGCACCTAACAAAATTATTGTTGTGAATGCCAGAAACCTGAAATAAAAATTGCCTCTCCCCAGGGTGTCCATAGTCAAAGGAAAGCACAGAGAGCAATTGCAGGTCTGTAAATAGATTTAAAAAACGTGGGAAATTGTGTGGGGGGGGAGGAGAGGGATTTATGACACAGCTGATGACATATGTCACAGTAGAGGAGAGACCGTGTAAACCAGAAGTTAAATGTTGCATGCCTGTTCCTTTGGATTGAATGCAGCTACAGTCATCACCCTAGGCTAGTTTGATAGGTATGAGAGAACACTTTTCAATGGCCCATGTACTGAGCTTTATGCGATTCCAAACAAAAGATGTAATTTTGAAATTACTATAATCTTTCTCTACACCAGCTCTGCTACTTTAACCTCATCTAGCCCTTTTACTGGGAAATAAGTAACTGAAAACTTAACACTATGTGTATTTCTGTGTACTTTTGCAATTTATGGATTTTGAAAAACGCAAGGACAATTTTTACCAGTAAAATCCATTTTGTGTTTCAGCAATATGCTTTGCAATGTGTTGAGACACACTGAATTTTCCCTCTATAAAAAAAAACAACTACTTTTCAGTAGCCATCCGATGTTGTCTTTTCAAGCCACAGTCAAACTGGAGTAAATATCTACAGTATATTATTTTGCTTTTTTTGCACTGTTTTGTGTGTGATTTGAGCATTTGCGTGACTGTCAGAGACACACACTGAGTTAGAGTATGCCTCCGATCCAAGTGTTTTTTATTAAACGGCATGAAAAGAGTAAAAGATATGTATATTTAACAATATTTCTATAAATAAGGAATTGTGCAATTTTCCATCTTCAAATAGGTGCACCATATAGTTCTCTTCCTGACCTGCTTGGAGGAGATCTAAATCACACATCAGGTGAGATTTGCTGCAGGGAGTACCTGCAAAAAGTAAAAGCAAACACACCACCCATGGGCTATATATAGTGAATAATGCACCCCCTACTGTAAATTATAAGGATATTAGAAGTCACCGAGGAGTTCCGTGACCATATAAAAGCACGAGGCCGCAGGCCGAGTGCCTTTTATACAGGGCGCGGAACTCCAAGGTGACTTCTAATATCCGAATATTTTACTGTAGGGGGTGCATTATTTAGTATAATCCACCCCCTCATTTGAGAACCATCCAGGCCCTTGCCTTGCCTTGCCCTCTCCTCTCCCCCTGTCTCACTTCCCCCAGCTCCATTTACTTTCCCCTTTAGGTTTACACTGCCTTACCCTCTACTCTCCCCCTTGCTTACTTCCCCCACCTCCGTTTACTTTTCCATTTAGGCTTCCACTGCCTTCCCTCTTCTCTCCTCTCTCTCCCCTGCCTCACTTCCCCCACCTCTGTTTACTTTTCCATTTAGGTTTAGTGTGTTCGCATCTGTTTCACGGACTTACGCGGCTTCAGCACCACTGTGTATGGCGCGGCTCCCCTCTTCCTTTTACATGTAAAAGGAAGAGGTGGAGCCGCGCCATACACAGTGGTGCTGAAGCCGCGTAAGTCCGTGAAACAGAATGCGAACACACTAAACCTAAATGGAAAAGTAAACAGAGGTGGGGGAAGTGAGGCAGGGGGAGAGAAGAGGGTAAGGCAGTTCCGGAAAGTTATAATCGGCGCGCTACTACGTAGTAGCGTGCCGATTATAAGATTATTATTTACTGTTTGGCCCCATAGGAATCCATGGAAGGGGTGGATTATATGACAATATCGTCCAGAATATCAGCAAGGTATAGGGGCCAAAACGACTGACAATTATGCCAACCAACTATCACAGTTAGCATCACGATTGTTCGTTTCAGATGGAAAATTTCTGTCAGCCAATAACAGATATGATTCGCCCACAAGCTTAAGGCTGACCAATCCAATATTGAGCATTGGGGGCAAAAAAGAATTATGCTACATAAAGATGGCATAGGCTATAAGAAGATTGCAAACACCCTGAAACTGAGCTGCAGAACGATGGCCAACCCCATACAGCGGTTTAGCAGGACAGGTTTCACTCTGAAAAGGCCTTTGGACAACGAAAGAAGTTGAGTACACACGTTCAGCATCATATCCGGAGGTTATCTTTTGCAAATAGACACTGTTTAAAGGGGTGGGAGGTCTGCCTGCCTGACCACACTCTACGTCAAATTGATCTACACAGTTGTTGCCCTATTGTTGCCCTATTAGAAAAGAAAATGCACAAGAAAGCCCGCAAACCCTTTGCTGAATACAAGCAGATTACTGGAACTGTGTCCTGCAAGCAGATTACTGGAACTGTGTCCTGTGATCTGATGAGACCAAGATAAAATTATTTGGTTCAGATGGTGTCAAGTGTGTGTGGCAGCAACCAAGTGATGAGTACAAAGACAAGTGTGCCTTGCCTACAGTCAAGTGCTGGACTGGCCAAGCATGTACCCAGACTTAAACCCTAAATTAATAAATATCTAGTACTGATACTTGTGTAAAGCAGATTTTCCACCAACCAGCTATAGATTGTCAAAACATCAGCAGCATCAAGCAAAGTAGATTTAGTGGTGAGGAAAATTAGCCACTACATGTTCTTTTTGCTATTAACGTGTGTTTTATTGGCAGTTACACAACATTATTTAAAGGACATGTCTACCCTAAATCCTTTTTTTAAACTATACTGTACCTCTCCCTAGCCCACCTCAACTGCCAAGTTAGATCTCAAATATAAGCATCATATTTACACTTACAGCCCTTTGTTCTCGTGGGCGTTTTGCCTACTAACCGGAAGTAGCAGAGGGTCTGGACCGGCAGCTGCGTTTGTGATTGGCTGCCAGTCTGCTAATCACAGATGTGGCTGTGAAGACAGTTGCTGGAGTGAAGGGCTGTCAGTTTAATTCGGAAGCTTTTATTAGAGATCTAAATGAGCGGTTGGGGGTGGGCAAAGAAAGATTAATATATCAAAAGGATTTTACGCTAGGTGAAGGGCAGCAATAGAGGCTTTGGGAGGTGTAGGTGGGTGGGTGGAAGGCTCCACTGCACTTGTACCAATGACCTT
Organism: Hymenochirus boettgeri; assembly: GCA_019447015.1. Classification (NCBI taxonomy): domain Eukaryota; kingdom Metazoa; phylum Chordata; class Amphibia; order Anura; family Pipidae; genus Hymenochirus; species Hymenochirus boettgeri. The sequence goes on from CM033469.1 coordinate 317,255,140, forward strand.
TCATACAGGAAGACAGCTCCTGCTCTTGACTTTACTAGACTTTGGACAAGCACTGCAGGAGAACCATAAGGAGCAGAGGAGTAAGGTAAGGATACTTTTTTGAACTACACAGTGGGGCCAGCATTGGGGTAAATTTTAGTTTTTTTTTTAGTTTTGGGGGTGGACATTTAAGCCTGTGTGGCTCTCTCATAGGGCTACACCCAGAAACTGCAAGTTAAGTAGCTTTCAAGGCTAGAAACAAGTCATATTACTGCCAATAAAACATCTGTTAAATGCAAGCAGGACTAGCAGTGGTTTATTTTCTTCACCATTAAATCTACTTTACTTGATATTTACAAAAATGTGAGAGACTACTAAAAAAGTTAACTTTGGTAGTTTTTTTTTTTACTTGGCCCTAGGATGTCAGGGCTTGGGTAGAAATGTTTTTGAAGTAGGGAGTTGCTCTCCCTTCTTTTGGAGACCAGGATTTTGTGTTTGCACCCATTCATGTGGCATACTATTTGGTTCAGAACATATGGGAGATTAATATTTAGTGGGAATTTTTATTCTTCACATTTTATGGGGATTTGGGTAAGATTACAGAGTATGCATTACTTAAAGGGTATGTCCACCCCCCAAAAAATCCCCAAAAACCCCCCAAAATCTCAACAGCGTCTCCTGTGACTGGTTGAGACATTGCATCTCAGCCAATCACAGGAGACGCTGCTGGTCCGGCCCCTTTTACTTGCTTCCATGTACATATACAGAAGGTTTCGGGGAAAGCACCATATACATACATAAACACCTGCAAGAGTTTTAACAGTCCTCCAGGGTAACGTTTAAAATGACAGCTGTATTTGAAGTTGGTCCGTACATTAATTGTCTTACATAAAACTGATGAATTCAGATTCCTATTTTGACCTACACAGAATTCTTAACTCCAATAGAACACCAGCAGGGAAGACCTCGCTTAGCACTTACAAAATACAATTTGGACAACCCATATCTGCTGGTTCCTAAGTAACCAATAAAAAAAAGCTGATCAGCAGACGCAGTTTCTCTCTAACTTTGGGACATTAAAAAAGAGTGTTCATCCAAAATGTAAATAATATTCTATATGCATGTTTTTCACAGAACTTTGCAAAGAGCCCTATTTAGGAATGATCATTAAAGTGAAACTGTACTAACCACAACCCACCCTCCGGCTCCTCTTCTTCCTTTCACCAGCTAGGTTCTTAAAGAGTCCGTCTTCTCACTGGCTTTGTCTCATTAAGACGCAAAAGGGTAGAGCGGACCAAAATTCTGCAAATTTAAGAAAAACCCAGGATTGAGGACCTTGCTATCTAGGTACTATTTATGTGTGGAGCAGGCAGAGGGGAGTATAATTGTCCTTTAAATTACTTCAGCAAGTAAAAGTATCACGAAGATTTTTTTATTTTATGCAACAAACATTATTGCACTTTAACATTATTTTTAGAAATCAAACTCTGCCAGGTGGTGTAGTTTGATGGTCGAGTTTTGATATAAAATATTGATCGCTATCGTGAAGTTATCGCAAAAGTATATATTGTGTGTATTTTTGCAATTTTTTCCTTCTATTTGTAGAAAAAACTTACTCCAACCCACCCAACTCCTTTTGAGACTACCAAGGTTGTGGCCCTTAACCACTAGATCCCCCCCACTTCGGTGTTTACCCCTTATTGCGGTCAAACTTTAATTAATAATTCCTATTCTATCTCTGGCAGCTTCCCTGTTTTGGATATGTATAATGAGGAAATGTACTTCTTGTCTCTCCATTGGTTAGGTTAAGTCTAGTGAATTTTGTGTCATGGGTCGTGGCGGGGGGGCGGACGTTGGGTTAATGTTGTATATAAGCACTTCAGATGTAAATTTATATTACAGATTCTTTTTCAATGTTTTGTCAGGTTAAAGCATTACATTTAAAATTAAAATAACAGGTGGTTTACTAAGGTCTGTACTGAGCTTTGGTGAAATGTCTGTAGATCCTTTTCAGGAATTGTTTATTATTTTATTAGTCAGTAAGGAAAGGGTGGGGCAAATTGTTCCAGTATTGACTGACGTAAAGTCCCAGAACAATGGAAGAGACCTGGAGAGGACGATGCTACATAATGGACTTTGACCAAATGGAGTGAGGACCTAGCAATCTCACTGAATATCCGCTATATAAATGTATGAGTGTTAATGTCATAGTAAATGCTGATTAGTGCTGATTTATGCAGAGCCGCAAAGCCGCAGGTGAATCTCCATTAATGAGATCTGCCCAACGCAGCTTCAGCTCTGGGTGAATCTCCCTAACAATGTTTTGGTGAATGTGATATTTCCCCTTGAAGCAATATTTAGGTAAAACTATGCGTATATGTGTCATTAAACTACGCAGATATATGTAGCATCCTGGGATCAATATAGTTTGCTTTTTTATTTATTGTCATACCATAGTATTTTTGCATGTGTGAATCCAAGGATGGTATGAAAAAGGTTTGTTCATGCAATGTCAAAGGTAAAAATAAAGTTTGTTTGCTAGCAGTGTCTGTTTGCACCTATAAATGTCGGGTATCGTTTTATTAAGGACATTTAGTGGTAATCTGATATAAATGCCAATTTCTATTGCTAAGTATTGTATAATTCTGCAGGTATAAATAAAATAATAGAAAAGAGTAGAAAATATGGATGGCACTCTATGCCGGGTATAACAGTGCAAATGACCTGGGTGCCTCCCAATGATTATTGCATGCATTATAGATAGATGTGGGAGCACTCCAGGAGTTTTAATCAATTTGTTGTCAGTAACACATACGGTGGAAAGGTTTCGGCCCTGTGCTTTGGGCCGTTATCAAGCCATGTGAACACACAATGAGTGCAACTTAAATAGAAAAAACTCCTCCAAGTGACCGTGACATCATAATTACTACATTAACTCCACACAGTACATATCCAAAACTTGGAAAAACATTATGGCCTGTGCCCAATAAAAAGTTAAATAAAGTGCATAACAAAATACATAATACTAAGCATAAAGCTAATGTGCTAAATATAAAGTGATTATTTGAGTGTTGTTTTAAAGTGAATATTAAACATTATAAATAGTAGTAAAACAAAGTGTAAAGAGAAAGAACCTACCAAGGTCCGATGCGGGAGCGCTATTCACGTGCCTCCATGTTGATTGTCCCAGCGTGCAGGATCCTTCCTCCAAGACGAGACTCAGCTGGTCTCGCGATATTACAAGCAGCTATAAGACACAGAGGTAGGCCACTCCGCACACGGGACACCGGTCTCAATCGAAATCACATCAGTTTATTGGAATCAAAAACCACTGCATATCAAAAGAATATACACACAAGTAGCAAAGTGCAACAGGAGAAAATAGACCGATTGTATGCTTTTCTCCAGTTGCACTTTGCTACTTGGGTGTATATTTTTTTGATATGTGGTGGTTTTTGATTTCAATAAACTAATGTGATTTCGATTGAGACTGGTGTCCCATGTTTGGAGCAGCCTACCTGTGTCTTATAGCTGCTTATAACATAGCGTATAACATAGCTGCTTATAACAGTTGTTCACACTGTAACTACTATAATAGCTAAATTTATTTGAAAAATTTCTTTAAAAAAGTTATTTACTCCTAATAACCTCAGAACAAAGTGGACAGATGATCACTTTAGCATATTGGCTTTATGCTTAGTATTATGTACCGTATATACCCGAGTATAAGCCGACCCGAGTATAAGCCGAGGTACCTATTTTTACCTGAAAAAATAGGAAAACCCGATTGACCCGAGTATAAGCCGAGGGTGCAACTCCCAGCATACTTTTGTTGCTGGGAGTTGTAGTTTCCAAACATCTATATGGGAATTCTGCTGTTAGGTTAAAAGCCTGCAGTGGAGAGCCCCACCAGTTGCAGTCCTTACCCCAATAGCAAAGATGTCCAAGTGCTGGTTTAGTCTGCTTACATTTCTCTATCCCTAGAATGTGCCAGTAAACAGACTTGCAAACTGTAGTTCATTTGAATTATTTGAACATGCCATGTGACCCACTATTTAAAAGCTTGCCATGCCAATAACTCCAGTATGTAACTGTCAATATTTCACACTCACTACGCAGGTTGTTGTACAGGCTCCCCCTGGCTTCCAGCAATGACTGTGCACAAGCAGAGCAGGTACTCGGCTGCTTCAGTGCAGCCACTGCACCTATCGGCTTGGCCCAAAACTGAGCGCTTTCAGAAAAGAAATTCCTCTGGGGATCCATCACTGGAGGAGAGGGCAGGGCCTCACATAGGCTCTGGGTTACGTAATGGATATGCCCAACTCCTTACTGAGGCATAGCTAACTGCAGTGTGGGCATTTCTGATTGTTGGGAAATGCCTTGTGAAGTCCAAGGGACGCACATCAGCAGCAGATGTGGAGTCAGCAGCCGAATAGCAGAGTGAGAGGTGAGTGACACGAGTATAAGCCGAGGTTTATTTTCAGGCTATTTTTTAAGCCTGAAAACCTCGGGCCATGTACTCGAGTATATACTATAAAAGGGATCCCAGGTTATTTTCTTGAAAGTTACAATTTATAATTACTACAAAAAAGAATACTTTTTGCATAGATGCACATTTTGTTTTAACCATACATAAATCTATCTATATGCTAAAACAATGTACAAATTAAAGGCTTGTGTGGTGAACTGTCCATGGAACTCAAAAAGTACCTAAACAACTCAAATAAAGAGATTTCAGCACAACTTGTATTGCAATTTTTTGTTACTATACCACAGTCTTGGACCCATCCCAGGAGATTTTGCATGCTCCATAAGGTTGGGGTGATTTGCAACATGCTCACAAATGAAAAAACAGCCCTAGAAACTTTTTTGGGGCGATCAGGATAAAGTACCTGCAAACTTTTTGTGACCGCAAAAAAGGCAGTTCTAGATGGATTGGACATTTGTCTTATGAAAGGTTAGACATATGTCTAGTGTATGAGCACCTTAAGTGTGTAGTACACGTTTAGATTTCTTGTACAGCTGATCACAAAACCAGGAGATTCTGCCTGTCCTATTTGCTGGAAGCTTACAGTCAATTATGTTATGAGTATAGAGACCCATAGAAGACATCAGAGCAGTGGAAAGTTTATAGGCTTTGTCTTCGCTTGAGACACAATTAGGCCAAATAATGAGTACAGTAAATGCACATCTCATTAGTGACTCTCCTGCGTTAGGGAGGCTAATGCTCTGTTTTGAAACAATTGAGTTGATGTAATTTAGGTTCCTTTTTTTTTTTGCTGTCTGCAATTGTCCTATAAATATTTTCTTTCTATAATTCATGCTGGCTGGAAATAAACTGCAGTGCACGGTGCTTTCAAAAACACTCGGGTGCTTGCATGTGATTTGGAGACCTAAAAATGGTGTGATAAGGGGTCTGGAGGCGTTCTTTAGGTTAGATCTAAGAAGATAGTTGACATTACATGGATTGGGCAAGTACTGGCAGCAACATGAAGCCTTTTAGTTAGACATCCACTCTTACTTATAGTTGCATTCACTTACATGTAAGAATAGCTTATATACAACTTAGCTGGCTGTGGGAGCTTTAAAGCTAAATGTTGCACAGTTCATGTTTAATTTAGTTTTGATACACACTTTGTCAGAGCCTTTTTGGGTCCCAGCCGCCCAATTACTGTTTTAGTTGTGGCACTGCAGTCACACGTTGCCACAAACTTGTAAGCCATGCATATATTTGAGACTAGGCCACTGCATTGTGAAACAGTGACCAGCGTTAATGATTGGTCACGTCAGCAGCTCCAACACCATATTCATTGGACTTTTTTTCTGCCAACACATGGTTTTAATGACATTAATTCCCTACAGTGATTGACCTACTGAGATTGACTATGTCTATGTAGCCTCACAAACAGACACTGTATGTACAGATCTTATCTTTTGCATCAGTGTTATTATAAAAACATCAAGTAGACAATGGACATGATCTCCACTGCAGGCAACTAGCACCACTCACAAAACTGTTCAACTGCATCTGGGGTGCTGCAGGTTTCCAAGGTAATTTCAAGAGCTACAATTCCTTGAGTTCTTTGCCTAGAGAGCATTTTTTTCAATACAAACATGACGATGAAGCACTCGGTATATTAAATATTTAAATCAGTCAGGCTTATGCTTTAAATAAGTTTATTGATCCCAGAGTGCTTCTTCGTCATATATTACTTTGGGAAGTAGACCCTATTTGATGAACTGATTTCAAGTTTTGCTTGCTCCACAATCTGTTCAAGTTTGTGAAGCAAGGTGGTGTAGTTAAATCTGCACTTCTCAATAGTAATCGTCCGGAGGGGTGCCATACACAGCGAATTGTGTTTGATCGTAATTTTGATCAGTAAGTAAGAGCCTTAAATCATGGAAATCTATCTTAAAGGGCATGTCCACCCCAAACCTAAAATTTTAAGAACTATACTGTAAAAATTAACTTTTAAAAATGAAAAGCACCGGGTCAAGGAGATAGGATTGATTATTCCTACCTCCAATATGTTTTGTTGAGGAGCTACAGCAAATACAGTTTTCATCTGCCAGGTTATGGCCCTGAGACATTCTGTATAAAAGATGTGCAGAAGCATACAGAAAGACTGGCAAAAGCAGATTTCTTCGTCCTGCTGCTCTCATAGAAATATTTGGAGTTAAAAAGCACCGATCCTACCTCCCTGCCTCATGTACTTTTAATTTTACTGTTTAAAAAAAACTTATACGCACTATAGTTTCCCTTTAACTCCATGCTGGCCCTACTGTGTAGGTGTTCAAAAATACTTACCTTACTCAGTCCTATGGTTCCTCTGCAGTGCTGCCCGAAGTCCAGGAAAGTGGAGCAGGAGTCTTACTGTGTAAAGGTTTCTGCCTCTTCTCTTACCTTCCGGAGGTCTTCAGTCATGCGATGTGGAGCCGAGCCATCCACATCCATTGCACCGTTTTTTTAAGTGTTAAACCTCTTTTTTGTAGTGTGTAGTCTCCCACATCCCTTCCCAACCACATTGTCTATTTCTAAAGAAAATAGCAGATTACTTACCAGCCTTTGTTCCTGCGGGGTTCTTAATAGCTGCCGGTTCAGCCCCCTACTGGTACTTCCTTTGCGGAAGTAACATTACTGCAGAGGCCACGGGAATGAAGGCTGGTAAGTAAGATTATCTGCAGTTTTTTTTAGAAATGGACAATCGGGTTGGGGCTGGGGGAGGAGGAGACTACAGAAAAAATATTTTTACAGTGGACATACCCTTTAGAAACACAATGTAGTATAACATTAACATAAAACATAGGCTTTAGTTGTTAATGGTGCTTTGGCTATATGGACTTAAGTGTGGTGCCACAGGGTCCTGTGTTGGGGCTACTTCTATTTAATCTCTTATTAATAATGTGGAAGAGAGTATGTTGGCAAGGTCTCTGTGTTGGCAGATGATACAAAACTTTGTTGATCATTAAAGTACAGATGATGTGCAGTCCTTGCAGATGGATCTAAATAGATTTTCACATTGCTGCTAAGTGGCAGATGAGATTCAATGTTGATAAATATAAGGTGATGCAGTTTGGACTTAAAAATCCTGTGCTGCTTATACTATAAATGGCTCCGTGTTAAATGAATTCTGTTGGGAAAGGATCTTGGAGTTTTGGTGGATAACAAACTAAAATGTAGCAAACAGTACCAGGCAGCAACAGCAATAGCCAGCAAGATATGTCTTGTATGGAGAGGGGTAAGATTGTAAGATGTTATTTGGAATATGAGGTGCAGTTTTGGGATTCTGTATACAAAAAGGATGGGTGAGCTTGAATAGACAGGTTGTATAAGTTACAATAATGCACTCTAGAGAGAAAAAGGGGCATGTCCACCCCAAAAAGTCTAGCAACGGACTGAGGGTGGGTAAGTCTATTTCGGGAACTTTGTAAAGTTGGGGATGGAGATGCACTTAATGGGCATTGTTCACCAATAGAACATGTCAGAGGACACACAGACATCCCTTAAGGCTAAGGCCACACTAGCACACAAGCATGCCAAAAAAACGGCACTATTGTGTACGTGTTGCAGTGCGCTGTATCACACAAAAATGTGGATTGCATGTGCTCCAGTTAATGGATTGCATACGCTCCAATTGTTTCTAATAACAAATAATGTGCAGTTCCTGGTATTGATACATAAAGTTGGATTTTTAAGCATCTACACTTTCACAGGAGCAGTTGCCACCTGTGTATCTGCGTACTCTACCCTGAGACCAAAAACTGAAAGCTTAGAGATAAGGTAACAGGAATAAGGTGGACTTGAAAGCAACACCAAGTTGTCTGCAATTTAAGCTTTTATTGAGCTGGTGAAGCACACGCTACATTTTTTGGATCATTATCCTTTTTCAAGGTGTCAACTTTATGATACATAAAGTTGGAGTTGATCCGGGGATATTTCCCTTTCGTAATTCTGGTGGGATTTACCTTCCTCTGGATCAACAGTTAGGGCTAGGTCACACTGATGCACTTTTAATCACGATCCGATCCTGCTTTTAAAAGCGCACACTAGTTTGGCCAATTCATGTGGCCACACAAGTGTTGCATATGCAATCCATTAATCGGAGCGCATGTGATCTGCAATATTTTGCACACAATCACATGCGCTATGATTGCTAAACATTGGGCAATCGTACTTTGCGCACTGGGAGTGCGTTGCAATGTGGCCTCACCCAGGAAATGTGGGTATTGTTGGTAAGTTGGAATGGATCGATGTATATTTTTATTCAACCTTAAATACTATACTATACTATTTAAGCTATAATTTAATAGGGAAATAAACAATAGCAGCAACATTTTAAAAGGAGGAAATAAATCTTTTTTTTTTTTTTTTTTTTTTTTTTTAATGTAATTTGGATTTTTGGTTGTTGACATTTGTTATGTAGACTATTCTACATATCTATTTTTCAGACGTGTTAATACCTTTCCCTTTACAGTGTGTTTGTCTGCAAAGGTAGATATAGCATGAATGTTTAAATATTGGTAAGCATACTGGAATTTAGACATCACTCTACTGGGTTTAAAAATTCAGAGTCTAATGCTGAGTTAAAAGCATAAACCTGTAACTGAGTAAATCCTTATACACAATAAATTGGGCAATTCCATTTTGAACTTGTAGGGGAACATCTGTCATGTAAAGGTTTATTCAAGTGAAGCTAAAATAAAAAACTATAACCACACCTTCACTTAACAGCACATACAAAGAGACCTAAATTGCTGCTTCACCCCTGGGTTAGTCCAATAGCTGTATTACATACTATAACTTCCCTTCACTGGTATGGTCCGGCTCCTACTTCTGTCAGTCAGCAACAAGACCTATGGGAAGACACGCTCCACAAGAAGTCTTCCCATTTACCTCATTGCGAACTGACAAAGTAGGCTGGAAGGTGATTGACTGGTGAGGGAAAGTATCTCTTTTCCCTACAAGCAAATATTATAGAAACCTACACAACTTTAGTAATGATGCCTTCTTTTATACATTCATCTAATAATCTGAATGCAGTTCAATTTACACTGAGATTTAGAGGGATTTTGGCAAGATTTTTCAATCTTCAATATATCCTGAATCAAAAAGTATGCCACATGCATACGTGTCCAGCAAATAGCCCCAATAGCAAAAACTTGCCCAAAGCCCTCTAAATATCAATCTTCAATATATCCTGAATCAAAAGGTTTGCCACATGCATACATGTCCAGCAAATGGCCCCAAATAACTCAAAGCATGGCTTTGTTTTAAGTTATTTTTTCTGACTAACATGTCTTTACCTTGGAAATAACCCTAAAAATCTTATTTTTAACCATGTAAAACTTAACTTTTCAAAAATGAAAAGTATTTGTGGAAGGGTGGTGTGAATAGGAATTACCACTTCTACCTCCCGACCCAGGTACTTCATTTTAAAGGGACTGTCCACCCCTCTTTTGAAAAATGAATATGTGGTAGATAAGCCCCAAAACTAGACATCGTTTAAGTCTCAACCTTTAATTCGGCTCCCACACAGAGATAGTATACTTACATCCTCCTCCTCGCTCCACCGCCGCGGGTCTGCACTTCCGGGTAAGGCAGTCAGGTCGGCCGTGACTGTGACGTCACGGCCAATCGCTGACTGCCATCCCGGACCAGCCTCCACTGGGCTGTCGGGAACAGAAAAAGAAACAGAGCGGCCAGTGGAGACTGGGAGAAGAACCGGAGGCGGCGGTGGAGCGAGGAGGATGTAAGTATAATATCTCAGTGTGGGAGCCGAATTAAAGGTTGAGAATTAAACGATGTCTAGGTTTTGGGGGCTTATCTACCACATATTCATTTTTCAAAGAGGGGTGGACAGTCCCTTTAACCGTTTTTTAAAAGCTTTTTAAGCACTATAGTTTCTTTAAATGGAATACACCCAGAAATCTTGCACACGCCACAGGCAAGATGAAAAACAAACGCTTAATATCAATGTACTAAATCAAACCGTATGCCATATGCACAGATGCACCCAGATATGTGGCCAGAAGCTAGTCCTAAAAGGGATGAATGCATAAGGCCCATTACAGCAAAAAAAGGTTTGTATTTGATTCCAATATTTTTATTTTCCAATAACTACGTAAATACACCTCAATTCTGAAAAACCCAATAAACTAATATTTTGAACGCCTATCTTAACAAGTTTAAAGGGCTTGTCCAGGGGACTTGTCAAATATTTGCCCTCAACCCCAACCGCAATTTTTTACCAGTTTATTATATGAACCAGATTTTTAATAAGTTATTTAACATTCTGGCAAAGTTATCTGCCTCCATACCATGCTCAATGAGGTTTTTTTTTTAAGGGCATGTCCACCCCTATTTACAAATATTTTTTTAGTGTAGGGCTTTCTGCCCCAACCGCTTATTATTTTGTAAAAAATCTCCCCCGCTGTACTTAGCTCTTTCCAACCCTCTGCTTGCATGAAACTGCAAGCAGGGGGCAGGCAGACGGCAGCCGGTCCGTGATTGGATGAGAGGCAGCCAATTACGGACGCGGCTGCCGACGTGTAGAACGCCTGGGGAAAGAGGTAATGTAAGTACGTTTGCTCAGTGTGCATGCTAAACTTCTCCTGGAGGAGAGACAGAGGAAGATACATATGGGACACAGCAGGCTCTGGTCTTACTTTTTGCCACTTTACAAGGACATTGCAGTGCAGCCATTTGGAGCAGGGGTTTAAGGTAAGGATTTTTTCTACACACAGTGGGACCAGTAGTGGCTTAAATATAGTTTTGGGGTGCATGGAAGTGAGACAGGCAGCAGGTAAACAATCATGTGGGTGTGTCAGCAATCACAACCTTGATTGATTGCATAGAGGGAGGAGCCAGCTTACTCTGTCAGAATGGAGGCAATAATTATACTTAAAGGGTATGTCCACCCTAAAATCGTTTTTTTTATATATGATCCCCCCTGGGCTCCCAGCCCCAAGCGCATTATTATTTTTTTTAGATAGCCCCCCAAACTCTACTTACCTCCCCTCTTTCCTGCGCCGCGCTCCCGGCCCTCTGCTTGTGAGGAAATGCAAGCAGGGGGCGGGACCGGCAGCCGCGTCTGTGATTGGCTGAGCGGCAGCCAATCACGGACGCGGGCTGCCGGCAGCTCACTTCCGCGTAGGAAGGGGAGAGGTAAGTAAAAGATTGGGGAGCTTTTCTAAAAATATAAAATATGTGGTTGGGGCTGGGAGACATGGGAGAATACAGTATAAAAGGGGTTTTATGCTAGGGGGAGGGATAGCACAACGGGAGGGAGGAGGAGGGGGGGAGAGGGATGCAATATGCATGGCAAAGATCTCGGGAGGCCAGGTAGCAGGCAGTGTCTATATGGACCTGTAGCCTCCTGGTGGGCATTTTTTGGGACTTTGGGGGGGGACTACAGGAGAACCCTATGGAGCTGGGATGTGAGGTAAGGAATTAAACTACACTACATGAGGGCCAGTAGGTGGGGGATATAGTTTTGGGGGTGGACATGCCCTTTAAAGAATTAGCTCACATTAGTCGAAAATATCCCTTTAATGTATTGATTCAAGCCTGGGAGGTTAAGGAGCTGTACCTTACTTCCCATTCTTCAATCAATTGAGCAGGAGCCGATCCACCAATGCAGAGATGAATATCTCGGACTACTTCCTTGTTCTAATCCTCAGGAAGCGGTCGGAGATTTTCATCTCTGCAGCTGTGGATCACGGGAAGGTAAATATACTTACCTTGGTTCTGGCTAAGAATGGGAGGTAAGGCAGAGTTCCTTATCTCTAGGGTTTGCCCACACAACGCGTTTTTAGGCGTTTGCGCACATGATTGTGCATCTGATCTTGGTTAACAGGAAAATTTCAGGAATTTTTGCGTTCCCGCGACTTTATGTTAACCAAAATCACGTGCGCAAACTCGCTATTTATTCATTAGGTTTGGGGGCAGGTAAATGACATGCGACCATTTTTTTTTGTTTTAAGGCGGAGACTTGCCTTTAATTGTTGTATGTTCATGCCCAATTCTGGGTAAGCCCATTTAAAAATGAACATTTTTGCAGATTTTATAAAATGAATAAACCTAAACATGATTCAGGCAATACTGCATTGCACAGAAAATGCATTGCCTTAACATGCGTATTGTTTCCTATTTTCTTTTCTGCAATGCATTTCAGTTACATGTGTTTTTGAACATTTTGCTGTGCATTTCCCAATGAATTGGGGAAAAATACATTTACGTACTGGCTTTTCTCTGCGTTTCCATATATTTGCAATCCTGTGTTCTTTGAAACTGTGTCAAAGGAATGCTACCCACACAGTCTCTATCCTCTCTGGCTGCTCCTTGCGTGTTTCAAGATATAATAAGCATACAGTGGAAGTAGTTGGGGCCTCTCAGAAAAACCGCAACCACTCCGGTATTGCCAAAAACACAAGTGCGTTTATTGTACTAATACAACATGTTTAGGACTCTCGGTCCTTTCTCAAATTCACTGAAACCTATCTGTTACCATTTTAGGTCGGTTACTGTCCAGATTGCTCTGTAATGCCATGCAGCATTAGGATTAGGATCACAAACAAACAATGGAAAGAAATGCAGCAGTGAAGCCAAAGCCTCAAGTTTGATATTTAGTGGATTAGTTGTCTGGGGGTTTTTGAAATTGAAATGCCCCACAGTCCTGAATCAAACGGTATAGCACATGCATGGATGCATGAGACAAAGGACTTAAGGCACATTTTGAAACTTTTGATACCTGTTCTAATGGCAGTTATGCCAGTTTTTTAAAGGGCATGTCCACCCCAAAATCAAACTTTAATATAATGTAGCATCCCCCTGCCCAGACCTAAATGCGCTATTTCTTTAAAAATCAAATCAAATCATACTCACATGCCTTCACTCCACGGTGTGCTCCTTGTGGCTCCTGTTTGCAGGAAGTTGCCGGACCAGCAGCTGCATCTGCCGGCAATGGAGATGCAGGAGGGGGAGATACATTATACAAAAGGATTTAAACTCTAGAACTATCCATCGCAGAGGGTGGATCTGGACGGTGGGAGGGGGAAAGGGGTCCCTTGCGCATGCCTTAAACAACTGAGAGGACGCATCATCAGAGCAGAAACCTTTCCCACAGGAAGACAGCTACTACTCCATGGTTTGCTAGACTTTGGAAAGGCACTGCAGAAGAACCATAAAAAGCTGGGATATAAGGTAAGGATCATTTTAAACTACACAGTGGGGCCAGTAGTAGGTTTAATTATAGTTTAAAGGGCATGTCCACCCCCAAACTATAATTTAACCCACCACTGGCCCACTATGTAGTGTGTAAAATCCTTACCTCCGGTTTTGTCTCCCTCCCCCTACCATAAAACCCTTTTTATATAATGTACTGCCCTCCCCCCAGCCCCTAATGGCGGCTGAAAAGCGTTGATCGCTTCACTATTAAATTATTCTTGTTAAGAAGTCCTTTTGAGTGCTCCAATAATTTTCATTGACTGTCTATAACCCTTTTGGATTCAGCACCTGGGCAAGTGTGATGTGATACACTCCTGGTATTTTAATCAATTTATTGTCAGTAACCCATAGGTGGCAATGTTTCGGCCCTGTGCTTGGTCCTTTATCAAGCCATGTGAACACACACAATGAGTGCAACTAAATAGAGGAAACTCCTCCCAGTGACCGTGACATCATAACAATTACTACATTAAAGAGTAACTGTATTGCCTCAATGCATTTTTTACTTCAAAGAGAGTAAAGGTATGCAACCCTCCCCGTACATTTTTTTCCCTGATTTTGTTCCTTTCTCTGCCTTTAATTAGCCTTCAATTAGCCATGCTGTGAAGGGGGTGAAACAATTCTGTTTGCTACAAACTGTCACTAAGCTGATCCTTGATCAGCTTAAAGGACAACTCCACCCTCATAAGAACATCTTTTAGGAACAATGGCCTCTTTAAAATAGTTGATATATCATACTTTGTCCTATGAATTCATTACTGTATGCCTGCTATGCTTCTGGATGGTTCTTATGGAAACTGAGCCATTTAGAAACCTGTACTGAGCCTGGGCATGTCAGAAGAGGCAGCTAGGGGATTAACATTCAGTCATTGGCTGTGATGTCAACTGTAAATTCACAACTGACAGTTGCTAACTGGAAGAATCAGGAAGCAGAAACAGGGGCAACAGGACATTGTGCAGGATTTCTGGTTAGACTTGTATATTTCAGGTTTCAAACTATTACTGTTTAGGGTTTTGGGGGGTGATTTACCTGTATGTAAGTTTTCATTGGGGCTGGACTTAATTAGTAGGCTGTATCCTAGCAACAGAACATTCAAGTTTGTTTAACCGGCAGAGGTGGAGGAGGAGAGAGGTTGTAACAGACATTCCCACCAGCCAATGACAAGTGATATGTTAATCATGGCCCTGGGCCATCTAGGAGGCGGGTTTTTTCACTCATCTTGCTGTGTGTGAAAGCACAGCTGTAATGTGAGTAAGTGATTTCAGCAGCTGGAAGTGTGGATATGTATGGGGTTTTGTTTTTTTTTTTGTATTGTTGTCCTTTAACCTCACAGAGTACATATCCAAGACATACAATAACTTTATGGCCGTGTGCCCAATAAAAGTTAAAGTGCATAACAAAGTACCGTATATACTCGAGTATAAGTCAAGGTTTTAGGTTTTAAAATAAACCTAAAAACCTTGCCTCGGCTTATACTCGAGTCAAGTCCTCTCAAAGTTCTGCTGTTAAGTAAAAGCCTGCAGTGGAGAGCCCCACCAGTTGCAGTCCTTCACCCAACCACCTCATAGCTACTCTGAGACTCTGAATCCTTACCGGCATCATTCAGCACTCCGAATCGGCTGCCGCACGCATAGTTAGCACTGTGGATTTGCCGGCTGACGTCACTACTCGGCGCCGGGCGATGAGAGGTGACATAAGCTGGCAAATGCACAGTACTTACTAAGATGCGGCAACCAGATTCGGAGTGCTGAGCGATGCCGGTAAGGATTCAGAGTCTCAGAGTAGCTGTGAGGTGATTGGGGTAAGGACTGCAACTGGCGGGGCTCTCCACTGCAGGCTTGCGATGCCGGTAAGGATTCAGAGTCTCAGAGTAGCTGTGAGGTGAGAATCTGGTTGCCGCATGCTTAGTAAGTACTGTGCATTTGCCAGCTTATGTCACCTCTCATCGCCCGGCGCCGAGTAGTGACGTCAGCCGGCAAATCCACAGTGCTAACTATGCGTGCGGCAGCCGGATTCGGAGTGCTGAATGATGCCGGTAAGGATTCAGAGTCTCAGAGTAGCTATGAGGTGGTTGGGGTAAGGACTGCAACTGGTGGGGCTCTCCACTGCAGGCTTTTAACTTAACAGCAGAACTTTGAGAGGACTTGACTCGAGTATAAGCCGAGGCAAGGTTTTTAGGTTTATTTTAAAACCTAAAAACCTTGACTTATACTCGAGTATATACGGTACTTTGTTATGCACTTTAACTTTTTATTGGGCACAGGCCATAAAGTTATTGTAATGTCTTGGATATGTACTCTGTGAGGTTAAAGGACAACAATACAAAAAAAAAACAAAACCCCATTACATATCCACACTTCCAGCTGCTGAAATCACTTACTCACATTTACAGCTGTGCTTTCACACAGCAAAGATGAGTGAAAAAACCCGCCTCCTAGATGGCCCAGGGCCATGATTAACATATCACTTGTCATTGGCTGGTGGGAATGTCTGTTACAACCTCTCTCCTCCTCCACCTCTGCCGGTTAAACAAACTTGAAATGTCCTGTTGCTAGGATACAGCCTACATAATTAAGTCCAGCCCCAAAATGAAAACTTACATACAGGTAAATCACCCCCCAAAACCCTAAACAGTAATAGTTTGAAACCTGAAATATACAAGTCTAACCAGAAATCCTGCACAATGTCCTGTTGCCCCTGTTTCTGCTTCCTGATTCTTCCAGTTAGCAACTGTCAGTTGTGAATTTGACAGTTGACATCACAGCCAATGACTGAATGTTAATCCCCTAGCTGCCTCTTCTGAGCATGCCCAGGCTCAGTACAGGTTTCTAAATGGCTCAGTTTCCATAAGAAACCATCCAGAAGCATAGCAGGCATACAGTAATGAATTCATAGGACAAAGTATGATATATCAACATATTTTAAAGAGGCCATTGTTCCTAAAAGATGTTCTTATGAGGGTGGAGTTGTCCTTTAAGCTGATCAAGGATCAGCTTAGTGACAGTTTGTAGCAAACAGAATTGTTTCACCCCCTTCACAGCATGGCTAATTGAAGGCTAATTAAAGGCAGAGAAAGGAACAAAATCAGGGAAAAAAATGTACGGGGAGGGTTGCATACCTTTACTCTCTTTGAAGTAAAAAATGCATTGAGGCAATACAGTTACTCTTTAATGTAGTAATTGTTATGATGTCACGGTCACTGGGAGGAGTTTCCTCTATTTAAGTTGCACTCATTGTGTGTGTTCACATGGCTTGATAAAGGACCAAAGCACAGGGCCGAAACATTGCCACCGTATGGGTTACTGACAATAAATTGATTAAAATACCAGGAGTGTATCACATCACACTTGCCCAGGTGCTGAATCCAAAAGGGTTATAGACAGTCAATGAAAATTATTGGAGCACTCAAAAGGACTTCTTAACAAGAATAATTTAATAGTGAAGCGATCAACGCTTTTCAGCCGCCATTAGGGGCTGGGGGAGGGAGCAGTACATTATATAAAAAGGGTTTTATGGTAGGGGGAGGGAGACAAAACCGGGAGGTAAGGATTTTTACACACTACATAGTGGGGCCAGTGGTGGGTTAAATTATAGTTTGGGGGGTGGACATGCCCTTTAAACTATAATTAAACCTACTACTGGCCCCACTGTGTAGTTTAAAATGATCCTTACCTTATATCCCAGCTTTTTATGGTTCTTCTGCAGTGCCTTTCCAAAGTCTAGCAAACCATGGAGTAGTAGCTGTCTTCCTGTGGGAAAGGTTTCTGCCTCTGATGCGTCCTCTCAGTTGTTTAAGGCATGCGCAAGGGAGCCCCTTTCCCCCCTCCCACCGTCCAGATCCACCCTCTGCGATGGATAGTTCTAGAGTTTAATCCTTTTAGTATAATGTATCTCCCCCTCCTGCGAAGTCTCCATTGCCGGCAGATGCAGCTGCTGGTCCGGCAACTTCCTGCAAACAGGGAGCCACAAGGAGCACACCGTGGGAGTGAAGGCATGTGAGTATGATTTGATTTGATTTTTAAAGAAATAGCGCATTTAGGTCTGGGCAGGGGGATGCTACATTATATTAAAAGTTTGATTTTGGGGTGGACATGCCCTTTAAAAAACTGGCATAACTGCCATTAGAACAGGTATTCAAAAGTTTCAAAAGTGTGCCTTAAGTCCTTTGTCTCATGCATCCATGCATGTGCTATACCGTTTGATTCAGGACATGTGGGGCATTTCAATTTCAAAAACCCCCAGACAACTAATCCACTAAATATCAAACTTTGAGGCTTTGGCTTCACTGCTGCATTTCTTTCCATTGTTTGTTTGTGATCCTAATCCTAATGCTTGCATGGCATTACAGAGCAATCTGGACAGTAACCGACCTAAAATGGTGAACAGATAGGTTTCAGTGAATTTGAGAAAGGACCTAGAAGTCCTAAACATGTTGTATTAGTACAATAAACGCACTTGTGTTTTTGGCAATACCGGAGTGGTTGCGGTTTTTCTGAGAGGCCCCAACTACTTCCACTGTATGCTTATTATATCTTGAAACACGCATAGGAGCAGCCAGAGAGGATAGAGACTGTGTGGGTAGCTATTCCTTTGACACAGGTTTCAGAAGAACACAGGATTGCAAATATATGGAAACGCAGAGAAAAGCCAGTACAGTAAATGTATTTTTCCCCCAATTCATTGGGAAATGCACAGCAAAATGTTCAAAAACACATGTAATCTGAAATGCATTGCAGAAAAGAAAAATAGGAAACAATACGCATGTTAAGGCAATGCATTTTCTGTGCAATGCAGTATTGCCTGAATCATGTTTAGGTTTATTCATTTTGATAAAATCTGCAAAAATGTTCATTTTTATAATGGGCTGTACCCAGAATTGGGCATGAACATACAACAGAATTAAAGGGCAAGTCTCGCCTTAAAACAAAAAAAAATGGTCGCATGTCATTTACCTGCCCCCAAACCTAATGAATATAAATAGCGAGTTTGCGCACGTGATTTTGGTTAACATGAAAGTCGCGGGAACGCAAAAATTCCTGAAATTTTCCTGTTAACCAAGATCAGATGCACAATCATGTGCGCAAACGCGCTAAAAACGCGTTAGTGTGGCAAAGCCCTAGAGATTAAGGAACTCTGCCTTACCTCCCATTCTTAGCCAGGAACCAAGGTAAGTATATTTACCTTTCCCGTGATCCACAGCTGCAGAGATGAAAATCTCCGACCGCTTCCTGAGGATTAGAACAAGGAAGTAGTCCGAGATATTCATCTCTGCATTGGTGGATCGGCTCCTGCTCAATTGATTGAAGAATGGGAAGTAAGGTACAGCTCCTTAACCTCCCAGGCTTGAATCAATACATTAAAGGGATATTTTCGAGCTAATGTGAGCTAATTCTTTAAAGGGCATGTCCACCCCCAAAACTATAATCCCCCCAACTACTGGCCCCATCATGTAGTGTAGTTTAATCCTTACCTCACATCCCAGCTCCATAGGGTTCTCCTGTAGTCCCCCCCCAAAGTCCCAAAAAATGCCCACCAGGAGGCTAGCAGGTCCATATAGGACACTGCCTGCTACCTGGCCTCCCGGAGATCTTTGCCATGCATATTGCATCCCTTCTCCCCCCTCCCTCTCCCTCCCGTTGTGCTATCCCTCCCCCTAGCATAAAACCCCTTTTATACTGTATTCTCCCATGTCTCCCAGCCCCAACCACATATTTTATATTTTTAGAAAGCTCCCCAATCTTTTACTTACCTCTCCGCTTTCCTACGCGGAAGTGAGCTGCCGGCAGCCGCGTCCGTGATTGGCTGCCGCTCAGCCAATCACAGACGCGGCTGCCGGTCCCGCCCCTCTGCTTGCATTTCCTCACAAGCAGAGGGCCGGGAGCGCGGCGCAGGAAAGAGGGGAGGTAAGTAGAGTTTGGGGGGCTATCTAAAAAAAATAATAATGCGCTTGGGGCTGGGAGCCCAGGGGGGATCATATATAAAAAAAAACGATTTTAGGGTGGACATACCCTTTAAGTATAATTATTGCCTCCATTCTGACAGAGTAAGCTGGCTCCTCCCTCTATGCAATCAATCAAGGTTGTGATTGCTGACATCACCACCAATGATTGTTTACCCTGCTGCCTTCACTTCACATGCACCCCAAAACTATAATTTAAGCCACTACTGGTCCCACTGTGTAGTGTAGAAAAATCCTTACCTTAAACCCCTGCTCCAAATGGCTGCACTGCAATGTCCTTGTAAAGTGGCAAAAAGTAAAGACCAGGAGCCTGGCTGTGTCCCATAATGTATCTTCCTCGTCTCTCCTCCAGGAGAAGTTTAGCATGCACACTGAAGCAAACTGTACTTACATTACCTCTTTCCCCAGGCGTTCTACACGGTCGGCAGCCGCGTCCGTAATTGGCTGCCTCTCATCCAATCACGGACGCGGCTGCCGGTCTGCCCCCTGCTTGCAGTTTCATGCAAGCAGAGGGTTGGGAAAGAGCTAAGTACAGACCGGGGGAGATTTTTTACAAAATAATAGAGCGGTTGGGGCAGAAAGCCCTACACTAAAAAAAATATTTGTAAATAGGGGTGGACATGCCCTTAAAAAAAAAAACCTCATTGAGCATGGTATGGAGGCAGATAACTTTGCCAGAATGTTAAATAACTTATTAAAAATCTGGTTACATATAATAAACTGGTAAAAAATTGCGGTTGGGGTTGAGGGCAAATATTTGACAAGTCCCCTGGACAAGCCCTTTAAACTTGTTTAAAGATAGGCAGGTTCAAAAAATATATAGTTTATTGGGTTATTTCAGAGATTGAGGTGTATTTACGTAGTTATTGGAAAATAAAAATATTGGAATCAAATACAAACCTTTTTTTGCTGTAATGGGCCTTATGCATTCATCCCTTTTAGGACTAGCTTCTGGCCACATATCTGGGTGCATCTGTGCATATGGCATACGGTTTGATTTAGTACATTGATATTAAGCGTTTTGTTTTTCATCTTGCCTGTGGCGTGTGCAAGATTTCTGGTGTATTCCATTTAAAGAAAACTATAGTGCTTAAAAAGCATTTTAAAAAGCGGTTAAAGGGACTGTCCACCCCTCTTTTGAAAAATGAATATGTGGTAGATAAGCCCCCAAACCGAGACATCGTTTAATTCTCAACCTTTAATTCGGCTCCCAATGAGATATTATACTTACATCCTCCTCGCTCCACCGCCGCCTCCGGGTTCTTCTCCCAGTCTCCACTGTGGCCGCTCTGTTCTTTTTCTGTTCCCGAGCAGCCGCAGTGGAGGCTGGTCCGGGAATGGCAGTCAGCGATTGGCCGTGACGTCACAGTCACGGCCGACACTGACTGCCTTACCCGGAAGTGCAGAGCCGCGGCGGTGGAGCGAGGAGGAGGATGTAAGTATACTATCTCTGTGTGGGAGCCGAATTAAAGGTTGAGACTTAAACGATGTCTAGGTTTTGGGGGCTTATCTACCACATATTCATTTTTCAAAAGAGGGGTGGACAGTCCCTTTAAAATGAAGTACCTGGGTCAGGGAGGTAGAAGTGGTAATTCCTATTCACACCACCCTTCCACAAATACTTTTCATTTTTGAAAAGTTAAGTTTTACATGGTTAAAAATATAGATTTTTAGGGTTATTTCCAAGGTAAAGACATGTTTAGTCAGAAAAATAACTTAAAACAAAGCCATGCTTTGAGTTATTTGGGGCCATTTGCTGGACATGTATGCATGTGGCATACCTTTTGATTCAGGATATATTGAAGATTGATATTTAGAGGGCTTTGGGCAAGATTTTGCTATTTGGGGCTATTTGCTGGACACGTATGCATGTGGCATACTTTTTGATTCAGGATATATTGAAGATTGAAAAATCTTGCCAAAATCCCTCTAAATCTCAGTGTAAATTGAACTGCATTCAGATTATTAGATGAATGTATAAAAGAATGGCATCATTACATAAAGGTGTGTAGGTTTCTATAATATATTGCTTGTAGGGAAAAGAGATACTTTCCCTCACCAGTCAATCAACTTCCAGCCTACTTTGTCAGTTCGCAATGAGGTAAATGGGAAGACTTCTTGTGGAGCGTGTCTTCCCATAGGTCTTGTTGCTGACTGACAGAATGTAGGAGCCGGACCATACCAGTGAAGGGAAGTTATAGTATGTAATACAGCTTATGTGGACTAAACCCAGGGGTGAAGCAGCAATTTAGGTCTCTTTGTATGTGCTGTTAAGTGAAGGTGTGGTTATAGTTTTTATTTTAGCTTGCACTTGAATAAACCTGTTACATGACAGATGTCCCCTACAAGTTCAAAATGGAATTGCCCAATTTATTGTGTAATAAGGATTTACTCAGTTACAGGTTTAATGCTTTTAACTCAGCATTAGACTCTGAATTTTTAAACCCAGTAGAGTGATGTCTAAATTCCAGTATGCTTACCAATATTTAAACATTCATGCTATATCTAACTTTGCAGACAAACACACTGTTAAAGGGAAGGTATTAACACGTCTGAAAAATAGGATATGTAGAATAGTTCTACATAGACAAATGTCAACAACCAAAAATCCAAATTACATTAAAAAAAAAAAAAAAAAAAAAAAAAAAAAAGATTTATTTCCTCCTTTTAAAATGTTGCTGCTATTGTTTATTTCCCTATTAAATTATAAGCTTAAATAGTATAGTATAGTATTTAAGGTTGAATAAAAATATACATCGATCCATTCCAACTTACTCAACAATACCCACATTTCCTGGGTGAGGCCACATTGCAACGCACTCCCAGTGCGCGAAAGTACGATTGCCCAATGTTTAGCAATCATAGCGCATGTGATTGTGCAAAATATTGCAGATCACATGCGCTCCGATTAATGGATTGCATATGCAACCCACTTGTGTGGCCACATGAATTGGCCAAACTAGTGTGCGCTTTTAAAAGCAGGATCGGATCGTGATTAAAAGTGCATCAGTGTGACCTAGCCCTAACTGTTGATCCAGAGGAAGGTAAATCCCACCAGAATTACGAAAGGGAAATATCCCCGGATCAACTCCAACTTTATGTATCATAAAGTTGACACCTTGAAAAAGGATAATGATCCAAAAAATGTAGCGTGTGCTTCACCAGCTCAATAAAAGCTTAAATTGCAGACAACTTGGTGTTGCTTTCAAGTCCACCTTGATTCCTGTTACCTTATCTCTAAGCTTTCAGTTTTTGGTACTCAGGGTAGAGTACGCAGATACACAGGTGGCAACTGCTCCTGTGAAAGTGTAAGGATGCTTAAAAAATCCAACTTTATGTATCAATACCAGGAACATGCAACATTATTTGTTATTAGAAACAATTGGAGCGTATGCAATCCATTAACTGGAGCACATGCAATCCACATTTTTGTGTGATCACAGCGCACTGCAACACGTACACAATAGTGCCTGTTTTTGGCATGCTTGTGTGTGCTAGTGTGGCCTTAGCCTTAAGGGATGTCTGTGTGTCCTCTGACATGTTCTATTGGTGAACAATGCCCATTAAGTGCATCTCCATCCCCAACTTTACAAAGTTCCCAGAAATAGACTTACCCACCCTCAGTCCGTTGCTAGACTTTTTGGGGTGGACATGCCCCTTTTTCTCTCTAGAGTGCATTATTGTAACTTATACAACCTGTCTATTCAAGCTCACCCATCCTTTTTGTATACAGAATCCCAAAACTGCACCTCATATTCCAAATAACATCTTACCAATCTTACCCCTCTCCATACAAGACAATATCTTGCTGGCTATTGCTGTTGCTGCCTGGTACTGTTTGCTACATTTTAGTTTGTTATCCACCAAAACTCCAAGATCCTTTCCCAACAGAATTCATTTAACACGGAGCCATTTATAGTATAAGCAGCACAAGGATTTTTAAGTCCAAACTGCATCACCTTATATTTATCAACATTGAATCTCATCTGCCACTTAGCAGCAATGTGAAAATCTATTTAGATCCATCTGCAAGGACTGCACATCATCTGTAGCTTTTAATGATCAACAAAGTTTTGTATCATCTGCCAACACAGAGACCTTGCCAACAATACTCTCTTCCACATTATTAATAAAGAGATTAAATAGAAGTAGCCCCAACACAGGACCCTGTGGCACCACACTTAAGTCCATATAGCCAAAGCACCATTAACAACTAAAGCCTATGTTTATGTTAATGTTATACTACATTGTGTTTCTAAAGGGTATGTCCACTGTAAAAAATATATTTTTCTGTAGTCTCCTCCCTCCCAGCCCCAACCGCATTGTCCATTTCTAAAAAAAACTGCAGATAACTTACTTACCAGCCTTCATTCCCGTGGCCTCTGCAGTAATGTTACTTCCGCAAAGGAAGTAACAGTAGGGGCTGAACCGGCAGCTATTAAGAACCCCGCAGGAACAAAGGCTGGTAAGTAATCTGCTATTTTCTTTAGAAATAGACAATGTGGTTGGGGAAGGGATGTGGGAGACTACACTACAAAAAAGAGGTTTAACACTTAAAAAAACGGTGCAATGGATGTGGATGGCTCGGCTCCACATCGCATGACTGAAGACCTCCGGAAGGTAAGAGAAGAGGCAGAAACCTTTACACAGTTAAGACTCCTGCTCTTCACTTTCCTGGACTTCGGGCAAGCACTGCAGAGGAACCATAAGGACTGGAGTAAGGTAAGTATTTTTGAACACTACACAGTAGGGCCAGCATGGAGTTAAAGGGAAACTATAGTGCGTATAAAGTTTTTTTTAAACAGTTAAAATTAAAAGTACATGAGGCAGGGAGGTAGGATCGGTGCTTTTTAACTCCAAATATTTCTATGAGGAGCAGCAGGACGAAGAAATCTGCTTTTGCCAGTCTTTCTGTATGCTTCTGCACTATCTTTTATACAGAATGTCTCAGGGCCATAACCTGGCAGATGAAAACTGTATTTGCTGTAGCTCCTCAACAAAACAATATTGGGAGGTAGGAATAATCAATCCTATCTCCTTGACCCAGGTGCTTTTCATTTTTAAAAAGTTAATTTTTACAGTATAGTTCTTAAAATTTTAGGTTTGGGGGTGGACATGCCCTTTAAGATAGATTTCCATGATTTAAGGCTCTTACTTACTGATCAAAATTACTGATCAAACACAATTCGCTGTGTATGGCCCCCTCCTGATCGATTACTATTGAGAAGTGCAGATTTAACTACACCACCTTGCTTCATCAAACTTGAACAGATTGATGGAGCAAGCAAAACTTGAAATCAGTTCATCAAATAGGGTCTACTTCCCAAAGTAATATATGACGAAGAAGCACTCTGGGATCAATAAACTTATTTAAAGCATAAGCCTGACTGATTTAAATAAATTTAATGATAACCGAGTGCTTCATCGTCATGTTTGTATTGAAAAAAATGCTCTCTAGGCAAAGAACTCAAGGAATTGTAGCTCTTGAAATTACCTTGGAAACCTGCAGCACCCCAGATGCAGTTGAAGCAGTTTTGTGAGTGGTGTTCCTCAGGGGTTTATCCTGTACCCTGTGTCTTAATTTATTTATAAATAACACTGATTCAGGCATTAAAAATACTGTCTCTGCATTTGTTGATGATACAAAATAAGGCTCAGTGCAAGATGTCTTCACTATGTAGAGGAATTTAAATGTCATGTAATAAAAAAAACATGTGTTTGGCAGAAAAAATATGATTGTTTGCCACACCCTACATAGAGTGGTGTTGGGAGCTGGCTCAGTCCATCAACTACATGCTGATATTTCCAGACTCAGGTATACTAATTGGTAGTCTGTGGCTTGGGAACTGCAGTGCCACATATTTTGGCCTGTGGTCTTCAAAAGGCCTGACAAATGGAGCTAAATTAAGATTACTTGTGCAACATTTATCCTTTAAATCTGCCCACAGCATGCATAATTGTATATTGGCGGAGTAAGGTAATTCTTACATGTAAGTGAATGCAACTTACTATAGTAAGAAGTGGATTCTGTAACTAAAAGGCTTTCATGTTGCTGCCAGTACATTGCCCAATCCATGTAATTGTCAACTATACTTCTTAGTATCTAACCTAAAGATAACGCCTCCAGACCCCATTATTCACACCATTTTTTATAGGTCTCCAAATCAACATGCAAGCACCCGATGTGTTTTTGAAAGCACCTGTAGCACTGCAGTTTATTTTCCAGCCAGCATGAATTATAGAAAGAAAATATTTATAGGACAATTGCAGACAGCAAAAAAAAAAAGGAACCTAAATTACATCAACTCAATTGTTTCAAAACAGAGCCATTAGCTCCCTAACGCAGGAGAGTCACTAATGAGATGTGCATTTACTGTACTCAATTATTTGGCCTATATTGTGTCTCAAGCAGAAGACAAAGCCTATAAACTTTCCACTGCTCTGATGTCTTCTATGGTGGGTCTCTATACTCATAACATAATTGACTGTAAGCTTCCAGCAAATAGGACAGGCAGAAATCTCCTGGTTTTGATCAGCTGTACAAGAAATCTAAACGTGTACTACACACTTAAGGTGCTCATACACTAGACATATGTCTAACCTTTCATAAGACAAATGTCCAATCCATCTAGAACTGCCTTTTTTGCGGTCACAAAAAGTTTGCAGGTACTTTATCCTGATCGCCCCAAAAAAGTTTCTAGGGCTGTTTTTTTCATGTGTGAGCATGTTGCAAATCACCCCAACCTTATGGAGCATGCAAAATCTCCTGGGATTGGTCCAAGACTGTGGTATAGTATCAAAAAATTGCAATACAAGTTGTGCTGAAATCTCTTTATTTGAGTTGTTTAGGTACTTTTTTGAGTTCCATGGACAGTTCACCACACAAGCCTTTAATTTGTACATTGTTTTAGCATATAGAATAGATTTATGTATGGTTAAATAACAAAATGTGTGCATCTATGCAAAAAGTATTCTTTTTTGTAGTAATTATAAATTGTATACTTTCAAGAAAATAACCTGGGATCCCTTTTATAGTATATACTCGAGTACATGCCGAGGTTTTCAGGCTTAAAAAATAGCCTGAAAATAAAACCTCGGCTTATACTCGTGTCACTCACCTCTCACTCTGCTATTCGGCTGCTGATCCACATCTGCTGGCTGATGTGCGTCCCTTGGACTTCACAAGGCATTTCCCAACAATTCACAGAAATGCCCACACTGCAGTTAGCTATGCCTCAGTAAGGAGTTGGGCATATCCATTCTACGTAACCCAGAGCCTATGTGAGGCCCTGCCCTCTCCTCCAGTGATGGATCCCCAGAGGAAGTTTCTTGTCTGAAAGCGCTCAGTTTTTGGGCCAAGCCGATAGGTGCAGTGGCTGCACTGAAAGCAGCCGAGTACCTGCTTTGTGCACAGTCATTGCCTGGAAGCCAGGGGGAGCCTGTACAACAACCTGCGTAGTGAGTGTGAAATATTGACAGTTACATACTGGAGTTATTGGCAATGGCAAGCTTTTTAAATAGTGGGTACCATGTGCATGTTCAAATAATTTCAAATGAACTACAGTTTGCAAGTCTGTTTACTGCACATTCTAGGGATAGAGAAATGTAAGCAGACTAAACCAGCACTTGGACATCTTGTGCATATGGTTTGTGTATGAAAGGTAAATCTATCCTGCACATTACTCATACAGTGAGAAAGCACAAGAGCTTACATGCATATGAAGGAACAATACAGAATCAGAAGGCAGTAGTCATAATTTCAACCCTTGGCTTATACTTGGGTCAATCAGTTTTTATTAATTTTTCAGGTAAAAAAATAGGTACCTCGGCTTATACTATGGTCTGCTTATATTCGAGTATATACGGTAATTCTTGTAATTGAAAATACAGGGTTCATTCATACCTAGCTTAAGATATCAGTAATGCTGGCCATACACTATAAACTTTTCAACTTGTGCTGAATAGTATACAGTTAGAGGGAAATGACCTACATGTTTAATCTTTTGACAGATTCTGCTTTAAATTGGTCAAAAATGACTGAATCGTCAGCAATTATGATGAATATGTTGGCCTGGATGATTCATATTCAGAAATGTCGACCCATGTGCATAAACCTAAATGGATCATCACCCCTTAACAGTAGACATTGGGGCAACAGATGGAAAGCTATCATGGTCGTTAGGACTATGAACAACTTAAGTATATTTGCATATTAATTGTAAAAGTCAATGTGGATTTCCATAATGTGTGCCGAATTTCTACCCTTGCCACTAAGGCTACACAATCACCAAACAAACATAGGCTGCAGAATCGACCATTCCAGACTAAAAATTTCTGTCTGGCAGTCATTTTTCAAGTATCTGGAGGCTCCGGAGATCCATGTGCTAAAGTATTGGAAGCTGATGACTATTGTGGCATGTATAGTCAACCAAATTATGATCCCTATTAAGAGTATGGGGAGGTTGATTTGGTAAGTGCACATGAGTCATCACATATTACAGACAGATTCTACTGGAATCTTAAACAACTTTCACATGTGTATTACCATGTAGGCAAACAGCAGTACTGTTGATCAAGAAGCAAATTGATCTGGCTGCAGTGATGTAATGTCCACATACTTATTTCATATTGGGCCTGATTGTGTTCTCTTAAAAAGGCTGTTGTATCACCCTTGTGATACAAGTTGTGTTTAGTGCACTAATTCTATGTTGGATATATTATATGTTTGTGTATACATATAATATGTAATATAATATATAAGTTATGTTCAATGTAAGATAAATTTGTTTAGCCTTTTAATTATTTTTAATCACTGATGTATAGGGGGTCATATGCAAGCTTAGTGGCCAGCAGATCCACATGCAGTACTTCCATAGTTTACTGCCCATTTGGATAAGCATATATAAAGCTGTATCTGGAGAATGTTACCTTTTTTACGATTTCTGCAGTAGTAACTGTGTGAGCTCCCATGCAACATGTTTCAGCCTCACACTATCTTTTTTAAGCAAGGTCATATGAGAATGAAACATGTCGCATGGGGGCTAACAAAATTACTATTTCAGTGAAATCCTGCGGTCTGGCTGTACCCTTTCGATCTACTGAACCTAGTGCCTCACTGCCCATCCATGCAGCCACCTGGGCAGGTAGTAGGATTAGGGGGGGCGCATTGGTTAAGGAAATGATGCTTTACAGTCTAATTAGGGGATAGTAAATGGACGGCTATGCCTTGTAATAAAGTGTATTTACTTTTAGGGTCACATGTCGGAGTAACCTGTAATACCCCCAGTAGAAAAAATATCGATTTTTTATGGTATAAAATGGAGAGGCTAGTAAAATACACATCATTCATTTCTATATAAAAGACAGTATGTCGGCCTAACAAGGACAAACAAACCAAATAAAACTAGATTTTTTTGGTCTACAACAATATTAAAGTTATTAGACCAATTAAATATAACCAATTGGCTGTGGTACTACACTTTCTTATCTTACAAATCTTGGGACTATAAATTTAACATCTTAAATATACTTAGTAAAGTATCAGCTTTATTTTCATGTACTTAATTTACAGAAGTACAAAACAAGTGTTTAGGAAATCTCTTTAGCAATGTGGTGCATTTGTTAATCAATAAATGCTGCAAATGATCACATTTACACAATTTTATAATTTTTATCTAATAAGAAAATGTATTTTATTTTCCTTTTAGAGCTAGACAAATTCTTGACAACAAGTAGCTCCAAGAAATTGGTCCTAGAAATTTACAGCTGTAAACTACATTGTTTAAATTATTATTGGTGACTGTAGACCTGGCTACACAAAATATTAGAATGGCTCCTCAAGTTCTCTGACTGCATCCTAAAGTCCAAAATAGCCCCTGCTACAAAGTATACATTATTGTAAAGGTAAGACACAACAACCAAAAGGAGAAAAAAAAAAGACAAGGAAAACCCGTATGTTTTTGTTACACATACACTTGTAGACTGCAGCAGGTCCATTAATTTGCATAATTATTTTTTACTTTTCATATTAAGTAAGCGGTTTTCATCTTGTCTTTTCTACTAGGTTTGGCACACCTTTCATCAGTTTTATTCAATTAATTTTTGCCTTTTAAATAGTGTAATAATATTGGATTGCTATGCCATGATTTAGAAACCATTATAAATGTAAATTCAAAATTAACAGACTAAAAAGAATCCCTGTAGACAAATAATTTAAAATAAATAGATGTACAAAGAGTTTAACCAAACTAGAGTGCACAATAGTACAATAAACCAATCAACCTCATTTAAATGCTAAGAAGCATGAAGTATGTCAGGAGTGTTCTATGAACATACCACACCATACTTCTGATACTCTAAGAAACATGTAAATGCAATGGTACTAAACATCCAATAAAATTATCCTCAGGTAACACACAAATTAGGCCTTTTTTGTTCGCACCAAAGATGTATCCATGACTACCATTAACAGGCTTGGGAGTCTTTTACAAAGTGCTAATTAGTACGGGATGCTGATGCCCAGTATTCCGCTGCTAAAGGGTTACGTCAGGGTATTAAGTAATTACGGTTTGCAGGAGTCCAAAGGCCCATGTAAGATTAAAGCACTTGGGAAATCTAAAGGCCTTAGGTTTTCTTTGGGTAGCTCATCTAACCAAAGAAAAACTTAAAATGGACCAGTGCCAACATGGCTGACACGTGTTTTTTTGTGGAAAGTGTAAAGCAGTGATAAAATGTACTTTCCCAATGCTTACTAGGAGCTTAAAATAGTTCAGTGATTATGTATGCCATTCATGAATTAAATTAGCCTCTTATTTGAAAAAAAATGTAAAAAAAACATACATTCAATTTCGAAGTCAAAAGTGTACACTAAAATCCAAATAATAAAAAAATTAGGAGTTCAGCATGTAAAATGGCAGAGCTTATAAGGCATTCACTGCAGTATTTGTGCCATGAGAACACTATTCAATGAAAGACCAGCAAAAACCTCTAGACACGCAGATGTCAACTTATCAGGAATCCCGAAGACTGGTCTACAAAGAATACAATATTAACCAATAGAAATTTTACTACAATATATTTGTGGAGCTAAGAAATAAAGAAACCATAGATATGAGGATGGCATGGTCTGGCAGCAATTACAGAAATTGTGTATTAACTAGTAAAAAAATGGAGAGAACATACAATCATATATTTCAACTAGGAAAAGGATATTGTGGAATATTACACTTAACATATACCAGCTCTAAAATGCCTATAAACATATCGCAGTGTCTAAACATCAATCCGTTCTCAAGAGTACACAATAAACTGTTAAGCATGACCACACAATTTTACTGCTGTTGGTCACATCTTAATTAACATGTCTGGAAGAGTGACAAAAAGGTTAGGAAAAGAAGGAAGTTTTATGGGGTTTATACAATAGAATACACTATCAATTAAAAATGTCTTCTGTTCTTATTAGTTATTATTAATCTAAAATGGAATCAAATCATCTATAAATACAGGCATGTTATCAAACGAAAGCCTTATTTGTGATTTAAGAAAAAAAAAAAAGTCCAGTGCATAAAGTGATAAAATGCATTCTACCATCTGATAAAAAAGCAGTGGGTCCATGCCATTGTGACATCTTATGTCATTATTGAAATATTAATAAGCTGCAACCCCCCCCCCCAAAAAAAAATCAGCTTATCCATTAGCCAAATGGTTACAAGAGGGGGATACACACAGGGGAAAAAAAGGAATAAGATGCTAAAGGAAGGGGTGTGACATGCCCCTTTTTTCCTGCAAGGACACCCAGCTAGCTTGGAGGAAAAAATGTGTGGATCCATGTAAAATTCTACTGGCGACTCCTCTATTAGACTGATGCAAATGGCAAATGGTTTCAGTTTGAAAAAGGATATTAAATAAAATAAATGTATATATATATATATATATATATATATATATATATATATAGCTATTTAAAGTATGTAGTGGCAGATAGATACATTTGAAGACATACATTATTATGTTATCTTCTATGTATCTCCTATCCTACTAGACATACAACAAACCCTATTTGTCTAGAGGCTAAAGCAACTGAAGAGTCACAAACCATCACTAAAAGAAAAGGGATATTTAGAGAGGATGCTACAAGGATGGCACACATACACACAGGTGACAAAAAATCTCTCTCACACACACACACACAGAGATCCATCTTCTCTAAGACATCTCCCTACCCAGCTTGCATTTAATATTGCAGTATGATCACAAATCAGCCATTCCCACAATACCTCTATATGGCAGATTACACACACACGGACATTGGCACGCATAAAAAAAATACAATATCAGGGGATTTTGTATTCTATGCACAGGGCTAGAATTCCTCCTTTGCAAGCCCCGGTTGCTATGCCAACAAACATTAAAACATGAACGACAGATAAGGGACGGGGGAGGGGAAGCAGGAGATGCAAATCTCTTTTTCTGGCTGGGGGGGTGGTGATGGGGTTGAGGGTGCCAGGATGAGGAGGTGAGGAGAAAGTACAGCAGAAAACTGGAGGGGGGGGGGTAGAGGAGATGATGGTGAAATATCCGTTGCTTGCTTACCAAAGATGCTGATTTGATTGTAGCGAATCGCTCGCGGGTCCGGTAATGAAGTGCCTGACTTTGCACTGACTGGGTAGGCCGCAGTTCAGGCCTGGGATCCCTGTGGTCCGCCTCATCCCTTATGAATGCATGATCCTGCAGGAAGGGGTGAAAAGCAGGAGAAAGAAGTAGCGGCGATTGGCCTCGGCTGCTGCCTCTCTCTCAGCCCTCCGTCCGCGCCAGCACGGCTGTGTGAGCTGCATAGTTCACCGCGATCCCCCTGCCCTCCCGCCCCCCACCCCGCTATTCCCCCCCGCTCCTTTCCCAGGTCTATCACTCCCCCTTTCCTCCGTCTTCCACCTCGTTTGGGGGGTTAATGATTTTGGATATGTCCGCTTGGATTCAGATCCAGCAGCACCGACCGTGCGCCGGGGAGTAGGGAAGGCGGCAGCCCATTGCAGCTGGAGCTTGGCAGGGTCAGCTGATTCTATACAGAGATGCTCTATTGCTGAATCCACCACAGCAGCTTCCCCCCTTCAGCTCCACAATCCCATCCAGCCAGAGGAGGAGGAAGAGGAGGAGGAGGGACGGGGAGGGAGAGATGATATATTTATTTATATCCCACACGTACACACACACAGCGCTAAATAACCCAATGGCTACACAGAGTCCAGGCCGTCTGCGGATCCCCAGTACACACAGTCAGTGTGACATCCAGTCAATGCCAAGCACAGTGCCCTAGTGTGACACGGGCAGGGGGTTTATCTTCTTCCGACCTACAATGCAACAGTCTCTTGTCTCCCATTCATTAGAGCGCTTGTCTCTTTGCAGCGCCGGGCGGCTCTCGCTACCCCACCCTCCCACCGAAAACCCCTCCTATTGTCTCTGCTTTTGATGCGGAGGGTTTGTGGGGGTTAAAGCTCCGCCTCCCAGGTAGTGGGGTTCTGTGTGTTGGGGGGCAGCAGGGTCAGTGGCACAGCGGTAGTTCTTGTCCAGCAGAGGAAGGAAGGAAGGATGCGGCGCCTCAGCATCAGCAGCTGTTGAGCGATCGCTACCCAGACCCTGCTCAGTTCTAGCACTTTCCAGCCTCACTAAGGAGGGTTTACTAGGGTTTTTTTTTTTTAAAGAGACAGTATTCTAATAAAAACACTACAATTTATCTCACCACACAATTTCTTTTATAATATAGTATGTAGCGTTGCAGCAAGGCTAGGGACTTCTATATTAAAGCATGTTGTGTGGCTACTCTGAAATCAATGCAGCCTGCATCATGCTTCTAATTTAAATACTGCCCTGCTTTCAGCATATTCAGGTTTCCTGTGTGGAGTTTTATAGGAAATATTCCACACCAACCACATTATATCTTTGGCACACTGATCATTTATTTAGGAGCCTTTGCACTTAAAGGGGAAGCAAATAGTGTAAGGACTGGTTGGTTTGGAAGCATACATGAACACAAATTGTCAGGATCCCTGATGAATATGGGAAGGGGATTTGGGGATTGTCCCGGATTTAGCAGGGATCCTGCCACGGTTTGGTCCATTAAAGCCAGCCTGTTGGATCAGAATTTTGTGAAAATCGGCAAGGCTTTAAATATCTTCATCCACTACACAACAGCTAGTTACAGTGTAGTACTTTTTTCAAGAACAAACACAAAAGTGATGCCCAGGTAATAACTTAATAAGCTATTACAATGTTACATTGCATCTTAGAAGTATACCCCTGTAACTTTTCAACCGACTGATGGTAGGACAGCGTACAGATTTTTAAAAGTTTTTATCTTTTTTAATATTTAAATCTACATTTTGGTAAGAGAGATATAACTGTTCATGAAGCACCTGACAGCTCCCACTGCTTGATCCCTCCTCCTTCTGTAACATAGGTTTAGACTAAAGCTGTGTACACATATAATGAGTATACGTGTGAAACGTACATTTCTGATGTAGGTGAAATTCAGCGACAGCTTGGGAAGTGGTCAATACAGACAGAAAATTTCCCTCAGTTGCAGTCGGCATTCTATATAAAAGGTGTGTGGTAGTCACAAACGATCTCCTGATACTTTATATAGGAAGACTTGTAACTGTGTGTAGCCACATCTTTGAAAGATGACAGACAGAATCCATCCTTCAAAGATTGCTACTGTGTGTACCCAGCTTTAAAGTGGCAGCTTAAATAAGCAGTAACTGATTTTCAGAACAACAATTTCTATTTTTTTGTCAGAGGTAGGATAAAGTTCCCTCCCATTATTACCCATGGTGCCAGCAGAGGGAACTTTCAAATCTAGAGGTGCAGATGCAGACAACTTCCTGCCAACATTTCCCCATTTTCCAGACAGGCTGCTGACCTGCCACATAGGTACACATATGCGGCGTGCCTATGTTACAGAAAGAGAGGCTTGAGGGGAGACAATTGGCAGAACAGCCAGAAACAGCAAAAACATGACCGCTAACATCTTCCAGCTGGCTTCACGGTTAAAAAAAAAAAAGTACACAAGCACATAATCCAAGCCACTATACTGTGACATTTTACCACATGAATTATACATAATTTCTACTTCTTTAATTGCTAACTAACAGAGTTGTGTATTTCTAACCTCTGAAATCAGTAGCATTATGGAGTAATATTTATGATCACACTGCCACGCAATGTGGCTGTTTTGTGAATCGCATTCCGTTGTGACCCAGTAATGCAGGATTTAACCTATTAATGAAGAGAACCCTTCCATACTCTGTATGTTACATTCATGTCCTGGCCAATGCTTGAAATAGCCAAATTGGGCACAAGGCACCACCAGTAATACCCTCCCACATCCAGTGGCATAACTATTGCAGTTCGCAGATGGTGGTAGAGCCTGTGGCGAGTGCTTCAGTAGCGTGCACCACATTTAAATGGTAGTGGTAGGCAGAGAAGTATTTACATAGTATCTATACTCAAATTCGAATTTTTAAAAATTATACCTTTAGATATAGCATGATCCCACTTTTGGATTTTAAATTTGAGCTATAGATTCTGAGAAACCATCATTTGAAATCACAGCACCTGTCACTCCAGAAGCAGAAATTATAAAATGTGTCACTCCCCTGAACTCTTACTAGGATTTTTATCTGTCTGCCAGCACACTTTCTGCAACAATTAAGAGGAAAAAAGGCAGGGGGAGATGTGTAAAGGTGCCCATACATCTAACTTGGTTTTCTAGAGCAGTGAATATAACAATTCCTTTAAAAAGGAAGACCAAAGTAACTTGAATTTTTTTAAAATTCTTTTTAATTCCTATATACGATCAATATTTTGCCCCTAACCTGCGCATCTTCCAATAGGCAACATAACTATTAGCTTGCCAGCCGAGAGAAGGGTCAAAAGAGGAAAAGGACTTTCAGGTAATAGTTCCCTGGTTTCCTCTATTCCCAGGGATAAGGACATTAAATGTTAGTTAATTTATCTCTTTAATTATTCCTCTGTAAAGATAACTGTGACTTTTGGTGCAAGTAGTAGGTGGGTCGCTTACCTTGATTCTATGGTGAGCTCCACCTGTCTAGTCAAACACTGTCAGGACAGTATTCAAAAAGGGGCCCATGTTATTACACACTATGAAAGAGTGCTGCACAAATCAATCAAATACCATAAACTTGCAGAATTACAATGCTGCTGATTTCAGAGGCACATTTACGTTTTTAGGTTATGTTCACCTTTAAATGTATTATTTAAAAATTAAAGAGCATGTCCACCCGCAAACTAAAATTTAACCCACCACTGGCCCAACTGTGTAGTTTAAAGGGTATCTCCACTGCTAAAATCACTTTTTTCAATTTAGTTTTATTGAAGTACAGGAGATAAAGGAGCTGTGTCTTACCTCCCGTACTTCAATAAAACATTCAGAGCCGTGAACGACGCTGCAGAGGAACGAGAGACCAGGTAAGTTCTGCAACTTCGTTCCTGGCTCCTGAACGTTTTATTGATGAGCAGGAGGAAAGACACAGCTCCTTTATCTCCCGTTCTTTAATTAAACGGAATTGAAAAAAGTGATTTTAGCAGAGGAGATACTCTTTAAAAAAATATTTACCTTACACCTCTGCTCCTTATGGTTCTCCTGCAGTGTTTGTCCAAAGTCCAGGAAACTGAAGAGTAGGAGCTCTCTTTCTACACTCACCTAGCGTAAAATGTTATATATATAATGCAGGGTATCCCTTCCCACCCCCAACCGCACAAACTATACTTACAGCCCTTCACTTCTGCTGTGTTCTCTATTGCTGGCAGCTGCGGCTGTGATTGTCTGCCTTTCAGCTAATCACAGCCGCGGCTGATGAACCGGGCCACTGTTTGCAAGTTCTGGCAAAAAGAGGGCTGGATCAAAGTGCAGCAGGAGCGAGGGGCTGTAAGTATAGTTCTGCTTCTTTTTTTAACAATCTAATATAGTGGTTGGGGGTGGGAAGGGATGCCCTACATTTTATTTAAAAAAAATTATATAGAGGGTTGAGATACCCTTTAAGATAATTAGTGCACTCAGCTAAGCCAAAAGCTTAAAAGGGCCAACCCCCTTTTTTTTAATATTACAGCTGTTTTGATCCCATCCTGTTTCCAAATAGTTTGTCAATTCCATATACGGTATGTGCAGGTAAGAAAACAACAAAAGTAGCTCCTAAAGTGAACTATTCCTTTAATGTATTGATTGAAGCCTGGGAGGTTAGGGAGCTATGCCTTACCTCCAGTTCTTTGATCAATCTTAGGATCTGGGAATGAAGATTCAAGAAACGTACCTTTTGCGCGACCAAAGTGAAATCCCCGACCGCTTCCTTGTTTTCTCCAACTATAACTTTACAGAACCAGGAAGCAGTCGGGACGTTTTTTGAATCTTCATTCCAAGATCCTGAGCTATTGATTGAAAAACGGGAGGTAAGACATAGCTCCTTAACCTCCCGGGCTCCAATCAATACATTAAAGGAATAGTTCACTTTGGGAGTGAACGATTCCTTTAAATTCTAAAAACACCCATACAAAAGCTTTAAAAGATATGTACTGGATTTTTAAAGAGATTACTGTGCTTAGCATTGTGAACAGGATGCCATACTGCTTTTGTGTTCAACTCCCAAGAAATATTGGAGAGTCTGACATCATTCTCCATTCTTCAACATCTGACATCATTCTTTAACAATACAATCATACTCAGAAAGCCATCTTTCATACAAATTACAATATTTCCATATTAAAAAACAAAAAACATCCCAGGTACTCACTTTTGTGGACAAAAGAGAAGAGGCAGAATCAAAGCTGCAACTGTAACTGGGCATCATAATAAGATCTGGACTTCCATCATCGATTACCTCTTGTATGCTGTTTACACTGCTGCTTTGGCTTCCAGTACTGACCGACATGCTTGGAATGGAATGGTTGCTGCCAAAACTATCCATCTTTCTTGTTAAGTTGATCCCATGTTCACTGTCCTATATTGAACATAAAAATGTATTCAAAGATTACTTTTTGCCTCTTTTAATCTTTAATTTTTACTAATTTAAATGTTTTGCCTTTTTTTACATTAAATTGAATAACACAGCAAATGCTGGCCATATACTAGTACCATATATACCTGAGTACAAGTTGAGATTTTCATGCTTTAAAATTAGCCTGAAAACCTAACCTCGGCTTATACTCGGGTCAAGTCCTAATTTAGAACCAAATGCTGCAGATATGCTGCAGATAGTAACCAGTAGGTGGCTGTGTTAAAAAAAATCCTTCACCAGCATAGAAAGTTACAGGGGCTGATATGCCTTTACACCCCTTCCTGCTTCCTGTAGTTTGGCTGCTGGACTCAGTCAGCACTGTCACTGCTCATCTGGGTGCTGTAAATCTGATGGGTCTTCTCAGTTTGGGGCAAAATGGCTGCTAGTTCAATGCAAGTGACAGCTTGAAACTACAACTATCAGGTAACATTTTTAACTATTTGGATCAGAGTGCCCTTTACTATATGGGATCAGAGTGCCCTTTACTATATGGGGATCAGAGTGCCCTTTACTATATAGGGGTCAGAGTGCCCTTTACTATATAGGGGTCAGAGTGACCTTTACTATATAGGGGTCAGAGTGACCTTTACTATATGGGGGTAAGTAGAATTGTAAATGATGGTAAGATTAATTAAAAGTTTATTGAACCTTGCCACTCCACATGTTTAGAAACTACAACTCCCAGAAACCAAAGCATGCTGGGAGTTGTAGTTTTTTCAAACATCTGGAGTGCCAAGAAATTGGGGGTTGCTGGTACTGGATTTGGCTATTACTGTATGGGAATTCTGCTGTCCATTTAAAGGGCAACTTAAGTAACAAAACAATACTAAATCAGAAGGCAGTAGTGGTCCTTATTTCTACCCTCGGCTTATACTCGAGTCAATCAGTTTTTACAAATTTTTCAGGTAAAAATAGGTACCTCGACTTATACTCGGATCGACTTTTACTCGGTACCTTTAGACATCAGAAATCAAAAATCACCATCCAACCTTTTTTTTTGTTGCATCACAAAATGAATGAGCTAAAATAGGGAAGGTTGATTTGTAAAAGTATATTGGCTACATTTGTGAAAAAAACAAGTTCTGCTTTCATCCCTATGAACTTTCCCAGTAGAATTTCCTATGTGCCATAAAAAAAGTCTGTCTTTTGCAGTAATTAGATGTGATATCTATCTATCTATCTATATATATCTCAGTCAGTAGCAGGCACACAGCAGTCCCAGGGGAGGTTAAACCACACCCGTGACTGCTAAGGGGTCTCTATGTGAATACTGGAAGGAAGTGGTAATGTCAGTATAACCTCCAATGATGTACTGTTTGTAAAACATGTGGCAGTCATAGCCAATCCAAAGAAAAGTTTCTGTATTCTACACAGGCACATGAGGCATATTGTAATGGACATATACACCAAGTCTCCTTATATACCATATCCAGCCTGCAGGTGGTATCAGTGAATAATAAAAGACAAGACATCCCTGCTGTATATAGCTAGGAGGAGAGAAAGTGAAAGTAGATAGAAGTGTGTGCTCCTGATGCGATTGATCTGTTTGGAGTAATACTGAATGCAACACAAGATCCTGTTACCACCTGTTGGGAGGACAGATTGTTGGACTGACATTTTACTTTATTGGACTCAAACTCTGAGGCAACAGATAAGTGTGCACCAAATTACAAGGACACACAAAATATAGGTAGGTGTGGTCAATATTTAAATTGGTGCATCATAGGCAGAGACTTCTCCATTACTGCATATGTTATGTGGGGAAACTGTTTACGCTTTGTTATTAAATCAAAAATAATATCAATAAAAGTTCTTATCGTTAAAAATGGTGCTAATTTTGCTCCGACCAATTAGATGTTAGCTTTCAAATGTTATATAACATCTGATTGGTTGGGACAAAATTTGCACCATTTTTAATGATAAGAACTTTTATTGAATCTCCCTGTAAGTGTTAAATGTAATTTAAAAAAGTTGGTTTATCTTGTTTAAAGAAAGTAAGTGCACTGTCTGCATTGTGCCAGACTACCAGAGTAACACGCTGTGTGCCATGCTACCCATAATCATTCCATAAAGCAGTGATCTGGTACAAAGTGGTGGCAGCAGAGCTGGTAATACCATTTATTCTTGGTGTCTTCTCTGTATATTTGTTCTCTGTATTAAGCTATGGAGGCTGCTACTGATAGTATTGCTTTAAA
The DNA here is from genome assembly GCA_019447015.1 of Hymenochirus boettgeri. Taxonomy (NCBI): domain Eukaryota; kingdom Metazoa; phylum Chordata; class Amphibia; order Anura; family Pipidae; genus Hymenochirus; species Hymenochirus boettgeri. Next base: position 317,295,065 of record CM033469.1, read on the forward strand.
GGGGAAGTTCAGTGCAAATACATATGCTTTTCAGAAAAAAGAGCAGGAATTTTTCAACCCAATGACCTTTATCTGCCAATTCAGCATTTTGTCTGTGTATAAATAAATGCAACCAAAATAATGACTTCCTGTTTGCAGGACCCCTAATAGAGACCGTTATGGTCTTGCCCTTGACCCAGAGCCTGGGTTGATTCAGTCAGTAGAGATCTGAGCATGTTTGACCCATCCAACAGCCAATCAGTAGAAATTACTGTTAGGAACATTCCAAGGATGTGGTGCATCTTGGGAAGAAGAAGGACCGTTAGAACCTCAAATGTCAGCTCACTAATGTCAACAGCAGGGGCAAAGGGTATGAAAGCAACTGATTTTTCAAAACTGGAAAGAATATGTAGAATAACTAAGAAGGCATTACATAAACTAACAATTTAACAACTATTGATAATTTCCACTGAACTGTCCCTTTAAATTCTCCTTTTCTTGTACCTGCAGATGAAATGCCCCAATTAGACTCAGTAGCTCTACCAGGCCATATTGCCAAACTTATTTTTAAACCTGATCCATTTGATAGGGTAACTAGGGAGTGAACAACAATTTGAATTGGCAGCCACTATTAATGGTTGGGATGAAGGTGATCGCTTGCAAGTCCTTAGCCTTTTGCTTAGTGGTAAAGCCAGGCAGGTATACCAAGGATTGAATACTGAAATAAAAAGCAGTTATCAGTTATTTAAAAGTGTTCTAAAGCAAGTTTTTCAATTACATCTGTATGAAAGAGTATATAAAGGATAATACTTTGCATGTCCTGTCCATTTCTCTAGGTAACCTGGGAATGAGAAATATTTGTGTATATGTTAGATTATTAGGGCAATGCTATTATAAAAACATGAAGCATGAGTTACCTTCTGTTATAAGAAGGCTCGATTTCATTTTATACTCTGTGGGGAGCTTTGAGCTCCTTTAACCCCACCTTGAGCTATAAAGCTAATCAGTATCCTGTGATCCCAAGTCCAAACCCCATAGCAACTGTAAAGCATGGTACACACCAGCAAATTTTTCTCCCGACTGCTCTTCTGATTGGTCAGCCGTGGTTTTGTGTTGCCACAGCTGACTGTTTGCGGAGACCAAGCGTGCGGCCCATAGAGGACCGCACGATCATCCGTGGTTTTCTGACCTGTCTGATCGTACATTTGACTGATATGGAAGAACGAACGGTTGGTTGGGTCCAAAAAAACCATACAATAATTTCAGCCCAATCGACTGATACACTGAACTATCGGTTGATCAGACCAAAATATTGCATGGTATGTACCAGCCTTAAACCTGGAAATTGCTGTGGTAATTACTAATAAGTATGAATATAACATGTTAATCTGGATCTCGTTTAGTCACAGGTCACCCAATGGTGCTGTTTAGTTTGGACTACACATTGTGGCAGGATTGTCTGGGGCACTTCTCAGACCTGCAGGTTTATTACACTTAGACCTCCTGGATACTAGCTGGCAGGTATATGCAATAGGAAAGGGAGGGCAAGTTTTGGTAAGGTTCATAACTCCTACTGCCTGAAGTGACCTAAAAAATCCTTTCCTAGGTCAATAATGTAATAGCTATGAATGTAAGGGAAGGGCAGATGGATCACTTACATATTCAAGTCCTTGGGAAGAAATTGTTAAAGCACAAAAAATTGCTTTATTCTAGAATGTATAAAAAAAATATTTTTTTTAGCATTATGTCCAGCCAGAGAATGCTGGGAGTTGTAGTTTTTAAACATGTGAAAAGCCCAACACCCGTGGGCTGTATTGCATCTGTATACATTCATTAACCAGTGGACATAAAGGAGAAAGTTACTAATGAAGAATGCTGGGAGTTGTTGTTTTCAAACATGTGAAAGATCAGTGAGAAATACGTGTTTATATGTTAGATTATTAGGGCAATGCTATTACAACATGAGGCTGTGAGGTACATTCTGTTATAAGAAAGGCTCTACTTCATTTTATACTCTGTGGGGAGCATTTAGCACCTTTAACCCTAGCTCACCTTAATCTATAGGTAGTAACATAAGCTATAAAATGTGGAACTTGCCATGTTGAATACTAATAACTGTGAACAAAGCATGTTTAATTTGAACCACAGTGTGGCAGTGATTGCCTGGGTCTATTCTCAGACCTGCAGGATTATCCTATTTGGTTCTCCTGGATGCTGATGATGGTCTGAGTAACAGTTTAAAAATATACCTGTGTAAAGATGTAAATATTCTATATCCACACACAATTTCCACTGTGCACACCTACGGGGACACTTGTGTGTGTATATGTATGTATACATATATATATATATATATATATATATATATATATAATATATCGTGACTAGTGGTGTCATTACAGATGAATTGAAAAGGGTATTGTTAGTTGAGCATCCTGTGACACCGGTTCTGTACACCTTGCCCAAGGTACATAAGAACCCTGTCAATCCTCCGGGTCGTCCGATTGTGTCGGGCATGAATTCCTTGTTCTGCCCATCGGCAATCTTATTGGACAGGTTTCTTGCACCGTTGGTATGAGGTGCAGACTCATATATACGTGATACATACCATTTTTTGCAAAGATTGTCAGCTCTTCAGGTTGAAGACCATGACAATTTGATTTTGGTTACCTTCGATATTGGCAGCTTGTATACTTCAATACCCCACACTGAAGGTATTGAGGCTTGTCGAATTAGTCTCAATAAAAGTGGACTATATACCACGGTTCAGATTGAATTTTTTATTAGCCTACTTGAATTGATACTGTATAACTCTTATTTCAGATTCTATGCCCAGTTGAGGGGCACCACGATGGGGTCCAATGTTGCCCCATCATATGCTAACACCTTCATGAACCATCTGGAGGAGCAACACGTCTTCAGTGCTGGAGCCTTCACCAGGCATTGTATTGTCTGGTGGAGGTTCATAGATGATTTGTTTGCACTGTGGCGGGGTGACATTGGATGCTTACACGAATTTTACTAATACTTGAACCAGATACATCCTACTATTAAATTTACCATGACATTTGATAAATTTAGAATATCATTTCTTGATATGTGGATTATTAATAACAATGGGTTCTCCACTGAGGTATTTTGCAAACCCACTGATACAAACCAGTTACTACGGTTAGATAGTTGTTATCCTGCACACATTAAGAGAAGCTTACCCATCAGTCAATTCTCTAGGGTACAAAGAATAGTGACCAATGACAATAGGAGGAAAGAACAATTACAACATATGTATGGTAAATTCGTACAACGTAAATACCCTACCCATGTTTTAGATGAAGCTTTGCACAGATCTAGGACTTTATCTGAAATGCCTAGAAGGAGGGACCAGACCAGTGATTCGAGAATTGCTTTTGTCACCCAATATGGTAATAATTAGTCCAGTGATTAATAATATTGTGAAACGACACTGGCATTTGTTGAAACAAGCATATCCGGAAATTGAGGCTTTCCGATTGCCCCCCCTGATTTCATACAAGAGAGGGGGCACGTTATCTAGGCAACTGGTTCACTCTGACGAACCAGTCAGTAAAATTAAAACCTTTACTAAAGGTATATTCCCGTGCACGTCATGCGCACAATGTTTTGTGTATTTAAATGTCATACTTTTGTACATCCTCGTACATCACAAGAATGGAAATTACAAGATTATTATACTTGCAATACGAGGTTTGCGGTTTACTGTATTATGTGTCCATGGGGACTTCTGTATATTGGTGAGACGACCCAAACTGTGAAGAGTAGGATCTCACAGCATCGGTCGTCCATTAGAACTGGTAATGTGAGATTTATCAGAATGGGTCATTCAGAAAAACAATTGAAGTTTCTAGTTTTGGAATCTGTCCCTGTTCCGTGGAGGGGGGGGGGGGCGACGACCAGGAACTAAAACTGAAGAGACGAGAGGTGTGGTGGGTTCATAAGTTGTACTCACTACACCCTATGGGTCTTAATCGTGATTACAATTTACACTTATTTTTATAACAATATTACGGGTCTGTTTGCCTTTGACAAAAAATCTCTATTTAGCCTATCGATATAGGAGATAAATGTTCCTTACAGGTGTAATTATATTATATCATTTAATTATAGGATGCTTTGATAATGTAACATATGAAGTATACAATATGTTCTATGTATGTCACTTCCTGTCTTACCTGATTTAAGGTGGAACCTTTTTTTGTCATACCATTTCCGTTTGTTTGCATCTGCTTGAGAAAGAGGACTGTGTGGATATAATGGATATATAATCTTTACACAGGTATATTTTAAACGGTTACTCAGACAGTCACCATAATCCTGCAGGTCTGAGAGTAGACCCAGGCAATCCTGCTACACTGTGTGGTTGAAACTAAAATGCTAGGTTAATACTTATTAGTATTCACCACGGTAAGTGGTGATGGTACCTCATATTTTAACAGAAGGTACCTCACAGCATCATGTTAATAGCATTGCCCTAATAATCTAACGTATAAACAAACATTTCTCATTCCCAGTTTACCTAAATAAATGGATTTATCCTTTATATACTCTTATACAGATCTAATTGAAAAAAAGTTGCTTCAGAGCAATTTTTAATAACTGATAACTGCTTTTTATTTCAGTGTTACAGGAAATCCTTGGCTTTACCACTAAGCAAAAGGCTAAGGACTTGCAAGAGAGCACCTTTATCCCAATCATTAATAGTGGTTGCCAATTCAAATTGTTCTAGCCAATCAGTCCACTCCCTAGTTACCCCATCAAATGGATCAGATTTAAAAACAGGTTTGGCAATTGGGCCTGGTAGAGCTACTGAGTCTAATTGGGGAATTTCATCTGCAGGTACAAGGACAGGAGGATTTAAATCAATACTATCAGTAGCAGCCTCCATAGCTTAATACAGAGAGAATAAATGGTATTACCAGCACTGCTGCCACCAACTTGTACCAGATCACTGCTTTATGGAAGGATTATGGGTAGCATGGCACACAGTGGGTTAGTCTGGTGGTCTGGCACAAAACAGACCATGCACATAAACAGGTTCCCACATAACATGTGCAGTAATCAGGGGTGTCCCTGTCTATGGTCCACCACTTTGATATTGATCGGGCCTGTATATTGTGAGATCTTGTAAATTGGTGTACACTTATCTGTTGCCTCAGAGTTTGTGTCCAATAAGGTAAATTGTCTGTGCAATAATCTGTCCTCCCAACAGGATCTTATACACAGGGTGTTGTGTTGCAGTCAATATCACTCCAAAGCACACACCACAATCCACTTTCAATTTCTCTCCTCCTACCATAGACAGCAGGGATGTCTTGTGATTTAATACTCACTGACACCACCTGCATGCTGGAGGTGGTATATAAGGAGCCTTGGTGTATATGTCCATTACAATACACATCATATCCTGTGTAGCAGACAAACTTTTTTTGGATTATACTTCCTTTCATATGGAGCAGACACAGGGGTGTGGTATAAGCTGCCATTTGACCATTCCATTTTAAAATAGGTATCTCAGCTCTGTAAGTAAGTTTATGTATTTTGTATTGTACCTAATATAAGTCAGTGCTATTCTTAATATGCATTTACTGATCGTCATTTAAATGGTAACAGTGAGATAGTACACACATACATATACACCTTTCCTATGTGTAAAATCCTATACCCCCCACCACATTGGTAGCTCCAAAAACTCCATGCAATCTCCTATGGAGATATAATATATTTATATAATATATACAACATATATATATATATATATTATATATATGCAGAAGTGTGCCTGCTGGTGCACAGGGGAAATCATGTGAGTGTACATTTTGTGCCCTTTAAATGGAAAGCAGAATTCCCATACAGATGTTGGAAACTCACACTCCCAGCATGTTTAGTTTGCTGGGAGTTGTGCTTTCAAACATCTTATGGGAATTCTGCTGTCCTTAAAGGGCAACTTAAGCCTCAAACAAACTGAATCAGAAGACAGTAGTGGTCATATTTCCTAACCTCGGCTTATACGCGACTCAATCAAATTTTCCTACTTTTTTAGGTAAAAAGGGTACCTCAGCTTATACTCGGGTCGGCTTATACTCTAGTATATACGGTAGTTTGTTCTGTAGCGAAGGCATGTGTCCAAATGTTATACAGCCTAATGGTATACAACAGAGGTATTAAACTTGTGAACTTTCACATGTTTTAAAACTACAACTCACGCATTCCGTGGCTGCACAGAATGCTGGAAATTAAGTTTTCATAGATCCTGGAAAAAGCCATTTTCCTAACTTAAAGACATTAAAATCCCACGGTCATCTTAAAGGAAACTGTGGTCTGAATACTAGTTGAGTTTAAATGAAGACGTTTCCTACCTTTAAAACAAGCCATCAACCACCTCTCTACGTGCTCCACAGCCCAAGATATAAAGAAATTACTGACCAGAAAGTTAACGGATGGGAGGCCGACATGTGATATTGCTAATGCTGTTCCTTCACCTTGCCGCCGGTATGCCCAGCCTCAAACTTCAGTGTGTGAGGGAGACAGGAAGTCCCTCCCAGCTGTGTGAAGGATCTGCAGAGAAGGTAAGGGAATCTACAGCCCCACTCTCCCACTATGTGAAAACAGCCTTTTCAGGCAGAGTTCTCACTCTGTGTGAAAAGGCTTTTTTAACACGGGGGGGGGGGGGGGGGTTCTGGGTGGCCCACGGCACCTGTGGGTGGGCGGGGTCACAGCACCAATGAGTGGGCAGGGCAATGGCACGGGGCCACATGGGGCTGTTAAGGAAGGGGCCAAGTGGGGCCTGCCAATGGAGGATCCATGGGTCCATGAGTGGGAGGGACTAGAGGGGCTGCAAGGGGAGGAGGAGACACAGGGCAGATGGACTGTCATCCACTGACATGGTTTCAGAGCAGGAAGCAGGAAGTGCAGGGAACTGGTGATGCTGCTGCCATATCACACACAAAAATGTAAATATCTTCAAAACTATGCAAAATAAACAAAAATTCTCAGTAGAGCAATTCCTACTAATTTACCTAAAGTCATTTTTGGACCACAGTTCCCCTTTAACCAATTCCTACATAGCGGCTTGAACATGCAATTGATCCATCTGCCCTTCCTTTGCATCCACAGTTATTACACTGTTGGTGTAGGGAAGGATTATATGGGTCATTTAAGGCAGTAAGAGGCTTAAACTTTACCAAACCTGCCCTATCTTTTATATTCCACTACCTGCCAGCTAAAATTTATGGAGTCTTAGGCTGGGTACACATGGAGGGACTTTTTGTCCCAACCGATCGCTCGCTACGACGGAGCACTCGGCCGGGACAAATGTCCGTTGGTCGCGGCAAATACGCCTGCGGCCGAATAGGGAACCGCACGATCAATCAGAATTTACAGACACGTCCGATCGTTCCTTCGGCCGATTTGGCCAAAAGAACGATCGATGTTGGTCGTGGCCGCCTGCCCCACACCAGCCAATATTTTCGGTCTAATCGACCGAAAGTGCCGGGAATCGGTCGGTCGGCCGAAAATGATTTGTTGTATAAAATGAAGTAGAGCCTTCTTATAACAGAAGGTACCTCCCAGCCTCATCCTATTAATATTGGACAAAAAGGGGAAAACTGGTAATTTCTCTAAGAATGCTGAGTAGTTTCAGAGACATGCAAAGTAATTTTATCATAAACAAACATCACTTCCTGTCTAGCAAACAGAAACGGGATTGTCTTATTTCTTTCTATGGAGGAGAAGGGAGGGGGAGAGTAAATGTGTGAATGTGAAGAATTTTTGATTGGCCAAGTCTGTCACATGTTTTAGAAATAGCACATAATAGGGTGTAATAAAGGAACTTCCTTACACTTCCTGTCTTGACCTGTACAAAGCCTAAGAAAAGTTTTTGATTTGCTAACAGGGGCACACTTCCTTTTAGTGTCAACATGGAGACCCTTTAGCACTCTTACAGGTGTGGCTAAACCTACAATTTTAAGTTTTCCATTCAAACTTAGGAGTGTCAAGTAAAGTAAGTATACTTTATTAAATGTATATCATTTTTTTGTAATTCAGTAGTAAGTAGTAGTACTATATAAGCATGTATTTCCTGCAGTATATTAACCACTTTGGTACAGCTCATGCAATGTAGTTAAGATAAAAGGTAAGGTGGTTTCCGTTGCAGGTGCTAAATAGTAGCACAAAACTTAAATAAAAATTTAAGGCAGCACAGTGGTTAGAACTGATGACTTGCAGCACTGAAGTCCTGAGTTCAAATCCACCCTTGGATACATCTGCAAGGTGTTTGTATGATCTCCCGGTGCTTATGTGGGTTTCCTCCAGGCACTCTGGTTTCCCCAACAATCATAAGGACATACTAATAGGTTGTTTGTGTCAAATAAATGTGCTTAGATTGTAAGCTCTTTCGGGCAGGGCCTGATGTGAATGTATACATGCAATTGCAGAGCACTACAGAAGATGTTGGCGCTATATAAACACACAATAACGATTTAAATGGAGAAGGTGATCCATTTCCAAAAAAGCCATAATACCAATATTCAAAAAAGGTAGTTGGTCCCAGTCTGGTAACTATGGACCTGTAAGCCCAAAATCAGTGGTAGGAAAGGTGCTGGATCATATTGTTGACTTTGTCTCCAGAACTGATCTTATTAGTAGTAGTCAGCATGGATTTATGAGAAATAGATTGTGCCAGACAAATTTACTGGGTTTATATGAAGAAGGTGATGCATTTTGGACTTAACACAGAGCCATTTATAGTAGAAGCAGCACAAGGATTTTTAAGTGAATCCCTGTTGGAAATGGATCTTGGAGTTTTGGTAGATCACAAACTTAAAGGTAGCAAGCACTGCCAGGCAGCAACAGCTAGAGCTAGCATGGTATTGTCTTGTATAAAAACAGTTATGGATTTAAGGGAGAAAAATGTTATTCTCCCTCTTTACAAAGCATTGGTATGGCCTCATTTAGAAATGCAGTGCAATATTGGAATCCTGTGTACAAAAAGGACATCTTGGAAATAGAGAGGATTCAGAGAAGGGCAACTAAATTAATAAGGGGATTGGGGGAGCTTGAATATGAAGAGAGACTGGAAAAGTTACAATTATGTACGCTAGAGAAAAGGCGCTTGCGTGGGGATATGATTACGGTGTATAAATACATTAACGGGCCATACAATAAAGTATCTGGGGCATTGTTCACCAATATAACATCCCTTAATAGGACATCCCTTAAGACTTGAAGAAAAAAAGTTTAGGCTTCAAGTTCGGAAAGGGGTTTTCAATGTGAGAACGGTAAAGCTATGGAACTTCCAGTGGACGTTATGGCAGGTTCATTGGACAGTTTAAAAAAGTTGGATGAGTTTCTCCAAACAAGGAATGTTGCATGTTACTGGTATTGATATATAAGGTAGAGTTGATCCAAGAATATTTCTGATTGCCACATGGTGTCAGGAAGGAACTTTTTCCCCCTTCATAAATTTGGTGGGGTGTTTTTGCCTTCCTCTGGATCAACAGTTAGGCAGGAAATAAGGGTATTGCTGGATGAGTTTGACTGGATGGACGCATGTCTTTATTCAACCTTAAATACTATACTATACTGAGTAAGAAGTTAGATTGAGTCATAGCAGTGGGCATAGTTTATTTTGCTGAAGCTTTTGATACTGTGCTACATAGGCGCCTAATGTATAAACTAAGGACTGTTGGCTTAGAAAAAAACGTTAGTTCGTTGATAAAGAATTGGTTATTTTGGTTATTGGATCACTAACAGAGTGGTGGTCATTGGAGCTACAATCATGTGGGCTAAAGTTCTAAGTGGATTGCCTCAGGGTTCTGTACTGGGGCCAATTCTTTTTAATCTGTTTATAAATGACTTAGAAGGGGGCATTGAGAGCAAGGTCTCTGTTTGTGAATGACACTATGCAAAGCTTTGGAGACATCAAATTATGTGCAATTGCTGCAAGCAGACCTTGATAGATAATCAAATTAATAAACTGTGGAACGGTCTTCTAGCATATGTGGTAATGGCAAGTTCATTGAATAGCTTTAAAAGTGGGCTAGTTATGTTCCTAAATGAAAACAAAAAAAAACTGGTATTAATATATATACTGTAGTTCTGGTTAATCAAGGGATACTTTCAGATTGCCATGTGGAGTCAAGAAGGAATTTCCCCCCCATTTTTAGCTGTTTTTTTTCTCCTCTAGATCAACTGTTAGGTAGGGGGGAAAAGGACAGTGAAATGGTTGGACTTGATGGAAGTATGCATTTATTTAATCTCGATTACTATGTTACTACTACTATGTTACTATGTAAGATATAATAAAAAGTAAAAAAAAATCTCTAATATAAGCCGAGGGTAGAAAGTATGACCTCTACTACCCCCATTAACACATACAGTATACTGTTGGAAATTGTAGGGGTGTGTATCACTAAGATTTTTTTTGTATGTGCATTTAAACTTTATTTTTTTATTATTCCTAAAGATAATCATCAGATCATCTTAGGGAATGATAACACAATTGGAATATGGGCATAAGTGACTTTTTCCAAGTTAAAATCACCTAATAATGATCTCTGCCCATAAGTAGCAAAGACTTAGCTTACAATAGCATTTGTAAATGGAGCTCAGGACTTTCATTCACAAATAAGATTATTTTCTGTTATTCACAATGGCTTATTATAGCCTGTACTGCACTGAGATATGAATGAAAATCGCACTAGACCACAAGGGGCAGCACGGGGAAAGCCCCTGGTGCAGAGAGGAAATCAAGTGACACCACCAGGGTCTCCCATAGCGTGATGTTCATCCAGCTTAGCCGTGACCGTCAATAGCTACCGGTCTCGTATTTAGCGAATGCTATCTCCCGAATCCCCCAATTTTGATTGAAAAAAAAAAGGGAGATCAAGGAGGCTAGTGGGGCACTGCTCAGCTTATACTCGAGTATATATGGTAAATTATTTTTTAATATCAATCTTACCTATGCACTGCATAATTCAATACCCTATTTTTATGCATGCACATTTGAGGTTGTTCCAATATGCAATGTCAATTTAGGCAAAAGACCACTTTACATGTAAAATACATACAACCCTCTGCTTGTTACAAAGCAAGACTTCACATTGGTTAGGCCAATGACAGCTTTACTGACAGCTCACTATAGCTTGTACTGCACTGCGATCTGGAGATCACAGCGCAGTACATCTACTAGACCACCAGGGGCACCATGGGGGAAGCCTAAGGGAGGGACTTAACGCGGAACTTCTCTTCTCTTCTTGGGACCGGCTTCCATTATGGGGTCACTGCTTCTAAGACTGCTAGCTCCTGATTCCCACATCGGACTTGGACCAAACCGATGGCAAATTGAGGGGGCTGGGGGCACTTGAATGCTGACCCCCAATTGCCCCTTAGCTGCCTTAAAGGAGAAGTATGCAGCAAAAGTGCCCAGGGTTGCTAGCTCCCGATCCCCACATCAGATTTGGACCAAACTGATGGGGGATTGAGGGGGGCACTTGAATGCTGCACTGATTTCCCCTAGCTGTCTTAAAGGGGCAGTATGCAGCAAAAGTGTAGTGACTTGAGTATAAGCCAAGGCTTATAAACCTTGGCTTATACGCGAGTATATATGGTATATACAATTAGCCTAAAACTCTTGAATAGGTTCAACAGCATAAGTATCATATATTTAATTAAAAAGGTTTAATTAGTAGTTATACACTATTTCTCTATGATGTAGGAGTTTTTTAAGCATTCATTCTTAGAAGGTAAGCAGGGTACACACAGTACCCATAAAATATTGAACTTACCTTAATCTGCTGCATTCGTGGCAGAAAATAGTCAAACCCGTGGCTGACTAACTTTTTTCATTGGCTTGGAGATCACTTTTCTGTGACCAAAAATTTCTATTGGTAACTATACTTTAATGTAGGAAGCCGATATTGGCCATCTGAATGACCTCCCTTTACACAGTTTAGGGAGGTCATATGGGCCCTGAGTATACCGGTTTTAATACCAGATATCATACCGTTTCCAATGGAATCTGTCTATCTGCTTTACATCTGAATTGTATGCACCCAGATAAAGTATAACAGTTTTTGCACCTAGCATGTTATGCACATACATTAACCTACCTCATCATCTTCCTGAGATTCATTTAATGGTCCATTCCGAGATTCCTGAAAAAGTATTTTTTTCATTTTTCTATATTGCAGGTTGTCCAGTTCTCGTACTGCATCCTTAGTCCTCTGAATTAGGTCTATAAGAACCCGGGGTAGTCTCTCTCGGCGCACAAAGTCATGCTGCCATAAGAGTAAAAAAAGTTTGTTAGCAAATAAAGAAATATTTCATAGCAGGCAGGACCAGATGTCAATTCAGTAAAACAAATCATATTCAGTGCTATATTAGTAGCTACAATACAATATACTTGTTTGTTTCACTTACCGTAGTTTGGCATGTAACCATATAATACATTATTTGCAAAAAAATAGTAAATTCTAGGCAGGTAAGAAATAACAATGGATGCACAGAGTAACCGAATAATACAGGACTAAAGATATAAATGTTTATAAAAAAAATATGCCCATTATCTCCCAAGCATTAAGGACCTTAACCTTTATACTTGCTTATATTTACAAAAAAACAAAAAACAAAACTGTGATTGTAGCTGTTGCTCATCCATTACATCTCAAGCTTCACTTCTACTGTTAACACCTACACAACTCCTCTTCTACCAGCAATATCTACATTCGGAACCAGAGGGAATAGAAATAGCACCATAAGAAACAGGTAGACAATCAGAATCAATGTTTGTATTGTTTTAAATGTATCTATTAGGTTTAGCAGATCATTTTAACGAAAGACCCAGACCCAGCTTTTATTGTTTATCATTTCTCCTTTAGGATGCAAAAAAATCAGGTAGATAGATGGTGTGTTAACACAAGATATGACATAAGAGGCCAACAAGTTTATGAGGTAAACTATAGACATAACATATATATATTACTAGCAAAAGTGTGCCCGTTGGTGCACAGTGGGAAATTTGTGGGTGTATATTTAGCTATATGTGGATACTGATGATATAAAATCTTTACACACACTACTATAAAATGCAGGGATTTGTACAAAAATAAATAAAGGCAAGATGTTAAAAATAAAAATAATCCTGTGAAATCTTGGATTTATTAGTGTGACATCCCCTAAATGAATATTTTACACACTATACAGAGGCAGAAGGTAACCTATTGGGTGTACCCCAATAGGTATTAGAGGGGACATATATACACACCTCTTTCGGATTGTACTGGAAGTGTTAGTGCTTTAGAAATACATGTTAAATATACATAAAGTGGAGCCCAACATCTAGATAAGACAGACATTATCCATCTTATAATACATAAGAGTAATATTTTATAATGGGAGCTGCAGTGGTATATATCCTTATAAAAATCACTCAGCTATGTCACTAGAACAAGTGACTAATTTCTTATATCCCACTACTCCGCTCATTCCAGTGTTCATGCCTGGACAATGACTCAGCATTTTTTGCCGTGTTTAACTTCACTAACAGAACCTGCTGGAGCTGCTTCCTGTCACTTCATAACCAATGTCTCTCTCCTCCTCCACTAAGATTTGTTTTACCCCATAGATGCTGGGCTGGAATGTTCCTTTCTACTGGGTTTAAGTTACAGAAGGTAGCTTGGGGATTTAAGGTGGAAATAGGGACAAGGCTAGAATTTAAAATGCGAATGGGGTGAAGGAATCCGATACTTATGTATTATAAGAAATAATGCGCCCCTTCACATTATAATATAAGGATATTATGCCACCGAGGAGTTCCCTGACCATATAGAAGCACGAGGCCGTAGGCAGGACAGGGCACTCCGAGATGGCGTAATGTATTTATATTACACTGTAAGGGGCGCATTATCCCTTATATATTTGTTATATATCACATTTTTCTGTTTTGTTTATGGATTTGTTTTAATAAAGCTATACAGGAAGATATTTAAATCCAGGGTTTTGAGAGATGGGCGAAACTGCTAAAATCCATTCTGCCTGTGGACCAGGAAAATGGTCTGGGGAAGACGTACATACATCCAGAAGTGTAAAAAAAAATTACTTTCCTCACAATCAAACTGTTTTTCGAGATTACACATTCTATTTTTGAGGGTCACCGAAATTTTCGAAAATTTGAAGCTTAAAGGAATTTTCAAAAATTTGGTAAAAATGATACAGTAACTTACTGTAAATGGCTCTGGGACCTTACTGAAAGAATCAGATTGTATCCAATCAGAATTGGTTACAATCAGGTACTTTCAGAAAAAAATTTATTGGTACGCTTTCTGGAAGAAACTGATCTGATTGTAACAAATCAGAATTTGTCAAAAATAATCTGATTGGTATACTTACCAATTAGACTCTTTCTGAAATAAACTGATTGAAACCAATTCTGATTGGAAAATAATCTGATTGGTTAGTATAGCAATCAGATACTTCCAGAATCTGATTGTATCTAATCAGAATTGATTACAATCAGATATATATGGTACTGGTATACCAATAAGATTCTTTCTAAAAAAAAAAAAAAAAAAGCTGATTGTAACCAATCAGAATTGGTTACAGTCAGATTCTTTCAGAAATAATTTGATTAGTATACTTTCTGGAAGAATGTAATTGTAACCAATCAGAATTAGTTACAAACAGATTCTTTTAGAAAGAATCTAATTGTCTTTTCCCCAGACCATTTTCCAGGTCCCAAAACTATTTACAGTATTTACAGTTACTGTATAATTTTTATAAAATTCTCAAAAATTCCATGAAATTTTCTATGAATTTTCGAACGTGTCTCAAAAAAATCTGTAAAGCGGAATTCCTGCAAAATCCGTGAATCACGGAAATCCGTCGTGGAACTGGGTTAAGATCAGCGATACGGTCCACCTCGATTTATTGTAACATTGTACAGAGTGCTATTGTTCAGTAGAAACACCACAGTGAAATACAGTTGTTGTGCAGAGCTTGAATCAATCTTTCCCCTTAAATTTCCAACCAATAATAGATCAATAGCAGATCCATTGGATTATTCTATAATTAAAGTTATCAATCTGTCTTTCAATACTCACCCCCTTATTAAGTCCGAGGGCACACTACAAAGCACCAAATTGCGCACACAACCTTGAGCGGCATCACACGTGATTTTGTGCATGATTATTGTGCGTTTTGCGCATGCAATTTTGCCGTTTTCCGTTACGGAAACGCATACGTTAACTCACCAAAAATGGTGAACACATGAATTACCAAGATGAGAACGGACGCACAATCACATCAGAAATCACGAGAATTTTCACTTTCCCACGATTTCCATTTTAGGGAGAATCGCGGGCGGAATTGCGAGCAAAAACAACGCGCCAATGTGGCCTAGCCCTAACTCATAGCTGTCACCAGGGATTTTGTTAGAGAGGGATCACTATTGGTCAATGTGTTAGAGAGGGATCACTATTGGTCAATGTGTTAGAGAGGGATCACTATTGGTCAATGTGTTAGAGATGGATCACTATTGGTCAATGTGTTACAGAGGGATCACTGTTGGTAAATGTGAGGTCCTATAAAGAAGCCAGACTATCCTGCCATGTTTCAATCTTATTACATTTATGACACAGGTTCATGGCTTCTATTGCTTAAATAGTGTAATAAACCATTAACAAACTCACTTCATTGTCTCAGAGGAATGGGCATAGAGATGTTTTCCTTTCAGTCCCCCTATCATATATAGCAGGGATAAGCAACCAGTAGATCTCCAGATGTTTGAAACTACAACTCCCAGCATTCCTCTACAAGCACTCTGTAGTTAGGGAATTAAAACTACAACTCCTAGCATTCCTCTGCAAACACCCTGTAGTTAGGAAATTTTGGGAGTTGTAGTTTCCAAAACATCTGGAGATCTACTGGTTAACTATCCCTGATCTATAGATATCTCTTACTGTCCAGCAAACAGCAGCTCTCCTTTGTTTTTATTGAGAGGGGAGGGGTGGGGTGAGAGACTGTCACATGTTTTACAAAGGAAGTGACATAAGTCTTGCAACTTCCTACTCCTTACTAAAAATGTTTTAATTGGCTAACACAGCTGTCAATCTAATATTAAGCAAACCATTGGAAACAACACTAAAAGGGAAGTGAGAAATATGTTCCTTTGTAAGCTTCCATTGCCTCCCTGTAAAACTTCCTGGGGTGAGGCTTAACAGTCCATTTTGAAGATAACATTACAAAACTGGAGTGGGGACTTTGCAAGTACTTTTATTTATTTATAGATTTTGCCTTATTTACATTTCTATATACATTATGTCAGTACTACATATTTGTTAATATTGATATAACTATTTATTTAGTGCTTAAACAACACCTAAACACTGTCCCTATGTATATTACTTTTACCCACCCCCACCAACATAGTACCTCTGAAAAACCCAATGTATTCCCCATGAAATTATAAATTTATTTATATAATATAAGGGACATATATAGTAGAAAAGATGTCACTCTCGGGTCTTAGCAACAAAATTGTTTATTGTGCGTCACATCACACGTTTCAACATAATGTGCGGGCCGTCATCATGCTTCCTGATGACGGCCGCACATTGTGTTGAAACGCGTTGATGTGATCGCACAATAAACAAGTTTGTTTGCTAAGAACGAGAGTGACATCTTTTCTACTTAATATATATATATATATATATATATATATATATATATATATATATATATTATATATATATCAACTAAGAGGTTTACGAGGCACATACCGCTCTCGTGTGAATAAAAAGTGTTTAAGAAGACCCAGGAGTGCTTTGACTACTTACTTTAGATAACCAATGCACATTCCTAGGCCCCTTACAAAGGGGTTTTAGCATACATTACTGTGATTACATGAATGAAAAGCCTTCCAACCACGACAAGGTAACCCCAGTCTGGAAGGTCCTAACTTCTAACCTTTTTAACTTCAATTACCATTAGAAAACTTATGCATTTCTCATAGTATATTAGCAAAAGTGTGCCCGTTGGTGCACAGAGGAAATTATGTGCGTATGCTTTCCTATGTGTAGATGCAGTGCTCACAGAACCACCAGGAAACATCCAGGGGGGCAAAAATAAAATAAGTCTGAAGGTCCTGAAAAAAACCCAAGCAATTGCATCATATTAAATGAACAAACACACACTTTTACCCAACCTCACCTATACTACCTGCCACCTAGAATATAGAGGGTCTATGTGGAATAAACCTGCAGGTCTGAGAACAGACCCAGGCAATCTAAACAGCACCTTCGGGCAATGAAAAGCAGCCCATAGATATATCCGATTTTACTTTCCCGACCGAGCGTTATTAGACCGATCCTGCCAGAACCGCCTGTTGGTCGCATAGAAGAATGGGAAAGGCGGTTCCGGAAGGATAGATCTAATATCGCAGAAGCGATTGGTAGGGTAAGTAAAATCAGATATATGTATGGCCACCTTAAATCCTATACGGTATCCTGATTAACATGCAAGGTTCTTACTTAATAGTAATTACCACAGCAAGTTATAGACTTACAGTCACTATGGGGTTAGGACTTGGTAGCACAAAATACTGATTGAATATACATGTTAGGGAGAGGTGTGGATAGAGGAGCTTAAGCTCCCCACAGAGTATAAAATGATGTAGATCCTTCTTATAACAGAAGTTACCTCATAGAATCATGTTATAAGAGCATTGCCCTAATAATCTAACAAATAAACACACATTTCTCCCTTAAAGAAATGGGTGGAGACATGCAAAGTATTGTATATATTGCCTGTGCCAAAGGCATGTGTCTAAATATAATACAGCCAAATGGTATAGAGCACACGTGTTTAACTTGTGACCTTTCACATGTTTGAAAACCACAATTCCCAGCATTCTGTTTGCAGTAAGTTTTTTTCTTAATATCTTGTTGCGAAGGCATCTGTCTAGATCTAATACAGCCTGAGCTTGTGACCTTTCACATGTTTGAAAACTACAAATCCCAGTATTCTGTTTTGCAGTTAGTTTCTTCTTAATGAACTTTTCACATGTTTAAAAACTACAATTCCCAGTATTCCCTGACTGCACAGAATTCTGGAAAATTTAGTTTTCATACATCCTGGAATAAAGACATTTTCCTGACTTAGACATTAAAAGCCCACTTTCGTGCTTTAACGTTTCCTACCCAAGGGTTTGAACATGCAAGTGATTCATCTGCCCTTCCCTTACATTCATAGCTATTAGACTATTGGATTAGGGAAGCATTATATGGGTCGATCAGTTGGCGCGACGTTAAGGCTTGCTTTGCGGCGGCAGCGCGATTACCGGAAGAGGCACTTGTTGCAAAGTAATTTACCAGAGGTTGAGTGCCTCTTTACCCCGTAAGTATTTAACTAATAGCTGGCATTAAATACTTATGTGCGGGTGAAAAATCACACAGCCTCTGATAAATCCTGCACGGGAGATTTGCCCAGAGAGATTGTGCCTCTGGGAGAATCTCCCTGTTAAAGTCCTAAACCTTACCATATTTGCCCTCACTTCCAAATGCCACCTTCCTAGCAGTTACAATCCATGAAGTCTAAAGGTTCGTACACATGTGCGATCGTGGGTGCTGCCGCACAGTGTGTATGAACGGCTGATAATTGTGCCGTGTATAGACAGAACAGCCATTTCAGCCGATAAAGTGCTCATACATGGCACGATTATCGGCCGTTCATACACATCGTGTGTCACGGGTTGGCACCCACGATCGCACATGTGTATGAACATTAAGGCTGGGTAAACACCAGTAACCAACTGATAGTGCCATGGATCAGTCAGCTGGAAATATCTGATGGTGTGGGGCGGCCAGCCATGACCGAGTTCAGTCGCCCATATCAGACAAATGGGTCAGTTAGTAAAATCACAGCCGATCATGCAGTTCCCTATGGGACCACATGATCAGTCTGTCACTGCTGGCTGCAGCCACTGTTACTGTGACTAACAGTCATTTGTCCTGGCAGAGCTCTCACTCAGAGCAGATGCTCAGTTGGGACACAGGATAGTGATATATGTATCCAGCCTAAATGGTATTCACCTGCCGATCTGAAAATTGATCTAGGAAATCCTGCCACAACGTGCAATTCAATCTGAACAGCACCACTGGACATCCTGAGACCCTATACAGGATCCAGAATAACATGCTAGGTTCATAATTAATGGTATTTACCACAGCAAGTTCCTAATTTACACTCACTATGGGGTTAGGACTTGGAATCACAGGATACTAATTAGCTTTACAAGTTAGGGAGAGGTTTGGATAAAGGAGCTAAAAGCTTCTCACAGAGTATAAAATGTAGTAAAGCATTCTTATAACAGAAGGTACCCCACAGCTTCACAGATATTATATCAATAGTGGAAGAAAAGGGAAAACTGTCCATTTCTCTAAGAATGCTGGTTAGTTTCAGAGACATGCAGTCATTTAATAATTTACAGACATCACTTCCTGTCTAGCAAACAGAAACTGGGTTGTCTCATTAGTTTCTATGGAGAGGGGGGGGGGGGGGGGAGTAAATGTGAGTGTCTTGTCATGCACAATGCCTAAGATAATTTTTTGATTAACAAAGTAAGATCAGAACCTCTCATTGGATGTTAGTAAAACTCCACACCTTTTAGTGTCTACATGGAGACCCTGTAGAAATCCTAGAGGTGTAAGTAAGTTTACTTTATTAATTGTATATCATTTGTTTTGTAATTCAGTAGTAGGTAGTAGTACTATACTTTGTATAGTGTTATTTGTATACATTTATGTATAATATAAGGGATATATATATATATATATATATATATATATATATATATATATATATAATATATATAAAAGCTGTGTGTGAGCGGCATTTGCTGGATAAGCATATCAACCCGGGTGATTCCTAATATAGGATGTATATGAACTTGGAGGGAAGGGGCACTCCTAGGATTTATGAAAATCAAAACCGTTTATTCAAGCTGTCTATGCATTTCGGTCCAATGGCGGACCGTTCTCAAGTGTTGTGATTTTCATAAATCCTAGGAGTGCTCCTTCCCTCCAAGTTCGCGCGCGCGTGTGTGTGTGTGTGTGTGTGTGTGTGTGTGTGTCCATTACATTACATTTTAAGATTTGCTTACTTGTAAAATTGCAACATTTTTCAATGAGTTTTGTCAATGCTACAGCAGAATTATCAGCAGACATCACAGCCAATGACTAAAATGTGTTCCGCATGCTGCCTCCTCTGCACAATAGCAAACATAATTAAGTTCCATAACTTCAGGCATTAAACTTGCTGTTTGTGTGCCAGTGTTCATATATGTCACAGCCTCTTATTGATACACATTAAAGTTGTAAATAACACTATAGAAATTTGCATTGATTCACACATACATTTGCCTATTATGGGGCATGGGTATGATCAGATT
This sequence comes from Hymenochirus boettgeri, assembly GCA_019447015.1. Lineage (NCBI taxonomy): Eukaryota > Metazoa > Chordata > Amphibia > Anura > Pipidae > Hymenochirus > Hymenochirus boettgeri. Next base: position 317,315,520 of record CM033469.1, read on the forward strand.
TTTTTGTCCTTTGGCTTTTAGGGCAAAGATCTTTAAAATATGTTTTTCAACTAATCTATATTTTTAATAAAGCTTTAGGATAGTGTACCCCTTTGTTTAGCACAAATGCAAGAAGACCACTTGTTACTATATGGAAATGCAATTACCGATAAAGCTAATTACTAAAAACTCTACAATTTGTTACTTCTTATGAATAATAATATTTAAGATGTGAATCGTACCACAATAATCTCTTGCTTACATATACGCTACCAACACCCTCCCCTCTTTTTTTCACTTCCCGTATTTCCTAAGTTAAGGTTCAATAGATGGTTTAATAAGTGACTATATATTCAATTATAAACTTTAATTAAGCATTATAATAAATACAACTCTCTTAAAATGTATTTGGTAACAAATCAAACTGCTCATGTAACTTTTGACCTACCGGTATATGTTACACCTTTTATTGAATATGTATATGTGGTTGTACTTTACCTTACACTAATGATAAATAAACGAGTTTAAAAAACAAAACAAATGCAATAAGAGATACAACTGAAATGTTGTTCATTTACTCTCCAAACCAGCTCATCAAAGCATTAGCCACTGCAGCAAGTAGTGGTGAATAAGTAAAGGCATGCCAGGTAATGGTTCTTAATTCAGCATTACTCACAGCATTGGCTCCTGTGTGTGGCTTTGATGAACAAAAAAAGAAGTGATGGGGAATTAAAAAGGTTGATTGTCTTGAACTTAGGGGTAAAAGTTTAAAAAGCAACAAACATTATAGAAAACTGTTCTATATGTTTCCATTCAAAACAAAACCTACTATACTGTTATGAGTACAGATAGCACGTTTTGGGGAAAGCAAGATTATAAAATATTCATATGATATAGTTCTTTACAGCATTCTATCACCCCTGCCGAAAACTTTTCAACATTACTGTATTAAAGTAAAGATGTATTTACAAATATAAATTCTAAATATTTTATTTTAACAAAAGGCATATTAAATTAAAATTAACATTTGGTGTGATTAATAGAGATGACCAAACTTCTGAAAATTCAGTCCAATTTCAGACTTTCAAACTTCAACATTTTTGAAAACTCGAAATCGGACACATTAAAGTCAATAGGGAAACATTGTTCAAATTAAAATAAGGTTAAAATAGCAATGGTAACTTACTGTACATGGCTCTGAGACCTGGGAAATGGTCTGGAGAACACGTATAAATATCCAGACCTTGAAATAAATTAAATTCCTTGACGCGCGGGCTAGATTCAAGCTCCCGCATTTGACAATTATAAAATATTTGATATCAATATTTCTTGATTAGGTCTTTGAATCTGCCTCTGAATCTCTTAAAAAGGGGCTCTGTTTTTAAATGGGAAAGTTCAGTGAAAAATTTTATTTTTGTATTTCTTTATATTATGCATACCTAGATATTGTACATTTTCTCTTCCATTTTGAAAAAGCAATTGAATTTATACCCCTTACTATTCCCTGCTATTCTGTAACGGTCCTTCTTCCCAGAATCCACAGTACCCCAGAATGTTCCTATGCTTAGATCTTTACTGAGCAATTGAATCAACTCAAGTGCTGAGTCAAGGGCAAGACCATAACGGTCCCTATTAGGGGTCCTGCAAACAGGAAGTCAGTATTTAGGCAATAAGAAATTATTTAAAAAGAGAAAATGCAGAATGGGCAGGTTAAGGTCATTAGGATGGAAAATAATGCTTTTCCCCTCTAAAAAGTATATGTATTTGCACTGAACTTCCCCTTTAATCATTATTTCTGCAATTTGCATCGTATTTGCATCATATGGGGGAAAGCAGGAAAAGGGTAACCATCAGCACCACAGCAGTTTGCCACCATTTAGTTAGACAGGCTTGGCCCCACTGGACATACCTCATCACATTGGCTTCTCTCGATCAAAATATGTATCTTGCAAGGAAAAAGTTGGTGAAATGTTCACACTTTATAGAAGCAGAACCATAGTTAGAGTAGGCCCACTGCAGTTTGCCACCACTGTTGAGGAGCCAGGCAGGCTTGCCCCACTAGACATACACCCCCCCCCCCCCATTGGCTTTTATACCCAGGGAGTTGGCACTGCTATAAATAGCAGTCATTGGTGAATTTGGGATGTGGCTGGATCGTTTTCACAAATTCGATACATACATTGAAAATTTGAACGTTTGATCATTTACAAGGAAAAAAAAAAAGTTCTGCAAACTCGAAAAGTTTAAAATTCAAAAAGTCTCAATCAAACGTAAGTTTTAATTCTAGTCCATCTCTAGTGAATACCCTTTCAAACCACCATGAAATCTTATAGGCACTTACACAAAGTCAGGGAATTTGCAAGAATATTGTCAGGTTTTATTATTAACTATATTTAGTATAGTATTTGAGGATGAACAAAGACACACGTCCATCCAGTCCAACCAATCTAGCAAAATTCTCATTTCCTGCCTAACTGTTGATCCAGAGGAAGGCAAAAAAAACCCACCAAATTTATGAAGGGTAAAAAAAAATATTCCCTTCTGACTCCAAGTGGCAATCAGAAATTTCCCTGGATCAACTCTACTTTATCTATAAATACCATTAACTTGCAACATTCCTTGTTTGCAGAAACTCATCCAGCTTTTCTTTGAAACTGACCAATGAACCTGCCATAACAACGTCCACTGGAAGACAGTTCCGTAGCTTTACCGTACTCACTGTAAAAAAGCCTTTCCGAACTTTAAGCCTAAACCTTTTTTCTTCAAGTCTTAAGGGATGGCCACATGTCCTCTGACATTCTCTATTGGTCAACAATGCTACAGATAGGATCATATCCCCCTTTTTTCCAGCGTACATAATTGTACGCTGGAAAAAATGGAGAGACTTTTCCAGTCTCTCTTCATATTCAAGCTCCCCCAATCCCCTTATTAATTTAGTTGCCCTTCTCTGATGTCCTTTTTGTACACAGGATTCCAAAATTGTACTGCATATTCCAAACGAGGCATTACCAATGTTTTGTAGGGAGGGAGAATAACATTTTCCTCCCTCAAATCCATACCTCTCTTTATACAAGACAATACCATGCAGCATTGCTTGCTTCCTTTAAGTTTGTTATCCACCAAAACTCCAAGATCCCTTGCCAACAGGGATTCACTTAACACAGAGCCATTTATAGTATAAGCAGCACAAGGATTTTTAAGTCCAAAATGCATCACCTTACATTTATCAACATTGAATCTCTGCCACTTAGCAGCCCAATGTGACTCTCTAGATCCCCTATGCAACAATTGCACGTCCTCTGAAGTTTTTAATGGTCGACAAACACAGAAACCTTGCTGACAATACCCACTTCCAAATCATTAATAAATAGATTAAATAGAAGCGGCCCCAACACAGAACCCTGTGGCACCCCACTTAATACTTTAGTCCATAATGATGAAGCCCCATTAACAACATTTACTCTCAGCATCCTATTCATTAACCAATTTTCTATCCATGTACAAATGTGACTCTCCAGACCTTTGCTTATATATTAGTCACCTATGGGGGACTGCATCAAAAGCCTTTGCAAAATCCAAGTAAACTACATCTACTGCTATGTCAAAGTCCAAATTTCTTCTCACTTTGTCATAAAAGCCAAGCAATTAGTTTGAGAAGATCTATTCCTCCTAAATCCATGCTGGTTACTACTTATAATGTCAGTCCTTGAAACATACTCTAGAACATGTTCCCTTATTAAACTTTCCAGTATCTTCTTCACCACTGAAGTTAAACTTACAGGCCTGTAATTACCGGGCTGTGAACGACTACCCTTTTTGAATATTGGAATAACATCAGCCTTTTTCCAATTCAGAGGCACACCTCTGGACATGAGGGAATCTGCAAAAATAAGAAACAATGGCCAAGATAAAATTAGACTTAGCTCCCTAAGTACCCAAGAATGTATTTTATCCAGTCCAGGGGATTTATTAATATTAACCTTATTTAGTTCTTTCTGTACCATATCCTCGAACTTGAATCTTTTATTCTACCATTAGATGCTACTATAGTCTACGATATCTGTACTTGGATCTTCTATAGTGTATACAGAGGGGAAAAAATATTCAAGACATTTGCTTTATTGCCATCCTCTGTAACTAACTTATCCCCATTAATTAATGGTGCCCCATTCTTAGTCCTCATCTTCTTATTACATTTTTTCTTAGGCTTACTGATGCTTTGTTCAGCTATTCTAACTTCATTATTAATTTTAGCTTGTTTGATTGCTTTCTTACACTCCTTGTTACAGTTTTTATAATCCCTAAAGGCCCTTTCAGTTATACTCTAGTATAAACAGAGGTTTTTAGGTTTTAAAAATACTCGGGTCTTCTTCGGGGAGAAGAGGCCAGACAAGCAGCATTCGAGTGAGGAGCAGTCAGAGGCGCAGGCAATACATGCGGGCACGCCAGGGACGTAAGTTATGCACGTCCCGCTTATGCAGTGCCTCCTGACTGCATGGACATAGAGGGAGAATGGAGCAGCCCTCACAACAAACCCGGCCGAGTCCAAGCCCAGCATGCAAAGTGCAGAGACTTGAAGGAGGTGATGTTGGAGGCGATGGTCCCCATGGTTTGAACTAGATCGGGTTCAGCAGCTGGGGGTGCCTGGGTTTCCTGGTAGTGCCAACTCACAATACCTGCAGAGCCTGTCAGACCTCACTTAACCAACAGTAAGGAACTCTTTTGTATGGGGGGTTTAGGGGTGAGCTAGTACCATAAGTCTGTACAGTGGAGGGGTGGGGGTTGGGGCACTGTGAATAAAGGCATTTAATAATGTTGTGAAACTACATTATTTTATTATGTGAGCTTGCCACTCCAGATGTTTAGAAACTACAACTCCTAGCAACCAAAGCATGCTGGGAGTTGTAGTTTACAAACATCTGGAGTGCCATGGAATAGTTAGTTACCGCATTGTGCTATTTTTATGGTACCAAATATTGAACATTAGTGATCATATTTTCTCCCCTCGTTTATACTTGAGTCAATAATTTTTACTCCTTTTTTCAGGTAAAAATCTGTACCTCTGTTTATACTCGGGACGTTTTATACTTGAGTATATACGGTAAATGCCTTTTTCTTCCTTTCCATTTGCCTCTTTACATCAGAATTCAGCCACATGGGTGCGGATTTATTTTTTTTACATTTATTTTCCAAGGGTATAAATTTAGATGTGAACTGGCTTAAAATCCCCTTAAACACAGTCAACATCTGGTACCTTTACCTGATAATACATTATCCCAGTTGACATTCTGTAGAGCTACTTTTAACCTGGGAAAATTTGCCTTCACGAAATTAAAAGTCTTTGTTAGCCTAGTGCACTTTTCCCTTCGATAACATAGTCCAAATGACACTATTTCATGGTCACTATTCCCTAAGCCTCCAGTTACCTTTATATCTATAATGCGTTCCATGATGTTAGATATTACCAGATCCAAATTATATAAATGGAGGCGCGCTCCCAATAATGTCAATTGTATGGGAATGGGACCCCTTAATAGGGCGGCGCTGAAGGAACAAACTAAATAGTATAATGTAGAACCAGGAACAGAATCCCAAAGAGCCTTCTACTAGCACACAATTCCCTTATAACCCATAAGTCCCTCCAACGTCAGTCTTGTTCACTCTAAAATAAACCATACCAATATATGTGCAAAAAATCATCATAAATATTTATTAAACACACCATAATAAAATATCTCCTTATATGTCTAGAAAAGGAATTCGGGCATCCCAGATGGCAGTTCAAATATCTAAAAAATTGTGGGTCCAAATCCTGGGGTAGATCACTGTGTTAATTTGTTATAGAAAGCACCTTGTCCATCCAAACAATTGAGCAAAAATAGACCGGCTGCTAACCAGTAGGAGCATTCACAGAATCAGTAGCGGACAGAACTCCTTTTCATTGGTCAGGACAGTGGAGTCCAACACATTGTGGGGATTGTGATCCTGTGACAGACTGGAGCTATGGAGAAAATAACTGTGTTGAACAAGTAGTTGCTGTTACATTTATCAGTGGACAGTGAGCGGGAGACGCGCAGCCGGAGTACCTGGGTGAAGGGGCGGCACTCGGACATCAATGGACTAATACAGACAAGGGACCGGACCGTGAGCATATCATGTTTGTTTTCCATCAAGGGTGAGAGTGCATGCCGGTAAGTCCCAGGTTGGAACTTGCTGACTAACTAATGAAAAGGAGATCTGTCCGCTACTGATTCTGTGAACGCACCTACTGGTTAGCAGCCGGTCTTTTTTTACTCTATTACCAGATCCAACAGAGCTCCTTTTCTAGTAGGAACTTCAACCACCTGTGAGAGAAAATTATCCTGCAGCAAATTCAGGAACTTATCGCCTTTTTCTGTGATGGCAGTTCAACTACACCAATCAATGTCAGGGTAATTAAAGTCTCCCATAATGAGAACACTCCCCAAACTTGCAGCTCTTGCCAACTGCATATGAAGCCGACTCACTTCCTCTCTGCTAGCATTAGGCAGCTTATAGCAGTCACCAACAATGACATTACCTCCTTTCCTGTTGCCTAATTCCACCCACATTGCCTCCACTTTAACATCCATATCGCCAGTTATCACGTCTTTTAAATTTGGCTTCAATTCTTTTTTTAACAAACACATACTCCTCACCCTTTCCTTTTTTCTCTGTCCTGCCTAAACAAGGCGTATCCTTCAAAAATTTACAGCCCAGTCGGGAGAACTGTTCAACCACGTTTCTGCTATACCTATTACATCATACTTTTCATTCAACGCCATAATTTCCAATTCACCCATTGTCAGCCAGGCTTCTCGCATTTGCAAACATACATTTTAGATTATGATCCTGTAAATTTATTCATACACTTTAATACACATGCCTTCCTATCCCCTATGCTTGCCCCACCCCCTCTTTCCACCCACCACTGGCCTATTTACAACCTGCTTTCCTCCTGGGCTATCTATCCCAGTGAGATTGCCAATCCCCCCCCCCCCCAACATAGTTTAAAATCTCCTCCAACCCTCTAGCCATCTTCTCCCCTAAAACAGCTGCACCGCCATCAGTGAGGTGCAACCCATACCTACTAAAAGAGCCTGTAGCCTATATTAAAAAAAAAAGTAAAAATTTTAAATGTAAAAAATCTGGCAAAGGTAAATATATGTATCCCCGCAAAGAATCTTCCTAAGGGCTAGATGCCACTGGTGCAGTTTAGAGTGGGTTTTACGCTTCAATCATGCTTCCAATTTGCATTACCAATACAATGCTATCAGAGTGTTCCCACTATGTGTGCTGCGCTCCGATTAGTTATTACAACTCTTGCATGCACAAGTTTTGTGCACATCTATAAAAATACAAGTTGTGCACACCTGCAATAAGTAAAGGCCTGTGTACCCTGAATCAGGTGGTGCTAAAAATATAAACTATGTCAAAAAAATGGATAGAGCCCATAAGGCCCCCAACAGCTTATGGCCACATGCGTTTGAATGCAGTTTAGGTTCTGATGGGCTCCATCTAGTTTTTTGTGCATTCCAATAACACAGATGTTTACAGGAGAGCAGTGTTCATAGCATATCATGCAAAGCAGCACATTGCTAAAATCCTGCATGTGCTGCCACGTGCAATAGTGGGACCTAGCCCTTAGACCTCACTCATTAAATCTTCTCACTTAAAGATATTTCGGGTTATACCCTTCTCTTCTGAACTACTCTGGAAAGTCTTCTCGTGACTAGTGATGGATAGGCACATAAGACTTGTATTAACTACTTGCTGCAGGAAGTATTCCATGTGTAAAAATAGAAACTGTCCAGAACAGGAGGGGGATGCAGAAACAGAATAACTTTTCAGTAATCAAGCCTCTCTCTAACCTTATGTAATTAAAACCATAAACGAGGTGGTGAAATTTGCAGAGTGGAGAAACAACCTTAACTATAAAATACATTTTATTATTAAAATTCTTTGCCTTTCAATTGGATGGTTTCACTACATCACACCCAAAGTTTTAAGCATTTCCGTGTGCCCATCTTAATAGTTAAAAAAAACAGCACAATTTATACACACAAAAAATAGTGTTACTGAACATTGTGATTTAAATGATATAAAATATGCCCATATTAGCTGCAAAACTGATGTGGTACAAAAAAACAAAATGGCATCCTCCTTATTAATCCAGAGGACCTAGCAACCTAGCCCTAGGGGTTCTTCTATAATAAGGCAGAGTAACCCTGCCTTAATAAGCCGGTTACCCTGTAAAGCTGCAGCGGTAATGGAGTCCCAGTAATATCAGAGGACTTCATCTGATGAAAAGGAGATCTGGAGGTCTTCCACCAAACAGTCCTGCTGGTTCTGTGGAGGAAGTGAACTTGCAATCCAGTTACCGACAGCTTACTATAGTATTTGTGAATTGATCAAAGAGATCCATTCCTAAATTGAGCAGGAGCTTTCTGCCCTTGTGGTCCTGTGGAGATACTGAACTGAGATGAGCTGTTTGGCCACAGTTCAGTACCTGCTATAGTAAGTTGTCATGCCCGAATTTGTTTGTTATAATTCCCAAGGATGATCATCAGTCCCCAGGGAATAATCAAAGTAAACACAGATATGCCGTCCACCGATTTCAAGGGAAGCTGAGCCTTTTCCTCACATTTCACACAACAAATACAGGGGGGAAAATTGGCTCCTAAATTTTTCGTAATACCAAAACCTAAATGTTTAGCAAAGGATTGTTTTTTTGTAAAGAATAAAAATTTTTCCCCCGTGTGAAGTATTTGCTTTTAAAATCAATTTGACACTCTCTATAAAAAAAACACATTGGTATGGCTAGCTTTACTCCTACTGACTCTTATCAGTAGGACCCAGCTGAAAAAGCAAACCTAGTAGTTGGGCTTAAAATAATTTGGCCAAGTTATTGGACTAATTGCTTTTATTTATCAAGAGATAACTGATAATGCATCATAAACTTATGTGCTTTAGTTCTACTTTAATATTAGTATAAGAAAAGAATAGCGAATAATTGTATTTTAATATATAAAATAGTTGATTCTTACATGGAGAAGCTCTAGAGATGTTGGTCGTTCCTGAGGTATTTTTTGCAAGCAGTAGTCGACAAATGTTTTAAATGAGTCTGACCTAGAAATTAAAACAAAAACATAATAGGAGTTTTTATTTCCTTAAAGTGGAAGTTCAGTGCAAATACATATACTTTTGAGAAAAAAAGAACAGTATTTTTTTCATCCCAATGACCTTAATCTGCCAAGCATTTTGTCTGTGTGTAAATAAATGCAACCAAAATAATGACTTCATGTTTGCAGGGCCCCTAATAGAGACCGTTATGGTCTTTCCCTTGACCCAGAGCCTGGGTTGATTCAGTTGCTCAGTAGAGATCTGAGCATGTTTGACCCATCCAATAGCCAATCAGTAGAAATTACTGTTAGGAACATTCCAAGGTAGTGGTGCATTCTGGGAAGAAGGACAGTTACAGAACCTGAAATGTCAGCTCACTAATGTCAACAGCAGGGAACAGCAAAGGGTATGAAATCAACGGATTTTTCAAAATGCGAAAGAATATATAGAATAACTAAGAAGGCATTACACAAACTAACAATTTAACAAATATTGATAATTCCCACTGAACGATCCCTTTAATGAAACACTGTATTGTTATCATAGGATTTATGATAACACTAATATTTATTCTCTATAAATATAGGTTCTTGTGAATTAACTTTCTAATGAATACCACCCTACTGTTTTAAAGGGCATGTACTTGTGTCACTAATAAAAGTTGTAAAGTTTCTTTGGAGTGTGACCCTCAATTCTGTTGATTTTTGATGTCTACGCTCCCCAATTTAAATGCTGAATTGGGATATTACTAAAACATGGATCTGGATTGATCAATACAAATGTATCTGTCCTGGAGGTGGCAGTGGATGTGAGACTCTTTAGTTAGAGACAGGAAAAGGTGTTTACATCTACTATTTACAAATGGCAGGAAACAAAATGAATACATGCCCTTTAAGCAAGCTAAATACATAACACTTATTTAGTATATTATTATGATTTATCGTGTGAAACAACAATTACAAGGACCTGTGAAATCCCTTAGAATTAACTAAGTAGAAGCATACAAATCAGAGTGAATGATTACAGAATGTTTCTAAATAGGTAAAATACCATTGCTCTATTACAATGAATATAATAAAAGAGTAAGCACCCTTTCCCTTTATTATGTATAATCACATATATTTTTAAAATTATCCAGCAGTTGGTCATATCACTGGAAATTTGCACTAATCAGCTTACTATTGTAAAGCTGCTATTATGTAAAGGACAATGACAAGGGACATTTTGAGACATGAACAGGAATGCAATTTATATTTTTAAAGCTGGGTACACACAGTAACGATAAAGCCCCAATACCGTGTGTACCTTCGTTTCCCGAATGAGCGCGCGGCCACCGAACGATCGGGTCGGCCGAACACACGTTCGGGAAAGACCAAAAATGTCTATCGGCCGCACTAGACTTCCTATAGAGGAGTCTAGCACGGCCAATGGAAACACACATAGGGAGAACGCTCGGGACTGTGTGTATGCAGATCTTTGAAAGATGACAAGATCTTGCAGATCCTGTCTGTCATCTTTCAGAAATCTGTACTGTGTGTACCTAGCTTTAGAGTAACAACTTTTTTAACAACTTAAAATATTTATGGAATGTTTTAGCCAAAATAAATAATCTATACTAATAAAAGGCAAAGCCCTCACTCACTCACTCACTCACTGACTCACTCATCACTAATTCTCCAACTTGCCGTGGAGGCAGACGGCTTAAATTTGGCAGGCTCATGCATTGCACCTTACTTTTTACAAAAACTTTAGGGGGATGTGGGGACTGGCTGAGGTGTAAGGGGAAGGGTTTGGAGGGTGGACAGAGAGGAATAGTGGGGGGTATTGGGGGCGGACGGGGAGGTAATAAAAGGCAAAGCCCTCACTCACTCACTCACTCACTCGCTACTAATTCTCCAACTTGCTGTGAAGGCAGACGGCTTAAATTTGGCAGGCTCATTCATTGCACCTTACTTACAAAAGTTAAGCAGGTTTCGTTTCGAAATTCCACCTGTAACGGTGAGTATCTGACATTGCACAGACTTATGGTTACCTAGCTTACAAGCTATACAAATCTATATGGTTGGTCCGATTTCAACCAAATTTTGTATGCATATACTCCTTTACCAGTAAAAGGTTAATGAAATATTTTTTTTAGGGTGGGGGTGAATGGGGGGGGAATAGAATTTTGAACTCCTGCACACTAACGGCTGGACCGATTTTTACCAAAATTTCAGGGTGTGTGCGGGGACTGGCTGAGGTGTAAGGGGAAGGGTTTGGAGGGTGGACAGAGAGGAATAGTGGGGGGTATTGGGGGTGGACGGGGAGGGGTGGTGGGGGTTATTTTCACCAAAATTTCGTAGTTGAATAAAAAATATAATATTAAATTAAAGTTAATGAGTGTTGCATTATCGTAAAGCTTATTGAATTGTCTTTCTTTAATATATCAAGTGCCGAGTGATTACAGCAATCTTGATACATTATTGCTTTCTTACTAAAAAGATTATTTGAATACATCTCCGCTGCGAAGCGCGGGTATTTTGCTAGTGTTGTATATGAAGCACCTGCAAAATATCCCCAGCTCTTAGTAAATAGTTTTCTGGATTTTTTGTTATTTCAGATAACTCAAAATCCTTAAAAACACTAAAATATTTCATATCAAATTTCAGTGTATTATTCTAGTTCAATAAAATATGAAAATTAGAGGTTAGACTCCTTTTAAAGTAATAGTATTTGTTCTGACAAAATAAAATTGCCATCTGAAAATAGCCCTGTAGAAGTGAAATTATATTTCCTTTAAATTACATTAAAGGGAATGTTCAGTGGAAAATATCAATATTTAAAAAATTCTTAGTTTATATTATACATATCTAGTTAGTCTAGATATTCTCTCCCATTTTGAAAAATTAGTTGAATTTCTACCCCTTGCTATTACCTGCTGTTGACATTAGTGAGCTGACATTTCATGTTTTAACAGTCCTTCTTTTTCTCAGGATGCACCACTTCATTGGAATGCTCCTAACAGTTATTTCTACTGATTGGCTGTTGGATGGCTCAAACATGCTCAGATCTCTACTGAGCAACTGAATCTACTGAGCTAATGGGCAAAACCATAACAGTCTCTATTAGGGGTCCTGCAAACAGGAAGTCAGTATTTCAGAAGCATTTATTTATACAGACAAAATGCTGAATGGGCAGGTTATGGTCATTGGGAGGGAAAAATACTGCTCTTTTTTCTTAAAAGCATATGTATTTCCACTGAACTTTCTCTTTAAGTCTAGTTTTCTTTAATATAACGGATTGCACAACACACACACATATTTTTATTATTATTAAACATTACTTTTTTGTAATTTTCTTAAACTATAGTGTATATGGTGTAGGTCGGCCAGTGGTGGGCGGAAAGGGGGGTGGGGCTAGCATAGGGGATAGGCAGGCATGTTTATTAAAGTGTATGAATAAATTACAGGATCATAATCTAAAATGTATGTTTGCAAAAGCGAGAAGCCTGGTTGACAAAATGGATGAATTGGAAATTATGGCATTGAATGAAAATTATGATGTAATAGGTATAGTAGAAATGTGGTTAAACAGCTCTCACGACTGGGCTGTAAATTTAGGATATGCCTTGTTTAGGCAGGACAGAGAAAAAAGGAAAGGGGGAGGAGTTTGTATTGAAAAAGAACTGAAGCCAATAGTGGAAGCAATATGGGTGGAATTAGACAACAGGAAAGGGGGTAATGTCATTGTTGGTGTCTGCTATAAGCCGCCTAATGCTAGCAGAGAGGAGGTGAGTCAGCTTCATATGCAGTTGGCAAGGGTTGTAATTTTGGGGAGTGTGCCAATTATGGGGGGCTTTAATTACCCTGACATTTATTTGTGTAGTGGAACTGCCATTACAATAAAAGGCGATGAGTTCCTGAATTTGCTGCAGGATAATTTTCTCTCACAGGTGGTTGAGGTTCCTACTAGAAAAGGAGCTCTGTTGGATCTGGTAATATCTCACATCGTGGAGCGCATTATAGATATAAAGGTAACTGGAGGCTTAGGGAATAGTGACCATGAAATAGTGTCGTTTGGACTTTGTTAACCCAGAGCACTTTTCCTTTTGATAACAAAGACTTAATTTTGTAAAGCCAAATTTCCCAGGTTAAAAGCACCTCTTCAGAATGTCAACTGGGATAATGTATTATCGAACAGAAGTGGACTGTGTTTAAGGGGATTTTAAGCCAGTTCACATCTAAATTTATACCCTTGGGAAATAAATGTAAAAAAATAAATCCACGCCCATATGGCAGAATTTTGATGTAAAGAGGCAAAGGGAAAGGAAGAAAAAGGCATTTAAAACCTTTAAGGCAGAGGGAACGGAAAGGGCCTTTAGGGATTATAAAAACTGTAACAAGGAGTGTAAGAAAGCAATCAAACAAGCTAAAATTAATAATGAAGTTAGGATAGCTGAACAAAGCATCACTAAGCCTAAGAAAAAATGTAATAATAATAATAATAAGATGGGGACTAAGAATGTGGCACCATTAATTAATAGGGATAAGTTAGTTACAGAGGATGGTGATAAAGCAAATGTCTTGAATATTTTTTTCCCTCTGTATACACTATAGGAGATCCAAGTACAGATATCATAGAGAATAGTAGCAATAATGGTATAAAAGATTCAAGTTCACTTTGGTTAACCGAGGATATGGTACAGAAAGAACTAAATAAGGTTAATATTAATAAATCTCCTGGACTGGATAAAATACATCCTTGGGTACTTAGGGAGCCAAGTTAAATTTTATCTAGGCCATTGTTTCTTATTTTTGCAGATTCCCTCATGTCCGGAGGTGTGCCTCTGGATTGGAAAAAGGCTGATGTTATTCCAATATTCAAAAAGAGTTCACAGCCCGGTAATTACAGGCCTGTACGTTTAACTTCAGTGGTGGGGAAGATACTGGAAAGTTTAATAAGGGAACATGTTCTAGAGTATGTTTCAAGGACTGACATTATAAGTAGTAACCAGCATGGATTTAGGAGGAATAGATCTTCTCAAACTAATTGCTTGGCTTTTATGACAAAGTGAGAAGAAATTAGGACTTTTACATAGCAGTAGATGTAGTTTACTTGGATTTTGCAAAGGCTTTTGATACAGTCCCCCATAGGCAACTAATGTATAAGCTAAGGTCTGTTGGTCTGGGGAGACACATTTGTACATGGATAGAAAATTGGTTAATTAATAGGATGCAGAAAGTAGTTGTAAATGGGGCTTCATCATTATGGACTAAAGTGCTAAGTGGGGTGCCACAGGGTTCTGTGTTGGCTTCTATTTAATAATGATTTGGAAGTGGGTATTGTCAGCAAGGTTTCTGTGTTTGCTGGTGACACAAAACTTTGTCGACCATTAAAAACTTCAGAGTATGTGCAATCGTTGCATGGGGGATCTAGATAGATTCCCCTGCTAAGTGGCAGATGAGATTCAATGTTGAGAAATGTAAGGTGATGCATTTTGGACTTAAAAATCCTTGTGCTGCTTATACTATAAATGGCTCTGTGTTAAGTGAATCCCTGTTGGAAAGGGATCTTGAAGTTTTGGTGGATAAACTTAAAGGAAGCAAGCAGTGCAAGGCGGCAACAGCCAGAGCCAGCATGGTATTGTCTTGTATAAAGAGAGGTATGGATTCGAGGAAGGAAAATGTTCTCCCTCTTTACAAAGCATTGGTAAGGCCTCATTTGGAATATGCAGTGCAATTTTGGAATCCTGTGTACGAAAAGTACATCTTTGAAATGGAAAGGGTTCAGAAAAGGGCAACTAAATTAATAAGGGGATCGGGGGAGCTTAAATATGAAGAAAGACTGGAGAAGTTACAATATTGTACGCTGGAGAAAAGGCACTTGCATGGGGATATGATTATTGTGTATAAATACATTAACGGACCATACAATAAACTGGGGCATTGTTCACCAGGAGGACACGAGGACATCCCTTAAGGGCTAGGCCACACTGCTGCGCTTTCTTTGCATTTGCGTTTTTTTATATCATTGAAAACGCGGCAACGCACCGAAAACACACGTTTTTGGGTGCGTTGCGATTGCAGTTTGCGTTCTGCATTTGAAATCGCAATCATTAACTATTGAAAAACGCGTGGACGTTGTTATGGCAGGTTCATTGGTGAGTTTAAAAAAAAAAAGCTGGATGAGTTTCTGCAAACAATGAATGTTGCAAGTTACTGGTATTGATTCATAAAGTAGAGTTGATCCAGGGAAATTTCCGATTGCCACTTGAAGTCAGAAATGATTTTTTTTCCCCTTCATAAATTTGGTGGGGGTTTTTTGCCTTCCTCTGGATCAACAGTTAGGCAGGAAATGAGGATATTGCTAGATGGGTTGGACTGGATGGACATATGGCTTTATTTAACCTCAAATACTGTACTGTAGTACAGTTTAGTATAGTTTTTTTCAAAAAGTCAAATGAAAAAGTACCTAGGACAAGGAGGTAGAATTGGTATTTACTACCTTCCAATATCATTCCTATTAGGAATAGCAGTATGAAGAAAACGGCTTCTGACAGACTTCCCGAGTGCTTCAGACAAATCTTTAATAAAGGAAGGCACAGGGCACTAACCTGGCAGATGAAAACTGTATGTGCTGTAACTCCTCAACAAAACAATATTAGGAGGTGGGAATAATCAATCACACTTCCCTGGTCTAGGTACTTTTTATTTTTACAGTACAGTTGTCCTTTAAAGTAGAATATATATGCTTTTAAATAAAATAAAAAGGATCTCCCCTCATTTCCCTAATCTGCCATCCTTTGTGTCTGTGCATCAATGCAGGCTTCCAAAGTACTGACGTACTGTAGGACCTCAAACTGTCCCTGTTTTAGTCCTTCCCTGGGGTAATTTATTTGCTCAGTAGCAATCTGAGCATGTGTGGCAGCCAATATGGTTAAAATTACTGTTCCAGTAATATTCCACAGGGATAAGCAACTTGGGAAGAAAACAGACCATTGCAGAGCCTAAAATGGCAGCTTACTCAGCAGGGTGTAGAAAAACATAGAAAGCAACTGACCTTCCAAAAACAAAGAGAATATTTAAAATGCCTAGGTGTGAGTTATATAATTCATTTTAAAAAAATTCTTTAACAAGCCAAAAAGGGGTGATTATCTATAGAATAGAATAAGTGTGCTACAGTAGCTGGTGAAATAATTCCCATCCTCTAGATGAATAGCAGAACTAGCACCCACGTTTTTTAGGTAGTCATTATCATAGTAGTTATTATCATGCGATAATACATTTGTCACTTGCATGTTTGTAACTTGTCAATCAACACTCCATGTAGGGTCTTCTAATCTTAGTGCTGCAAAAACTGTAAACCCCCCCAAACTACACATTAACTCGCCTAGAATAGAAAATTTAAAAAGTTGTCTTACATATTTGATAAAAGCATCAAAGTGCCTTTACAGCTTCCTTATTTACAGCTATAACAATATTATTTAAAAGGAGATATTTCTATATTCATAATTAATCATTTAAAATGTTATTATGATGTTAATTTTCTTGAAGGACTTTAAGTATTAAGACATAAAATAACCAGGGGAAATTACTAAGGATGGGTCCTGACTATTTAATACATAGGCAGGGTAAATCCCCATGTGGCATTACTTGATTTAAGCTGTGCTTTAACAGTCACAACCTCAAATTTAAATTGCTTGCACCAGATGCACGGTGCTTTTTGCAAAAACCATACAGCCACCACAATTCACTTCTTAAAGGTATGCTTTATAAAAGGGGTTAGCATGAATTTAAGATGGAAAAACAAGTGCTGGAGCTCTCTGTAAATTCCCCTGAATATGTTTTTCCACATAGCAAAAGATACATTTATAACATTTATAAAAAAAGTTTATTTACATTTATTTGTACTGGAGTGCCATAATGTAAAGATGAACATAAATCAGTGGCATGGAATTCTGGGATGAAATGCATTTCAGACTTACCATTCATTAGACTGTAGTGTTGGGGACTCATTCTGGGCTATATGATATAAGGCACTCATTGCATTCATATTAAATAGGGGGGGTTTCCTTTCAGCTGTGGAAAAGTAAAAAAGGAATCACCAACAATAAGAGAGGAGTGAAGAGTGTCAGGAACATGCAAAGGCAGAGCACTTTAGTCTCGTCATACTATATTACAGCCAATTATTTTAATCTCTTTGGTCATTCTAGGGGAACTATTCATTGAAAGCTGCCATTATGTCTGTACACATGTTGAAGGAAACCTGGGAATTATTTTGAATTTTAAAATGTAAGGAGCTTTGAACATTTTTTAAAAACAGTTTTAAAATTGTTTAATATAAAGAAAATGGAAAAATAAATAAATAAGCCATGTTACCTATCTATATATCTTTATATAAACACACATTTAAATATCAATTCTGAAAATTCCTTAAAAAATGCATGAACACATACATTATCAGCGCTAATAAGTATTACATACCTAATTCAATACAAGTGATACCAAGGGACCATATATCTATCTTTCCTTCATACTGCCCCTCATCCATGGCTAAAATAACTTCTGGAGCCATCCTGTAGGAAGAAAATAAGTACAGGTTATAAGAAGAAAAATTGCATTGCATCAGCATTACCCGTGCAGCTGGCATAACAAATTTAATATCAGTTTTGCGCTACTATTTTACACAAGCTAATAGCTTTGTGCAAAATCCCTCAAACAAGTATTGAATTTGGGAACACTTCACCCTCCAGTAAACTGGAGGGTGGAAA